>JAZDUH010000136.1:130000-730000 GCA_036419115.1 Scarus forsteni
TGACTATTCTCACATGTTGTGGGCTGGGAGGAAGGCCAAATACTCAAAAACGTGTTCAAAAGCCTTAAAAATGTTTGCAACATATGGGACCTTTAAAACAAGTTTTTGTTTCTTAAAAACGTTCAGCAGGAAATAAAGAATTTGTGTAAATTCAGAGGAAAGTTTTAAGTGTCTAGTTGCCTGCATTATTTTTATGTCGGACACCACAGTTATAACTCGTGAGTGTTTTTATGGCAAAGGGAAGTCTAAGCTGTGCTATTTTACAAAAGAACATGTCAGAAAAAATCTTTTGCAAGCAAATAATTAAATACTTTCTTGTACTATAGACCATGCCTGTGTTTGAACTAAATATAAAATAAAACATTTGAAATGAATAATTGTGGCACAAGCTTTCTGTTTGTAGAATTTTTTTCACCTATTTCCTCCACATACAGATTAAAAAAGGTGTGAAGAGGAAAGCAGAGCCTACAGCCACCGTGAGCTCAGAGATCATCAGCAGTGAGGTTCCCCCTGCTGAAAATCATGTGACACCAGTTAAATTTCACTCTAGAGGACGGCCCATCAAACCTCCAAAGAAACTTTTACCGTCCTTTGGAGGCAAAGAGTCCAGACTGTCTGAGCCGCTCAGGTGCTGCAGCGATATCCTGAAAGAGCTCCTCTCAAAGAGACACTCCATGTTTGCGTGGCCGTTTTACAGCCCAGTGGACGCAGCTGCTCTGGGCCTGCATGACTACCACGATATTATTAAACAGCCCATGGACCTCGGCACCATAAAGGTAAGATGCCGATTCTTTAGGATTTAGAAAATCAGCTCAGTTAAAGTTGGACACACACCACTCACAGTGTCTTCTCCTCAGAAAAAGATAGATCAGCGGGAGTATGCAAACGCAAAAGAGTTTGCAGCTGATGTTCGCCTGATGTTTTCCAATTGTTATAAATATAACCCTCCTGCACACGAAGTAGTCTACATGGCAAGAAAACTGCAGGTAAAGATCTTTTATGAAATTTATGTCTAACCACTAAAGCAATAACTCAATACTGTTTAACATTCTGTGAAAGAATTACAAATTACACTTCATATTTAACATTTCCTTTCCAAAATTACACAGTGTCTTGAATGTCTTCAAACAGGAACTGTGAGTAAATCTAGAGATACACAGTATTAGATTTTAGACATCTGATAGGCAGATAGTTGTCTGATACTGAAGTATAGAAATGACTGAAAGTAGTTCTTTTCAGATTTCACCTGCATCATAAGTAGAATGTGTTTTTGACAGTAACAAAAAAATAAGCTTTATATGCCCTAAAAGTTTGGCATAGTGGCACAGCAGCTGGTGCTCATGTCTCGTGGCAAGAAGGTTGCTGGTTTGATCCCCATGTAGGTCTGAGCCTCTCTGTGTGGAGTTTGTATGTTCTCCCTGTGCATGCATGGACTCTCTCCAGTAGGGCTGGGATGAAATATCGTTTGGCGAAATATCTCGATACAGAAAGTGACAAAATGCATCAAGTTTGAATAAAATGGATCGCGAAATAAAGACGTCACGTCCAGTAACAGCGCATGTGACCAGAAGTGACGACAACAAACATTAGCACCAACTAACTTGCCTCCAAAAAGCCTAATGATGGAGTCGAATGAGGTCGAAATTGAGGATGCTCCCCCTGGATACAAGTCATCTGTCTGGCAGTATTTTGGCTTTTTCATTAAAAAAGACGAAGACGACAATAGAGTAACTGCCAAAACTAAGACAGTGTGTAAACTTTGCTATGCTGTCATTCCGTACACCGCCTCCAACACAACAAACGTGATGACGGCCCCGCCGAAAACGAGCCTGCTGCTCGTTAGCATACACTCTTTCTAACCTCTCTAGGGTTAGAGAGTGTTATTGTTTGTGTTTGGCCAGTTAGGCCTTGTGTTTCCCTGTGTGCAACTCAAACAAAAATAAATAAGTTGTAATTACACATTCATATTTTTCTTTTTTACTTTTTTGCATCGTCCCATCCCTACTCTCCAGGCACTCGGGCTTCCTCCCACAGACCAAAAACTTGCTTATAGGGTGACTTGTGACTCTAAATTGTTCCGGGTGTAATTGTGAATGATTGTCTCTATATTTGGCCCTGCAGTTGGTTCAGGGTGTACCCAGTCTCTTGATGCCCTTTTAAACACTAAAAACCCTGAGTTACGTACCTGCTCCAAACCCCTTTCTACTATGGGAGCTTGATGTGCAAAAAATCCACAATATTAATGGAAATGTAAGGCTAAAATATTGGTGGGAAATACTGACAAAATCTTTCATATCTGCTGATACGGATGTTTAGCTTTTGAAGCCGGTACTGATACCATTCTGATGATATTCTGTATCCCAAAATAAAACAGCCATCTGTACTTAGGGCTTCCTCTAAACTATTAAGTTTAGGAAAACATACATGAAGTTCTTTATTAAATATCACTCTGTCCATGGGACCTTTGCACCAGCTTCTACTCCCGTTGCATTGATGCTACTCTGATGTTTGGTCAGCAGGTGACTGGATTGGTCAGTGCTTTTTCAGTGGTGTTTAATCAGAGGGTCTCTTTTACCAACAGGACGTTTTTGAGGCCCGATTTCAGAAAGTTCCTGAAGAATCAGAGGCCTGTCTCTTACCTCAACAAGTGGAAAAGGGGACGGCAGACGTCATTGGACAATTGTCGACATCAACAAGTTCTGAAAGTGAAAGCTCCCCAGAGACAGAAAGGTCATCAGAGGAGGTGGCCTTGCAGCTGGCCAGTCTGAAGGAGGGGGTTGGTATTCACATGCCAGTAAAAGAGTAAAAGTGCACATGGCTATAGAAAAGTTAGCTCAGTGTAAAGCTCCTAACTGAATCATTATGGACTGGCTCTGCAGCTGAAGGTTGTGAGTGACCAACTGAAAAGACTGAACCAAGAGACCCAGCAGAGAACAAAGAAGAGAGACAAGCTGAAAAAATATAAAGGATCCAAAGAGAAGTTTACTGTGAAGCTGGAGCACAAATACAAATCCAGCTGCAGGAACTTAAATATGTAAGTAAGAAGACTTTGAGACGCTGTATCCTGGTTTGTCTGTCTCTGCTAATACAAGATGGTTTTACACGTGTGTAGGTATAACAGCGGCCACAGTGTCCATGAAGTTCATGCTAAGGATGAGAATGAAGTCTCATCTAAACCAGTGACTCTCCAGGAGATGAAACAGCTGAACAAGGACATCAAAAAACTACCTGGTGCCAAGCTGGGCAAGTTTGTAAAAATAATTCATGCCAGGGAGCCATTCCTGGGTATTTCCTCTCTTGAGGAAATTGAAGTCGACTTTGAACGCCTCAAGTCTTCCACACTGAGAGCTCTGCAGAAGTTTGTTGGAACATGTCTGAGAAAATGCAGCACTAACGTTGACAGTAAGTTCAACTCACAATTACACTCAACAAAAATATAAACGCAACACTTTTGTTTTTGCTCCCATTTTTCATGAGATGGACTCAAAGATCTAAAATTCATTCCAGATAAACAATATTACCATTTCTTTCAAATGTTGTTCACAAATCTGTCTAAATGTTTGATAGTGAGCACTTCTGCTTTGCTGGGATAATCCATCCCACCTTGCAGGTGTGCCACATCAAGATGCTCATCAGACACCATGATTAGTGCACAGGTGTGCCTTAGACTGTCCACAATAAAAGGCCACCCTGAAATGTGCATTTTTTAACTTTATTGGGGGTCTGGGGACTCAGAACCAGTCAGTATCTGGTGTGACCACCATTTGCCTCATGCAGTGCAACACGTCTTCTTCGCATAGAGTTTATCAGATTGTCAATTGTGGCCTGTGGAATGTTGGTCCA
The DNA here is from genome assembly GCA_036419115.1 of Scarus forsteni. NCBI lineage: Eukaryota > Metazoa > Chordata > Actinopteri > Labriformes > Labridae > Scarus > Scarus forsteni. The sequence goes on from JAZDUH010000136.1 coordinate 133,844, forward strand.
CTCCTCTTCAATGGCTGTGCGAAGTTGATGGATATTGGTGGGAACTGGTACATGCTGTCGTATACGCCAGTCGAGCACACCCCGACGATCTGGAGTCAGGTTAAGACCCCGATGAGGACGACGAGCATGCACAGTTGAGCTTCCCTGAGAAGGTTTCTGACAGTTTGAGCAGAAATTCTTTGGTTATGCAAACCAATTGTTTCAGCAGCTGTCTGAGTGGCTGGTCTCAGACGATCTTGGAGGTGAACCTGCTGGATGTGAAGGTCCTGGGCTGGTGTGGTTACACGTGGTCTGCGGTTGTGAGGCCGGTTGGATGTACTGCCATATTCTCTGAAACGCCTTTGGAGACGGCTTATGGTGGAGAAATGAACATTCAATGCACGAACAACAGATCTGGTTGACATTCCTGCTGTCAGCATGCCAATTGCACGCTCCCTCAATGCTTGCGACATCTGTGGCATTTTGCTGTGAGACAAAACTGCTCATTTCAGAGTGGCCTTTTATTGTGGACAGTATAAGGTACACCTGTGCACTAATCATGGTGTCTGATGAGCATCTTGATGTGGTACACCTGTAAGGTGGGATGGATTATCTCAGCAAAGCAGAAGTGCTCACTATCAAACATTTAGACAGATTTGTGAACATTTGAAAGAAATGGTAATATTGTTTATCTGGAATGAATTTTAGATCTTTGAGTCCATCTCTTGAAAAATGGGAGCAAAAACAAAAGTGTTGCGTTTATATTTTTGTTGAGTATACTTATCTACTTTTTTAAAGGATTTGCTGACACACAAAAGCTCTATTTGGTTTAAACAAAGGTGGATGCAGTTTAAATATCTTGACCATTCAGTTGTTAACAAAAACAACATTGACTGAAAATGAACAGTTGTGTTCAGTAAATTGATTGTTCTCCCTAAACTCCATTTTGTTCTTTTTCTTCTTCTTATTCCTCACTTTGGCACCTTTCACAGGCTTCAAATTTGCACAGATTTTCACAGAAAAAAGTTGACATATGCAGCATGTTCAGGAGAAGTGCACTTGTATTTTTCACAGGTCTAACAGTTATAGCTTTTACAGTAAAAAATAATTTCTGCATGTATTTTTACATAGATATCAATGGGACATTTCCGCAGGTCTGCTGAAAACTTCAGCAACTTTGAAGCTCCACAGATTGGGCATGCTTCCACCTACATACTTCATTCATGTTTTAAAAGCTGAACTGACTTCTCAGCTATTTTTACATATCTTCAGCTTTTTGCTGGCGTCTACGTTTTTTTAAATATGAATTTTTAAGCAACACCAACTTTTGAGGAAATTCTTCTTGTTAGAGCGCGTCAGACTGAAGCCCCGGACAGCCGAGTGCTGCAGTTTGAAGCGCGTTTTTAACTCGTCACTGTGTTAACATTTTGAACAGTACAGATATGAGAATTATATTAAATATTTCAGCAGGTTCTTGGGATACTCATGGTGAAATCCTTTTCCTGATATCTATTCAGGTTAGACACAGTGAGCATTCGTTTACCCGGAAGTACCGAGCATTATCAGAGTGCCCTATGAGACACATAGGATAAGTACCGTGCTTTCCATGACTCAGCATATTTAGCCCCGTGGTTGAAAGGATCGGCCTGCGGATTATGTCGCGAGAGGCCCGGGTTCAAGTCTCAGCTGAGGCAGTCATACTTTCCTTTCCATCTAGTACAGATTCTTCATTACAATGGCGTAATCATGCTTGTCTTTACACAGCCTTATTTTGGACGTATTACACTGACTGGCCACTTTATTAGGTACATCTACAGATATCAACACATTTAACCATGTTACAAAACAGTCATTCATTTTCTGCTTTCTTTCACAACTGCATACAGTTTTTAGTGCACCTTTCACTACCTGCTACAGTTTCTGAGATATGACTGTTGAAGCACTATCAACTTTTGCACATTTCTTTGAAGTTACAGCGTGGTCACGTGACCTGCACACCTGAGCTCCAGTATCTATAATTTTCTGCAAACATTTTTGTTGCACATTTCACACATTTTCAGCCGTGATTTACTGCTTACAACTATTCATGTCACATTTTCAACTTTCTTTGCATTACTTTTAGCAATTTCATTTCACAGTTTCAGCAGTCACACTCAGCATTTCAACGCATTTCCTGCATGGAAATGCAAATTCTCTAGTTGTGTTTGTGCTTAATGTTTAACCAACACAACATAGTTTTTCTATTCTAATATAACATTCATAGAATGATTTTGATGGTACATCACCTTACAACACTTTGAATGACACCTCTCTAATGGTCTGAGGGGGGTCTGCAACGCCTTCACTGGCACAATGCAACTTCGATGTGGATGGTAGGAACACTTCCACACTAGAAAAACTACTAAGTTTTAACTGCTTTATGGCATACGTCACTTCCCCCTCGAGGTAAAAGCTAAATGATGGGAAAAGGAGAATATAAATCAGTGTTTGAATTTTAAAACAGATTTAGTTTAAATTAAATATGCACTTATTTTTCTAATGGAAAGGGGGACCTCTTGCTCACACTCCCGCAAAGTAAGTGCTGGTAATGCTCCTCTGACGCTAGATACTACCTGCCGTTGAACAAGAAGAAGAAGAAGAAAGAAAGCTAAATGTAGAGTTGTTATCATGGCAGAAGCAGCGGAAAACCTGAAGAAAAGAAAAGTTTAATCGGAGGAGACGGAAAAAGAAAGCGGGAGAGTAACAAGCTAAATGCCCAGACAGAGCATGAACATTGTCCCGGCGTTCACTCACTGGCGTGTGCCGAAAGTCGAAAGATGTCCGACCAATGCTGATTTGGCCCTGTTATATAAGTACATGATGATTTATTCCAATAGAAACATGATCAGAATGTACAGTACAGGCCAAAAGTTTGGACACCCCTTCTCATTCAATGTTTTTTCTTTATTTTCATCTCTATTTACATGGTAGATTCTCACTGAAGGTATGCAAACTATGAATGAACATGTGTGGGATTATGTACAAAAAAGTGTAAAATAAATGAAAACATGTCTTTTATTCTAGTTTCTTCAAAGTAACTACCCTTTGTTCTGATTACTGCTTTGCAGACTTTTGTCCTTCTCTTTATGAGCTTTAACAGGTAGCCACCTGAAACGGTTTTCACTTCTCAGGTGTGCCTTGCCAGGGTTAATTAATGGAATTTCTTGCCTTATTAATAGGGTTGGGACCATCAGTTGTGTTGTGCAGTAGTCAGGCTGATGCACAGCTGACAGCCCCATTAGACAACTGTTAGAATTAATATTATGGCAAAAACCAATCAGCTAAGTTAAGAGAAACAAGTGGCCATCATTACTTTTAGAAATGAAGGTCAGTCAATCCGAAAAATTGCAGAAACTTTGAATGTGTCCCCAAGGGCAGTAGCAAAAACCATCAAGGGCTATAACGAAACTGGCTCACATGAGGACCGCTCGAGGAAAGTAAGACCAAGAGTCACCTCTGCTGCTGAGAAAGAGTTCATCTGAGTCACCAGCCTCAGAAATCGCAAGTTAACAGCCGCTCAGATTAGAGACCAGATGGATACCACACAGAGCCCCAGCAGCAGACACATCTCTACAACAACTGTTAAGAGGAGACTGTGTGAATCAGGCCTTCATGGTCAAATAGTTGCTAGAAAACCACTGCTGAGGAGAGGCAACAAGCATGAGAGATGTGTTTGGGTCAAGAAACACAAGGAATGGCTTAGACCAGTGGAAATCTGTGCTTTGGTCTGATGAGTCCAAATTTGAGATCTTTGGTTCCAACCGCCGTGTATTTGTGCCATGCAGAAAAGGTGAGCAGATGGATTTTGCATGCCTGGTTCCCATTGTGAAGCATGGAGTCTATGGTGTGATGGTGTGGGGCTGCTTTGCTGGTGACACTGTTGGGGATTTATTCCAAATTAAAGGCATACTGAACCAGCATGGCTACCACAGCAGCCTGCAGCGACATGCTATCCCATCTGGTTTGCATGTAGTTGGACCATCATTTATTTTTCAACAGGACAGTGACCCCAAACACACCTCCAGGCTGTGTAAGGGCTATTTGACCAAGGAGTGTGATGGAGTGCTACTCCAGATGACTGGCCTCCACAGTCACCGAACCTGAGCCCAATCGAGATGGTTTGGGGTGAGCTGGACCGCAGAGTGAAGGCAAAAGGGCCAACAAGTGCTAAGCATCTCTGGGAACTCCTTTAAGACTGTTGTAAAACATTTCAGGTGACTACTTGTTGAAGCTCATCAAAAGAATGCCAAGAGTGTGCAAAGCAGTAATCAGAGCAAAGGGTGGTTACTTTGAAGAAACTAGAATCGAAGACATGTTTTCATTTATTTCACACTTTTTTGTTAAGTACATAATTCTACATGTGTTCATTCATAGTTTTGATACCTTCAGTGAGAATCTACAATGTAAATAGTGATGAAAATAAAGAAAAGATATTGAATGAGAAGGTGTGTCCAAACTTTTGGCCTGTACTGTACCTTATCAGTCCAAATGGTTTATTTGCCCCTTGGATATCCTGCTGGCTCGCTTCTCCCCCCTCTGTATGTCAACAAATGCACGTTGGTGTGCGACAGTGCAGTTGTACTCAACGACCATAGAGGCCCCGAGAGAGCTGAAAGCTGGAATCTTACTTAGTGGGGCTATCACACTCATTTACAAATTACTAAAACAACCAAACTTATATCCATGAATATTTATTTGAATGCACAAATACTGAGCTGAGAGTTTGATTTAAAGGTTGTTGATTTGAAACTTTTGCTCTTCTTTGGCAACAACATAGTGGTTAATGTAATGAGCATTTAAATATGTGATGACAGGATGTGGCTGCTCATAGGTGATTAGCATAGATGCTAACAGCTTCAGAAGCAGTTTTATCACAGCTGGGCCATTAGGTGAAAAACAAAGAACACTACAAACTTCCTGTTTGACGAAGACTGATGTATTAATGTTTTTTTCAGCCCCAAAAACAAAGAAGCCGAAAAGAAAGAAAACTTCCTGCAAGACGGCAAGATTGAAGGGGACCCACCCTGCCCCAAGAACAGGGATGTCTTTGACGAAAAACCTTTTTGAGACTTGTCAGCCTCCTCCTGCTGCTCCTTTGGTGGCATCAAGTCCACAAGGCCATCAAACACCATTTAGAGCAGAGCCGACCTTATCCTCTCCAGGTTCTGTTCACTTTCATCCTTTTAACCTCACTTATCAACAATTACAGGATATTGAATTGAAAGGCTTCTGATCAGGATGAAAACAAGTTATTACATTTACTCACGTTGCTGTAATTTAGTAGTTTTTTGTGATTGTATTTCTTAAAATTAGTACTTTGATTGTTACTTGAGTAAGCATTGTATTTCAGACTACTTTAGTGCATTTTATCCCTAATCCTTGTTATAAATGAAGTTGTGCTATTGTGTGTAACTGAACCAGGTAGTCTCCTTGATCATTTCTGATGTTTTGGGATTTTTTGGGCAGCTACAACTTAGATCCAGGACCAGCATCTATAGTACAGGGGTCTGTTTGTGTCCAGTGGCACATTGAACAGAAAATACATAAACTGGCCGGAGCCTGGCTTATTCAAGAAAATCAATTGACACACAGTGAAATACCCCTGCCTGCAATGCACCATGGTTTCTAAGAAAAGAGAGCTCACTCTAACTGGTTTTACTCATGTTACACAAAACATATCAAAACACTTCGAACAGCAGATATCGTCAGCAGATGTTCAGGGGACTTTGTAATGCCCTGCTCTAGTATTAGATCACCATGGTCCCCCACAGCATGTCCCTACTTTCTCTGTTGTCCTTTCTCTACCTTCTCGTCTCAGCTTGAAGCGTCAGTACTGCCACACCGCACTCACAGATAAGCTTCATCAGCAGTCTGACTGCCAGACGCCCTACATCATAAATCGTACTACAACATATACAATGAGCTTTTGCCCTTATTGCCTATTCACCCCAGACCCTCCCTCTGCCTTTTACTTTTGCACGTTTGTTCACACTACACCCAGAATCTGAGTCTTTTCATGTCTTGTATTAACATTCAGGACCTATGCCATCTTTTGGTGATATTTTTTTCTGTTTCCAGACTTGTCTGCCCTTCTATCCCCCATGGTGTCTCCTCTGGTTGTGCTGGACCAGACTACTGCAGGATTCGAGGTACTTTAAAGATGGCAAAACCCCACAGACAGGGCCAGACTGAACATCTAAAAATATCTTTCTGACACATTTAGTGCTCGTTTCAACTTTCCGTGGTACATCTTTGCTCTTGACTGTAAAAGAATAGTAAAAGTCACAAAGGTGAGCCAGTCTTTCAATACGATGGATGTTTCCCTTCCTGTTATCGTATCTTTCTCAAAATGACAGCATTTTGGAGCTGCTGAGTTTGTGTTCCAAGTGAAGTCTGACCTGATGCTGCTGTGCAGACTGACCTTCAAGTCTCAATTCTGTGTTATAAAGAAATGTTTTGGACTTGAACAACTTCGATTATTTCATCTCTTCTTTTGTCAGTCTACAGTTCTGTCCCCTTTGAGCGACAGCCCACTTCCATCCAGAGATGATTCAAAATCCAGTAAGTGGACCCACTGTGGAAACACCAACCTCTCAGAATCAGCAGCTTCCTTACAGTAATACTGTCTTTTTAAAATGCTCTACTTAGATTTGAGATTTCCCGAGGGACTTCTTGAAAATCAGGTGATGAATGATCCTTACACCAGTTCAGAAAGTAAATCGAACGAGGAAAAACCCCAAATAAACAAAAAGGTTGGTGGTTTTAGGTTAGGGAAAGGTTGACTGAAGATGAAACTGAACTTTAAAATGGTTTTAAATGAATAGCAGGCAGCAACTTGACTTTTATATGATTTTTTTAAATAGTTTAATTCAATTTAAATCAATTAGTACTTTTATGTGCAGTAAATCTGTTGTCCACTAGATGGCAATAAATCACAATATCAAGAAATGTATTTATTTTTTTCAGTCCTTAGTTTATCTGTTGATGTATTTCTCACCATTCAGAGCTCAAAGCAGTCTTTATGCAGCTGGTTTCTGTTCCCTCAAGGTGGACTAGAAATCAACACACTTACTTTTTTATTAAGGAAATAATCCTGAAAAACGCAGGGTCTTGGGCCAAACTGGTGAGACAGTCGGTCGCTCCCCCTGCCATCAAATCTTCCAGAGAGAGCTTCCAGCAGTTCAGGAAGGTCGCCATTGAAAAGGAGGAACGTGAAAAGGCACTGAAGAAGAAGCAGGAGGACGTAAACGTGGAGCGGGAAACTCCTGACAAGTGCAGGTACAGCAAATGCATCGACTATCCAGTTTTAATAATGGTTTTAAAAGTGATCCAGAGATTTGTTAAAACGTCTTCTTTTTATGGCCAGAAGAAAGTGACTCCTCTGCTGTAGAGAGAAGTCAAACTGTTGAAGCCATAGGAGAAAATGAGCCTTCTCTCCTCTGGAGTTATGGTTGTATATTGTGTTCATACCTGCCAACATCTGGATCTGAAAATAGATTTTGGAAAAGTCAGTCCACCACCAGCAACCTGTAGCTTTACTGCCCCAAACATGAATGAAATGAAATGAAAATAGTTTGATTCGAAAATGCAACCTCAAGATTGCAACATAAATTATAGGGCTAGGCGATATTACCTAATCTCAATATCACGATTAATTGAAGGTCTTACCTCAATTACAATTAATAAATGATTATTGTATGCTATGCTGGAACAAATTGGTGGTGGTGCCGATGGTTGTCGACACGGTCTTCCTGCAGTATTTACACTTGACTTCTTTCTGCTCAATGCCCTCTGCACAGAATCAAAAATGTGCCCAAACAATGGAGACGATATTTTTCTTGGCTACAAGGTCCTCTGATATATTGGCGCTTGTGTCCTCCATGTTGGTGGTGCATCCTTCACTCTTGGCGAAAGTGAACGTAGACTATACGGAGGGGGCGTGATCAAATGACATACACAGGGAAAATAATCAAAATAATCGTCATGAGTAAAATGACTTCAATTATAGGGTCTAAATGTCAATTTCGATTCTTCTTCGATAAATTGCCCAGCCCTAATAAATTATATTTTACAAAGTTTGAAAACTAATAAAACTTTCAAAAATAATAGTAAGTATATCAAACCCTGGCATCCACATGTTCAGACAACACAGCACTCTCTCTAATGTTTCTGTGTGAGCTTGATTTGTCTCAAACTGAGGGGTTTACACCCAGACCCAGTGTATCCCCCCCATCATGCCGCCCCAAAGCAAATTCTGTGATGAGAGATGTGTTAAACAAGATCCAAATAAAATTCCAGCAGTACATGTGTGAAAACATCTTTAAAGTGTTTGAGTGGCTTGGTGTAGATACTTGATGAGATGTTTTAGTTTTTGAATCTTGAAATGGGTGCTAATCTTAAGTTCAGAGAAAGCCTGGATACACCCATCTGATTACAGAGCTTCATCCTTTGGCTCTCATCTGTTATAAATTATTCCATTCATGTGAAAATGTTTTACTTCAGCCATGATTCTGTTCCCAGGTCAGTAGACCATGGTTTAGTTCTGCTCCTCTGCACAGATTTAGATCACTTTATCACTGACTTTCTCCTCCAGCTTCCCTGGCTCATGTAAAGCAGAAACATCCGTACCACATATAAAAGAAGATCCTGATTCACCAGAGAGCATTTCCACAGAGGCTGTTGTAGACTCTCCAGAAGATACAGGGCAGCAAAACTCTCCAGTGGAAACACAGCCTGCAGCCTCAAAGTCCCCGGTGGATGAAAAAAGAGAAACGGCCCGCAGAAAAGAGCAAGAACGTCGCCGCAGAGAAGCTGTGAGTACCTTCAGCTGCGTTAACACTGTGCTGTTGTATCAACCATGGAAAAGTTGATGAACTTTCTCCATCTTTGTCTCTCAGCTGTCTGGTTATGACCTCTCCATGCAGAGGGAAATCATGTCAGACTTTGAGCTTCACATCATCCAAGAAGACTGGGATTAAACTGCAGGAGCAAAAGCAGAACAAGAACTCCGCCTCTCCTCAGTGACCTTATGAGCTGTTGGAGCTCCTGTGGCATTTCAGACAACTTCTTAGCAGTGCTGTTCAATCTTCTGAATAAAATCAATTACGAAACAAAAAACCTGTAATAAATAATCATAAATTTGTGGTGTAGTGATCAACTCTTGAATTTGAGATGATTAGACTGAAGCACTGTTAAAAAAATCCAGTTTGTTTGTAGGAGTTTGTGCTTTTTTCATCTGGTCTCTTCACATCTGGTTTATTCCACCCATAGACCACAGATGTGTGTAAGAGGTGTGTTCATGCAGAGTTAGTGTGACACTTTCTTGTGTTTGCTGTGTTGTGAATGTCTGTTCTCAAGCTGAGTTTAACCCATTTGATAAACTTTTACCACCGTCTTGAACAACAGGTAGAATACAAAGGTTTACAAAACACTGATGTTTGTGTTGTAGGTTTAAGTCTTCTTGCACAGAGCTGGAGTGCAGTCACTGATAAAAACAAGATAAATAACAATAATAATTTGAATGTTACTGTTAAATTCATTCTGAGAAAAAATAAAGATGTCTAAACCAAAGTTTCATTGTGGTTTGGATTAAAGAAAAAGTTTATTATTTAGTCGAGTACTTGAAAAAGATGTTTACTGTTTACAAACTGCATTTTGTTGGTCACACAGTTCCTGCTGTTCCAGCATTCATGAAGAAAACCAACATATTCTGTGTGTTAAAGTTGTTTAAGGTAGAATACATTTGATTTCTTTTTGCACTTTAAATGATAAAGCTTTTGTTCACTGAACTGCGTTTCTGTCCTCATTACATCAGGTGTTATTGGCAGCTTCTGTTCTAATACAGGTAACCCAGCAGCCTGTTCAGGAAACATGTATGACCTTGTAAAGCAACAGGTTTGATCACCAGTTTTCATGTCTAACAAACTGAGAGCATGTGCACAGTTTTCTTGATTGTCTTTGTTAATTATTTCTTTCTGACTGTCCTCTTCAGGAGCAGCTGAACAAAGGGAGCGTTGAGGATGTAGGTGTGTCCAACCAGGACAGGCAATGTCTAGAATTTAACCGTCAAGATAAAGGGTGAGGCTCCAACGTTTATTTTACTCCAGTTTATGCTGATTAAAACAAAGCCAAACCAAATGCTTGTTCAAAAGATTGTGGTAAGAACCAATATGCTTAATGATCACTGGATGCTCTAGATGAAATATTAAGTCTTAAAATGAAATACATAGATACACAGAAGAGCCTTACTCATGGTGCTGTTGGACATCCCCACAAAGCGAACAGTGCCTCTACTGAAAAATCACACAGAAAGAAATAAAAGTCTTTCTCAACAGCTCTAGGTTGACGGGTTGAAAAGAACCAATCACTGTTGATTCATTCAGAACGGTTAATCAGATTTTACTGCTCTGTTGGACGTAAATAGCAAAGAAGGGAGATGCTGAAAGCTCACCTCCATATTCAGGCATAAAACGAGAGCAAACTGCTGCCAACTTTTGTTGGTGCTTAAACATAATTTGTGCAATGTGATGCAGTAGATTTGTACTCGTGATGAAAAATTGGAACAGCCGCATGGCGCAGTAGGCTGTGCACATGCCTCACAGTAAGAAGGTTGCCGGTTTGAACCCCTTGTCCGGCAGGGCCTTTCTGTTTTCATGTTCTCCCTGAGCATGCCTGAGTTCTCTCTGGGCACTCTGGCTCCAAGTGTGAATGGTTGTCTGTCTCTTAATCAGCTAGAAGCCAGTTCAGGTTGTACCCCGCCTCTCACCCAGTGTCAGCTGTATGAGTATTTAGTTAAAATATATGAAGACTTGAACTTTTTGTTGCTCATATCCCCCCAGCTTACTATGATAGCAAATTAGAGAGGAAGCTTGTAGCACTAATTTTGAGTGTTGATTGGTACAGCCAAAGAATTCGACAGAACAGAAGCTTGATTGTTAAAACTCACGCCACAGGAAGAATTCCCCTGCTCCTCCTTAAAGCTGTGGCCTAAAGGTTTTGTATCATCGTTAACCTGAGAACATTGTTGTTCTTGTGTGCAAGGTTGGCCCAAAGGATAGCAGAGGGCAGAGGGCTTTTGTTCAGCTAAAATGTTGGTGGCAAAGTTTCAAATTGGACCTAAAGGAAGTTTTGGCAGATAATCAAGGGACTCAGGATGGGAAAGCTGGGCATGGCTCAGGTTCTGCCCAGCATGGGAGAACTGCTGACACTAAGTTTCTAGGTTTCAGTTGGCTAGACACCAGGTTTTAGCTGGGTGGCAAAAGAAATATGTTTTACTTCTTTACTCACCTTTGTGATCAATGCAGAGTTTCAAGACCGCCAGACTGTTTTCCTGTGCAGTGTTCTCTAAGCTGATTTTACACCTACTTCCCAGTACTTTGTTCTAATTGAGAAGAAAAAAGTGCCACAGATTTGCATATTTCCGTTTGGTAGTTTCAATTTTACACAACATATTTTTAAACGGGTCAAGCCCTGGCCGATTTCAAATCTTTTTTAGTTCAAAGCATTGTAGCATTTTCCACTGAAGGAGTAAGATTTGTACCAAACACAGACCCACAAAACCACCCAGCCCTTCTCCTTGACCCACCTTCATACTATTTCTGTTTGCAGTTGTGTAACTTTCAGAGATGCTCGGTTTTCTAGTGCAGTGGTGAGAATGAGGCAACAGGCCTTTATCCTCACAGGCTTAGTGGATGGGTCATGAGAGGTAGTTCAGCTATTCTCCATGTCTTTTGTGGATTTGGTGAAGGATTACAGCCATCTCCCACAGGGGGGTCTGAGGGATATATAGCATGGGTATGGAGCGGAGAGCCAGTGCCATGAGCTGTCAGGTGATTTTTAATCCCAGTGAAAGCTGATGGAGCGCAAAGTCAGATGTGTTTTGGTGATTTTCAGACCCCACCACGGTCATCTCTGAACAGATTCAAGACCCTAAAGAGCAGGAGTATCAAACTCAATTCTAGGGGGGGCTAAAATTTAAAATACAGTCTAAGATGTGGGTCAAATAGGATCAACATTTACTGAACAGTCTTAAATGGACAATGTTTTATCCAGAATTATAACTTTGAACAACAAATTAAGTTTTGGGCATCTTAAAAGTCACTGTAAAAGCACTGATCAATGCAGAGTGAAATTAAAACAAAGTGAGGAGATGTTTGTGCACAGGTCCTGCATGGCAGCTGCTACAGTGCATTGTGGGATTGAGTGGTTGAGTGCTATCTAATGAAAGGCCATTTATAACAGACATACAAAATTATCTCACGGGCCATGTTTTATTATATCCCAGGCCGGATTTGGCCCACAGGCCTTGAATTTGACATGCATGCTGAAGAGGGTGTGAAGGTGTGATTGCAGTTTTGTCCCACACAGTCACGGCTGGGATCACTGAAACATTCAATCATAGTGGATTAGTTTGGTGTCAGCAGTTATGGCAGGGCATTAGCAGACCATTGTGGTGAACGAGCGTTAAGCCGCAAACCAAAGCTTTTTGTTAATGAGGTGATCTATGTTTCAGCTCTTATCCGTGGTCATAAGCTCTGAGTGCAAGTGCACACATTTTTCCTCATAGAGTGGATTGACTTAAACTTAGAGATTGACCGGTCAGTGTATTTCACTTTTCCATCTGAGAGAGAGCCCATAGAAAGTGTTTTGGGAGGGCAAACCTGTTCAAAAGGATATCCAGCAGGTGATTGGACGATTATGCCGTCAATCAACATTAATTACAGGACAATCAGATAAGAAGTAGGCAGGCGCTACTGTGTTACAGCATGAGCCACTTTTTATAACAAACTCAGGTCAGAATATGTCAGCAGTGGAGAGAAAATGTCCTTATCACAGAGAAGTTTGTAGTGTTGTTTGTTTTCATTTAATAAAGAAATTTGGTCAAAATCTAATAAAACTGCTCCTGAAGCGTTTAGCATCCATGCTAACCTCTACAAGTGCATCACTTCCTGCGATGGTCTTGCTCCTATCTTGCATCTCTTCCTGCTCTGTTTAGGCCATCCCGCTTTAGGCCGAGCACAAATGGTGTAGACTGGAGCTTGGCAAAATAGATCTGCCTTATTACAGACATGAAATCAGGCTGGTCCCGCAGCTGTGCATGGTTTAGAGTGGATGGACTTAAACTTAGAAATGCAAAACAGAAGCTGAAACATTCTAGAATAGAGCCCATGATCTATTAAAGGCATGGGCTCCTGGTCAAAAGACCTCTTGTCATTTTCCAGTTGAAGTTTGATGTTGATGTTGTTGGCATATTGAGCTGTTGAGTTTCATTGTGTGCATGCCATGATTTTTGGGGGCCTCGTGGAGGACCTGGAAAATGTTGAAAGTGGTTTCTTGGCTACTTTACTTAGCTGCTACCATCATCACTCCCTAGACAATAGTTGAATCAAACTTGGAAGAGCAGCCAGATATTTTCTCAAATTGGAAACCCAAAAGTTGTTCTCAAAAATTGTTTACATTGTTTTATTTTCCATCTGTAAAGGTAACACTTAACACAAGTTGAGTATCAGTGTGCTAAAAATAAGCAGGTCTCTCTCAGAGAAAAGAAAAATCACAAGTGTGGAAAAAACTAATTTGCAGATCTATCATTCTGAAATTGTTGGTTCAAACATGCTTTAGAAATACACACAAATCTATTTGTCTGCAGCTGAAGGAAATGTTTTTGTTTGTTTGTTTGATGGCAATCTGAAATATGAATGCAGATCCAGATTTTAAATAGTTCACATTATGCGACAGAGCAGTTTTCCACATTTTTGTTGTTTTGACAAGTTCTCAACAGATTTTGATGATTATGTAAGGGAATTATGAACATGGCACTCTGGTGAAGTGATGAGATTTTGGTGTTGACCTGAATTCAGATCAGAAACAGAAATTCAAACAATCTGTATGGCCGGATTGTGCCATATGGATGCATACGGTTGTCTTAAAAACCAAACATCCTGTGTACCTCTCTGCAGGTTGCCCTTGAGTGAGCCAATATTGAGTTTGAAAAGTAATCCTGTTCATTGCTTAATGATACTTCTAAACATTTTTATTTTGATTTACAGAGTATGGACACATGTCGGTGCATATCGTGGCCTTTTTAAATAATGAAAAACACTACATTTAGTTTTTCCTAGTTCCTTTTAAGAATTGATGAATAAGTAGCCATATGCAGTACTGCAAAAAAATATAAGGATGTAGGCTATTGTAATGTATCAGGATGTAGAATTGATTTAAATTGTCAACCAGATAGTTACAGTATAATCAAATCATGAGACCACTGAAGATGCAGTGTAATGTTTTGTTTCCTCACAAATATGACGGTAAAACAGTAAATAAAAATACAGTCTACAGACTCTTTCAAACATTGTACTTAAATTTGAATATGTGTGCTCTGCGTTTAATAAAATACCTTGGATCTAAGACCCAAAGGTAAAATAATCCAGCAGGAGAAGTACAGTGAAGTAGCCTGATAGATGTTTAATCTGTCACACATCCCTTATACGGGGGGATTAGGCTCATCTCAGATTAAGCGTGTTATCTGGTCTGGAGTTGCACTTTTTTAACAAAATAATCTCTCAGTTTACATACATGGCTGAGAAAAGCACACCTGTGACTGCTCTACAACTGAAAGTAAAAATCTTACTGTGCAGTCACATTAAATTAATATGTGTGACAGCCATATACTACTGGAGGATTTACCATTTGATATGACAATCACATGGAGCCTCAAAATACAGCCAGGATAGAAGATAAAGTTATTGTTAAAGCAAATACTTTCAGAAAAATATCATTTCATCTCTAAAAATACTGAATAAAAATGCAGGCAAGCACTTTATACTTTATAAACTGCACAGAGGTTCATTAATTAACCCTCTTGTTCAGTCATGGCCAACATATTTAAGGTGTTTGGACAATGTTTTGAAAACTAAGTAGAGGCTCTTTTAGGCTCTTTACACCTCAACGATTACATAGTCTGACAAAATAAGTTCAACTAATATGATTACATAAACTGCATAATTACACTTCTGTAACTTTTACCTAAAATAAAAAAACAGTAAGGCAGTATCACTTTATAGAGAAAAGTAAAGAATTATCAATATGTTCAGTCTAGTGTACAATCACCTGTCTTTAGTTTTAAGTTTATTTGAACCTAAATTTAAGCTTATCAAATAGATTTGGGCTCATCTGCTTGAACATAAAGCCTACTTAATCACTGACAGTTCTCTCCTTACTGGAGCAAAGCTGACCAAAACTGGACTAGCCCTTTAAACAATAACAAAACATATACAAGATTTTTCTATGTGTTTCTTTGCACTTCATGGCTAATACCTCTTCACTCTCTATTCAGTCATCTGAAAATACAGTGACAGAAACCAAGCTAACAAAAAATGTATGGTCAAACATCTAAGTCACCAGTGTACACGGTGACCAGTTAAACATGTACACCAAAGTTATTTTCTTGTTTCCCAACTTCTTAATAAGGATTTATCTTTCATCAATCAGATGAATCATCATGTTTGTGTCTGTTTAGTCACACATTGTTTAGGTCTTGATGACTGTGGTCTGATTTATCTTTTTGTCGTGTAAACTTCCTGTTAGTTGTTTCAGCTGCTGTGATCAGTCTGTCATTTCTCCTCTGCATCCACACTGATCCCACTGGTGATGTACAGACCGCAGCTGACGTTGATTCTGGAGGACATGCACAGCTGAGGCATGAAATCAATGCAGGGGACCAGCTATCACACGTACAGGTAGTTAACAAAGATTATGTGTCTAGCTTTAAACTGACGACTAAACAGTGATGTCACACTGGTAGGACTGTGGGGGGATGTTTCAGGCCGTGTCCACATAGGCAGGATTTTCTTTAAAAGTAGGTTTTTCTGTGCATTTTGGCTTTCTGTCCCCACATAATCAGCATTTTAGGTCACTGAAAAAACATACTTTGGAAAAATCCTGCCAAAGGGAAGATATTCTCCACCACATTTGCTTAAATAAACATCAAAAAGTGGCATATTTAGGACGTCATATCTAGGTGATAAACAGCTGAGACTTTTTGTCTTGTTATAGAGGGGCTCTTCCACATGGAGTAGAAATCTAAAACACACTGAGGGGCATACAAAACAAACTAAAAAAAGCTTCTCAGTCCCAGCAGTGACTTCTCCACAATCCCTGTAAAAGATACCATTCTGGGTTACCAGGTCCAGAGCAGAGCCATGATCTGACACATCTGCGCATCCATGAAGGTTGTTGTCCTGTATGAACACAAGTTTTGGGAGCATCACTTAATGTTTTGATTTGAAATGAAGTATTGAAGGTCATCAATGGGATTTCCCATTATAAAGTTGAATGTTTTGTATGATGTCAATCTGGATTGGATTCAGGTGAATTTTACCTTGATGATAGAGACATGGGGTGTTTTTCAAGTTCGTCCCAGAGTTCAGAGTTGAGGGGTCAGGAGTCTGCAGAACGATCTTAACACAATTGGAACGACAGCGTATTTTGCTGGCATTTATAGCTCTGTTAGCGTCCCCTTACACATACTTACACCTCACATCAGGTTGTCTGCCGGTGTCCACTGACGTCGTCCATTTAAAATTGATCAGTGTTAAGGATTTAAACAAAAGTTAAGTATCTTATTCATAATTTTACGCAGCAACAGTGGTTAATTACAACTGTATGACTTCTCCATCCTGTTGGGGTTTCCTGTTGAATGATGTGAATTACATTGTGGAATTGCCACTGTGAAAAGGCCACTACAAGTTGTGTTTGGTAGCAGACTTGGTCAAAGGGGCGAGTCTACATGTACGGGTATGTGAACTGAACTTGTTTCAATGTGGACTTTAAATTGAAGCAGAACTTGTGCTGTGATTGGTGATGTATCGCAAGTCCAGAAGTACTCTGAAGTGCATTGAGAAACAGCCCCAGACCCCACATTATCCTGTGAAAATAGAGATATGATTTCTAAAAATTCTGACCACTGTTAACCTATGGGATTTTTTTGCATCCAGACAAATATCCATATCACCACCAAAACTTAATGGCTTCTTCATTTGACCAAACCATACCTCTGGTGAAATTCAAGTTAAATCCATTCAGTAGTTTTTCTGTAATCTTGCTAATAAACAAACATAACCTCCTTAGCCAAGGCAACAAAATCATAATATGACCTTTTTTCCCATTACATTTTATTTGTTTCAAACATTTCACAAATACTTAAAACACAACAGAACAGGGGGAAATCAAGGGTTGAATGAAAACAAATGGCAAAAAACAACATAACAGACAAGAATAAAATAAGTAAATTAACTGAAGAACAGGATTGCATCTGAACAGACCATGGTCACAGTTCTTATGTCTCATTTGTACATGGAAACCAACCATGTTCAGCAGGTGTATTTTCAGAAAGGCCTCCCTTGTTTTTAGGGTATAAGTGCATTGTTCCAGTCTTAGAGTTTCATTCATTTTTTTTTAAATTAAATGTGGGTTCTTGCTGCTTTTAATTTATTAAGATGCATTTCTTTGCTATGTAGGATATTATGCTGTTCCTCTTTGTTTGTGGAGTCCAGTGTCTTGTGTAGCTCTATACCAAAGAGTGTTGATACTGTTCAGCGGAGCTCCCACAACCTTAACCTTGACAGTCAGATCATGTACAGGCTTCAAGAGATGCTTCAATTTCTGATCCTTTGTGATTTATAAAGGACTGAACCAAAGTGGAGAAAGATTCATCCTGTGTATAAACTTGTAATTCCGTCCAATTATCTTACATAATATGACCTTCTTAGGCTGAAGGTGCATCCCAGGTGCACCTTTACCTGGGCCCCTTAATAACTCAAACCGCCCCTGCTGTCCGTGTTAAAAGACGTAGAAGTAAAATCTAAATGTAGTGCATGTTTCTGTTTAATGGTAAAGGAAGTGCTTTCTGCCGTCTGAAGCAGGTTGTGTCCACACTCCTCTGCGGGGCTTTGCAGTGATTTCCAGTGTTTTCCTCCCAGCCTAACAGCGCCTCTCAGCTGCACTGAAATCTCTGTAAATCACTGACTGCATCGACCAGCTCTCTGCTCGGTTTCGGACTTGCCTTGTATAGTCAACAACAGCACCGTCTCCTCGCAGCGCTGTCACACGCAGGCGTAAAAACCTGACGTGATGCTCCTCCAGCCACCGTCCCATTCAAACGCTGCTCGGGATCCTCCCTTCACACAGTCGTGCGTATGCGCCGCGAACGACACCACGGCATTGTCGGAGCAGCATTTAAAGCCAGCAGGCGACACCTTAACACACAGAAATCAATAATAGGTAACTTGATCCGCATTGATTTCTCTGCGGCAATGTAAAAATGGCGAGAGTGCTCCACAACTTGCTGTTCTTTCTCTTCAGACTTGCGCTTAAAATCAGAGTTTTGGGGTATTGGTCGCTTGTGTACGCTTATTGTGCTCTCTGCGCCGTCGTAGCCCTGCTGAAACTTTGGTGGAACATCGTCCTGAGGCCGACAACAACCTTTCAATGGGTGATTCGTGAAACTCCCCCTGCTTGTCTGAATGACACGTCCTTGGGAACCCACTGTTATGTTAGGATCAAGGTAAGACCCCCGTGCGCTTGGACGGGAAAGGTGTCTGGAAAAGCCCATTGTGTGTGTCTCTCTGTGTGTGTGTGTTGCATGCTGCGATGCTCAGATGTAAAATGCGTAAACACCTTTCCTTGCAGTGTCGCGTCGTGAAAAGACAAACAGGCCTGATCCATGGTCAGATCATGAGGCGTCTGTTTGTTGTTTTCGGTGGTTTTCTGTCGGTTCGCTGGCTCTGCGCTCAGGTGGTGCTGAAAGAACAGCTCCTCCTCCGCCTCAGTGTGAGCAGGGCTGCCAGCCTTTAACTAACAACCTGTGCTCAACATTATGTAATTAAATACCAAGGCATGTCTGTCACTGAAACCTGCTGGAGACTGGTGTCAGTGCCGGGATTGTTTATGCACATTTTGAAAGTACCTGCTCGAATATAAAGATTTATCTAAAGAGAACCTGCCTTTTAATTAAGGGGATAAAAAGCTGCCCTAAATGTGAAAGTACAAGCATTAATATGGGGGCTTCTTTTATTCCCATGAGTCAAGCAGAGGGAGAAGTTCTAAAAATTCTAAGATTGGATTAAAAATGATATTGAACCTGAATTATTCTTTCATTTTTCAACTAGGAGTGCTCTGCCAAGGCATTTCAGATCTTAAGTTGCAGAAGAGGACCCTGCTTGAATCTTAATAAGTCATTTCAAGAAACTCCTGGATTCCAATCACCATCACAATCAAATCACTTCATCCTTGCACCATGTCTAACATTTCCAGAATAACAGATGTTAACACATCCTTAAAAATCTGGTTTAGATCACCTCTTAAATCGTATCACTTCTTCCTAGAGCAATGACCAACATTCACCAAAAGTGTCTTCAAATTCTGGTCAATTTATCCTTTTAACAAACACCAGCATAAAATCTCCTTGGCAGAGGTATTTATTTAGTTATAGACTTTGCACTGTGCTAATGAAAAATGATGAACGTGTTTGAATTCAGAGAATCGAGACAAGAGTAACTTCTTATTAATCTTGGTTAAAAGGGCAAGAAGGGATGGGCAACAAGCAGCATGTGGTCCTCCACCTTCTTCACTGCAGCCCTTCAGTAAGTATCACAGACTGAAAATTGAAGCCATCAGGGTGAAGAGATCTCCCATAAGCTCTTGGGTTTGCTTTACCATCACGATAAGTGCAGCAGAATGGCTGCTTCACTCACTGAGGGGCAGAGCGCAATGTCTGTTTATTGATAAAAACAGTGAGACACTTTAATTCCCCTGAAAATTCATAATCACAGCCTAGTTATTTCTGATGTTCATTTTGTAAAATGTAGATTCCTGTCTGATTTATGTTAAAGAGAGATATACTGTAACATTTATAATGCAGCATTAATTTGCCATGGGATGACTGTTGTGGCTGTAACTCTGTATCTGGGATTTTGTGTAATCCAAAATTTAGACTGATTTACTGAAGCTTTCTCTCAGCCTACAGGTTAAGCATCGATAGACTCTTGTCTATTTGAAATATGACACTTAAACTGGTGGGTAACCTTCATTACCATGAAAAATATGCAATAATTACACAAATAATTTGCCAGATCAAACCAATATTAATACTAGAAAGCGCTTGGAGAGTGCAAAGCTCCGCAAAGGTAGCTCACACTTTGCTGTTATATCTATAAGAAATATTTCCATGATAAAGTTACCATAATAATATGATTCATGACCCTGAAAACCCACATCTAGCATGCAGAATCATGATATCACTATTAGTTAGGCAGTTATTGAGCAAAAACGATTGATTATCTGAATCACCACCGATATGTAATCATTTTGAAGTTGGACCATTAACAATGTCTCCTGAAAATTTTAGCAAAATCCATTCTGTAGTTTTTGCATGATCTTGCTTACAAACAAACAAAATGACAAAGAAACATATGGTGGCTTCAATTTTGCTGAAATTTAAAATCTTGACTATTTCTTAAATTAAAACTCAATAAAAGAGGAGAAAGGAGAGCTATCTGACGCTGTTAATCAACTATGTTATTTGCAATGCTGCATTACATTTTTGGTCATTGTTAATCTTCACTGCGCAGTCAACTATTTGGGTTGTTTTCTGTAAATCTTAATTTGAAAAGTAATTTCATGCTATTCATTAGGGCTGAGAGTCACAGGGGAAGCGATGTATCACAATGATATCTGACCAAAAGGTGACACAAATATGACATTAGGGTCAAGGGCATTGAGCTTCATATTCATTGCGAGTTTTGCACAGGTTGTCCGAAGAAGGCTTCAGGGAATATTCCTTAACCTTGTCCTGAATGTTCACTCTGATTAACTGATAATCTGGTGGTCAAAGGTCAAGGTCACTATTATGTAACATCTCTATATTTGGAGAATGCACAGAAGGATTTCTGTCCTTTTTTAATACACAAACTTACTCTCAGATTTAAAGAGCCTATGTTCTGCAAGGCTCGAGATTGAACATTAATTTTTCATGACTGCTGGAGCATGTTCACACTTGCAAAACCCTTGTAAGCCCTTTTCAGAGGACAAAAGTGCAGCAACAAAGCTCCCTCGACGTTAGATTCACAACTACTGAGGGTGTAACTTCTGTGTGGATTCATGCTGCCACATGTCACGGTGCATGCTTCCCATGCAAGAAAATGTCAGATAATAGTTTGATTTACCAGCTCGCAGTGTTTGTTTTGTTGACTCATTATTTTCGTCATAGTTTTCGTCAACAATCTTTTTTCCCCTGATGAAACCAAAAATAATAAAACCAAGTGCACGGAGAAAAACTTAAACAAGACTAAAATGTTTGACAGAGACTAAATCCGGTCAGACCTAATTTCATCATGTAGAAAGTTGGAACAAGTTTGGAAAATATCCAATCACACCTACTTTGGTAGTGTGCCAAGGTTGGATAAGTTAAGAGGGACATCCAGTCACAGAGCTGCGACCCAGTGTCTCATGACTTTGTCTCTAGATTTAGTAACTTCTCAGACCCCAGTAAGGACTTATTTTTCCTGAAAGAAGCCCCAGAGAAGAGATTAGTAACTTTCATGGAGTTTTTAGCTTTCTGCTTTCTAATGAAAGTAGTTATCAACACCTGTGTGACGTCCTGGAAAAGTCCTGGAAAGTAATTACTTGAAAAGAGTGAGAACTCTGGATTGGATATATTCCTAACTTGTCCCTACTCTAATTAGGGTTGGTTGGATTTAATCTCTGACAAACATTTTAATCTAGTTTTGATTTGTAGATGAAAATGGAAGTTAATTTAGTTTAAGGTTTTGTGCTTGTTTTTATTAGTTACTGTCTAGTAAATGAAAATGAAAATAGTCAACAAAATGAACACTGGCTGCAGTTGTAACCCTCATACAGACATGAAGCTGATTATGTGTTAATTCTACTTTGATTTGTACCTGATGCTTCTGAAATGTTAATATACTGTGAAGAGGCTCATTAGAGTTAAACATTAAGTAATCTGCTCCTGTTTTTTTCCCTGATAACAGCATCGCGGTGGCTCATAGTCATTGAAAAACGCTGGTTTGTTCTTGTATGTCCTTGAAATGCCAGTGTGTGGTCCTGTCATCTTAGTATTTTATCTAAATGCCACTGTCTTCTCTTCCTCCCAGGAGTCTGGCCTCAGGTTTCACTATGTTGCAGCTGGAGAGAGAGGAAAGCCGCTCATGCTCTTCTTACACGGCTTCCCTGAGTTCTGGTAGGTCACAGGGCCGTCTAAGTGGGGAGGGGGGAGTTTCAGTAGCGGTCTTAGTGAGCTTCACTGCACTCAGAGGAAGCAGACAGTCCAGCTGTAAAACTCTGCTCGTTCAGCCGCCTGGTGTTTGTTACATCAGTCACTTTTGTTAAATTTACCTCCGAGGCTGTAGGATTAGATTTTGGACTGATTCCCTGTAGTCTGGGTGCTGGGTTGGTATAAATGTACCAGTAAAAACAAATAGAGAAAGAAAGACCTCTTTTAGCTAGAGGGGTGTAATTTGCTAACAGAGGTTGTCAAGAACACTGGTTCACCCCTGAATGACCAGCTGTAACCCAAAATGATCTTCTGAAATTAATTTAATGAAAAAAGTGCAACTGCTGATAAGTTGTTTAAAAAAATCTTAAGAATATGTAGCTTGTGCTAAGTGCCTCCTTGTGAATATTTAGCAAATACCTTTCTATAAATACATGTCAGTTAGCAGGGTGTTATCCCCACCTGTTCTTCAGGAGTGTGAATAGACCACAACCTACTGAATAAAATTACCCTCCAAAATAAAAGCACTGGATCTTTTTTCCATCGCTTTTTGCCCATGCAAAGGCTCAGGACCCACTGAAAAAGGGTCCACAACACACTAATTTAGAATCACTGGTCAAGAGCATTCAAGATCTCCTCCTGGGCTGGGCGATGTATAAAGTTTTTAAAATGTACACACATATTTTGAAATATACTCTGGTAGGGTTAATGTTGATGTTTTTCTGTCAGTTGTTTGGTTTGAAAAAGGAAAACTAGGCACTGCCTAAAGCATGACATGGCAGCCACTGTGTTGTTTAAACTCTATCTTGTGGAGGATTTGCTCTTATTTCAGATGAACGTCTCTTGGACAAAAGCCTTTGCTAAATAACATCGTATCGTTGTATGTTGACTGAGAATAGAGATCGATGCAGGAGGTGATGCTTGGTAAAGGGTTGTTTACAGTAGGATCACACACAGCATTATGGATAATGACCAAAGGAAGTTACATTTGAGATCTTTTTGTTTTCACGAGTAACTGTCATTTAATTTGTTTGCTTTTATTTAGGGATGCATGATATTGAATATTTAAAGGTATCCACTATACCGATATTTTTAAATTCATTATCGATGATGCCGATATTTCCAGTCGACAGCTCCAGCTCTGTACTTGACAAAAATGGACTTGTTTCCTTCATTGTTGCAATATATTTTACAAGGAACAGATGTAAAACAAGAAAAACAGCATTTAACTCTGGAAAAAAATGAAACTCTCAGTATCAGCCAATACCAATACTTAACTTTTTTAGACTGATATTGGCTGATAAGATATCTTACCGATAACACTGTGCATCCCTGCTTTTATTCTATAAAAGTCACTTTTGATATGAATTACAGTCAGATGATATTGGTACCAGTAGCCCTAAAGCCCAATGCTGAGTTACGTTTATATTTTTAGAAATTTTGCATTTCATCAAAAAGCAAATGTATTGTGAAAAAAAAAGTAGCTGAGTAGGTAGCTGTTTCGTCTGTGCCATATATATTGAGGAAGTGACTTATCCCCTGAACTCCTCCAAACAGATCGTGCACTTTGCCAGAGCAAAGGCCTCTGCTGGTGCTGTAAAACACACACTGAAAATAATTGAATTTAGTACTTAAGCTGCATTCTTTTATTAATAAGAAGGCAATGGACATTATGAGCATCTTCTTCAACTTAATGTCATACTGAGGATTATAATCTGAACATCCTCTCCCTCACTTTCTCTGACGGAGCTGAAGCAGCACCCAGCATTAAACCAAAGATCATCTCTCATCATGATTTTACATCAGAGAGATTTTTCAAAGGTGCACTGGCATAGATCACATCACAAAGCAAAGGCACTCTAGTTTGACTTCACCTCAGATTGTAGCTCCATCCCATCCTGCACAGTGCAAGCATCAGCGTGTTTAAATAATGAACCCTTTTGGTCTGTTTTTAATAAATCAGGCCTGCCTCATCAGTTTGAACAAAGACTTTAGGTACTTGAAATATATTACTGCATTGATTTGACTTTTTTAGAACTAGTAAAGTAAGGAACTACAATTTATAAAAATAGCATAAATACTACAGTTACTTATCAACGTGATATTAAGCTACTGAGATACTTAGATGAGATCCTAATGTGGCTGTTCTCATGATGTTATGTATGTCTGGTGACAAGTTCAACAGCATGGAGAATGAGAGCTCAAAAATTCACTCTTAAACTCAAAAATGTTTATCTTTACTTTGAGTTTCTGTCCATGACAGACATGAAGCACACTAGAGCCTGTTGTAAGCTTCATTTCAAACTTGTTGTGGAACAGTTTTTTATTAAGAGGGGAAACACCTGATAAACTTAAAAGTAAAGAAACTATTACTTTCAAGGCTTAGTAATGAGTTGCATTATGACTTTTTAAAGGAGTCGTTCGTAGTAAGGAATACATTAAATATTCTACTAACTGATCCAACACTGTGCCTGATGGACTGGAGCTCTTTCATAAATCTTTAGACACAGGCAGTGGAGCTGCTGCTGAAAACAGACACAAAAGCATACAGAGTACACATTAAACTGCAGATATTTCATTATAGCATATGTGTTTTATTGCCCAACCTTAATGACTGAGACTTTTGTGTTGCCATGATCTCAGAGAGCTATCAGTATAGCTGGTATACTTTGATTTCACAATATATGCTGCAGACTCACAGTTCCACCATCTGAGCAACATCTGATGTGTTTTAGTTATCTTTAGTAGGACTCACTAGGGCTGAAAGATGCATCATTTTTAGAACAAAATCACAAATCGGACAAAACAGCCGTGATCCCCAAAGCTGCAATTTTTTGCCGCATTCTTGACTGACCCAGGATCTGTTGTGTCAACTATTTACAGATTTGCATGCAGTTTACATTTACCGAAGTGCTGGTAAGCAGGTCAAATACACAAAGCCTCTGTTAAGGAGTAGAAGTTTGAGCATCCCTTAAATAATGAAAACAGATTGCTGATCATCAATATTAGATGATAAATAATGTGTTATGTGCTTTTGATCATTGATGCTCTTACTGTTGTCTATACTATAAACATAGTGAATGTGCACTGAAGCTTGATTTGAAGAAAATCGTAAATCAAATTGAAATTGCAATATCTGCTAGGAAAATTACAATAAGAACTCTTCCTGAAATCCAGTCCAAGGACTCATTATTTTTGATGATACTCAGCACTGGAAACAGATTTTCATTTTTAAATGAAGGACTAAAGTGAACATTTAAAACCATAAGGTTACTTTGAAAGGCAGCATTAATCAACCAGAGCCAAAGGAGGAAGCCCTGTGGTGGCTTTGACTCTGTGTGATTTTGTGTGCATTAAAATGAGAGAGTTGTGCCAAAGTTTTCTCTGAGCACACAGTTGTAGCATCTGTTGCCTCCCACTAATTTTAAATGTGACACCAGCACTGGTCGTTTACTTTCAGGTTATGGGTAATATGGAATATAACTAGTATCTGATCTGACAAGTCTGATTCATTAAATCATTTTGTTGTGATTAAAATCTGTGGACTTAGTGATTGTTTACTTATAAACCAGCCATTGTAGTGGGATGTTTAAGTAGACTACAAGCTTGAAAAGATAATCTTTTGTCTTAGGGCCTCTTCATCTAAGATTTCAGACTTTAATTTAATGGTTTGTTTGCTAGAATTCAGTGTCTTTATTTTTATGATGGGAAAAAGAAGAGGATAGCATAAGAATCAGAGTCCTTATTCATATTCCTGACTGTGTGTTTGCTTAGTGATGCCTGCTGAAGCATCACAGACTCATCTTCATCATTAACCCAATGTCATGGCTCCAAATAATCAACTGAGGATCTACACTGCCATTATCAACATTAGCAGATATTAATAAAAGAATTAAGACAAGTCAAGGCAATTGTCTGCTTACCTTCCACTGAGTGCTTAATCAGTCTGTGCCTTTTGACACTCACAAGCACTGGCTGTGATGTCATGTACATGCCCTCTATCGTTTGTTTTGTTTTGTTTTTTACAATCTTATTAAAGTCAATCATTCTGATATTATGATCTCTCATGTCTTTACTGTGAAGAAGGCTGGATAAAATCATGTATTCTCCACAAAAAATAACCCCAATAAGAATCATCCATAAAGTTGAATATCTAGAACACACCAATAGGGATGGATATCGATCAGATTTTAGCGTCAACAATCCTATTAACAATCCTGCTAATCAATCCAATTCAATAACAATTCCCTTATTGATACCTGCAGACTTTCCATGTGTAGATTTTCAGTGTGAACAATGTCAAATACATGTCACAGCATAGATAACTGCTTCTGCAAGTTGCTGGTGTTCCCATTCACTTAAGGTTGTGCCGTAGGCGCATTTTGTAAAAAAAATAAGTCACAGTTCTGACGGTTCTGAACCCTGTCAGTGAAAGGAATTGATACTCAATTCAACTCAACTCATCTTTATTTATTTATAAAGCACTTTAAAAACAACCACAGCTGAAACAAAGTGCTGTAGACAAATAGACAAAACAAAACAGACAGAAATTAATTAAAACAATGGATAAAATAAGCAGATATAAATACTAAAACAATTGTTTCAATGTTTTTAAAAACTAATTTAAAAACAGTAGAAATAATAAGTAATGGCAAACCATAAAACACTAAAACAGGAGCCAAGTCTCATACAGGGTGAAAAGCCAAGGAATAAAAATGGGTTTTAAGAGGAGTTTTAAAAATGGGCAGTGAGGAGCTTTGTCTGATGTGGATGGGAAGCTCGTTCCACAATTTGTGGGCTGCCACAGAAAAAGCTCTATCCCCTCTGAGCTTCTGTTTGGACCTCGGTACCTCCAGGAGCAGCTGATCAGCTGACCCAAGGCACTGAGCAGGAGTGTAGGGGTGAAGAAGCTCAGAGAGGTAAGATGGGGCCAGTACATGTAAAGATTTAAAAACAAAGAAAAGAATCTTAAAATAAACTCTAAAATGCACAGGCAGCCAGTGCAGGGAGGCCAGGATGGGAGAAATGTGCTCCCTCTTACGTGCTCCAGTTAAGAGGCGAGCGGCAGCATTTTGCACCAACTGGAGACATAAGAGGGAGGACTGGCTGACACCAAAATAAAGTGTGTTACAGTAATCCAGCCAAGATGTAATAAAGGCATGGATTACTGTTTCAAAGTGCTGTTGTGCAAGGAAGGGCTTCACCTTTGCCAGCTAATGCCTAATATGAAAAAAGCTGGACTTTACAACTGAGCTAATTTGCTTTTCCAATTTAAAATCACTGTCCATCTCAAAACCCAAGTTTGAGACTGTTGTCTTAAAATAAATAGCTAAAGGACCCAAGTCTAAAGGAGGGGATTCACAAGGGCCACTGGGACCAAACACCATCACTTCTGTTTTTTTTTTCGTTAAAATTTAAAAAGTTCAGAGCCATCCAGGCTCATGATATCGATTCTTTGATGGAGCTGTTAATGATTCTCAACTGGAATTGGTTTTCGATTCCCATCCCTACATGCACACATTCACTATTTTAATGTCAAAACTAGTAAAATTCATGGATATTGTTGAACTCCAAAGCACAAATAATGTCAAGAATAATTCATTACCACCTACAATCTAAAAACTTTTTAGAGATCAAATTTAAGGAGGGATTTTAGTTTTAAGACTCATAGGTCACGCACAAGAATGAAAGCTTTTGTGTTTCACAGTGGTGTTGGATTTTGGAATGGGTTACAACAAGATCTAAAGCAATGCTAAAGCCTGATGAAATTTAAAATAATAAGGTTTTCAGTATAGGGATAAAACAGGAGGTGTCGCACAAAATTGAAGGATGACTACTTTGTTTCGTTGGTAGCTTGTTATTGTTTTGTCTTTGTTTCGTTAGGCTATCATATTATTGCATGGAAACTGTTTTCCTTTTGTAAACTATGGAAGCATTGCTGTTTACTTAACTGCTGAGGAAAGGGGGGACTTGATAAGTGTTTACTTTCTCTCATTCCCTTTAGGATATATTGTCTGTTACAACTTCACTAGATTCTGATTTTTGGTTCCTATCTCCTGGCTCTAGTCACCTCGTCCTGCCATAAAAATGAGAAATGGTGCATAGAGCTGTTCCTGGATTGGGGCCAGAGGTTGTCGAAAGCTGTGAGCCTGGTCATATCTCTAACATACCATCTAAGCTGCAGACAGAACTGGGATTAATTAGCGGCCGGGGCGAGCTCTTTCTGCTTCACTGGCTGTATTTTCTTCACAGGAATGACGAACACTGCCGAGAGTGACATGGCTAGAAAGAACTCTTCACACTTACTTAATGTGTGCTAAGTCCCTCTTTGAAATGAGAAGTGTATCTGTGCATCAGAAGGAGGCGTTCAAGGGGCTTTACTTTGCTTTAAACCTCATCTATATTCTAAGATGGGAGCTGAGTGCAGGGATCTTATACTGACTCATCAGAATCACAGTCAGGACTCTGCATCTTTCTCCCCCTCCTGCACTGCCGAGAATGAGGAGGCGGAGGGGGGGGTTTCAGTCCTGATGAGGGTCCTCTGCAGAAGACGAGATCTTCAATTAGGAAGTCGGCCTGGCCCACAAATCAGGGGGCGGTTTGAATTTGAAGCAGCTTATATTATACTGAGGTGACCTTCACCTTTTTTTAAGAGAGTTAGATTTAAAAAGTTTATAGAGGTACTGAGGAAGCACTACAAGCTCTGAACATAATTTATTTTACAAGGGAGTTCTGCTCTGCCTGTCAAACACTTGCATAATTTGTGGCTCAAACAAGAGATTACATAAATCCTTAAAGATGTCCCAGTTTTTGTCTTAGTCTGGGCTCGCAGACTCAAAATGTTCAGCTAAAAAGGCTGTGTTGCAAACAGGAGGTTCATGTTTAAGAGGATAATTTGGGATTTTTGACGTGGGGTTGAGTGAAGTACAAGGCATCAGCCTGAACATAAGCCACAGTGACACCGATCGGGTCGAGGAAGATTGAAAGATGTTACCATGTACTTTGTAGTGTGGTAATCTCCAGGTAAAAACCAAGTGCTTTTGAAATAGAGGCATGACTTAAAGGTCCAGTATTTTGCTCCTTTTCAGCTGTTAAATTGATGTCTTCATGAAAGTTCATGTTAGTCGCATGCTTTGGTCCAAAAAGCATGAGAATAAAACACAGCTGCATTCTTTCCACATATCATCTCTCTTCAGAATGGCTGGTTTTAAAGGTTTAACACAGTACGTACAACGGGGACTGAACAATACACCTGCAGTGTATCTTGAGTGAAGCGAAGCACTGCCGCTCCAACCGATTGCCGCTTACAGTCCTGAACCCAAACGAACCCCAAATTCATGCCAGATACCAGATAACACTGAAGCTGGTTCACCCCATACATCACAGGCTAACGCACATGTTAACCTCGGTCTACTTACCGCACTGGGACAAAGCCACAATTTAACTTACCTTCTAGGCTAAAGTTGGCAAAAACTGAAGGGTAATGGGATGGGTAAAGGACTGATTATATTCAGCTAAATGTTCAGCTTTTCTTGACTAATGTAAATATGCTCATACTTTGAAGTTTATCCTTCAGACTTTCAGCAAGTAACATGAACATTGACAAACATGTTGTACAGTTAGCTCTGGTTCAGTTCCCCCTGCCGTTAGCATTAGCTCATAGCAGTGAACAAAGTAAATACTACACAGCATTAAAATACTAACATGTCCTTCATCAGGTTTGGCCACAGATTGTTGGTGCTGAGCTCAGATTCAGGAAAAGTCTAGTCCCCAGTCCTGTGTTGAACTGACTGAAGGTAGAGAAACAGCCGACTGTAGCTGCTCATTCCTTTCAATAATAAAATTAACCCACTGGGCCCTTTAGTCCTCCGAGGCTGGTAGCCTATATGTGAAGATATACAGTATGTAGCTGTTTACAGCCAAAAGTCAGTCAGGTTGTAGGTTTTGGGTCTAGACGTGTGTGCGCTGATCTCTCACTTAGGGTGAAATAAACAATGGTGACACTTTGCATGGAAATTTCTTAAGACGGGAATGGGGATACTCAGATAGAGGTATGCTTATGCATGAAAATGCTTGTTACATAAAAGTATATTAACAGCCTCAACAGCTCAATGCCATGAGTTTACATTCATGCAGCCTGCTGAATACGGGTTTTGTTGTCTACTCACATGTAGACTGGGAAGAAGGTCAAATACCCAACAAGATGTTCAAAAGTCACAAATTGTACATTTTCAGAAAAAGGATGCTTTCATCAACAACTGGCCAACATTTTATATAATTTGAGAAGTGTTTTGATATCAGTTAATCCCTGCAATAATGTTTTCGTTGCACCTTCCCCAGGGAAAAGCTTTTATTGGACAAGGTTAGGATTATTGCAGCAAACCACGCCAAACTGTTCTGACCCAAATTGACCACAAGGTGAAAATGCTCAACCAAACTTGGGTAGTGGTTGATGTTTTGTGATGGTGGAGCTGCTTTAAATCAAACTAAAAAAAACAATCATTTTGAGTAGCAAAGCCATAAAAGAAAATCAAGATTTGCTTTTCTGTCTTCTTCAGGTTCTCCTGGCGTTACCAGCTGCGGGAGTTTAAGAGTGAATTCCGTGTGGTGGCTATCGACATGCGGGGCTATGGCGAGTCTGACCTACCTCTCTCCTCTGATAGCTATCGCTTTGACTACCTGGTCACCGACGTTAAGGACATTGTGGAGTACCTAGGTGAGAAGACAACGGTTGTGATAGTTTGGGATTCATCATAAGTTATTTTCATTTTGTTTAGAATTTTTGTTTTAAATATGAGTTTCGGTTTCATTACCTTTTTAAACTACCTAGTTTTTTTGGATTAGATGATCCTGGCTGCTGCAGTCTCATGCTGATTTGTCCTTCAGCAAAACTTTCAAGCCCAGTTTATTCCCACAGCTGCATTCATAGTTACCTCCGCCAAGGAGGTTATGTTTTCGGGAGAGTTTGTCTGTCTGTCCGTCTGTCTGTGAACAAAATAACTCAAAAAGTAATGGATGGATTTTGATGAAATTTTCAGGAAATGTTCAGCATGGGAAAAGGAAGAATTGATACGTTTTTGGTGTTGATCCGGATCAGCGTCTGGCCGCCATGGCGAAAAATGTGATTTCTGTGAATAACCACTGAACTAAAATGGATATCATTATGAATCCAATTGCTCATGGTATGTTTTCATGGTCAAGGAATCTAAATATTTCGATAAAATAAAGGTAGGACTAATATTTATGGTCAAAATCACAATATTGGTGGGGACTGTGGCACTGGCGGAGGTCTGCGCTCTCCGACTGCTTTTCTAGTTTTAAATGTGTTAGAAAGTGTTCGTTGTATCTACTGTGTTATGTGGGCCAACCCAAAAGTTAGCATTGTGGTTTCCTCAACAAAAGCCTTTGAGATGTTTCAGTATGTTATTGATTTACCTCAGACAATCAACAACATAACAATAAGCTCCTTGTTGTTAAATAGCTTATTACATAAACACATTTTGTCATCACAATAATCGTTACAAATATACACAATTTTTATTTATTTTTATAATCCTGAGCATAAATCCTGAGCAACCACCAGATAGTTAATTAACATCTTTTACTACAGACAATCAGAAACAATCACATTTAAGGTCCCTGACTGCTTTTCTAGTCTTTCGTACCTGTGTTTGTCACCATACTTTCCAAGTCACAGCTTCAGACCCATTTCTTCTCTATGGCCTCAGTTAAACTAACCTGAGCCCCCTGTTATGTTGTTTTGACTCCTTTTTGATTGTTTTGGGTGTTTTATTATCATGTTGGTTTTTATGGTTTTAGTTTTACCTTGTTTGACCTAAGCCTTTGTGCCCTCTCCTGCCATTTGGCCAATTTAGGTGTTTTATGCCTTATGGTGGTTTTCTTTGCCATTTTTCCGCCTTCTTTGTCTCTTTGTGGTTGTACAGCGCTTTCCCCAGGTGTTGATTTTAAATGTCCAACAGAAATATATTTTGACTTGACTTATACTGGACTTACAAATTTGCATGTAGGGCAATTCCAGTTGTATTTTATGTTGAAGATAAAAACGGTGAAATCCTGTTTCCATGTTCACTACAGACTTAATGCCAGGCACTGAAAACGTTAAAAATCCCAGACTTGGAGAAAAGAGAAGCAGAAGTTTTTAAATTGCTAACTTACTCATGCATTTGAAACATTCCTGCACCACTGGATGAGCTGAAACTACTGATGCAACACTGGTAAGAAGTAGAAATCAGAGAGGCAGGCAAGGGAATCAGCCGCTTCAGGCAGCTGCAGGCGAGGTTGCTAGCAGAGGAAGAGAGAAAAGTCCTGATGAAACTCACTTGGTTGTCTTGCACATAGAAGTACTCTCTCACACTGAGAATTATATGATCTCTTTAAGCCTTATTTTACTGTAGTTTCCGGTGCATCGGAGGAACACTCCAATATTTTTTATGTTTTCGTCTTGCCTCACTCCAGAGTCCATGACAAGTTGTTGGACAGCATTCTTTCAACTGTGCGTCCAATTAAAAAAACAGACAAAAATTTCCCACTGCTAGTTAGCTTAGCTCCAACACTGAGAGTCAACTGGTAGTGCTAGCCTGTCTCTGCCTGTAAATTAATCTATGTAAACTACAGCAGCATTTCCATAAATATAAGTCTAACAATACCATGTATACGGCTGATTTAGTGCGACAAACATGAGTCAGAAGTGATACTAAACAGATCATTACAGGAGCTTAGTAAGTGTTTACACTGGGGCAGCCATCTTCAATTGTCACCTCAGGGGGTGAGGATCCCCCAACTTCCCAGTAGGAAATTTTGACCTCTTGGGGCAATCCAGTTGAAATTTCCCACTCAGAACCTGGAAATCCCGTCTTCCCAGTACGACTGGAATGCACAGGAAGACACAAAAACAACAAAAATGTTGGTGTGGTTCTTTAAAACATCAAGACATCAAACATCAGTTTGTTTTTAATCAAGAACCTCAGAAGTGTGCTGCATCCAAAATAAACTTGTTTATCAGTCTTGAGTTGTGGACGGCCTTGAGGCATGGCATGACAAACTTCCTGTGAGTCATTCTCACTGAACATGAACGCTGTGCAGATACAGAGCCTGAAGCCTGCCGAGCCTGAGGCAGTCTGCTCACACCAGCATCCACTCATGATCACTTGGCCTAAATTATATTTTTTGCTCTTTTACAGGCCAATAAATCACGGTCCTTTTAAGTCTGCTCACAGACTTTGAGGTAACCAGTCTGAGCATTGAAATGTCACTGAAGATTGTCTCATGAGTTCATGTACAGTGCTCAGTCTGCTGGCTCTGTCTTTGTCCTCTCCTTCACACTTGTCACCTCATATTCAAGTGTGTTACAGCTTCTGTTTCAGCACTAATTACAAGATTGCTGAAATAATTTAGATGGTCATGTCCTGACTTTGCTGCTCAGACACGCTGCCCTTAGCCTACTTACTTACATAATTTGCTGAAGGGTGATGTGGTCTGTAACTACTTGCTGACTTACTTTAAAGTTTGTTCATCGTTCTTATCTGTAAAAGTTTAAGGTACAATATATAGAGAGTTTTTTATTCATTAGCTCAGTACTTGAATTAACTTAAATACTCAAAGCAAGAGGAATCAAATGTGTGACCAGCTGTGACTGGATGGATCTTGTCACCTATGACAGACATAGTCCTAATTTCCCTGAGGGAGTTTTCCAAAGGGATTATTTAAATTAAAGATTAAAAAAGTTTTGTCTAATCTAATCTAATTTCTATCCTCCAGGGCTGAGAGTTGAAGCCCATGGGGAAGTGCCTAACCCTGTAGTACCCAGACTGTCCACTTGAGGCTGACAGCAGTAACCTGATACCTTAATGGTTGCATGTAGGGACTAGTGTTGTGCTCAAGACCACACTATCCGAGACCAAGACTTGCCTGAGACCAGAATGCACCAAGACAAGACCAAGACTTTTGGGAGTCGAGACCGAGTCGAGACCAAGACCATCAAAATCTATTTTCAAAACCATGACAAGGTTGAACAGTTATGGGGAGTGTACTGCAGTCATAACCCTGGGAAGGTTGCAGTCATCACAGGAGGAAATAACACATGAATTGAAGCTTTTTGTTGTTTTACAAAGTGTTCCTCCTTGTTAACATTAATGATGTTGAAGAACAGCAGATCTGTGCTGGTCTTGATCGGTCTTGACAGAAAATTCCAAGTCTGGCCAGTCCGAGACCGAGACAAGACCGAGTGAAAATGCTCTTGAGTCCAAGACGAGACCAAGACCTTTAGGATGTGGTCTTGAGACCAGTCTCGAGACCAAGACCAGTCTTGAGTAACACAACACTAGTAGGGACACAACACTTTTTACAGCAGCTGTTGTGTTGTGCAGAGTATAACTGACCATTACATTTGATGAAGAAGGGAGCAATGGGGCTTGTTACTTTCTGCAGTTTAAGTTAGCTGAAAGTCACTTGTTGACACAGCAACTAGATGGCTACACCTTTCAGTGCGTAGGAATATGCGGTAAAAAAGTGTGTGTCCGATGCTGACAGTGTGTGTGTCACATCCATCACATATCAGCCTGAGCTGATCTGATGTTTCTGTTGTTTGCTGACTGGTGGGTTTTAGCTCTTTCCTCTGGATTAAATACTTTCACTTCAGGAACTTGATTGCTTTCTTGTGCCTTGACTCTCCTGCAGTTATTCAAGTCAAATATATTTACAGGGCACAGGTGGATGAGTGCATGAGCACAAGGCTGAAACACAAGTTCATCTCAAGTTTCACTTTTTCATTCATCACAGCGATAAGAGGGACAGAGGGCCTGTGTGTGGAGTCTTTGCAGTCAAGCTACACATGCAGCTATGATATGATCCTTTAAAACTGTATTCAAAATAATTGCTGTTGTTTCTCTTTGACCGAGTGGTTGGCGTTATGTCAGTGCACTTGCCTCTAGGGCTGTAATCAACCAAAATAATTGTTGGTCGACTAAAACACAGTAATTGTCGACCAAAAATCGACCAATCTTCATCAATGAAATAGGCAGTCACTGTCATATAGGACTCCATTCGAAGAGACGTACACATCTGTTATCTTTATCTATTAACTCGGAAGCCTTTTATTTTTTCCTCCCTCGTATTTTACCATTGCTGCATGCGTAATTGTCCGGCGCGCTGGCACTGAATACATTGGAACCTGGATATTCATGGGACTCTTTTAGTGTTTCCACGCAGAGTTTCATATTAACCACGTTGTTCACTACAACAGACACTTTTTTTCTTCTTGAACTTTGAAAACATCTGCATATCCATATAGTCGCGCATCGATGTGTGCGCCTCTCCATTTTTTTCCTCTCAACACAAGATGCTTTGCTTTCCAGTCTTCATCAATGAAATGGGCAGTCACTCTCATATAGGGGTCCATTCGAAGAGACGTACACATCTGTTATCTTTATCTATTAACTCAGAAGCTTTCTCTTTTTACTCCCTTGTATTTTGCCATGAGCGTGTGCGTAATTGTCTGGCGCGCCTGCACTGAATATCCAGGTTACAATGTTTTTCTTGGCCTTCCACGACACCAATGGGCCTCATACCCTCAGAAATAAATTGTCCCTCCCTCCTCCTTCCCCCTCGCCCGCCCTCCCCCTCCCCTCGCGGGGGGCTGGGGGTCTCCGGCTGCCTGGGGGTCTACCGTTGGGTCCTGGGGGGGGGGGGACGACTCTGGTGCCGCAGCACGTGGGGTCATCACCCAGGCCTGGTGGGGCGGCTGCATGAACCCCCATGGAGTGGGAGGTTCCGGCGGTGGGAGTCGCCTGGTGCCAGTCCTGCCTCCCTTGGTGGAGTGGGGCCTGGGGTTTGTGTCGGGGACTCGCTGGCTTGGTGCCCTGGGGGGTCCCTGTGGTCTTCCCGGGGAGGCTGCGTCTTGCGGGCGGTCCGCCTGGGCTGGGTCCTCGGTGGTTGTTGGGTCGGTGGCTCCGATGCGGCAGTCTGCTGGGGGGGCGTGCTTTGGTGGGGCCGTCTGGTCGCTGGGGGTCATCTGGGCTGTCGCCTGTGGGCCCTGGGGCCTGCTGTTGCGGGGGCCATGTGACACTGCTCCCTTGCTCCCACTTGTCATGGCTAGCCAGGGCCGGCCCTCACTAGCTTAACCTCTTAATTGCACTTCACTATTGCACTTCACTATCCACACATTGCACTCCTGTATATATTTGCACTATTGGGCACATACACAACACTTAGGGTTCTTGGAGTCGGAAGTGGTAGAGGGGCAACTAGTTTGCCCTCTCTGCCTCCCTCGTCCTCCAATTTTAACTGCACTACATACACTAACATGGAGGGGAGGCGGGATGGAGGTGCTGGGGGGTCGGGCGCAGCCTGTCTTAGGCTGTGACCCCTCTCTGCTCGCCTTTCACCTGTCTCACCTGACATCTGTTTTTAATGCGACACTACATCCACTTGTCTGGGGTGGGTAGTGGGGAGAGTCGGCGGGCTCCCACTCGACCTACTTCTCCCCAGTTTTAATGCACCACACTACACGCAGAGTAGTAGCACTAAAGCACGGTGGAGGGTTAATGTATCCTTGTCAGGAAACAAGGATACAGAATAACAGGGAGGACAGGGGGTGTTTCACTATTTTAGGCTTGGTGTGGCTGGTGGGGTCTGGCCCCTTCTGGCCGTGGCTCCATGCAGGGGAGCCCTTCTCCATCCACTGGGGCGGTGGCGGTGGCCTTGGTGCGGCTGGACTCCGGTGTCTCTGGTGGGGACCCGTGGTTGTGCCCTGGGGGCGGGTGGGCCCTGCTGAGTCATGCACCCCTCGGCGGCCTGTGGTGGGGGGTCCATCGGCCTGTCACTTGCCGGGGGCCTCGCCGTGGGTGGCTACCTGTGGGTCGCTGCTCTGTGGGGGTGATTCGTGGGGCCCCCTTTGGCGCTTGGGCGGCGGTCTCCGGCACTCGCCTTGGCCCTGGTTCTCCTGGGGCGGGCGTGGCTGACCCCACTGCCGCGTGCCACACTCCGCCCCACCTGGCCTTGCTGTAGTTGGGGGGGGCCTGGGGGCCTGGGCCGGGGGCCTGGGCCCGGGCGTTTGGCTCCTGGGGGGCTGGGGGCCTCTGGCCTGCCGCGGGGGGTGGGGATGGTTGGGCGTTTGGGGTGGGGGTGGCTTGGGGCCGGGTGGGCCGGGTGGTGGGGGGGCTGTCTGCGGTGGGGCGGCTGCCCCGGATGCCCTGGTGCTGTCCTTGGTGCTTTTCTTGGGATGGGTTGGTACCTCCTTGGGTTCTGGGTCTATGTCTGGGTCCTGTGGCTCTGGCGGCTGTGGGGTGAGCTCTGGGTGCCCTCGTCGCTCTGGGGGGCCCTTGGCATGCGGTCTCCCCGGAGTATGGGTGGCTACTTGGGTATTTGACCACCTGACACGCATGTGTGTATAGACACTCAAGCTCCTGTTGAGACTAACTCTAAAAGCGGTTGGTCCCGTCAGAACATGCTGAGTTAGGCACTCCTCACATCTCCTCACCTCCTATGTCTCTTCCATAGGACCCTCCCCCCCCCTTCCCTCATCCACTACCCGAACCAGGGTCTTCATCCCTTTCCTACCCCCTCCCAAACCCACTACCCGAACCAGGGTCTTCATCCCCTTCCCACTCCCACCCCCCCCTCCCCACACCCACTACCCGAACCAGGGTCTTCATCCCGTTCAACCCTCCCTATCCTAACCCACTACCCGAACCAGGGTCTTTATCCCTTCCCAACCCCCCCCTCCCCCACCCACCTCTCGTACCAGGGTCTTGATCCCTTTCCCAACGTTCCCCCCACCTCCACTACCCGGACCAGGGTCTCCATCCCCCCCCCCCCCACACACACACACACACACTCTCTACACATGAGCCACCCTCTTCATACACACCACATACTTCCAGTATGGATTTGCATCAGCACAGCACTCGAACTGTCTTAAACTAACTACAATCCCTGTTTGTTCTTCTCCCAGTTGTCTTGTCTTGTCCTGTCTTGTCTGTCACTATTTCCCTTCTTTCACACTGTGGTGTGTACGGCCCTCTCCTTCAGCTCCCATCAGGGGTTAAATAAAGTTTTATGTGATGGAGTAGCTTACGGGAGGGCTGGGTGATGTCACTATAGCAGTGAATCATATTCACATATTTCTCACTGCTAGAAAAAAAATGCATTAGTCTTTCCAACGCTGCCACCGGACACAGTGCTCAGCTGTAAAGATAATGCAGACAAAAAAAAAAAAAAAAAAAAAAAAAAAATAAATAGTCAATTCCTTCTGTGATGTCGTTTTTGCATTCGGGTGTTTTTATGAGGCATAACATCCAGCGCGGAGTGGGTGAGGGATGCCGTCGCTGCAGCGCGGGCAGCGGGCAGAGCGCATGCAGTTATAAAACAAATACATGATTATTAGACTAGAATATTGAAATGTTCTTGAATAAAAATATTGAAATGAACGATAAATACATTGAAATGGTGTTCTGAGACATGATGGGGGTGCTCAGGAAATACCCCCATTTCACTTGATACGTTTCTTCTGATGAAATGAACTGCAGGGAAAAAAAAAAAAAAATTACACATTTGGTTGACCAATCAGAATTTTGGTCGACTGAGCACGCATCGACGATTAGTCGACCAGTCGACTTGAACTTTACAGCCCTACTTGCCTCTATTGAAGCTCTCTCTTTGTGCCTGCTTGTCCTCTCCTGCTCCCTCCTCCCTTTTTGACTCTGTCCACTCCTTACCATACCATCTAACAAAAGTACATTTATTTAGCATTTATTTTTCAGATAAAGTAAAATTATTTGATCGATTGTTTGAAAGCTATTCTAACTAAGAAATCCTAACAATATAAGGTACTTTACAACAGTCAGACTAAATAAATATGTTTTTAGATTGTGTTTAAAGATCTTAATACTTCCAGCTCCAATCAGACATATACAAAACTCAAGATTAAACAGCCCCCTCAAGAAAACTACATGCCAATACTAAATAAGTACAACATTTCAAAAAAAGGACAAAAGTGAATTTGCTCGCCCTGCTGGCAGATTTTTATGCCTCTGTGGTGGCAGTAGCCCGGAGTGTGGAGACATATGTTTCTAGGTTGTCCGTCCATCCGTCTGTCTGTATGTGAGTGCATGTGAAATCTAAAGAGCCTCCAGAGATTTTCTGTCAAGCATGAACCTCACAGATTTTGGAGGTCAAAGGCCAAAGACATGGTGCCACGTGTCCATTCAGAATGTGTTTAGGTGTTTTACTTTAACTCTGAACAAATGTCCTTTTTCAATCTATTTCAGATGATAAGATGTTGGAGGCCTCTTGATAATGGATGGCAATTGAAAACCAATTCCATTTCAGAATCAATAAGAACTCTATTAATAATCAATCTTGTTGCTGTAAAGCAACAACACTGAGTTTTCCAAAGCTGAGTTTTGAGTCTGCGTCTAAGCTTGCAGGTGCAGAGTGTTGCTGATGAGTCTAGGTGGCACTGTCTTGACTCAGAGAAAGAAAGAAAAACTGTAAACAGTTTTGGGAAGGGAACATTTTGTGAGATTGTTCCTTGGCATTGATATTCAACAGAATTTCTTGATACCAATATTAAACTTGGTACAGATACTTTGATCCTGCAGTATCGATACTCCCATCCGTAGTTGATGGCACACTAAACCCACAACGGGACTTTTGATTGGTGTCAGTACAATGAAAACACGTTTTGTTTTAACTAAAGTTGAATCAATTGGTTGAGCCTTTTTCAAGGGAAAAAAGCATTTTTAAAGCATCTTTGTTTCTCTATAATAGTGAATTTATGTAAGCGTCATGATGGAGAGAGCTTGAAAACATTTTGAGCCCATTTAACATTAAAAATTTACATTGTGTGAAAAGTGCAGAAGAGAGAGCTCTTCAGTTAATGCTTTGTGTCTTTTTCTTTTTTTGGGCTGTCACTGCTAATTTCTTAGCAGGCTTTCAGGAACACAGCACTTAATAATGCATGCAAGTTATTTTAGTGACAGTAGGAGGGAAGCGTTGATCATACTTTAAACTGAGCTCTGATTAAAAATTGTGCAACACATAACCTCATGTACAACTGGTTGAGCCTACATGTTTTTTAGTTTTTTAACCCTGCATGTGAGGTACAAATATCAGATAAATTAATCTTAATACAACCTCAGGGTCTTTAACACAAACATGCAGCCTGAAGTGCTCTAATATACTCTAATATTTTGTTGGACCGCTTTTAGCTTTGATTACAGCATGCATTCACTGTGGCATCGTCGTGAAAAGCTTCTGCAATGCCACTAGGTTTGTCCCAGGTCACAGTGCTGCCCCCACAGGCTTGGACAGTAGGCACTAGGCATGATGGGTGCATCACTTGACCTGCCTCTCTTCTTATCCTGATGCTCCCATCACTCTGGAACAGGGTCAATCTGGCCTCATCAGACCATATGACCTTCTTCCAGTCCTCCACAGACCAATGTTTATGCTCCATAGCAAACTGAAGCCTTTTTTTGGTTAGTCTTACTGATTAGTGGTTTTCTTTTTTTTTTTTTTTTTTTTTAAGTTATTTTTGGGGCTTTTATGGCCTTTATTATATAGGACAGCTGAAGATAGACAGGAAAGCGGGTGAAGAGAGGGGGGATGACATGCAGCAAAGGGCTGAGAACGGGATTCGAACCAGCAGCCGCTGCTGGGGGTTGGCAGCCCCCGTACATGGGGCGGATGCTCTACCAACTGAGCTAATGTCCGACCCGATTAGTGGTTTTCTTAAGGCGACACAGCTGTTTAGTCCCAGTCCCTTGAGTTCGTTCACATAGTGTGTGAAAATGCTCTTACTTTAATTATTAAACAAACCCCTGAGTTCCACTGCTGTTTTTCTTTGATTTGATTTGGCCAAACGTTTAAGTGATCGATGATCACAATCATTCAGGATTTTTTTTTAACCACATTTCTTCCTCGAAGACGATGGTTCCCCACTATCCTTCCAGTTTTTAATAATGCGTAGGACAGCTCTTAACCACATTTTAGTAGTTTCTTCAATCTCCTTAGATGTTTTCTCTGCTTGATACCAACGATTTGACCCTTCTTAAACAGACTTAACATCTTTTCCACGACCACAGCGAGTGTCTCTCTAACATGGTTGTTTAAGAAATGAGAAGCTACTCACTGCATCAGCTGGGGTTAAATAACTTGTTGCCTGCTAAAAGAAAATCACCCATGCAGTAATTATCCAATAGGAGGCTTGTACTTATTTGCTTAATTAAATCCAGGTGGCTGCTTTTTTTAAGTTGAAGTTTGCATGTTCTCCCTGTGCATCGGTGAGTTCTTGCCGAGTGCTCTGACATCCTCCCACAGACCAAACACATGCTCATTTTATTGTTTGGTTACTCCAAATTATCCGTAGTTGTGAGTATGGGTGTGAATGGTTGTCTGTCTTTGTGGCTCTGTGATTCAGGGGTCATTCAGGCAGCAGCCCACGTATTGCCCAGTGTCAGCTAAGACAGACTCCAGACCCACAACCCAGAAAGGGACGAGCAGTGTAGATTTATTTGTTTAAAAGGATCCCCATCAGTTATTACCAAGGCAGGAACTAGTGGGCTCCACACATGCAACAAAATAATGGATGGATAGATTGTTAAACATCCCAAAGGTGCTGCATTGGATTGAGATCTGATTTCTGTGAAGGCCACAGTGAACTCATTGACATGTTCAAGAATTCAGTTTGAGGATTCAAAAGTGTGCACATGACATCCTTAACACTGTTACACCAAACATCAGCCAAAGCAGAATGGATTCATGCTTTCATGTTTTGCTCAAACCCTGACCCGACCAACTGATTATCATTTCAAAATTTAAAACTTTTCAGACAAAGCTGCATTTAGTCTGTCTGTGCTGTTCGTTCTTTTACTGCAGTCACTATATAGTCCAAGGCAGCTGGGTAAAGTCTGTCCTATCCTATAGTCCTATCTTTTCATATCCTATCCTATTCTGTCCTTTCCTGTAATTCTTTCCAATCCTATTCTATCCTGTCCTATCATTTTCTATCCTATCCTATCCTATCCTGTCCTATCCTGACCTTTTATATCCTATCCTATCCTATCCTATCCTATCCTATTCTGTCCTATCCACTCTATCCTATCCTATCCTTTACCGTCTTATCCTATTCTGTCCTGTCCCATTCCCCATCCCATCCCATCCCATCCCATCCCCATCCCATCCCATCCCATCCCATCCCACCCATTCCCCATCCTATTCTGTCCTATCCACTCGATCCTATCCTATCCTATCCTTTACTGTCCTATCCTATTCTGTCCTGTCCTATCCTATCCTATCCTATCCTATCCTATCCTATCCTATCCTATCCTATCCTATCCTGTTTCTGACCATTCTCAGAACCTCTAAAATAGTTGTGTATGAATTGAAAATCCCCCCAGACAGCAGTTTCTCAAATTCTCAAACCAGCCTGTCTGACACCAGCAACCTGCCATACCCACATGCCTAAATGCACAACCTTGCTGCCATATAATTGGCTGTTTGCTTATTGTGTTTATAAGTAGTTCAACAATTGTACCTAAATAAGAGGTTGATAAAGATGGAAACTTGAGAAAGCTATAGAAATTGTGCCTTTGTTGCAGGAAAAATAAAAAATATTCATGGTTTTACATCCATTTAGTGTTTCCATACACTGTGATTTTTTTTCCTCACAATTTATATCCTGGTTCATATTTACCACCCTCAATAAGAGTTTTAATCCACTAATGTATCCCAACCCACCTATTTGGAGCCACTGCTTTGTTCAACCAGTAATTTAGGTGTGATTGAGTGAGCCTTATTCTTACTCAAATAGGGATTTGTGGTATTTTATCTTGATTACTTTTAGATAGTGGCAGATTTTTAAGAGGCAGAGATTGAACAAAAGTTTAAAGTCTCTTTTAAGGCCATCAGTGTTTAAACAAATGCTTAAACTCTGGAGACAGCGATATTTCCCATGGTCATTGTTCAGAAGTGTTTCCAGGCATTTCTAAATATCCACCTGTATTGAGGCGTGTTTTAAAGCAGCATCCGTATGATTCTTTTATGTACCTACTGGTAGCTGTAAATGGTGCCTCCACTTGTAAAGGAATTGGATTATAGGTATCAGCAGAGACGTGATCAGAATCCCTCTGGCCGATGCCCCGACCTTGATCTACATTTGGCTGCATGTCATGAAATACATCCGTTTGATGGGCGTAAATGTCCTCTGAGAGAGGAAGCCAGCAATAAAGATGTGAGAACAGTATTGATTGTTAGGGCACTGACACGATTGAA
Organism: Scarus forsteni; assembly: GCA_036419115.1. NCBI lineage: Eukaryota > Metazoa > Chordata > Actinopteri > Labriformes > Labridae > Scarus > Scarus forsteni. The sequence goes on from JAZDUH010000136.1 coordinate 177,438, forward strand.
TTAAAAAGAAAAAAAAAATCAACATTAGAGGTGGGAAGTGCAAGGTTACTCATGACACAATATCCATATATGGCCCACAGTGATAACTGTATCAATTCTGTAATAGGAGATATTTCACAGAAACTGTTTTGATTAAAAAATAGATGTTTGGCATCAGCTGTTAAATGTTTCATATCACATGATGACAATACATTTGTTATTGACTTCCTGCTGTTTCATCCTGACTAAACAGCTGTCTTCCTCTACAATAACGCACAGTCTCATCCGTCTTTTCTTTTTTTCCAAGGATACAACAGATGCTGCCTTGTTGGTCACGACTGGGGAGGAACCATAGCGTGGCTGTTTGCCATTCATTACCCTGAGATGGTGACAAAGCTCATTGTTCTGAACTGCGCCCATCCGTCTGTGTTCGCAGGTAAGATTCCTCAACGTGCAGACAAAAGCACTCCCATAATGTTCTGTGTCATGAAAGGAAAACCATCTTTGTTCATGCTAATTAAAGAGCCCCTGGTTGGGCTCTTGGATTATTACCATAATTATTATCATTAATTAGGAAGTATTATTACTACAATTCAATGTATGCATCCAGCTGGCTGTTCTTCTTCTGCCTTGAGGGAAAGAAGATAAGAAGCTAATTACAGGAGGCTAATGTGGAGCTGGAACAGCTGGTTTAACTGCTGCAAACAGAGAGGCAAAGTCATTGAGACTTATCACGTACACGACCTCACAGCGTGAGCAGAGTTGGCGTTAGAATTAATATTGAACTTCTCTCCATTTCTCTCTCCCCTCTCCCCCAGATTACGCTCTGCGTCACCCGAGCCAGCTGCTGAAATCCAGTCATTTCTTTTTCTTCCAGCTGCCCCGCTTCCCGGAGCTCATGCTCTCCATCAATGATTTCAAGGTGGTCTGTTGTGTGTGGGCTTAAGCGGTTTCAAGGTCAAGGTTGTGTGTGTTTGCGTCTTTGTGTGTGTTGTGTGTGCATGCATGTAGTTTTATATGCATGTGCATTGGACAGTGTTGCATGTTATTACAGTGACAGGCTATTTTTAGTGTTTGCATTAAGGCCACTAAAAACATCCATTCTCATAAAGGTTAAATGTGGTAAACCTAAAGGATCAACATAAAAAATCTGGAACAAAGAGGCAATGACATTGAATTTACAAATTCATCTTTATTGTTGTTCAATGTTATACCGTTCCCCTTTCAATAAGATATATCACAGAAAAAAACAAATGATAAAAAACAGTAATATCTCTATTTAAAAATAATGCAAATGTTTGATCATAAATCTTGCAGAATTTGATTTTTTTCAGCTAACGGACAGTAGATATGACACTTTTCCTCCATTTTGTGAAGGGCATAATGCTTAAATAAAATACAACCCCAATACAAATTCAGAAGTGTAATCCTTCAAAATGACCCAGGCAACCTCCAAGGTTCAGGATGAAATTAGATGCATCTGTTTATTACAGCAATCTGCATTTAAAATAGTCAGCATGGTGGCACCAACAGAGGTTTTTTTTTTATCAAGGTCATTGTCTGCAGTAGCTTACACCCCCTTATTATATGAGAATGAGACGTGTGGGAGGATGGGTCCTGATCAATCTACAAGCCTATTGGTCAGAAATGAGGAAGTGATGCATCATCAATAGCAGGAGAAACAGAGAGAGAAGAGAGCAGGAGGGGAGTAAGATAGAGAAGAGGGGGAGGGACCCCAGTCTGAAAAACAGACTTAATACATGTGAACCCTTGAAAGCTCCACAGTATGTTTAAAGCCACACATGGGTTACTTTATATCAGAGACTATCAATTTTAACATGCTAGTTCATTTAGACCCAGTGTGTGTCTATGAGGAGTTTTTGAAGAAAACCTGAATGTTATTTTTGATTGTGGTTGTTTTTACCCAGGCGATGAGCTCTTTATTAAATGAAAAGGCAGTCTGTGCCTTTCACAGTCCAAAAGGCACCTTAACAGTAGGGCTGGGCAGGACGTTTAGTATTTGTTATGTATTTTCAAAGGAGAAACAGGGTAAAACAACATACCGGTATCTGGAAAGATAAATAAAAAGTCATCAATGTCAATTTGAACAAATGATGCAGGGCCCACTGCTAAGAAGTGATGATATGGAAATATGCTTTTTTTTTTACAACAGGTTTCTTTCAAATGGGGGATGAGTTTGTTTTTTTAAACTTAATGTAATCGTAACTAATTTAATGTTTTTTTAGTGGGGCTGAATAAAGTACATGCGAAAAGTTAGCACACAATCCAAATTAATGGTAATCAGCTCTGACTTTATGAATTTTAGGTGTTAACAAGCTAGTGCTGTCCTTACAGGGACGGAGCTGAACACCATTACTGTTGCTAAAGTATCTTCTTTTTATTACAGCATATTATATGGTGGCCAACAAGGGTCAACAACCTATGACTCCATACAGTTCAATACAGTTTAAAACAGTATCACATGAGATAATAAAGTCCTCAGGAATTAAGAAATTAAATCATTTAATGTAATGTGGAAACTGTCCTGAGCACCGCGTGAGGGTCAAATTAAGGCTGAAAAATACTGAGTAAAATTATATTGTGATATTTTTTCTGATAGTTGGATATACTGTAATGGAATGTAACCAAAGGAATGTTGAACAAATTATTTAGGTATTACTATAGCCTCGTGTAATGAAAGGTTTAAGAACTATGCCAAAATAGTTTAAAGTCTCTATTTGACATTGTTTCTCTCTGATGTGTAACACCACTGTGTGACACCACTGTATCTATGAAGAGCATTATCTGTATCTCACACATTTTTAAGCTTCTTGGTCTCAGAGCAGCAGTGAAGATTTGACTTAGTTAAGAAAATAAGAGTTAAAAAAGTTGCAGTTATGATGTCCATCAGAACTAAATGGCATCATGACATGCTTGAGTCATGTGACTAGTATTGCACATCCAGCAATGTGACTATAGTGCATGTGCACTTTATAGTTGGGAAGTTAAAACAATAAGTATTTTAGCTCCAGTCTAAATATGCAAAACTTGTGGTTTACATTTAAGGTCCCATGTCCTGCCAAATCTTGCTTTGCTTTTAATTTTATTGGAAGGGGGTTAGGGAGCAGAAGAACAGACACCTTTTATACTGATGAATGTGCTGAGCCTCTTCAAAGAAAATGCCCCTTAAAACACTGTATTGTACTTCCTGGGGTTGATTCTGTAATAGCTAAACAGCCTCCACATGTGTGTTTCCTGCTTGTCACAGGCAAACACGTGACTATTTTAAAAGACTAATCCATGGCCTTTAACCCCTCCTCCCCTCATCAGACATTATTTACCCCCTCAGATCTGAGCCTTTCTAGAGGGGAGGGAAAAAGAGCTGCATCTGATCCTCTGCAGAAATTAGATTTTTCTTTTTTTGTTCAACCTACATCAATCCTTCCTTCACAGACACCCAACACATGATGCAAATGCTTAAACACACCAGGACAAAATTTTTCCTTGTTTTTTGGTTGTATGTTAATGTGCCATTTTGAAGACATAAAAAGCATTTGAAAGCCTGTGCAGCAGCTCCACACAGCGGTCAATGATGGTCTTTCCTGCTGGTGGTGTAATAGGAAGCTGTTGTTTTAACTGGAGGCAGAAACAGTTAAAAACATGTGATGTATTGTTTCTTTGATCAAAACAAACTCCATCCTGAAAAACAACCAATTCTTTTAAGACAAGGCTATGATTATCAAACTTGCGGCTTGTGGTCATATTCTTTAAACATTTAAACCATCTAATTTCTCATGCGATTTTTAAATGTAATTTAATGCTGAAGTGCTGACATATGTTCATCTTCGCCAATTAGATGCAGGATTTAATGATTTCCTCTCCCTGTGTTGGCGTTTTAAAAAGTTAAAGCACAGCATGAAATGTTGTGGAGCCAGCAGTAAGCAGGGGTGCCAGATCTCTGAGCGAAGGTCATCAGAGCTGGTGTTTCACCACCTGAAACATTTTCTGACTCATATTTCACCGACATTACTGCCCTTTTTCCAGTGTGTTCTAGATCAAGCAGCAGCAGGAACACAAACTCACCCTGTTGTTTTCTGCCGTCTCTGCTGCAGGCTCTGAAGTCCTTGTTCACCAGCCGAAACACCGGGATCGGGAGGAAAGGCCGCTGGCTGACTGCAGAGGACTTAGAGGCATATCTGTATGCACTCTCACAGCCGGGAGCTCTGACTGGAGCTCTCAACTACTACAGGAATGTCTTCAGGTGGGGAATACGGTAGTTACTCAGTTAAAGAAGGATTCTGTCATCTATTTTGGGATATTTCAAACAGCAGAGATAGGTTACAAACCTTTCCTCAAGGGACTCATATTTCGCTTTCGTCAAGTACTTCTCACCAGCCAAAGCTGCTCTGGAGCTTCTGATGTGAAGAGTCCACTCAGTTCAGCATGCTGATAAATCCCTCTGTTTCAGCTCTGGTTAGAAAAGGCCCTTTTAGGCCACACAAAGGTGATTACTTTAGAAAACAGGATTTTACCTCTGCCCAGGAGGTCGTGTTTTTGCTGGAATATGTTTGTTTGTTTGCGGAATTACACAAAAACGAACAGATTTTGCTGACATTTACAAGAGATATTGGTGACAGCCCAATTCAGAAACGACTCGATTTCGGTGGTAATGCAGACATTTGTTCCAAGCACACAATTGTTTTTGCTCAGTAACTGTCCAACTAATAACGACATCAACTTGACTCTGAGCACTACTTGTGGGTTTTCATCGTCATGAATCAAATTATGATGGCAACTTTTTCATGGAACTATTTCTTTTAGATGCAACAGCAATTTGTGAGCTACACCAGCAGAGGTTTGTGCTCTCTAGTTCTCCTCTGTTTAAAAAAAATATAATCCTATCTACATAGGTGAAGTTTTTAAAAACACCACCCTCCACACAAAAACAAACGCAGTGTTAAATTGCTGTTTGTTACCTTAAAAGGCTTTTCATGATATGAACCTTTTTTATTTTGTGATTTCATTGCAAAAGCAGTTTGATTCTTAAATCTATTTTAAGCACAAGTCTGACCTGTGTTACACTTTAACTTGTGTCTATGTTAACTGGTGTCAGCAGGAGTATTGGGGAATATTTCTTTGTGTATATCCACTAGCGTGGAGGGTCCTGAATGGTATGTCAAGAGCGTGGGGCTCAAATCTCCCTCGACACATAAAGCTGAGTCTATTCCACGCCACTGTAGAGTCTGTCCTCCTGTATGGCTGTGAAAGCTGGACCCTGACACCCACCCTGCAGAAGTCCCTGGATGGGTGCCACACCAGAATGCTTCGAGCTGCTCTGAATGTGGACCAGAACATCCACATTACCAACAAGAGCCTGTACGGGCAACTGCCGAAGCTCAGCGAGAAGGTAGCGGCTAGGAGGATGAGGCTGGCCAGCCACTGCCACAGACATCGGGAGCTCCCGGCCAGCAGGCTGGTCCTGTGGGAACCAACATATGGGCATCGATCACAAGGACGAGGACTTCAGGACGTCCTGAAGAGGGATGCGGGAGTTGAAAGCTCCTCGGAGCTGGCTAGGTGTGTGGAGAACCGGAAGGATTGGAGACTCCGATGGAAGCTCGTCTGAGGACGACTGAGAGAGATATCTCAATTCGAGACATGTCTCATATCCTCGATCAAATCCTTCATCAAACAGTTTCATGGGTACTCTAGCTGGTTTCAACATTTGTTGTAACCATGACAGGCAAGCAGCTGCGGGTCATCGGTCAACATGGACACTTGTGAAACTAAAACATCAAGTCTCATCCCAAAATGTTGGCAGGGTTTGTATCGTCTGGATGCCCATGTCAGTGATTCATGTGTGTGGTTTTTAAAGCAGCATGCCAACACAGAAAGTATGTGTTGGCATGTAAATAGTCTCATCAACGACACTTAAAACAGCAGCAGTTTGACGTCTCCTGTAGCACATGTAAGAACAGAGTGACATCACCCCGCAGGAAGGTCAGTGCAGAGTGTGACCTTTATGGGCCCAAAACGCTGTTTCTTCTGTTAACATGGAAACAACCTAAAGAGACTTTTTCAAACTCTGTTTCAGTGGCATAAAGTGCAGTTTACATGTGGACAGACAATCTCTGTTTTCAAAAATACTCTCTGAAATGTGGACATCTGACACCTCCATGGTGACAGCACACATGTTTGTGTGAATTCTTCTCCCCTCATTTTAGGAAATGTAGATATGAACTAGCAGGAAAAAAACACACAAGCTTCTGTTCATGCTTGTTTGTAAAACATGTTTGCCTTAGCTAAAGCATGGTTGTTTGAATTTAATATTTGAGCAAAATAGCACCAATATTATAGATGAAACTTTTTTGAAATTAGTGAATGTCTTGTCCACCTTTCACTTTACATTGTGAACACTTGGGCCGTTTGTGGTCATCTGGTCACACGTTGGCACATGAATAATATGAATTGGTCATGTGCAGGAGAGTCAAAGAGGTAGTTCACAAACGTGTACAATAACGTAAGACATTTCACACATTGATTAATTAGCTGGTCTATATAATCTCACATGGGACATTTAACATCTCTGTCATTCAGTGGCTCATTTTGTGGATAGCTTAGCTAGCTAGACTTTCTCCCCATAGTGCACAGTGTGACTCAAAGTCATGGCAACGCTGGCTGTAATGCAACGATGTGAGGCCACCTTTGACCTTCTGTGTTGCGGGGTCTGCTTCAAATACAATGGTGTGAACATGAAACAGTCTAAAGAAAATATGAAATTTTGTAGTTTTTTTAAAAAATGAATCAGAATAAAGCAACTATGCTTTAAGTGTGAAAAACCACCTCACTCACTTTGTTATAAGTTGTCAGTGAATATGTGATTAAGACAACATCTCTCCATTTTGGTGCAAATACACCAAATCTGGTTCTAATATTCTGATAACATTGTAACTATTTGTTATCTCTGTCCAGAAACTATGAGGATATCCAGTGGGTATCACCATTCTCCTGATAAAATCAGAGAGATTTAATTTTGGTCTGTATTTTCCAGCCCTGTCAGAAGCGAAAATTAATTGATGTCCTGGAAACACAAAGTCCATCTCTTAATCATAATAATGATGCATAAACGTATAACTAGCAGTTTAGTCTTATAGCTGGGAGAGAAGATGCATCGCCAGACTTGTTTTTTATTATAGCCTCTGAAGCAGACGTGCTGTTGCCATAGGAGACCAGCTTGGTTTTGCTGCAGAGATATCAGAAGCTTTTAGAAAGAGTCTGTGTGGTCATCGTCAGTTATTTCAGAGTCTGATGAAACTGTCACTTTATGGACAGTATGTACGCACCATCAGAGACCTTATGGGAGCTGCAGTCTCAGAAATACTTAATGTTGAATGTAAATTTCACAGTGCCATCTGCTGTCAGAGCTCTGAAGTGAAAATAAACTTGGCCCTTAACTCAGGTTAAAGTGAGGTGAAATATTTATGTTCCTGCTCACCGTCACTTCCACGTAAGACTGGGTGACTCGCCGGCCAGCAGTGATGGTCACAAATCAGATCAAAGAAAGTATTGGTGCGTGTGTTTTTAACATGTGAACTGTGAATGCATGGATGAGCACGCCATCTGCTCCCCTCTCAAGCACAGGGTTATCTCAGAATAGCTTTATATGCTTACGTAAAACAAATATCACTGACCCATGCTCAATTAGCCTCTCCACAAGTGCATACTGTACCTTGGCACGAGGGACACGCATACATAAATATACTGGAATGCACTGACATATGCATCCATCCATTTTAATCACCTCAGACAGAACAACTTTAGAAGCTCAGTTTGGAGAGGCAAAGGCAAACACAGATTAAGACATATTTGACTAATTAATGTGACAGTTTGGGAGATATCCATTAGTTTATTCACTAACTGAATTTTATTTTTATCAAAACTATGATGGGACTTTGATTGACAAACCAAGTTTCTAAATGCCCCAAGAAGAGAATAGTTTTCATCTACCCGTCTTTATATACATCATGACCAGGGTTCCTGCATATAATTAAAAATAATTTAAGCAGTTTTTTTTTTAATATTTAGGGCCTTATGTAGTCTTTAAGGTCTTACTTTTACCTGACAGAGATTTTACATTTTAGACTTCAGTTGGACTAAAAAATGACTAATCCCTCTAAATGTGTTGTAATAGAGTTTTTGTGTTTGACATTTATATACTTGAAGATTTGTACGTGAGGTTTAAAATGAGATTTAAAATACTAACAAATTCTTACCTTACTGTGGTGGATGTCCTCTGTTTGGAGGAGTCTTTTGAAACATGTGTTAGTTGTGTAATATTCATCCATCCATTGTCTATGCTGCTTATTTCTCTTGGGTACGGGGGGGCTAGAGTTTATATGCAGCTGACACTGAGTGAGAGACAGGTACACCCTGAATTGGTAGGCAGTCGATTGCAGAGCCACATTGAGAGATGTATGCTCACACTCACACTCATACCTTAGAGCAATTTAAAGTCAACAGTTAACCCAACTCCACCAGCAACTTCTTGTACCAGCAACCTTCTTGCTCAAAGGCAGTCACACTACCTGCTGTGCCGCTACTTCTATAATATATTGAATTACATTTTCAATGTCTTGGCCTTTTGGGCTTTTGATGGTTAGAATTTTTTGAAGAACTATCATTTTGGTTTTAGAATTCTTTAACACTTTCTAAAACGTTAAAGGATAGGTTTGGTTTCTACAGCTTTCACATTGTTTATAGAATGAAGAAGAACAATATACTCACCCAGAAGGCTTTCCTGATCCAAACAGTGCTTCGGGAGATATTTAAATCCAAAATCGAGCGGCGGACATCCGTATAATGGTAGCACACAGGGCATACAGCGCCGCTTCTTAACCTGCATTAATCTTCCAAAAACTCATTAGTTTCACCAATATTTCATCATGGTCCACTCTTGCAGTATGGCTCATTGTTTCAGGGGAAGGCAGCCGGCTACACAACGACTTTCTTCTTCCAGTTTTGTACAAAATGGACGAATATCTATCGGATGAAGATGTTGTGGAGGAGAACTTTGAATATGATGGGTGTCCTTACAGCTTTGAGCCAGAGTATACAGATGAGGAGCTCATCAAAAGGAGGACGCGGAGGCAAAGAGAAGAACAGCGCTCCAGAGAATACTGCTCATGCGCGGAGGCTGACGTTCTTCTTCAGTTCAGAGGTCAGCACAGTCACAAATACATGTCTGGAGTGACACAGACTGTAATGGAGGAGTAGCGTGAGCGGACCATGAGGAAATATTGGTGAAACTAATGAGATTTTGGACGATTAATGCAGTTTTAGGAGTGGCGCTGTATGCCCTATGTGCTACCATTATACGGATGTCCGCCACTCGATTTTGGATCTAAATATCTCCCGAAGCACTGTTTGGATCAGGAAATAAGGATCAAAGTAACCTTGCACAGCAGCTGGATCAGCCTGATTCAATATCTGTAATTATGCAGCTCCATCATGACAAGATGTAATCTACACCGTTTGTGCTCAGTTGAAAGCAGCACAGACAAATCAGAGTCTTTTAAAACAGGATGAGGTGCAAGGTGCAAGACCACAGCAGGAAGTGACTGCACTTATAGAGATTAGCATGGATACTAAAAGCTTTGTTAGCAGTGTTATCAGGTATTTGCTTTTGTTTATGAAATGAAAAACAAATAACATCTGCAAACTCCTCAGTACCAAAGATAATTTTGCTCCACTTCCAACATGTTTTGACCCGAGTTTGTTTTACGAATTGGCTAAAGTTCTGTAAAGCAGTAGCACACGCCTACTACATTATCTGACTCGTGCATTATAAATGTTGATTGACAGCCCAATTATCCAATCACCTACCGGATATGCTTCTAAATTATTTTACCCACCCCAAACATGAGCTCTTTCCCTGATGGACTAGTGAAATATTCTAAATGGTCCATCTGGTGTGTTGGGTTAAATAGTAAAGGGGATTGTGAAATTTTAAAAAGCTGAAAAAGGGCCATTAAGTCACACACACCCATTCACACAATGTTGTGTTGTTGTTAGACCCATCCATTTATTTGTACACTTCACCAGACAACGACTTATTTGTTGTGATGAATTAGACCTCTGCAGTGCTCTCACTGTGAATGAAGTAATACATTTACATTTCTGTCCTATTAACATAATGTATCTGTTAATTAATTTTCTAAAATGATTTAAAATGTTATGTAAGTTCTTGATTTTAGGTTTGTTTTGTTAAATAATTCTCAGGCTTATGTACAAAAATTATCAAATTGAAAATGAAATAAGATGAAAGAAATGAGATATTTTATGATCAACTCTTGGGCCATAAAAACAACAAACACTGTTCATTAAACTACAAATGACAAAACCTATAAACCAAGCAATGCAACATGCAGCACAGCTTTAGCATCATTAAGACCTGTTTTTATTCTTATCCGAAGCTAACAGTGTTAAAATTCAAACCTGATTATCTGTCTGTATTTGGAAATCCCTCATGTCAGAAACAGACTCTATCATTTTCCTCTTTCTCTCCTCAGCTCTCTTCCCCTGAGCCAAAACCACGTCAGGTCTCCAGTGCTGCTGCTGTGGGGGGAGCGAGACGCCTTCTTGGAGCAGGAAATGGCGGAGGCTTGCCGCCTCTACATCCGTAATCATTTCCGACTGAACATCATCTCTGGAGCCAGTCACTGGCTGCAGCAGGACCAGCCTGATATAGTGAACACCCTCATATGGACCTTCCTGAAGGAGGGAGAGGGACGCAAAAGCTACAGGAACTAATAAATCCACAGAGAGGCCTCCTCCAGCCCCTCCCCCACCTTCCTCTCCCCTCTCTCACTTTGCCACACCTGGAAGCCTGGAATATGCCTGTGATACCAAGCAACATAGTGATAATGCAATCATTCTTTTAATCTTTCACATTTCAGATATTTTTTAAAGACGTCAGCAGGACAGGAAAGAATCAAAGCACACTTCACTGGAGAGGACACTGGGGCAGTTTGTGTGGCACATATTCAAGATGTTTTTTGCACATGACATCCGCCTTAAAGTCAGTTACAGCATTACAAATGTGTGGCAGAATCTCCTTGTGACTTGTATTGTGTGGTGCCTTTTAACTTTCAAGTCGTCGCGATGTAAAGATGTCCTGAGAGGCTGGGATGTGGTGTCGTCTGCTGTACGTGTACGTCTCACCAGGTCGCTCCTCTCTGCTTTGGGCACAGTCCTCCGGGAGCCAAGGCGCTCCAGATCCCTTTATCAGGTAGTGTTGTCTAAAGGAGGTTTCTTTTTTGTATTTTCTCCTCAGAGATTCCCGCTGAATTGTAGAGAATGTCGTTACCTTGACCTTCATGTATAGAGATGTCAGTGATGGTTGACTATTGTACTATTTTGTATCTATTCCTACACACTGCATTTTGAAATCCACTGAGCCAGGTTACACCGTTTGATTTTATAAATAAAGTACGTGTCAAACTGTTGGACTGCACTGCTGGCCTGTGTTTAGGATAATAAGAACAGTGCGTGTTTGAAAGCGTGCCTCATGTGTTTGCCTGTGAACAGTCACTCCGAGCTTTTACATGGAGATCTGAAACACCAGAAATAGTCGTGATTGTGCTGTTAAATATAGCACAGAGTGCAGTGACATGCAAGGAAATGTTATTTTCAGTCTGCAACATCTGGATGTCTTATAATAAACTGTCTATTTATACCTCACCCTATGGGCACATTTAAACAGAAAAGCTCATGTTGAATTACAGTGAGGTGAGTTTCTTCAGTCTTATAGAAAGAGGATACAACCTCGCACACACATACTCCAAATCTATTTAAAGAGATAGTTCATGTTATTTAAATGGGGGTTTATGAGGTTCATTTTAATAGTGAATAGGTTAGCCACAGTGATTCTGATCTAGCCTTGCAGAGCAGACAGACCTGCCTGATTCTGAAATCCTAGTGAAATATTTCTGTGGCAGTTATATGGAGCTGTCCATCCAGCTTGTCAGGTTAATTCTGATCAGCTCTGCCCTATAAACCAGCACAGCTGTTTGCCCATGCAATCTTATAGATGGGGCCAAGAGCTCCATGTTATTTACTGATTTTTGGTGAAAAAATGAAAGTTTTAGAGTAATTGTTCCTGAACTGGGCAATTTATTGGTTGAATCGGTTGATTTAAATTATTTTCTTCAGACGATTTAAAAGTTAAATATCAAGATTCATTTCTTGACAGACTTCAAGTGTAAGTTGTTACAATGCTTGAAAATATAAATGCTGAAAATGTACAGTTTTTATGATGGAAGATCCTGTCAGGTTTTGAACAGCAACATTTTTAAGATAATATTTTCTTTTAACTTCAATTAAATACTGATCAGAGTTTCATGTTAATATATCCTGTGAAAATAGCCCAGCTTTCACTGTTTATGGAGGCAACCTACATAATCAACATTTTATGACATGCACTTTAACTTTAAGAGGGAATATCTGTTTGGTTTGGGAAAATGTTCTGATATAAGTGCAAAACTTGATTCATTACATATTTGTATTATTTGGAACTTTTTTTTTTAATTCATTTATCTATTTTATAGGGGAAAAAATCAAAATCTAAAATAGAGTGTTTTTGATGATGTTGTTGTAGATGTTCTCGTTAGGCCATTTCGTCCCAACCTGACAAGCCAGATGGACAGCTCAATATATCTGCCACAGAAATATTTCACTAATCCATCTGGGTAGGAGCACCTTGAATTTGTTTCCAGGGGCAGAACGTTAAAAAAAACAAGCTTGTGATTGGACAATAGTTTGGCTCGTCACATTCATCACAGACCAATCCACATCAAGCAGGGTTGCCTCCTATAATGTAGCATATATGGCGGCTAATGTAGTGGCTAATAGCTAACAACAGTTAACAGTTCATGGATGTTAGCCATAGCGGCTAACTTAGCCGCTAACAACATTTAATGACCGTTAGCCGCTAAGTTAGCTGCTAACAGCTAACGGCCTTTAACTATCGTCTTACACTGAATTGTACCACACAGATGATTCATTTAACACTTATATGTGACATGAACCTCGTCAAAGACAATCCCTACAAGTAAACTTCTGAGGAGGGCAGATTTCGCCAAGTTTCACTAGGTAGCCATGAGGACAATAAGGTAATGGGCATGTCTGATTTCAACTTCCGGTTGTCGTCACGTCCGCATTCTGCTGCTCCCACCTCTCTTCCCTGATTGGGCCGTTAAGAATTCAGCCGAATGAATTCGTTGGACAACGGAGGCTGGCAAGACGGACCTGCAGGATTTCAGAATCAGGCAGGTCTGTCTGCTCTGCAAGGCTAATTTCACCCAGCCCTAACTGGACTGTACACATATGCAGTGCTTTACTTTTGTAATAATAAGCCTCTTTATTTAACATTACTTCACTCCAGATGGGGGGTATGCTGAAGTCTGGGATATTAATTATATCTTTGTGGTGAGTTCCCTAACTGAAAAAATGAGGGACAATAATCAATACATTTCAGGATTGAAACTCCTAACCTTGCAGTGCAGCTGGATCCACCTGCACTGTAATCTGTGATCATTCAAAACCATCTCCAATGACTGCTCGGCTCGAAGCTGCACGGCCCAATCAGTGTCCTTTAAAACAGGAAGTACAGGGACACAACAGAGGGAGGAGACTGCTCCTACAGAGATTAGCATTTATGCTAACCGGATCAAGTTTTGAGTTTTATCAGGACTGGACCTAATTTCTTTATTAAATGTAAAGTAAATAGCACTGAAAGCATTTCTCAATGGAAAGAATATTTTAGTTCCAGTTCTGACATGTTTTTGTGAGAGTTTGTTCTACTTTGTGGCTCATGTTTTGTACTTCACACCTCTGCAGTAGCGCCCCCCTGCTAAATTATCTGATTGGCCTGTAATTAATGTGATTGATGGAGCGATTGTCCAATCACCTGTTGGATTTGCTTCTGGAAGGTTCTGTCCTCCCCAAACACTTTCTATGTGCTGTTGCCCAGATGGACCAGTAAACTATATTGAACGGTCCATCTGGTGTACCAAGTCACAAAACTCCCACATTGATGTTAATCTCTCAAACTGGCCATGTTGATTCATAGGATATATGTCATCAGTCCATTTGGACAATATCCCAGTGACACTGTCTGTGGAGAGAGGAAGCTCCTAAAAAACTTGTAATGTGATTGGAAAAATACTTTTGCTGTTGTAAGTGTGGTTGCTTTTTCCTTTATTGCATAATTAAACTGTTTAGAGCTACCGTGTGTCCGCCCAACAGGTCAACTCTCATGTCCTAGAAAGAATCAGCAGTTACTCCATATCATTACTTGACTCAAGAATCTAACATCACAACAGCTCATCAAGTGCTTTACATGTATTGGTGGAAGTGCTTTGTATTGTCAAGTGGTTAAATCAAGGATTCAACAATACACAACTACTGTGTGAGCCAAATTAAGTTTCTCCCTCAGTGTTTAACGTCAAAGGAAAATATTTAACTTATGGATATGGGTGAATACTCCACCATCTCCATTCTGTTAAACAAGTTAACAACTAAGTAACCTCTTAGCTCTGCTTCGTGTAAAGGTGCGTTCACACCGGACTCTACTTGTACTACCTTGGCGATAACTCTCCGTGCAAAGACAATGTACAGCCGCGATGGGGCAGGGCTAACCCTCCCGCGATGCGACAGCCGCTTTTCACACTACCACATAGCTTGTGGCGCAATGTGAAAGAAAAAAAGTTGATCAATCAGCAGGTGTGTGCACATGTGACGGTACTTTAGACAGACAGTTATTCATCCGGACTACAGGGTAACAATCCATGTCCGTTTGGGAAACATTTGTCAGTGAGGACATAAGTTCCACCTAGATGGACCGCGAGAAACTCACAGACAATGCTGCTGCAAGGCATCAGCTGCAGTGTTTTGTGTTTGATAAGTGAATGAAAAGGATACAGCTGGAATAATGTCCGCTTAGTCATCCTATTATATGATATATGCTATGATCACGGTGAAACTCGAGCGGACGTGACGTCACCAAGCGACAGCAACGGAGACCAAAATGAGGTATTTATCGAGGCACGACGCTACGTCAGTGGGCGACGCGATTTTGGTAGCTGGGTCGCTTGCGGTGTGAATTCAGCATAAGAACTTAAAGGTCAAATGTCCTGGTGGGTTTGACCATTTATATCATTTCTTGAGTGTCTATAAGGCAAAGATTTAATTTAAGTTGAATAAAAAAAAAAGAAAAAATGTGTCTGTAGAGGGTCAGTTGAAGCTACTTTCCCCCACCCTTTGGAAACACTCAGATCTGAGGGGGGGCGGGGAGGCTACAGTAATGTGAGGAAAGGTAAATGGACTTGAGCTTATATAGCGCTTTTCTAGTCTTTGACTACTCAAAGCTGCTTTACACCGCAGGTCACACCTACCCATTCATACCCATTCGCTCTCACATTCACTGATGGTTCTGAGTTTCTATGTTAGTTATCCATCAGTATCTCTAACACATTCATGCCCTTTCATGCCCATTTACACGCCACTGACACAGCAGTGGGAGCAACTTGGGTTAAGTGTCTTGCCCAAGGACACATCGACATGTGTCGCGCGGAGCTGGGCTTGAACCTGCAACCCCCCGGTCACTGACCCAGTGCACTATCCAACTGCGCCACCGACGCCCCAGGTTATAGACCAGGATGGAGGATGTGTAGCTCTGACATCATAAACCCCAGGAAGTAAAAATGGAGTGTTTGCAGGGTATTATCTTTCAGAAGGTATAGGACATTTCTCCATAAACTGAGTTTAGTGAAAGATTTCATCTTCTGTCCCGTCTTACAACAATACAAGTCAAGAAAGTTGATTTTGCAGAACAAAGGACCTTGAGAGAAAATCCCTACAGCACCTTGTCACTCTCCCTTTCTTTATTTCTTCTTTCCTTGCCCACATTGATACAGTAGAAACATGGCGTTGAAGTGAAAACATTGTGCTGCATTGGACAGCATGGGAGTTTGGATATGCACATGATTCATTTATCAGTTATCAGCCTTTTGTTTGCTAATGCTGTAGCATTCAGCTAAGACAGTGTTAGATGTTTTAGATGCCAGCAATAAATTGATACAACTCTAAAGATAAACAGTTGCCTCCGAAATCTGCATATGAACTGATTATTAGCTGATTACCTGTACTAGCCATTTATATTTTTGACATGGTGTATCAGCGCATACCTGTTTGATGAATTACTACCTTTTGCAGACATGCTGTAGAGTTTTGATGAACCCTGAAACTTGTTCTAAGCACACCTGCAGTTCAGAGAATGTCACGACTGTTGTGCAAAATTTGGCAAAGCTATTGAGAAAAACCCTTGAAGGTTGAAGCATGAGCCAAGAAAAAAAACAACAGATTTCGGTAAGGTTAGCCTGTGGTTTTTATTTTTAGACATGCACCTTTTTTATGATTTTGCTTGATGGATTATAGATACCCCTTCAAAGAGTGAGCAAAAAGAATGTTTATTAATATGACAAGGGTTTGATAATAAGATAAATTAACTAAAAAAGAAGCCAATGTGAGTCATAAGCATGCCAATTGCATACAAGTGCTGGGTGTCTCTTTGAAATTGTGCTTTCCACACAGTCATACATCCAATGGGCTTCAACCTTTACCCTTGTTGGAGAAGCTTGAGCATTAACCAGTCACAACGTGTTTGTCACATCATCACAGGGAATCTCATTGTGGTCATAACAGTGGGCGGACCCTCGCATGTCCCAGTCACGGTCCAGTCATGAATCAGTCAAGGAAAGTGGAGAATTCTATGTGGCTCCAGATAGATACAAAGACAGAGACAGATGGATAGATTGCTAGACTTGCGATGAAAAGTAGTATTAGCTCATCATATGTATGCGAATTTTATGTAATAAAGGGGCTGTAATTAACTCTGACTAAAGCAATTTTAAGACTATTTAAGACTTATAAATATTACATTTCTAGAATCTTATTCAAGGCTTTTTAAGGATTTGCCAGAACCCTTATTCTGATGTACACAAAGGCAGGAGGATTAAAACTATTCTCAGATTTTTTTAATTTAGAAACTTGGTTTAATATCCAATGTATGTATTATTTAAATGGCTAAAAAACAGGTCATTACGGCACCTAATTACTTTCATGTTACTGATTCAGTGTGATGCTCTAGCATGTCTTTGTATCATTTAAAACCTTATATAAAACAAAACAAAATACCAAAGAGACAGGAGAAAATAAACATTTTTTAAAAAGTGTATAAAAACAGACGCACTGGGAACACAGAAATGTATTTTTACTCGATTTAAGTGTGATGATATGTTAATTTTTTATATTTTACAGAAATCTCTCAGAATAAGTTCATAATCATGACTGTAAAATAAAATATAGGGTTATGTCAGAACATGTCTGTATGTTACAGACTTTTTAACGTTGTATTGGTATCTATACCATTGTTATATTTCTAAATCACTTATAATCCGTCAACAAAAGCTTGGATGTAAAAATAAGATTTGTGATCTGCTGTAGACCTCTCTACACAATCAGACTGGACATCTTCTGTGTCTCCGGCTCTAAAATGCTGAATCAGACGGCTCACCCTAACATCATACTGGAGGACAAAAGCTGTGGGAGTGGACAGTGACATCAAGGCTGGGCACTGGACACAGATTCCTTTTTTTGCAGTTAATAGTAAAAGGAGGCAGACAGTTAAAACCTGGCAAATATTTAACAGTTCAGTATCAAAACTCTTGTTATGCATTTTGTTTTTACTTCATTAGTATAGTAAGCTCAAGTAGGACTTAAAGTCAAATGCCTTTTACACATTTTAATCAGGAGTATTTTTTAACAAAAATTAATAAAACTAAAGCTTTCTACATCTAGTCCTTAACGTATCCTACATTCTCCGTTATAGTTATGACCTTTGTCATTTTGACAGTTTATCTTGCTTCTTTAGTCTATCTATATTATCAATACTACTACTACTACTACTACTTCTAATAAAATATTATTAATAATAATATTAATAATGATTATTATTGTTATTAAAATTACTATTATTATATTTGGCTTTTTATTTGTGCTGTGCGAGGCCTTTTCAAATATTTACTAGAGGCTACTATTTTCTTCTATGCATGTCACATATTGCATGCAAAAAAACTTTTATCCCCAAAACTGCTACTTTTCAGGAAATAAAAAACACCCCACACATGAATGAAAAAATGTCAAAGTATTTCAAGACAGTTTCATAAGTCCATATATCAGTCGTGCTGCCAGATATTTTGGGAACCCTGTAAAGATACTACATTGGGCCCTATCCCAAAGTAGCTCTGCACAGTTTCTTGAATTAAGTACTTTATCTGTTCAGTAAATCAATAATTATGTTGAAAAAAGGGCTGCTTATAGTTATTACAGTGAAGTGGTTCTGTTTTGGGACACAAATTTCAAACAGTGAAGAAGAACTCCTTGACTGAAATTAAACAATGATGAATCAAAATAATTCCTACAACTTTCTGGGATTTTGGACCATTTTAAGTTTTCAGTAGTATTAATATCACATTTTATTTTAGGATATAATACACCCTTGTGGATCTTTGTCAAATATTTAAAACTGTTCCAGACCAAAAATTTGTATTAAAAATCTGTAGGCTACTTTGATTTGGCTGGGTTTCTAAAACCCACTCTCCAAAATGGGATAGCACTGTTGAATGAACATAAAAAGGTTTTTGCCTCACAATAGCAATACATCTAAATGTCTGAATGGCATTATTTATAATCACACACATATTTAATCTGCAAAAGTTTTAGATTGTACAGAGTTAAGAAAAGGGTGAATTACTTTTTTAAAGTATGTATATGACATAAAGTATGTCGTATACATACTTTAAAAAAGTATGTATACGACTGATACCAAAATATCCAATGAAGTTATAGGACATATTTTGATTCATGGTTGTTTAATTTCAGCTGAGGAGTATTTTCTCCATTTGAAGCGTTTTGTGCTCTTTAACAGACAGAACAACTTGTAATATCATTAATGTAATAATTATAAGCAGCCATTTTTCATTCATTTGATTTATCTGCTCAGCAAATACTTGGTTCAAGAACTGTGCAGATCTGCTTTGGGATAGGGCCATATTATACCGTTTCATGGGCCCCAAAATATCTGACAGTGCCCTGAATCTACGGACATGTAAAACAGCCTTGAAATAATATGCTTGACTTGATATACCATCATAGTTCCTGTGCGTACTTCAACATAGGATTTATTAATCTGTTGATGTTTTAGACCACAAGAGGTCGCCTGTTTCACGCTGAAACAACGTTATAATCAAACCAAAACAGTTTACTCTTGTTTATCTAGACGACTGGAGCTGAACTGAGCACACAACGCCTCATGTAGGGAAACGGCGCCTTCAGGGATTGCTCCTTTCTTTCACTGCGCAGCCGCGAACACTTCCGGGTGGTGACGTTTTGTGGTCCGCACCTTAACTGTTTGTCCTGGTGGTGGGTGGACACAGCGCGTGCAGCGGTGATGTCAACAACAGCGGTCAGTGGGTCAGCCCTTTTGGGATGACAGGCTGCTCCCTTCACTCGTATTATCTTGCTCTTTACAAATAATACTTTACGGACAGCAGTGAATGTCCATAGGTCTGTATTTGCCCACCGGCTCTCACAGTTCAGCGTTTAAATGAATTAGTAACGTGTGTTAACGGTCTCGTGTGGAAGCTAGCCATAGCATGCTAGCGCTGAGATGGAAATGAGGGTGGTGGTGTTCAGCTGACGGTGGTCTCCAGCAGAGAAAAAGGACAATTACAGATGTAGCACAGGTATGTATGTGGAATGTGGCAGAGAGAAAGTCGTTTTTAGATGTGTCGTAATTAAACTTGTGCGAAAATAGAGAGAATCGGGTCATACGGGGTGATGCTATCTGTTCTGATGCTGACTTCACCTTAAAGCAGGTCACGCGCACTTAATCAATATCGTTAGCATCAGTTCGTTGTGACGCAGTGACCCCGGTCACCTGCACCGGGCTCCATCCAGGACCCCAGTCACCTGCACTGGGCTCCAGTCTGAACCCCAGTCACCTGTACAGGGGCTCACACCAGGACCCCGGTCACCCGCACTGGGCTCCAGTCTGAACCCCAGTCACCTGTACAGGGGCTCACACCAGGACCCCGGTCACCTGCACTGGGCTCCAGTCTGGACCCCGGTCACCTGCACTGGGCTCCAGTCTGGACCCCGCTGTCAGTATTTAACATTTCTTCAGGTTTTGATTTGTCTAAAATTTATCTGAGTGTCGGTATTGGTAAGCATGTCAGACATGGGAGGTGCAGCTGAAGTTTATAATTTCTTATTTTGTTTGGGTAATCCATTGTTTTAGTTGATTTCTTCTTTAATGATTAAATGTCTGCTGAACAATTCGGAACTGGACAAAAGGAGGAACATCCCATAATTTCAGCAAGGGAAACAATTGAGCTGGTCACCTTCTTGATTCAATAACCATTGTTAACACAGAAAAGCCTTCCAGGACCTTTCTATTCTAAGTTTGCATGTTCTCCCTGTGCACGTGTGGGTTTTCTCTGGCTTCCTCCCACTGACCGAAAATACTTCAGTAGGTTAATTGGTGACTCCAGGTTGCGATTAGGTATGAGTGTGAATGGTTGTCTGTCTCGCTATGTGGCCCTGTGATTGGCTGGTGACTGGTTCAAGGTGTGCCCCTCCTCTTGCCCAATGAAAACTGAACTTTTCTGAGAGTCTTTCTTTTCTTTTTTTTCTTTAGCATAGCTTCTAATTTGTTGTATGTGTGTCCTGTAAATTGATATGGAGTTCAAATTTGTGTATTTGTTTCTGATATTTTATATACTATAAATACAAAACCCAAAACCAGTAAAGTTGGCATGTTGTGTAAATCGTAAATAAGAAAAGAATACAATGATTTGCAAGTCCCTTTCAACCTTTATTCAATTGAATACACAGCAACGACAAGATACTTAATGTTCAAACTGGTAAACTGTGATTTTTTTTGCAAATATTAGCTCACTTGGAATTTGATGCCTGCAACATGTTTCAAAAAAGCTGGCACAAGTGGCAAAAAACACTGAGAAAGTTGAGGAATGCTCATCAAACACTTATTTGGAACATCCCACAGGTGAACAGGCTAATTGGGAACAGGTGGGTGCCATGATTGGGTATAAAAGCAGCTTCCCTGAAATGCTCAGTCATTCACAAACAAGGATGGAGTGAGGGTCACCACTTTGTGAACAAATGAATGAGCAAATTGTCCAAAAGTTTAAGAACAACATTTCTCAACCAGCTATTGCAAGGAATTTAGAGGTTTCATCATCTACGGTCCGTAATATCATCAAAAGCTTCAGAGAATCTGGAGAAATTACTGCACGTAAGCAGCAAGGCTGAAAACCAACATTGAATGCCTGTGACCTTTGATCCCTCAGGCGGTACTGCATCAAAAACCGGCATCACTGTGTAAAGGATATCACCGCATGGGCTCAGGAACACTTGAGAAAACCAGTCAGTAACTATAGTTTGTCGCTACATCTGTAAGTGCAAGTTAAAACTCTACTATGCAAAGCCAAAGCCATTTATCAACAACACCCAGAAAGGCTGCCGGCTTCGCTATGCCCGAGCTCGTCTAAGATGGACTGATGCAAAGTGGAAAAGTGTTCTGTGGTCTGACGAGTCCACATTTCAAATTGTTTTTGGAAACTGTGGTCGTCGTGTCCTCCAGACCAAAGAGGAAAAGAACCATCCGGACTGTTATACTTGCAAAGTTCAAAAGTCATCATCTGTGATGGTGTGGGGGTGTATTAGTGCCCAAGGCATGGGTAACTTACACATCTGTGAAGGCACCATTAATGCTGAAAGGTACATACAGGTTTTGGAGCAACATATGTTGCCATCCAAGCAACGTCTTTTTCATGGACACCCCTGCTTATTTCAGCAAGACAATGCCAAGCCACATTCTGCACGTGTTACAACAGCGTGGCTTCATAGTAAAAGAGTGCGTGTACTAGACTGGCCTGCCTGTAGTCCAGACCTGTCCCCCATTGAAAATGTGTGGCACATTGTGAAGCGTAAAATACAACACCGGAGACCCCGGACGGTTGAACAACTTAAGCTGTACATCAAGCAAGAATGGGAAAGAATTCCACCCCGAAAAGCTTAAAAAATTGGTCTCCTCAGTTCCCAAACGTTTACTGAGTGTTATTAAAAGGAAAGGCGATGTAACCCAGTGGTAAAAATACCCCTGTGCCAACTTTTTTGTAATGTGTTGCTGCTATTAATTTCTAAGTTGATGATTATTTGCAAAAGAAGATAAAGTTTCTCAGTTTGAACATTAAATATCTTGTCTTTGCTGTGTATTCAATTGAATATAAGTTGAAGAGTATTTGCAAATCATTGTATTCTGTTTTTATTTACGATTTACACAACCTGCCAACTTCACTTGTTTTGGGTTTTGTATTTCAAAATTGTACACACCTGTACAAATGCATTACATCAACCTACAAAACTGAAACAGAGTTTGTATCTGCAGCCTGAGGTTTAATGTTTAATCACTGGAATAAGAGGGCATATGACTGAGCCATATTTGTTTCTCAATTTTAAATACAGCATCAGTCATCTTTCCTCATTCTGTTCCCACAGCATGTTTGTAGACTGTATGTAGTTCAACTGTGTTTCCGATTTGTTGCAGAAATACCTCTGACAAACATTTTTACTTTATCTCTGTCCTAGAAACCATAAACCATGATCACTACAGAGGCGGCAAGAGACTTCCAGGCCAAAGAACGAAAATACAAAGAGCAATTGAGGAGATGTTTATCAACGGCTTTGTCTGCAGACCTCAACGGGTATGTATGGCTTATGAGCTGTTCAGTCAACCTCACAGTCCTTTGTTTAATGTTGATAACCCTTGATTTACCCGAAGTATAGCTTCACTGCAGCCAGGAAGAGTCAGTGATTTTGTGTTCCACTAAAGTCAGGTGATGCATCTCACTGTGCCTGCAGATTCTTTTTATAGGCGCATTAGTGCTCTGGAAAAGAGTAGCTGTACAAATGTCTCACAGAGCAGTGGGACTGACAGTGTCCATAAAAAGGCAAAATAAAGAGTAATGAAGACACTACATGCTGTAAACTAAAGACAGCCACAAACAAACACGTACTAGAGCATGAATCACTAAAGAACAGGATCAGAGAGCCATGGGCTGTTTCTAATCCCCATACACTCACTCTGTTTTTATCAGCTGCCCAAGTCAGCTTAAAGTCACTTGTTGACACGGTAACTAATTAAACGGCTTAATCTTCGAGGGTAGAGGAAAAAGCTGTAAAAATGTTGTGCATACAGTGCTGGAAGTGTGTGTTTTGTCCAACAGTCAAGAGTCCAAGCGAGGGACGTAACATTTCATATCAGTTATTGTGACCAGATTATCACAGTTATTGTTATTAAAGTTGCAGTGTGCTCAAAATGTGACACTGAGCTCATTTAACGAAGTTGTATTTAGTTGAAAATAATGTGAATTTAAGAACAATCTGCAGTGGTCAGATCTTGACCGTCTTCACCTCTCTGGTTTCTTGGGAGGGGGGTTGTTTGTGGTTTTTCGCTGCCTCATGTCCCAGAGAATTTTTTCCTGCAGACAGGGTGGCCATCTTCAATTAGTTCTATTGGCATCCTTGTAAAATCCAATATGCGGTCAGATTAAGTCCATTTCAAGGGGAAAAAAATCTCTGGTCCAGTGTCCAACAGGTACCAACAGCCACACTTTCACTTTCAGAGGCCAAACATTGCAAACTGCACATGTGCGCCTGTGTTTGAGGGACCACTACTGCTTTGCTGAGGAGCAGACAAACTGTTCTGACTTTGCCAGTGAATGAGCAGTATCTCGTGAGTTATTGACCAAGTGAGGTGATCAAATACAGTTTTACAAGTAGTTTATCATTTTATTGGTAACCGTTACATTCTTTGTCCGAGCCAATCTGATGCTTCAGTTAAATATTGATGAGTATTTTATCCGTTCTTACCACTGAATTGAATCTTTCAAATCAGGAAGTTGTCACTAAGTTCTGAACCTATATATTAATTTAGAGAGGCCACAACATGCTTTCTTTAATTTTAGATCCCCTATGTCAGCGTTTCCGACCATTTCTCCTCAGATGTACCTTATTGCCAAAAGTATTCGCTCACCTGCCTTAACTTGCATATGAACTTAAGTGCCATCCCATTCCTAATCCATAGGGTTCAATATGATGTCAGTCCACCCCTTGCAGCTATAACAGCTTCAACTCTTCTGGGAAAGCTGTCCACAAGGTTTAGGAGTGTTTATGAGAATTTTTTTACCATTCTTTCCGAGGCACATTTGTGAGGTCACACACCAAGAAGGCCTGGCTCTCAGTCTCTGCTCTAATTCATTCCAAATATGTTATATTCAGTTGAGGTCAGGACTCTGTGCAGGCCAGTCAAGTTCATCCATACCAGACTCTGTCATCCATGTCTTTATAGATCTGCTTTATGTACTGGTGCACAGTCATGTTGGACGAGGAAGGGACCAGCTCCAAGCTGCTCCCACAAAGTTGGGAGCATGGAATTGTCTAAAATGTCTTGGTATACTGAAGCATACAGAGTTCCTTTCACTGGAACTAAGGGGCCAAGCCCAGCTCCTGAAAAACACCTCCACACGATAATCCCTGTCTACCAAACTTTACACTTGACACAGTGCATTTCAAAAAGTATTGTTCTCCTGGACGCTGCCAAACCCAGACTAGTCCATCAGATTGCCAGATGGAAAAGCGTGATTCGTCACTCCAGAGAACGCGTCTCCACTGCTCAAGAGTCCAGTGGCAGCTTGCTTTACACCACTGCATCTAACGTTTTGCATTGCACTTGGTGATGTATGGCCTGGATGCAGCTGCTCGGTCATGGAGGCCCATCCATGAAGCTCTCTGCTCTGTTCTTGAGCTAATCTGAGGGCCACATGAAGTTTGGACGTCTGTAGCGACTGACTCTGCAGAAAGTTGGCGACCTCTTCGCACTATGCGCCTCAGCATCCGCTGACCCCACTCTGTCACTTTACCACTTTGTGGCCTACCACTTTGTGGCTGAGTTGTTGTCATTCCCAAACACTTCCATGTTCTTATAATACAGCTGACAGTTGACTGTGGAATATTTAGGAGCGAGGAAATTTCACGACTGGATTTGTTGCACAGGTGGCATCCTATCACAGTTCCACGCTGGAATTCACTGAGCTCCTGAGAGCGACCCATTCTTTCACAAATGTTTGTAAAAGCAGTCTGCATGCCTAGGTACTTGATTTTATACACCCGTGGCCATGTAAGTGACTGGAACACCAGATTCTGATTATTTGGATGGATGAGCGAATACTTTTGGCAATATAGTTTACATAAGGAGAGTTGAGTATATAAATCTGTACAAGGTAAAAATAATTTAAATTGTTTTATTGATAGATGCAAGACAAAATGGATCTGTATTCATTATTGTGCAAAATACCTTAATGTAAAGTATGTACTTACCATCTTTTAACCAAATCAACTACATTTTGACCGCCAAAAAGCTGACAGTACCTGAGACCCTCCTGTCAGCCCTTAGGGGGAGCGTGGACCCCAGGTAGAGAACCATTGCTGTACATTTGTGAACAAAAGAACAGTCTGCAGCACACAGGGCCTTTTAGTGTTGCAGTAGTGGTGATCTGATGACTGTAGGCAGAAACAGGCTAACGCTTACCATTGTTTGGGCCGAGCTAAGTAGCAGTGTGTGAGCTTTGTCCATCTCTTTCTTCTTGTTGCACACACAGTCAAAAGAACAGCGTCTATCTGCTTGTCATGAACTCTGGAGTGAGGCAAGACATGAAGAAAATGTTGGTGTATCCCTTTAAAAACTTCTTATGTACCTTGAACTTAGATTTAATTTAAAATATTATGATTTGTATCATCCAGAGCCCAAAATGAATGAATGAATGACGAATCTTCTTTTAGAGATAACACACAAACTTAGAAAAAAGCATACATTTCTCTTTAATTTTCTTACTTTAATGAAGAACCTTTGACCAGTAATTTTTAGAGTGGGAAATTAAAACAACCCCTGATCATCCTGAGCAAGGTTAGTCCTTTTTTTAAAGAAGCGTACAAATTGAATTTCTCATGCAAAGGATTGGTGTTGTGCAATAAATGGATAAAATGCAGCTCTTACTCACAAAATAAACCCAAGGATTTACAGCTTTTTTCTTTTTGTTATAATAGTCTTAGAAAATCCAAGGCCAGAGTCTATCCTCAGATAATAGGATCAGGGGGGTTTGAAATATAAAAGTTGGCATAGAGCAAAGTTACAGTCAAGTTTATCCGTGATGACTGGAGGCTCACAAGAGTGGAGCTCACGTGGAATCCAGCAGTTCACTGGGTTTGAGCTGACAGGGATGAGAGTCTCCTTCTCGCACGAGTGGTTCATCAATTCGACCTCCTCTCATCAGAGGGATACAGTAATGGACACAGCACCAGGGCTTGAACTTACCGCCCAATTGGCCTGGAGCTGACGGATTTCTGGGTCAGCCAGATCAGACAAGGAGGGAGGAAGAAAAATAATGGTGGTAAAGAAGAAATGGAGCGCCTCAGGACTGTACTTCTGTTACTCTGAAGTGGAAAAATGGGACATGAGACTCATCTTTGACTTTAAGGCTCTGTGTAAGCCATGAAATGTACATTTAGTCTGAACATTTCATTTTCACATACATTAAAGTAGTCTAACCAAGTGTCATGATATGTCTGTGCAGGCTGTTGCAGGAGGAGCTGGAGGCCGATGTTTCTCTGTTTGCAGCCTCAGGCTCGGTTCGAGCACACAGGGCCGTACTGTTGGCCAGAGCTCCACATCTGCTGCAGGGACACACACAAAAAGACCCCACCATCCTTCACCTGCCGCAGTACGAGCTGTCGGGGCTGAAAGATTTTCTCAGGTGAGCAGTGAGTCAGAGTAAATGTTTGTTACCTCCACCAATGAGGTTGTGTTTTTGCCAGCATATATTTGTCTGTTTGTCTGTATGTTTGTCTGGTTTTTAGCAAGATTATGCCAATTTGGCTGAAATTTCCAGATGTTGGGAATGGTCCAACGTAGAAATGATTGGATTTTGGTGGTGATTCTGATATTTTTCTGGATTCAATAAAGTCCCAAATTTCTAAAAATACCAAAAGTAAACATTGAGAGAATTAAAGAAACAATTTCCCTGCCATTTCTGAACAGATTCCCTTCCAATTTTCCATTAAAGGGATACTCTTAGAACTTGTGTTCAGGCAGGACAACAACCTCCATGTATGTGCAGTTTGGTCCAGATCTTGGCTCTATTCTGGATCTGGTGATACAGAATTGTATCTTTTACAGGAGTTGAATGAAAAAAGTCACTGCCAGAATGGAGCTGCTTGGTGGAGGCCTGCACTCATTGGGTGCTTTTCTAGTTTGATATTTAGTGGTTTTTTTTCCTTTCACAGGTCAAATAAGTACACTGTAAACTTGATTCTGGTATTTTTAGAGCCATGGCCAATTTTATTTTTTTCTTTTGGTTCTAGTAACTTATTGGTAAGAAAGTTTTTGGAAGTGCCCTCAACAACCATTTCACATGGATGGAAAATACATATTTTAGTCAGTTTTTTTAATGCCTTTATTGATCCTGGAAAGACAGTGGATGGATTTGGAAAGGCTGTTAAGAGAGTCGGTGGAAGAACTGCATCAGCTGGCCTCAGGTTGGAAACCAACTTGAGCTGCCCTCAAGAGTCGGTGCTGTAGGATGTGATGTGATGCAACATTTGACACATCATTCAGTTTGGGCACGGTGTAACCTGAGTAAATTAACATCAAAGTGACTATTGTTTCATGAAGAACAATGTTTTTTTTTTCCCACCTCTGCACATGCAGAATCTTTTAGAGCATATCCAGCAGGTGATTGGAGGGCATAAACTCCATGGCCATTGTCTGTTATTTACTTAGAGATGGTGACTATATTTACAATTAGTTTGTTTTAAAAGAATACATTTAATATTCAAGATGGTCATTTCTGAGGCTGTGTTTTTGTTGTTTTTTTCATTGTTTTTTTTAGTTTTGGAAGATGAGACCTTTTATTTAAAAGGCACAGGACAAGCACACACCCAGGACCGCATAAAGACCAAAACAAAACAAACTAAAAAACAAAACAAAAATTATAATAACAGCGCTACTCTGAGCCACCACTCATAACATGAGCAGTGACCTGTAACAATATTCATCCATAAGTATGTTCATTTTTGAAACCCTGCTTTGGTGGGAATGGGGGTGGGCATTAGACATGACATTCCTACAGGGGCCCACTCTGTCACTTAAAACGCTGGGTGGGAGACAATAACCTGTGGCAGGTTACTGCTTTTACAGACACTTCTTGAGTGTTTGATGCTCTGATGTTTCTGTAACTGGACTGGCTTCATTGAGTTATTTCCCAGGATTTCACCACAAAAGAAGCACTGAGGCTGCGGTGGGTCCACAGATGTAGAAGTGAATCCACATAAACCAGGTTGATGAGGTTCTACTTTTGAAGAATCATTAACACAAATGAGTTGGGGGGATCTCATGGTATGATGAAAATTCTCAGGGGGTACACAAGTCAACAAAGGTTGGAAACCACTGATCTACACCATCAGAATTTGATAAATGATTCTAAATGATCAACTACTCAGTTTAAGAAGGGTAGCAGAAAAATGTCCCCACTGATGAAGACAGTTTGGCAAACTAGTGGAGGCATTTTGGAACGAACCAAAGTAAACCCAAAATATTAGAAAGATTGATCACAGGAGTGATTTTATTACATGGGCTTTTTTTATATAACTAATGTTGTTTCACTTTATGCTAATGCTTGCCTGTGTAACTCTGCTTATTGGTTGGTGATGATGCTCTGGAATGCTTCAATAAAATATAACTTTAAGTTGAATATCAGCTTATACTGACAAGTGTCCTGTGTGTGCCCTGTGTACAGTGGTACAGAAAAAAAAGGGATGAATTAAATGATCCAGCGGAAATTCAGAACAGACAGGTACACCCAATGTGACCAAACAAACAAACAAGCAAACAAATAAAATAATTACCTACAAGATCAAGATATCTAAATAAAAAACAAGAGCTCACCAACTTGTGTCTCCTCTGACACTCACTTTGCAGTGTGAGCTGTAAAGTTTGTAAAATAGCTACTGAAGTAAATAATTCTCAGCACATCTGCTCTGCTTCAGGTTTGTTTTTGTGGCTACAGCATTACTTCTTTTTTATTTAGCACCAGAACAGGGTGCAGCTGATGGCAGGTATTCTCTCATTGCAGAGGTTGGACTGACGTGTGTCTGGCTGAAGGAGGTTTGTGCTGTGATTTATCAAAGCTAATACTACCAACACTTGAGTCATTATTTCAAACACAGCAGACCTACAACAGGAAACAGCAGACCAGTAGACCCTGTTGTCTGAGAACTAAAATGGCGGCTTTTGTCATTTGGATCTTGTGGTTTTGAGGGAGAGGCTTTCAAGGTTTAAAAAAATGAATTATTTTTGTCACCCACCTACAGTTTGAACAACAATTTGAGGCTGTTGCTTAAAAAACAAAACAATTATGTGGATGTGTCATTTCAAAGTATAAGATTAATGGATAGTTTCTCTTGTTAAGAAGTAAAGGGAATGAATTTCATATTTCAAAAGCTGATGCAGCTTGATCTGTGTTTAAACATTTCTTTAACCTTTCAGTCATTAACGAGGCAAAATACACGAAATTGGGGTCAAACTTAAAAATACCCCAAATCCTCCTTAAAGCTTCCGTTTTACCATTCAGCAGTTTCAAATGAGGCGTGTTACTGCTTTCGAGGACAGATGTCAAGACACATCATTTATCCTTCCCCTCCTGTAGTACAGTTTCATAGTCTCGCTGACAGAGGGCGCCATACACACCATCTTTAATCTGCAGTGCGGGATCCGCTGATTGTGTTTTATTTAGAAGGATGATTGCAAATCATGAACACATTAATTTTTAATTTGTGCCTCATATTTTTGCGTTGTTACTGAAGGCACACAGATCCTAATAAGTCCTGACATTTGAATTTGCCTGGTGTTGGTGTCTTGTGTAGTCATATGAAGACCCTGCAGTGTGAGCTCACACAGTGTAAAAGTCTTTGATCCACTGATGTGTGTTTGTCTCTAATTAGCAGTTTATAATTAGGACAAGAAGAAAGAGCTGTGCTTGTTTGGTTACACTACCATGGAGCCTGAAAATTATTTCAAGCTTTAATTAAAATAACATGCACTCATCTCACCCAAACAATCTTATTTTAATTTGCTTCATTTCAGGCATAAGCAAGGTTTTCTTATCCCAACATGATCCCAAACAAACGTTTGAAACAGATCCACAATTACCACAAAGCATGCATTTAGATTAATATGACAAACTGGTATATTGTTTTTCAAATCACATTATTTTGCTGGTGGTTGGTTAAAATAATTTAACAGTTTACCAATTTCTGCTTAAATTAGTCATAAAATATGTTCTGATCTTCATCTAAGTCACATCACTAGACAAACACAGTCTGCTTAAACTAGTACAGCACAAAAAATTGTAAGTTTTCATGTGTTTATTTGACACAATATGTAAACAGGCACAGTGCAGGGTGGAAAAAGTATGTGAACCTTTGGATTTAATGGTTGACCCTCCTTTGGCAGCAATAACCTCAACCAAACGTTTCCTATAGTTGTAGATCAGACCTGCACAACAGCCAGAAGGAATTTTGTACCATTCTTCTGTACGGCGGAAGATGGTCTCAAGTTTTCCTGCAAAATGTCTTGATAAACTTGGGAATTCATTTAATTGTCGATAACAGCAATCCGCCCAGGCCCTGAGGCAGCAAAGCAGCCTCAAACCATAATGCTCCCTCCACCATATTTCACAGTTGGTATGAGGTTATGATGTTGGTATGCTCTGCCTTTTTTCTCCCCACATAGCGTTGTGTGTTCCTTCCAAACAACTCAGTTTTGGTTTCATCTGTCCACAGAATATTTGGTCAGTTGTGCTGTGGAACATCCAGGTGTTCTTTGCAAACTTCAAAAGTGCAGGGATATTTTTTTTGGACAGCAATGGGTTCCTCGGTGGTGTCCTCCCATGAAACCCATTCTTGTGTAATGTTTTACATATTGTAGATTTGTCAACAATGATGTTAGCATGTGCCAGGGACTTCTGTAAGTCTTCAGCTGACACTCTAGGATTCTTCTTCACCTCATTCAGCATTCTGCACTGTGCTCTCACAGTCATCTTTACAGGACGACCACAGCTTGACAGAGTAGCAACAGTGCTGAACTTTCTCCATTTGTAGACAGTCTAACTGTGGATACATGGACATCAGGGCTTTTAGAGATACTTTTGTAACCCTTTCCAGCTTCATGCAAGTCAACAATTCTTGATCGTAGATCTTCTGAGAGCTCTTCTGTGCGAGGCATGGTTCACATCAGGCAGTGCCTCTTGAGAACAGCAAACTCACAACTGGTGCGTGTTTTTTATCGAGCAGGGCAGCTTTAGCCTACTCATTCTATCTAATCACACTGTTTGGACCCCAGGTTGGCCGACTCCTGGCTCCAATTAGCTCTTGGAGAAGTAATTAGCCTAGGGGATCACATACTTTTTCCACCCTGCACTGTGACTGTTTACACATTGTGTTGAATGAAAACATGAAAACTTATAATTTTTGGCACGGTATTAGTTTAAGCAGACTGTGTTTGTCTAGTGATGTGACTTAGATGAAGATCAGAACATATTTTATGAGCAATTCAAGCAGAAATCCAAGTAATCCCAAAGGGTTCACATACTTTTTCTTGCAGCTGTATATTGGCATGTATGGAATCAGTAAACCATGTCATCCATTATAAAGCAGTTTGTAAAAAAGAAGAAAGGGACCCTTTGTTTTCATTCGTGAAGAACTGGGCATACGTAAGTACATAGGTGTCAGATTCTGGTGTCAGGCAACAGGACTAGAGAGAGCATGAAGGATTTGTGGTTCCATGCTGCCTGTACGTCTCTCACTGTAATTCTTGTCTTACGGTCTAAATGAATTTGACTCACCTTCATCAGAAATTTACCTTATGCAGTTTGAGTTCATAAGTGAGTTTGTCCACTGAAAATATTTGGTATATTTACCAAATTAATGGGGCTTGCAGTTTTACCCATTTACAGGTTATTATGTTTGTACTTGCAGCCATTATTTTAATCATTGGAATTTCTGTCTTGCTGGAACTTTCACAGATATAAAACATAAAATCTGAAGGGAGTAGAGATTTAAGACATTTCTCTTAAGGTCTAATGATGTTTTTCTAGCTGTCCAAAGTACATTGTAATGATTTGCATTATCAGTCTAACACAGGGTTCCCACACCTCCTGGAAAATCTGTATAATGATTGACCAAATTTCCAGTCATGGAAAACATATGAAAAATAAGGAGAAAAAAAGTAAAATGTCCTGGAAAAGCTTGATTTGTCCTGTAGAGTTATGTACCTTCCTTCTACCTTGTAAGTCAACCAAACAAAAATCAAACATAGGAAATGAAGTAGAAGTGTGCTTAGTAACTAATGCACACTTAGCCATAAAATATGAGAAGATAAAAATAATACAACAACAGGAAATAAATGCAAAAACTCAAAATGATGGTGACAAAAAAATAAATAAATAAATAAAAAGTGGCAAAATAAAATTTAGGTTATTTAAACTGTAAATCAAGAAAATATATCTTTTAAAAAACAAAGTAAATAAAGATACAAAAATAAGTGTTAACCTTTAATTCATAAAAGTAAGATGCTACATAAGAGCTGGAGATATTGGTCATGAACCTTTAATCTTGTTTTTTAGAAAGCTAGATTAACCTGAGATTTTTTTGTGTGACACTGGAATCTGTGGGTGTCATTACGCTTTTCTCTGATAAATTTGTCATAATTTCTAAGAATGATAGAGGATATATGATATTTCATAGATCTGTTACAGCCATAGACTGCCAGCTTGTAAATCAGACCTCTGGGGGTAATCTGGATAAATGTACAAAATGTAAGGTACTACTTTAGAAAGGGACACTACTAAGTGTGCGCGTGTGTGTGTCAGGGGGTAGTTCTGTTTTGTTTTTGTTAAGGAGTAATAAGAAAAACAATGAAACTCTTACAACAGAATTTCCCCCAAATTTAACATCTTGTTGTTTTGTCTGTATTTGACAAGTTTTGTGCCACTTACCCCCAGATAGAACTTTATTACACTCTTTTCTAACATTTTTCTCTTCATCAAATGTTTTACTAGACTATGTGTCAGGGATAGAATTATGTATTTTAGAGATTATTTTACTGTTTTTTGGGAGGTGCTGGCAGACCAAGACTACATCTTAAGCAGTCACTTTATGAAGTTCTTTTCTGAATGCAGTAAAGTCAGCAATATTCATTCCTTGCTCATTTTGACACTGAAGTCAGATAGATTAGACTGTAACTAAAAGAGGTGTGAAAGGACAAGTTTTAATTAACCTCATATGCTTCCCCCTCCAGGCGAGTGTACACAGCAGAGCAGAGTATACGCTCGGCTGAAATCATCCCAGATGTGGACGGCTTAGCTCCAGAAACCGCTCTGTCTACTCCCATCCAGACAGTCCGTCATAGTTCTACTGACTCAGGTAAACAAACCGGCATGTTACACAATGGAGGGAGGATTATTCTGGGTTATTTGGATGCTCTCCTGTCCCCCTCCTCCCCTACTGTCATCACATCATGTCAACTTAGCCTTAATCCACTTTGGAGCTAATCACATTTGGATCCCTGTTGTTGTTGTAGTTGCTGTTGTAAACTGCTAATTTCACCATTAACATGCAGTGGATAATCAGCTTTGAGCTATGACCTCTTTTATTTCACCTCTTTACAGTAGTGAACTCAAACAAAGTGCATTTTCATGAGCACTGCCTCTAAAATGCAGTTTTTGAAGATCTGCATTTCACCTTAGTTTCATTTTATGGGGAAACCTTCCCCTTTACTCCTTTGAACCCAAAAGATTTGTTGGTTGTTCATTAATGTTGCAACATTTCTCTATCAGATATTCAACTGTCCAGTACAACCTCCATGCTTCAACATGCTTGTGTGAACTGTGATATTTCCAGTTAACAGCTTTCATTTATTGTTGCCCTTTTCTCTTTGTATTTGAGTGGCTGTGATTGTGCCTGTGAGTCAGTGCACAGCAGGGATGGGGACTGGTAAGATTTAATTGATGCCAGTGTCAATCCAACTGCATATTGATGTGATTCTTTGGCAACTCTTTTATTGATTCCTGTGGATTTTTAGTGTGGACAAAAGTCAGCCTCCACAGGTTTTCATTTGTCTTAATGCCACCATGTTTTTTGTATGAGAAAAAGACCGTATTCATTATACTACATGTAAAGTTGATATTCTTGTGTGTGCTGAATTATTGGAGCTCATGATATTTCAGTGATTAGAAGTACACTGAGTTGTATGTGTTAAGACTCATCAATACTCACACTCATTTTCACACTTTTAAAATAGGGCCAGCTGGTGGAGAGCAGTAAAAATGATCAATTCCAAGGTAAAGCCTAGATTGACAGTGGAATAAAATTAAATGCATGTCTTATGCTTTAATGGAGGTGAGATAAAGAATTGCAGTTTGATTGGGTTTCATTAGTGCTTTTTTGCTCTGAATGATATGAGTGTAACACTTGTCTTTTCATAGTGGACTATTGACTCACATTATCGACAACATCGACTAAGAATACACAATCTCACATAAATTCATGTCACAAGCGTGGTCACTGCCATTTTTTAAAAATAAAGAATGAAAAGGATATAAAATGCACACAAATGTCGACTCAGAGCATCAATGAGTATCTACTGAACTTTGTCTCCATATGATGAGACAGTGTTTGATTTAAATTGTTTTTGAGGAAGTTGTCTGACAATATACTAACTTAACTTATATTTTTGCTCTTTTAACTCACTGCTTTTGTCTCATTATTTTGCCATCTTCCCTCCTTAACTATCCCCCTCCCTTTGGATCCTTCACAGATGCTGGTCTTGAGCCAGCCTCGGGCCTTGGATCAGACTTGCTGGATCTGTACCAGAGAGGAGAGCAGTGTGACATTACCATCCAAGTAGCAGAGCAGGTCTTCTCCTGTCACAGGTAGAGCTTTTCAGTGGTCATCGTTAGTGAAAAGCTGCAGAAGCGTCACAGCAGAGGGAAACATGACGCACACCACAGAAGTTTTACATCTGCTCGTTGGTGGTCATTCGGTGATGCAGAGGTGGTAGTAGCAGCAGATTGTAACCATGGAGACAGGTTTGTCCGATCTCAGGCTCAGGGGAGCAGGCAGCATGTGAGCAGAAGCTGGTCAGCGTCTCCACTGCAGTGATGTGTGCAGCAGCTCAGAGTTATCTGCTGCACACATCACTGACTGAACCAGAGCTTCTCCAGCATAACACCTCTGCAGCTGCTGGACTATCCATCAGTTTGAGGCTCCTAGTAAGGCACAAGGTAAAGTAATATACATATTTACAAAAACAAATTAAGAATTTTAAAATAAAATCAGAACATTATAATTTGAAGATGATGTTTGTGAAATAGATTAAACATTTCTTTTTACAAAACTAACGAATGAAAGTAACTTTTCCAATAAACTGAGGGAAAAGCTTTGTAGTTTCAGATTCCAACAGCCTGAAAATGATTCTCTATTTACCAATGAACTTAACAATAATAAATTGTTTGAAATGTTTTAGTTGGATGCAGTTTAAAAAGTCAGTACAGGTCAGTGGTGTCGTGGAGTAAATTAGAAACAAGCAGGTGATGAATGTACGGCGAATCACCTCAATCCAAGACATGGAAACAGAAACTGAACAATGTTTTTTTCTCGATCCTCTGTGATAACATTTCTGAACATCTCAATACAACTAATATCCTCTTGTAGAGGAGTCTTGTGACTCTGTTTGCTGGTTTTATTTTCCTACAATAGAAATATATTGGCCCTGCAGCAGAGGTTTCAAACTCAGCAGTTGGATTTGATTAAAATGTTGAAGGACTGATCCAGGCTTGTTATAATTCCATCTAGTCATAAAAGCGAGCTCCTCTTTCTGTGCTGCCTTTAATGAATTTTGAACCCTTTTTTGTTTTGTTTTGGTTATAAACTTGCCTGCAGCAGGTTTTGAATCATAAAAGGAAATATTATTTGAAACATGTCTTTTAGCACAAGTACTTTGTCTTAGATCAGCGTTTTCAGCCTTTTTTGAGCCACTGTATTTTTTTTGCAATGCCAAAAGCATGAGACACACATCAACTAAGATAAGACTGTTACAAAATGACAATCTCTTGCCCTAATGCTGTTTATAGAGACAAATATCTCAGTTTAATTCTACTCACTCAGTGTGAAACCTGGGCCTGTGGATTACAGCAGAGACACTCGACAGGGCCTAAGTATTGCAGATAATAAAGAAATTGTTTGCAAATTTTTTAAAAACCAAATAAGTCAAATTGAATCATTTCTCACGGTCAGCTGAATATCTCAGTGGTTGAGAAACACTGTTTTAGATGATATTGTTATTTGTTAAAATCAACCTGGATGGTGCAGAAGTGCAGCAGGTGTTACATGTGTCTCACAGTAAGAAGGCTTATGGTTCAATCCTCATGTTGGTCACAGTCTTTCTGTGAGGAGTGTGCATGTGCATGGGTTCTCTTCTCCATCTTCCTCCCACAGACCAAAAATAGTCAGTCAGTGTCTCTGAATTGCCCTTGTTTATGAGTGTGAGGGTAAATGGTTGTTTGTCTCTCTGTGTGGCCCTGTGATTGGCTGGCAGTTGGTCCAGGATGTGCCCCGCCTCTCATCTAATGTCAGCTGCGATAGGCTTCAGCCCCCTGTTAATTGTGTTGATTTAAATATCCAGAATATTTGTATTAAACCATTAATTTGTTTTATCCAACATTCAGTAAAACATAAAAAAACCTTTGTTTTACTTTTTTAATACCTCTGTGTTGAAAGATTTAATGGGGGCATATTTCACAGATCAGAATAGAAAACAGGGAAGTATAATTACAAAGTTGCCACTGTTGCAACCAAGCTTCCATGACAAAAAGACTCTGATGTTTATTTAAGGATAAGCTGGCAGTGTTCTATCATTTAGTGTGAACAAAATCCCAGAGATAAACAGAACAAAACCAACAGTGGCCTCCCAAAATACTGCCTGATTTCCCTTCTCCATCTGTGTCTGTGAGCCTCGGGCCTGCCAATTCATTCAGCTGAATTAATGCTTTAAAATGTAGGTCACAAATATGTTATGTTTATTCCTGGTATTAAGTTGCCTCTCATAATAGCCGGGCACTTCAATTTTTTAAGTCCAAAGCTTTTTTTTTTTTTTTTCAGGAAGAAATTGTTGTGATGAAATGCTTTTCCAGTTTTAACTGTAGAGTATCACATATTTTTTGAAGGGCAGCAACCCATGTTGGCGTAGAGCTGGATATATTATCATGTTCTAAAGATTAACAATACATATTCACACAGGACTGTGGGTGAAGTATAGACTTTATCAAAAGGTTGTTTTGAGCTTTATATGGAAAATGTAGACGTCGGGCTTGATCCCCAGCAAAAGATTTTGTACATGGGGTGCTGGTTTGGCGGAGTGGTTAGCAACCAGGCACCCCATGTACTTGCTTCTGCCGGTCCAGGTTCGAATCCCACCTGTGACCACTTTGCAGTGTCTTCCCCTACTCTCTTACCCCCTTTCACAAGCCTATCCACTGTCTCTCTCCTGTCATTAAAGGCACAAAATGCCCAAAAAAATACAAAAAAAAAAAAAAAAAAAGATTTTGTACATGAAGAACCACCAACAGTGGTTTCTTATTATCCTCAAGATTATCTCTAATTAGAACATATTAAGGCTGATTAAGGATTATTTTATTAAAGTAGTGTTTATCTAATACATCATATAATAAATGAAATTAAATACAGAGTTTCTCACAGTGTTTTAAAAGACCCCTTCAGCTGCTTTTTCAAGCTTTAACATTTACTCTCCTGTGATACTCTCCTTCTGTGAGCATCACAGAGACAGCATTAAGCAGATGAGTTGATCCCTCATTTGTTCTTTAGTTTTCTCCTCTGTGAAGTTGGGGACACAGAATGGTAGAAATGAGTTAATGCCATGTTTGCTTTGTCTCAAGATTTAGAATCAGAGCCCTCTGAGACTGTGTAGTCTCAGAGGGCTCTGATTCTGAGACTGTGTAGTCTCAGAGGGCAACAGGAGGGCTGTGAGTTTGTGTCTCTGCCTTTGTGCAAATAATAAAACATCTTGATTTTATAAAACCTACACAACTCACAAGTTTGGTTTAATTAACTCGAAGTTACAGATAAGACTGAATAGTAGTTGTTGCTGTTAGTAATTCTTTTTAGGTCCTTGCTTTAATCTTAGCTTAAAAAATCTGACTCCATCAATAATAAACAGACTTTCTCTTGCTGCATGTTTAAAAATATAATGATTAATGATAGATTATCAAAATTACATTAATTTGAAACTTGATATTAAGGATTATTCAGTTTATAAACCAGAAGGTAGACCGTCAAGATACGTTGATGTTCATCAAAACTCAGAATTAAATCTTAACCATCTTAAATTATCATATCTGTGATTCTTTGAATAAGTATCAATTATGTTGCATCAAGTCATTTTATCACTGTTATTTCTTAAACAAAGTCTTTAATATCTAACATGTAAAGAATTCTAAAGGGCATCTTAGTGATTTAGTGCATAAGTAAGATTTTAAGAATCATTAAAGTTAATAAAAAACTAACTTTTTTTCTTTTATTTCCTTTAAAAATCGATATCAACGCTGTAATTTTACAGATAAGTCAAAGACAGGAACTCAAAAATGAAGCATAGTCTTACTAATCAAGGTTATCGCAAAAATGAGATTATTTCAGACCTTAGTCAAGGCCCCATGTTTCATATTCACAGCTTGTCTACCCCCAACCCACCACCAACAAAGCCAGTTAACTTTGGGACTTTACAGGAAACATTGAAATAGATTTTTTATGCCTCCACATCAAAAAGAAGTTTCTGATACCACGGTTGAAATTATCATCTTGAAACTCATTGTATTTTAAAAGCATTAATAACAAATGTAAAAGACCGTATTTTTTTGTTACTTTCGTAACTATCAGGTACAGCGTGTCTTGTTTTTTAAATGGAAACATTTCAAAATTTACCAAAAAAAACCCAAACAAAAACCCCCCAAAACAAATACAATCTTTTGATCAGAATTAATGCTCCTGGACACCATCTGCTCTGCTGATCCTGTTGTCCTGTCCTGCAGCAGAGTCTCCAACTTTGTCCTCAGTCCATGAAGTCAAAAACATTAGTCAAGTATCTAAGTCTGAACTGAAATTCAAGCTGAGACCAAAAACATTAAAAAAATCAGCTCAACTAAAGGAGCGATGTGTTGAGGTCCAGTCAGAAACATTGTGATAGGTTCAGGTTGACTCGGTAAAATAAGTGTTTGATGAAGCTAAGAGCATGATGTGTTTAAATGTGTTTTACAGAGTTGGAGATTTAGACTTTTGTCGAAGTTTGGGGGTGAAATTTGTTTTCTTGGCATAATGGAACAGTTATATCAGTTATATTATGAATTCATGTTCATATTACCATATTAATATTCAGGTAAAATATTTTCATCGTTTAACTTTTTGGATTGAGTTGTGAGTTTTTGTCAGTCCACCAATAACTTAGTTCATTCACACAGTAAAAGGAGTAAGAAATGAGTCTTTTTGTTGTGTAATCCTGATGTCCTTACTCTACTTGTTCATGGCTCCTTGAGATCTTTTGAATTGCTTTACTGAGAAAACCTTTCAATCAGTCGTCAGAAGAAAAAAAAAAACACGATTGTTATCGGTCAGAGCCAAGAAAAGCTTAAATGGGTTCATCCCTAGAAATTCGTATTGTTGTGTACTGCCATTCAGGTAAAATATGTGAGTATGTTTTTGGTCCATATTGTTCAGCCTTATATTTAATCAAAGTAGTCTTTCAGTGTTGTCTTCATGTCACATACCATGCAAAAATGTTGTAATAGGCTGTAATATTTGATGATGAGCTGTTGGTACCTGCTGTTGGTTTTGTTCTTTCCATGGGATTTAAAAACAAGCTTGATCCTTCAAGAGAGCTAATTAAGAGCTGCTGGAGCCTCAGCCGCAGCGTTTCCACTTCTGTGATGTCTCTGAGAGGCCAGTGAGAATATAAACTGAATCTCTAGGTTATACAGAACACACGCTGTACTTCTTATCATCAGATAAGACAACAGATCCATTTAAATAAAAGGCTGGCACACAGATGACTTGTGAATTATTAAGGTGGTGGGTAAATCTGACATGCATCTGTCTGCTTTATTGGGTTTCTAGGGCAGTCCTGTGTGCGCGGTCTCAGTACTTCAGAGCCATGCTGAGCGGGAGTTGGATGGAGAGCTCCAGACAGTGCATCACTCTGCAAGGGTAAGACTGTGCATCAGCGTCATCAAGGACTCAGTCACATGGATCAATATCACACCTCCACTCCTGGCTTAACAATTCAGCTTTTCATTTCCAAACAGTAGCTCTGAATTCCTGCATACGCTGCATTTATTATTCATGCCTCACAATGGAGGTGACTGTACAGTTAGAGGGGATCCACACACAAAGCCGTGTGCTATTTTCTCCTACTCAAACACACACACACACAGCCTCCCACTGCCAGAAGAATCTCAAATAGCTTGCTCAGATTTGCACCAAGAAGGGTTGTTGTCATCTCTCTGAGAGGCACAGAAATATCTCCTCATCCTCCGCCTGCTGAAGAGTCCAAAGCACCACCACCCACCACCTCCCCCAGCCTCCTTTCAAAAGCAGAGGCGAATGAAGCCCACTTTTTCCTCCAGGGAGAACCAGCGTGTCACTCGCTTCAGAATTACTGATCGCAGGGTAACGGGGAATGACACTGCTGTCAGGGTGAAGAGCGGCTGCATTGATGTGAACGGGGAGAGCCTGTGAAGTGGTTCCAGGCTGCAGGCACATGGGCCCTGCGCTGCATGATATAGATTTTGTTTATGGCCTCAGTTTATAGTGTGTGTCGTCATTGCAGTGAATACGAATGATAGAAATATGTGTGCATAGTGAGCCGTTTCATTACAGTCCTTTGGGTTCAGTACAAATGTGTCCCAAATGAAAACATGCATACCTGCATAAACATGGAACTGTGCTTCAGCTCATGTTTCTACATGGACTCTACACATGATAGACCTGCAATAACAAACACTGTCATTGCTGTCACTCAAATCTGCAGTCAGAGAATACTTTGGATTTGTATTGAAAAACAATGAAAACAGACCAGGTGAATATTCTTTTAACCCTTTCATGCATGAATTATTGAATAACAAAGGAATATTCTATAAATGTTTTTTTTATTAATGTCATATTTTGAGGGAGTTACAGTACAGGTATGTGTAGTTACAGACAAAGTACCTATAAAATACCCTTCAGTGCATAACAGCAACTGAAGTTTTTGGACACAGAAAAAAATATACAAGAGAAGTATTTTTAAAATCTGCATAAAGCTGTTCCTTATATATTATTAAATTAGAATATATTATCCTGTCTGTTCCTTTGCGAATAGAAGGAATGAACTCTTATTCATGAAGGGTGTGGCCCTTCATTGGCCATTTTGGATTTATGATGCAGTATTTTGATATGACAAAAATATGCAAGATGATAATTTTGTGAAACTTTGGACAAAGGTTTTGGAGTTGACCACCTGGTAGTCGGACGTGGTGCTGCAACCTACATGGTCTAAAATGTATTCCAGATATCTGTCTCCAGTGATGGACACCATGCATGAAGGGGTTAAAGCAGTGTTTTCATCAGATCAGCTCATTGCATGGACTCTGGAAATGATTATACATTTCTTATGGCTAGTTCAAACACTTTTCAGCCTTGTAGACATCCACTCAGCCAACTCCCATCAGCACTTATCTCCTTGTAAGAGATGCCAATGGTGCTATTAGCTACTAACATAGACATGAGTGATTCAAGGCTATAGAAGCTGAACTTTACCCGGACAAAAATAACTTTTTCAGCTAAACTCTAAGTGACGATGAGTCTGAACTAGCAAAGGATTTCTATGTTCGTGTGTGAAGAGTAGAAAGTGATACAGTGCTGGTTCGCTTAAGGTACTGTCAAGGCCTCCGTACACAAAGCCTGGCTCAGAGGTAAACAAAATAGAGTAATATATTAAAGGACTCCACACAAAAGCCGTGGTTGACAATAATTTTTATTGAGAAAAATGCTAAAAGCAAAGCAGCTGAATGAACTGAAAGGGGCTGGAGTTGTTGGCAAAATTTAACAAAACAGGGAGGAATGACCAGACCAACCCATAAGGAGCTGTCAATTTTCTACCACTAGACTGCCTAACTAAAACTGACGAAAGAATCAAACAAATGACAATACTGGACCATCATCAACCTCCAGCCCAAGCTGAATTAACAAATCCAAGTAATCAAGCATTGCTGAGGAACTAAAGGAGGACTAGAAAACACTCAGAGAGCTCAAACCTCTGCCAAGGTAGCTTACATATTGTTTTATGTATAATCAATAGTTCAGTGATAAAGTTGCCATCAAAATGTGATTCTTTGACCCTGAAAACCCTTGCCTAGCACCTTATGAGACAGTTGTTGAGCAAAATGATCAAACTCTCATGGTGGTTATCTGGATCACCACCAAAATATAGTGATTTATAAGTTGGGCCATCATCAACATCTCCTGGATATTTCAGCTAAATCAATACTGTAGTTTTTGTGTAGTCTTGCTAACAAACAAACCAACAAATGGACAAACAATCCACAGTGCCAGGTATACGAGTGAACATTTGTGAAGACAGCAGCTGGCATTCATGATCGTATTCCCATGTTTGTGTTAGAGTGAGAAAATGTGAGCACACGTCCGTTTCCTTGGACTTGTGTGTGTATATATTGGAGTGTGAGATAAGCTGTGAATGAAAGACTTCTGAAAAATGTACTGCACCAAAAACATGGTTAGCTGGTTCGGGTTTGAATCCAACCTGTGACCAGTTTGCAGGGTGTCTTCCCCTCCTCTCTCGACCCACTTTCACAAGCCGATCCACTGTCATTCGCTATCCTATCAATAAAGGCGCAATAATGCCAAAACAAAAAAAAATGATTTGAAATTTTTCTGGGGTGGCAGGGTGGGGCAGCAGGTAGTGCACGTGCCTCACAACAAGAAGGTTGCAGGTTCGACGCCCGGGTCGATTGAGGTCTTCCTGTGTGGACTTTCATGTTCTTCCTGTGCATGTGTGGGTTTTCTCTGCTTCAGCTTCCTCCCGTTTGCCAAAAAGATGATCATTATGTTGATTGGTGACTCTAAATTGCCCTTTGGGATTAGTGTGAGAGTGAATGGTTGGCTGTCTTTGTGGCCCTGTGATTGGCTGATGACTGGTTCAGGGTTTACCCCAACTCTCACACAATGACAACCCCCCCACCGTGTGGACAAGAATTAATGACATTTTTATGTTACACCCTTAGAAATAATACAATTGTTTAAGTAGTGGACGGGCTTTTGACTGTTAATTCACCACTGACTGTGTTGTTGTGTGAACTTTTTCAGGTTAGGTCCAGATGAGATGGAGGTCCTGCTTCAGTTCATGTATGGGGCCATTGTGGATCTACCCCCTGGAGCCAGTGCCAGGTAGTGTACTGAAACAGTGGAGAATGAAGAACGTAACACAGCTTTAGGACCAACATGACCAGAAATGACGAGTGCTTTCGCCTGTGATCCAACAACGTGGAAAGTTTCACCCAAGCTCAATGAGTGCATAGTCATAGAGATGTGAGGCTTTCCTGTTTCCACAATTCAGTTTGATTTTTGTTATTAAAGGGATAGTTCGGGTTTTTTAAATCAGAGTTATATGAGGCACATGGCTTGAGCCTGAACATGTGCCTCAGTAATCTTTAATCTCTGTGTAATTAAAGTACAGTGAGATAAAAAGAGACAGAAAAAACACGTTACAGTTTGTTTGCATCAACTTAATTCCACTATTTGAAGCTACCTTGATTAGGCACTACTGTAAGACACAGCACAGCTTACATGGAAAAAAGAAATCTGAAAACAAACAAAAGATTTGAGTGTATATCAAAAAGAATTAAATCTGCAAACATTAAATCTGAATCTGAAAAAATACAACCTCAAATATGAAATATGTTTAAGAGTAAAAAATTCAAATAAAGTATTTACTCAACATAATTACAAAGATGAATCAAAGGTATTTTTAAATAGAAAATATCTCTTACGCTTATTTCTAATTACATTAAATTTTTTTTAATTCAAGATCAATTATTAAATATTCAGTTTCCGTCATTTTATTTTTGTTGACCAAATCTTTCCTCATATTGACAAAACCTTTTGCCTAGGTTTTCCTCCATAAAACACACACAGAAAGAAATCTAAACATATGAAGGAGAAGCAAGTTTTCTGAAGGAATAAATGTTTCCTTTAGACAATGTTCGTGTTCATGAATCTCCTCTTAGTCATGCCCTACCTTTGAAAAAAACAGCCAAGATTAAATCTATAAACCGAGCGGGTTGTGTCATACGGTAGGCTTCTTACAGAACACCAACCTGTGTCTGAATTCTCCTTTTCCACAGTCAGGTCGTGTTGGCAGCAGACATGTTGGGTTTGGAAGGGCTGAAGGATGTGGTGGAGATGGTTCTGACCAGAGACTACTGCCGCTTCTTTCCAAAGGTGAGCTTACAAATGGCAAACAGAAAATGTGTCACAGGTGTGGTTGTCAGCCTCATTCAT
The DNA here is from genome assembly GCA_036419115.1 of Scarus forsteni. Lineage (NCBI taxonomy): Eukaryota > Metazoa > Chordata > Actinopteri > Labriformes > Labridae > Scarus > Scarus forsteni. Next base: position 222,348 of record JAZDUH010000136.1, read on the forward strand.
TTTTTTTTAAGCTCTTATAAAAGTTACTGTTTCAAGCCTTGACACAGTCTATCTTTTCATATAGCTAACTATGTCTGTGAAGCTTCTAGCTACATTTCTAATCTGGACATTTTACTTATATGAATTATTGGTATTATTGGTAAATGCATCAACTGATACAATCACAAGAGAACAAGGGATCAGTACGCTTTATTATGGTGTGATTTTTCTGCCTAGCTAATTTCATTTGCACCAGATAGAGTACAACAGCTGGAAAAGCACAAACAAATCCTTTCTCCTTCCTGTGACTTACTCTGAGAGGTTGTATATTGGACCAGAATGTTTAATGTCAGCAGTAATGTTTTTACCCTTTTCTTAAATTCTCCTCTGTCCTATTTAACCAATCATTACCGACCTTGTGTTTTATATTTTTATTCCATATTTTACATAGGACTGTCACTTTAGTGGATTAATTAGATTAATTAATTACAATGCAAATTATGTGTTATAAAAATTAATCGCAAGATTAATTATAGGACACAAACGTTTTAATATTGTCCAGTTGAACGACCGGTACATGGCAGTGTCACTTTACGCATGCGTCCCTCGCCAAACCAAACAAAGCCAAAGTGACAACAGTAATGACCTACTTTAGACTCAGCCTTATTTTATTTCTAAATGTATTTATCTGTATTTGTACTGCATTCTTAATAATGCATCCGGGATAACTGGTTTGTTGGATGTCCCCAACCTTTTTCTTATTTTGAATTTGATTTCTGAAATACACTTAAAGTGTAATTTGAGTTGCCTGATTGAGCTTAGAATTTTCTGGACAAGATGCCCTGACTTTGATTTTATTCAATCACCATTAAAAATGTTCTCTTCTTAGTGTACTGATTTTATTAGTCATTCACTACAACTTTGTGATGTCCAAGAATTCAAATTCTTTATTTGGGGACTTTAAGCAGATATGAAATTATAATGCGATTAATTAGATTAATTAATTAAAAGTCATGTAATTAATTAGATTCTTTTTTTTAATCTCCTGACAGCACTAATTTTACATCACCCTTTCAATCATCACATTAGTAACTAAGACTCTGAGAATAAGAACCCTCTACCATGTCGTTGTGTCTTCAGCTGGCTGACGGGGTTCAGAGAACAATCCTCGAGTGCCTGTCCCTCTCTCATGCCTTAGGCCTTCAAAACCTCCACATGCTGTGCAAAAGGTGAGCTACACTCAACATCTAATCAGAAAAATAATTTGAATGTATTCATCATTCTTCATTCTTTAATTACTGTCAAACTTGACCTTTTAGAGGTGCGTTCTAAGCAAAGAAAATTAAAAAAAGAAGTGCAGCATGTCACCTCTGCAATTTACATCTGCATCTTGTTGCTAGGTAACCAGCCAGGGGTTCATATTCCTGTGTCAGGGGTCAACTCAAAGATCTTCAGTGCTGGTGTTTAATGAAGTGAAATACAGGATTTTCTTCTACAGAACAAAAAGTTTTCATTTTCCTAACGGTTGGATGGGCAACTGCGACCCCGGGGTCAGATGTGGTTTTTTACCTCACTCAATACAGCCCACCAGTCATTTCCCCAAAAACATATTGGAAATATGAAGAAAACTTAACTGCTGAATATGATTTCTCATGAGTGATCAGTACTACATAATGCACTTGGGGTGAGTATTGGCAAAAACCTCACTATATGATACGTGTCACAATACTTGGGTCATGATATGGTTATATCACAATATATTACGATATCACAATATTGTGATATATAATGATATTCTACAGTTAACTAAGAAAAACCTAGAGATGTTGTATATGTAAATCACAATATTACTCAAAACTTAAAGTACAAATCAAGTCAAAAGTATTTGATTGAAAACAACTTTTCATTTTATTTTTTTTTTAAATATGTCCAACGCAGTGTTACATACATACACTTAACCTGAAAACACAGAGTGCATCAAGTCCCTTAGTCAAATGTTGCAAAGAAATTCTTATTTTTTTTCCTTTAACAAAGTATTGAAAGCCTCCTAACCTGCCATGCAGCTCAAACTGTAATTGAACACACGAGGAACAAAGTGCTTTGAGTTACTGACAGCTCAACAGTAAGTAAAAAAATATATATTTTTTTCTTGTCACTGTCTAAACTGAATAGACTGTATGCAAAAAAGGGTGCAGACATATTCATAGTTTGTATTTTATTTCCAACTCTGATGAAATATGAGTTTTTATTTTTTACAAAAAATCATTATTAAGATTTAAATATTGATATTATATCAGAAGCCAAAATATCGCTGTATATGGCTGTATCGTTATTTTTTCACACCTCTAGAACGCACACATTAGGATAGGTGATAAATTATTTCTACTAACCTCATATTGTGGGTACATGTTTTTTTAAGAAGTCATAAAATTACCTACTTTGCTATAATTGTGTCTTTGAACATCTCTTATGAGGCATTAAAATATCCAACAGAGTGTAAATAAAAATTGTATTTGAACACAACAGTAAAGGCATATATTTATGCTTCAAAACTGGTAAACATTTGTTCTTTCTTTGCATTAAAAAGGAGCTTAAATTGGCATTAGTTTTGTGTTATCCTCATTAAATTGCAATTTTTTAATCATCTTTTAGGTAGAATATATAAATGTTCGGGAAATCCTTTTTTGAAGCTTTATAATTGCTCTTCGATGTTAATAAAATTTTTCCTCATTGACAGTGCCTGAGAGTAAGTAACAGTGCAGCCCTCAGACACTGAAAATATTTTTTGTGGCCCTCATGGTTATCAGAGTTGCCTACTTTGGGTTAGATCCTTCCTCTTTTATACCCAATATTTGAATTTAATGGTAAATCGTTTTCTTTTGAAAAGCTAAAATTTCTCAGAGAGCCAATCATTTCTGACAGCTAAGTTGTTACTGAAAATGTGGGGAACTGCCCTGTCATGCTCAGTTGACAAATCCTTTAAATTAATACCGGATCACCACAAAGGCCAATCTCCACTTTCTTTTACCAAGGCCAACTTTTCTGGAAAAGTCATCAAAATCTGTGGAAAATTGTTGAGTCATGTTGCTCACAGTTCGACAGACAGACAAATAAAAAACAAGCAAAAGCTGGCAAATCGTAGTCTCCATGGTAGAGGTAAAAATGTTGAGTAATGTTCGAGGGTCAATCCAGTAATTAACTCTCAGTTTTCAAAGCACAGCTTCCTCTCTAAACACTAAGTTTCCGAGAGCCTTGAAGGAAAACTCGGGCCAGGTTGAAGCCATGATTGTACAAGTGTGTTGAGGTGACCATGAAATAAGGAGGTACATGATTCTTACCATATTTAGGGATTATTTTGATCGATAAGTTCATAACTCAAAGCTAGATTTAAGTTTTAAATATATTCAAAGAACAGTGCTGAGTGAATTTCCCTTCATAGATTTAAATTTTGATTTAATTTCAAACTAGCAAAGAAACAGAAATCAAGGAAGAAACTCGTAATAAAATAAAGGCCTTGACCAAGGCATTTCTGACCGTCTTAGCCAAGTTATCTGCAGAAATGTTTTAAATCTTACCAAGATAACAAATCCTTTAAAAAATTCCTTGATCTTGTTTCGGGTCACCACCATAACCAACATTTTCCAGAAATTTCCATCTAAATCTGCCTGAAACTTCTTGAATTATCTTTCTCACCGACAGATAATCAAACAAACACTGAAAAAGCATGGTGGAGGTAATAACATGATACTGTGACAAGTTGAAAGCATTTCATAATCAGAGCATGATTGCATGTTATCATTTGGTTTGCATGTCCAAAAGGGAGTGGAAAAAAGTACACATTTATTAACTGGTGAGTTACAGGAATAAAACAATTACAGACACAAAAACATTCATATAAACCATGCCTTCTCCAAAGTAACTGAATATTGCTTATCTAACTCCAATATAAATACATAAACTTACTTTACTCCTCCAAGTCGGTGGCTTGATTTTCTGCTAATATTGACATTTAAAAATATTTGCACCATTGATATTTAAAACCTTATTAAAATGAATAAGTTGTTGTTTTTGTTCATTTTTTAATATACTTAGCTATCAGAATTAAAATTGATGTAATTTCTTTTAGAAAACATGCTTTGAATGTTTTGTTGATTACTCATTATTTTTGTTTAAACATGATTTGTGGAGTTTGATATTCAACTATATCTGCACATTTTAATATTTCAGGCTACATAATTATAGTGTGTGTGTATAATCCCATGAAGACTAAATGTTATTACCTGGATGGAGAAATAGAAACCTTTTGGAAGCCTCATCTTTACATTTCATTTGCTGCAGAGTGATTATGACTTCAGTTTTGGTTCATTCATGTGCACACGAACTCTGAATATTTAACTTAGAGTTGTCCTGCGGCTGATACTGCTGCAAGCTAACTGGCTCTCCCACACTGCAGTGAGCGGACAAGAAGTGTGTGAATGTAGGTCAGGGGGAATGGATGTGCGAGCAAAGCTGTGAGCTGGTTTTGATTTAAAGCAGTGTATGTGTCTGTGTGTGTGTGTGGGTGTGTGCTGAAAATGGGCCGTGTCAGGTTGTCTGTGCTGATACTGATGAGTCACGAGAGTCTGACGGTGAACTCAGAGTTGCTGCACTGTGCAGCAGTGCATTACCAACATTGTCATGCACCCTCATTGCGTTGATTCCTAAAGCAAAGCTCTGCCGATCACTGCTTGGACCCTCAGAGTCTGATAATGCTGCAGAAACACAGACAATGTCATTTATGTTGTGTTGGACTGTACAGAATTAACCAAGGTCATTTCTGTTTTATTTCAGCTTAGTTACAATAAGAAATCAAAATCTTTAAGTTTTGTATTGGCTCCACGGTTGGTTCTCACAATAAGAAGTATAAACTTAAAGGATATGTAGGCTGTGCTGTGTCTTAAAATAGTGCCCAATCAAAGCAGCTTGATAGTGGAAAGTTAACCGAACGTAACGCTGTTTGTGCTGCTTGTTTCTCCCACAATTCTTAAAATTCCATGGAGTTTGGCACCATGTACAGCAATTTATAGCTTTGTTGAATTTCGAGGATCAAAAATACCTGCTGGGATAATATATTAGTAAGTGCAGTAATTATTACGTCCTTGTGTCAAAACTGCCGTTTTCTGGACATAAAAACTACAGCATTAGTGTTTAACATTATAATCACAGGCTACTGCGGTTTAAATATGGGAAAAATAGTATTTTGTGTTGAGCATACTATATTTTGAACACACTTTGGTAACTGTTCCTGTGTTTTACCTGCCTGACTACATTCAGGCGAAGTGCTTTTTAAAATCACAAATTAACGGAGTAGGAATTAGATAAACCAATGCAAAGTCATTCTAAATTTTTAATAGCACAAGTGCTAAATCAGACAACATCTAAGAGTAAAAGTAGAGGAGAAACTGACTCTATTTACCTCTCATGGTGTGCAACGCTGGCTTACTGTGACATCATTCCGACCGACTCGGGCTGCTCTGATCTTGTCCGAAATCCTGAGTCAGAGTCCCGAGCTTAAGGGCCTTTCAATTGCACTTTTCCAATTTGGAGGTTGGATCTTTCCAAGTTCTGAGTACAGTTGAAGTCAGCATTATTTGTTCGTAGTTGTGAACATGTGTGTGGTCGGTTGCCTGTCTCTCTGTATGGCCCTGTGATTGGCTGGCAGCAGTTTCAAGATGTACCCCACCTCTCACCAAGTAGGGATGTCCCGATCCGATATTGATATCGGATATCGGTCAAAAAAACAAATATCGGATTATATCGGCCTGCATCCTAAATCTCCGATATCAGCACTCCGATACAAGCAGTCCATTCTAATATATTTATTTTTTATTTTATTCAGTTGTAGAATATGCTTATGTTTAAGTTCAACACAGTGGTTATTTTGCAATTGGTGAAATATGTTTTTGTTTGATTTATTGAGGTCACTTTTCAGGGTCCTCTAATATTTTTTATTCATGTTGTTTTAATTGTAGTATATTCTTATGTTTCAAGTTAAAACTTATTTAACCTATTGGTTAATAACAAATAGGTCAGTTTTTCTCATACCTACTATTGCTGACTACTGTTCTCTGTTTGAGTAATCTGACCTGATCAAGCCTTTTCTTACAGTCCATACTACAAAATAGGTAATAAAAGTCTGTACGATTCCTGCTGATATCGTATCGGATTGATATCGGTATCGGCCAATACTCAAGGCTGCAATATCGGTATCGTATCGGAGGTGAAATAGTTGTATCGGGACGCCCCTCTCACCAAGTGCCAGGCTCCATATATCTGTGACCCAAAAAGAGAGAAGCAGTGTAGATATAACATTGTCGTGCAGATGGATCAGTTTGATTGAATGTCCTTAATCAGGCAGATCCATCTTAAAGCTCCAATCCACAGCGACTGTGAGCGACCCAAGGCATCACGGCCCAATCAGAGTCGTTTGGAGCATGAAGTGGTGAGAGCTACAAGCGAGACGACAGCAGGAAGTGACTGCTCTGACTGAGGTTAGCAGAGATGCTAACAGCTTCAATAGCAGTTTCATCAGATGTGGACCACATTTCTTTACTAAATGAAAAACAAAGAACATCACCACAAACTTCTCCGTAGTAATGATACTCTTGCTTTACTTCTGACATGCTTTGCAGACAGTTTGTTTGACGAAGTGGCTCACATTTTGTACTTTACTCCCCCACAGTAGTGCCCACTGAATACTTTATCTGATTTGCTCATAATGAGAGTGATTGAAGGAATGATCATCCAATCACATGCTGGATGTGCTTTGAAAGGTTCTGCCCATTCACAAACACTTTCTATGGGCTCTTCCGAGATAAGGTAGTGAAATACATTAAACAGTCCATCTGGCCTGTCAGGGTAGTGGAGATAATTGTAGCAGCCCTTGGCATCAATGAACACGCTGAGAGTTCGACTGGTGCATACTCTTTATTAATCCATCCGGCACCGTGAAACTACAAACACATCGATTCATATTAGTATTTAATTCAATTCATTTACATTTTCTTTCAATAATACATGATTAAAACTACATCACAAAGGGTAAGCACTCACACACAAACACACACATGCACACACGCACACACACACTTCCGTAAACACTAGCATTTAAACTGCACCACCCCAAAATACAAATATTGCACGACCGACATACAAAATATTGCACCATCCCAACATACAAAATAATGCACCGTCCCAACATACAAAATATTGCCACGTCCCAACACACCAAAAAAACAAACTTGAAAGCGACATACCTCGCTTCGCCTGCCAAGAGTGCAAACTTTTATAAGTGACCATCATCCAGCTCAGAACTCGACCCTTCCCGACAGAACGTGCTGCTCCGCAAAATAAGAATATATTTGAGTTTTACCTGACCGAACAACAAAGAAACTTTCTTAAATGAAACACTTCACATACCATGTTGCTGTGGTTCTCCGAGCGCAAGGAAAGCCTAATCAGATTGATGCAAACCCCGTGTGTGAGAGCGTTTACCCTTTAAATCCAGCTCCGGTCAGGCTACTCAACCGGGAACATGAATAGAAAAATTTTTATTGGCCAATAAATTTTTATTGGCTCCGGTGGCCACTTACAATAATGGATAGATAACATTTCATTTTTGATATGTTAAAATTTTTTTTAGTTATTTAACATCCTTTTTTCGTCTGACTGTTTTACTCTATGCATCCATTATCTATATCGCTTTTTCTTTTCTGGGTCATGGGGGGCTGGAGCTTATCCAAGCTGTCATTGGGTGAGAGGTGGGAACACCCTTAACCTGTCTTCAGCAGATCGCAGGGCCACATGTAGAGACAACTCACACTCATGCCAACGGGCAAATCAGAGTCACCAATTTCCCCAACAAGCATGTTTTTGGTCTGTGGGAGGAAGCCGAAGTGCACAAAGGGACCTACGCAGGCACTGGAGAACATGCAAACCAAGATCGACCAGCAACCTTCCTGCTGCACTACCGTGCCTCTCCTGACTATTTTAAGAAACTTATTAAATTGATTGACCACCTTTTTTTATTGAAGCAAGTTGAAAACATTTAAATTGTGAAAAAATCAACAGTTAATAAAAAAAAACAATAACACATGCACACACTTGAGCATGTTATTTTGCATTAGTGAAAGAAGGTGTTAAAAAAAACTTGGTCAATTTTTATGAATAATGTTCTCACCAAAAACACAATAATGTCTTATTTTAAGAAACATTTTTAAAATTAATATGGACAAAAGTGAATCATGTATATTACATATGGTACAAGATTTCCTTGTACCTCCTTTTTGAACTGGATGTTGTTTGAAACACTCTTGGTTTGCTCCATGATTGTACACAACAGATGGTGGTACAAAGTCTTTGCTGAACATTCCCTGGCAGATCATTATTTCTCCTTTGTGCTGCATTTTGAGCAGCTATGAATTCAATAAGGTAGAGACATTTTTAAGTGTTCTATTTTAAGAGTTATAGATTAGTTTGTCCCAGAAAACCAACTTCATTCATTATTCTCAAAACCTTTTTTTGGCTATAAAAGATACTTTAGGAAGCTTTATGTTTCTCTGGTCTCTGGTTTCAGGTGGGTTGCTGAACATTTTGTGAAGACCTGGTGTGAGAGGAACTTTTCCCTGCTGTCCCCTGAGCTCCAGAGAGCCTGTCTGACAGCTGTGACTGAAACAATGGTGAGTTTCCCCTCCTTTGCTGTCATCAGCTCACTGTACTGTCACATATACCATCAGCCTGTTCTGCAGTGTTTTTCCACAGGAAGGAAATCCAATCATGATGCAATTAAAGATGACCTTTATTAAATTCTCGGTTACTAAAGAGGGACTAATTTAGTAATATGATGTGCATGTAGATGGATGGGGAGTGATCCAGGCTATTACCGATAATTAGATCCCAAGTCTGTCTATCATCACTGCCGAGGAGGCGGACTGGATTGTGTCAGTGTGGCAAAACAAGTGTACTGTTGTGTTCACTCTTGGCGAGTATTCAGACTCAGGTTCTGGCCAAGAACTGTTACACAATCCAGGGACTCCCTCCACTGATCAGAAGGTCCTGGCCAGCAATAAGAGATCAGCAAATACCAAGGGAAGACAAATTTTAGACTGTTGGGCTCATAACTATTTCTATTTTTAGACAAGTGTCCATTGTATCCTCAGAATACTCATGTCCAAAGCTTCAGTTGTGCACTTGTGTGCTTTGACTCGATTTACATCGTCCACCAGTATTACACTGTTAATCAACCTTACACAAGAACATATCCTGCCTTTGGTTACTTTCTGCAGTTCATGGCAGTTATTCCAGAACGGTTTGGTTTCGATGTACTGATGTCTGAATGTATTTGTTGTTTGTATTTGTGTAACTGTCTGCTGCTGCCATGCCAGGTCCCTCTTGAAAAAGAGATTTCAAATCTCAATGAGGCTTTTATCTGGTTAAATAAAGTATATAAATAAATAAATAAATAAATAAATAAATAAATAAATAAATTGGCAGCTGTGGTTTGTACGTAGGTAAGGTGAAGAGGTTGAAGAGCCCTTGAATAAAGGTAGGATTTAAGTTGGCTTACACCATACTCCCACACTGATGGCAGAGCATTAGGTCTATTTTACCAATAATTACTATTTAATCTTATTTATTCTTATATCTTTGACTGTGTCTTTAAAAGAAATTCAGAACAAGTGTCTAGTGCAAGAAAACTCCTGCTTAATGCTGCTTACAAATTTCTGTATTTAAATAGAGATGCACAATATTATCAAATTATCTAAAAATGTGATTATCAGTTTCAGCAGATATGAAATATTTAGTTGATTTTTACAGCCAATATTTAGCCATACAAATTGGTCCCAAAAATACCAAATATTGGCCATAATAGAGGCAGAATGCTTAAATGCACCAACATTGTTTATGTCAGTATCACTCATTGTCCACTTTTGAATATCAAAGTTTACATTATTGAAGAATAAAATGTTGATGTTGTTGCTTCACATCTATTTCTAACATATATGAACTATTGTTTTTTTTTTAAAAAAGGCGTTCAGGTTTGTAGCTCCACATGCTTGGAATGAACTACAAAAAGACCTGAAACTAAAAGATCTGGTGTCACTAGATACTTTTAAGACAATGTTGAGCAACTTGGAGGCGAACACATCTGGCTGCAAATGTTTTGACTAATGAACTTTATCTTTCTCCTGTGGACAATCCATTCAAAATAAGCTGTCTGAATTATGACTTCTCTTTCTTAATGTATTGAGTTCTTGTTTTATGTGTTTGATGACTGCACGTGATTGTGTAAAACTGTTGAATGTGCTGCTGTCTAGGCAAGGACACTCTTGTGAAAGAGATTTTTAATCTCAGTGAGGTTTTCCTGGTTAAATAAAGATTAAATAAATGAAATAAAAAAATTATCATGAGGAGGAACAGGTACTTTGCTATCTTGCAGTGCAGAAGGATCTACCTGATTCATAGTCTGTTACAAGACGGATCCAGTTTCCAAACCTCCAATCCACAACAGTTGTGATTGGCCCAAAGCGGAGCGGCCTAGTCCTTCAAAGTAAGAGGAGGTGGGAGCTATGAGTGAGACGACAGCAGGAAGTGACCGCTCAGACAGAGATTAGCATAGATGCTAACAGCTTCAGTAACTGTTTTATCAAATTTATCAAATCTATCAAATTTTAACGCGACAAACCTCAACTTTTGAACTCAACTTGATATACAGCTAGTAGCCGTATATTTTTAGTTTTATTTAAATGTATATACATTTATTTATGTTCTTGTTTTGATCTATCTTTTCTTTTTATCTGTCTTTATATTTGTAATAATTAGCTGATATTGGAATTTCAGTTTCCCTGGGAGAGTTTTTCCAAGGCAATTAATAAAGTTCTATATAATCTAACATAATCTAACATAATCTGAAATATTTATCAAATTTATTGTGGGCTGCTTAAGAAAACACTGGAAGAGTAAATGGTGGCAGTGACATGCTGCTTGTACAGTAAGCGGAAAACAATTCTTTGCTCATATGCGTACATGCAGTCTCTCATATCTGTTGCCCTTTCACACTTTGGAGAAAAATGAGCCTCCATGTATTATCATTGAGTTAATACCTGATGACCTGGCTTTTTTTATTTTAATGAGATAATAATCCCACTTTGAAAATAAGCTGATATACCACAGGGATGTTGATTGCAGTTTGTTCTGTAGTGTAAAAAAGTTGTAAGTATTATTCTCATTATTCAGATCATTTCAAAGTGTCCTGAGACTCTGCCAAGTGGAAATGCTTATCAGTGCAAGACTTTATTATTATTTTTTTTTTACAAATAAGTTGTGTATATTTAAAATAATAACAGTTATTTTCAATTTCTTAAATTTGAATTACAAAGTGTATAAAAACTCTGTTAATGTGGTTGTGACTCAAACAAAGTTAATTTTCATTAGCAAACCCCTGCACAACACATCCTCTGATGTGATTTTCTTCCATGCAGCCTCTCCCTCCTTTCCCTTTTGTTGTTGTGGTCCTGGATTTTCAGTAACACACCTTAAAACATTTACTTCACTGCTTATACGAGCTAAACTATCTCTCAGTCATGACCTTATAGAATGCCAACAGTGGTTTCTATAGAGCCGTGGGGCATTGAGCCTGTTCTTTTATTTTTTTTACATCTAGCTTTATTTTTATTACAGATCTGATAGCACAAGTAAAAAATATATTTCAACATCTGTATTTTTCCTTTTAAAATTCCAGCTGTATCGAGACAGTTTAGTGGCATATTTATTAAAGATATACAAAAACTAAACAGATAAGTCAATAGATAAAAAGAAAGAATAGCCTGTCCTGTTTTTGACAGAGAAAAACAGAAGGACCCACTGTGACTTCTACAATGCCCTGAATAAGAGGGAGAGCGACTCAGTGTAGCTGCCAAGTCTGCATTATAGGATTATAGTCCAGAAGATGATTACCACAGCCAATGAACACTGACAATTACTGCAGGGTTCTGTCAGACAATTCTGAATGAACAGGCAATGAAAATAATAAGATTCTTGATCCATCTCAAAGAGCTGTACTCCCACTTAGGGATGTGAATTGGGAGGGTTTTATCAATCACCTTCTTTAATAATTCCCCCGTTGATTCCTGATTATTTCTGTTTGGGCAAAATTTGTCCTTTAGGTTTTCAGTGACAACAATATCAAACACGTGACCCTGTTGATTCAATGCAGTGCTGTAATGATAAATGCTCCTGCAAGTTGCTGTTTTTTTCCACTTAAATTGTACGTTAATGCCTTTGAATTTGATAAGCGAAAACACAAATGATTAGGGGTGTAACGAAATGGTCAAATCACGAAACTATATGAAATACGAAACAGGGCTCACGATACGAAATACTCATGATACAAAATAAAGATTATAGAAAATCCCCAACAGCAGGAAGTTGTGCAAAAATCTCATTTTCTTTATTTTCTTCCTAATGCAGACATACAAAAGATATTGCTGCATCAGTAGTAGTATTCTGTCAACTCAACAGTAGATGCCAAAATCAAATATTGTTTTTTATGCAGACTTACACAAACACACAGTTGCTGCCTTTCTCCAGTTCAAAGTAGATGGTAGTTGGTCGTTGTACTCGCTGCAGTATACGGCGAACTGTAGCGGCTTATTTTGCACACGGTTGTTGTTTTGTCCGCAATCTTCTCACCGTTCTCTCGTCTTTTACATGGGAAGCCAAAATATGTCCACACAACCGATTTATTTGACGAAGGAGCATCAGCTAATTCCTCGACCTCGTCTTCCTCCATTCTGAAGTGAGTGTTTTGCTACTGTAGGCGAGGAGGGTAAAAAATCACCAGTCTAAGTACTGAGACGTGGTGCGCGGCACCCCTTTGCGTTTTTTATTTCGTGCTTTTATTTTGTGCGTCTTTGAATTTTATTTCGTCATTTTTTATACTACTTAAAAATGACGAAATAACTACGCCCCTACTAATGATATTGATTCCTTAACGTTCTTCTTAGTGACTCTCAACTGGAATTGGGTTTCAATTCCTTCCCTACACCTTCAGCTTAAAAAAATAGATTTTCGGGGTGCTGGTTTGGTGTAGTGGTTAGCACCCCATGTACTTGCTTCTGCCGGTTCAGGTTCGAATCCCGCCTGTGACCAGTTTGCAGAGTGTCTTCCCCTACTCTCTCTCCCCCTTTCACAAGCCTATCCACTGTCTCTCTCCTACAAATAAAGGCACAAAATGCCCAAAAATATATATACATTAAAAAAAAAAAATTTGATTTTCGATTCATGATCACATTATTATTTTTCAGAGGTCTGTGATCAATACTTAGTACGCTGGTTTAAGCCTCCGTATGCAAAACATGCTGAACACAGTGGAAGGAATTGATAAGGGAGCTGATATGAAGACATTCTCATCTGAAATTGGTGCTTCTTTCCCATCATTTGTCTTTACCATTTCTGTCCTTGCAATGTCTCTGTGCCAACCTTGCATGCCCAGGTAGGCATCTGTGATATTATCTCTATAGGAAAAATAAACCAAGACAGTCCATGGTCTTCATTTTTAATTCTTGAATTTGTGGTCTGAAAGGTCAATATTTGACCCTCAATGATCAACGTAGAAAAATTCAGCCTCTAAACAGGGGATAGGGTTGGGTACAGATTTGATTCCAGTTCGATTCCAGTTCTGCCTATTGATTCTGTTTCTTAAATGAGTCTATATCATGTGGAGAGTGCATTTGAATTGTTTCTTAAACTGTTAATTTCAATAAAAATCTGCCTGCAATTCTTATATTCTTTTTCCTTTTGAAAAATACAAATAAATACTTCTGTTTTTAATGAGGAAAGACAGCTGCAAACAGTTTAAATTAAATAATGAAAGAACATTGCCAAACATGCTAGTTAAAATAGTTATTTATTAGATTATATCCTTTGCTATCTGTTCAGTTTAATCTCAAATTCCTAACTATTCAGTTTGCTATTTTAGATTAAACATGATGATGAATTTAAGTCTTAATCTATTGATGTAACCGTAGATGTGTGTTTTACACCTAAACACAGCAGTCAGTGTAAAAGAGGTCCCCACTGTACAGAGACATTCCTCCTCAATTATTCATCACCGCTCTACAGTGAGCTCTGCAGGGTCTCTTTACAGTAAACAGGGGAGAATGAGGTGCTTTCTTGTATCTACAAAATGCATTCAGAATATTTGCCTCATGGTTCATTTGCTCAAACAGAATTGTGAATGTGTGCTCAGCATGATGAGATGTTGGTACAGTTGCTGCTGTCTGTGTCTGAGGATTTCTGTCTCTTCAGTGGATGGTAGATCATAACACACTGAACATGATCCATTTTCTCATGTTAGCGGTAATTTGAGGGAAAAGCTTCGTTATGTTGTTTTTGCTGCCTTGTCTAAACCAAATGTCTTTTCCACACAAGCTGTCATCATCTGTTGAGCGTGTTTTATGTCGAGGTCTGACTACATGATTATTTGACTTGATAAAGGTCTGCATGTCAGATCAGGGGACTACAGAGCCATGAATTTTGCTATGACCTGCCTGACAAGCAAGACAGACTACAGTCCTTTTGCTTAAATGTTCAGGAAATGTTGTTAATGGCCAGACTTAAAAATGTTTAGATTTTGGTGGTGATCCAGATAATAGACTTATGATTGTTTTATTTCTCAATAATTGTCTAACAACTGGTGATATATCATTATGAGTGCTTTGTGTGGGTTTTCAGGGTCAAGGAATCATGTTATGATGGTTACCTTTTCAAGGAACTATTACTTCTAGGTATAACAGTAATAGGTGAGCTACCTTGGCCGAGGTTTGTGCTCTCAGAGTGCTTTCTAACTGGTCAATGTTTCTGACATGCAGGGACAAATTGTAGGAGGCAGGACAAAACTGAAACCTGTTATACTTTCTATCATAGAGCCGTGTGGTGTCTCAGACTGGTCTGTTTTTGTCGGTCATTTTAACACACTTCATGAGACTTAACAGCCAATTTTTGTGGCCTAAGGGCCCCTGAAACCCCACGACTGTCAGGTTGGGCCATAATCCTTCATAAATCGTGTAGTCTAACCTTGACATTGTTCAAACTTTGTAATACTGCTCTCCACTATTTCAAAAACTTTTGATTACACAGTATATCCCAATAACACAATTGATGCAATGCCACAGCGACATAGCAGGCTGTTAAAGACACCTAAAACTCACATGGATGTCAGTATTCCACTGAGGTTTAATCATAAAAAGAAAGAAAATATTCACCTGTCAGGAACTGAAAAGTGGAACAAAAAACCAAGTCCCTTCTTCAATCCTCAAATCTTTAAAACCCGGGAACCGATGTTTGATACCCAAGTCTGCAGGGAAAAGAACAATATGTTAAAAAACTTTTAAGTCAATTTTTTTGGTAAGATATCATTTTGTGGCATTTTCCCAAATCTCTTGGTGGATATAATGTGCCTATCGTTTCCTGTTCTGAAAAAACAGGTATATTCCTAAGAGATGAGTAAAGCAGAGCTTTAAGATCTCTTTTCAGATATCATCATAGCTCTTGACTTGTGCAGTTTATCACCCAATTGTGCTCAGCGTCCAAACTGAAAATGTCAGGTCTGGTTTCAGTTAAAGCTTTTTGTCCCATTCTACTCACTACGCAGCAGAAATCCTGTGTTTTTAATTGTTGCTGTCCTCAGAACTGCTGCACTTCCTCTGTCAAATTGTTTGGTTTTTTTTCCATATTCCTTGTTTTAATTTATTGCCTTAATCTTTTCTTGAATTTGTATTTTTTATGACATGTGCTGCTGACCTCTTGGCCAGGTCGCCTTTGTGATTGAGATCTGAGCTCAGTGGGACTTGTCTGGATAAACAAAGGTTAATAAAAGATAAATAAACATAAACCTTCATGAAGATGTTAAATGTTGAAGCAGTTCCACTTGAAAGAACATGTTGAATACACAAGGAAAGATTTTTCTGAATGTTTATGTTCATTCTCACCTGTAGAGTTTCTTTCGCTGATTGATGTTTCCTTTCAGACTCTGCAGAACGCTGTTACCATGCTCTGTGGTGCTGAGCAGTTACTCGGCAGTCTCCCAGAAGTCAAGTGGGCCCAGCAGGTCCAGAGGCTGGCATCAGAACTTCAGGAGGAGAGTCTCCGTGTCATTGTCCAACATCTCCCGAGAGTGATTCACACGCAGGCCTTCAGGGACCTCCGCAGGGTAAGGCCGCAGTGTAGGCGTAATCATCCACTCTAATGTTCTGCAGCAGCCTCCAGATATGTTCAGCTAAGATTTCTATAGGCTCATGCAGCTTCACTTTCTATGGTTTTCTCATTTATGTTACGTGCCATCACAGAGGGAAGAGTTCACCAGAGAGCCCACGTTACTGAAGAAGCTGTGTTCAGCCATCAGAGACGGCGTGACTGTGGAAAACTGCTGTGCTCTCTACTCTGCTGTGTACCTTCTGTGTGGAGAGGACGTGGACGAGGACTCTTTCCTGGAGTCGGGAGGGCACAATCAAGAAGAGGTGAAATAAGTACTTTCTCTGAACTCTTTGTCTCCTCCTTTTATCAGATTCAATCCATCCCTTATCTGTGATATTTTGATTGAATATGAATGCTGACCTATGGCTGAAACAGAGAGGAGGTTTTATTCTGTATGGACATCAATCAAATAACTAATACCATCATTTCTAGACATTTTAACATTTTTTTTGGCTGACTTATTGGATGAAGGTTTGAGTTATTACATGCTTACTAAAAACAATAACTCTTTAACTAAAGCCCCAAGATTGACCTTGTATTAGCAGACCTTTTTCTCAAATAGAATACATTAACATTAGATTTGAGTATACTGAGGTGTGTTTACAAATTTGATATCAATCTAGCCTGTTGTCATTCATATTTAAGCATAATTATATGATGATATCCATATACATATAAACTCCATAAACTTTCAATGTGGCAAATATTAATCACTGTATCTCATGAAAATCATTTTTCTACACTGTACCTCTTTTTAACCATTTCATGCATGGTGTCAACCACAGGAAAAAGATTTTTGGGATAATTTTTATGCCATTTAGGTTGCAGTACCATGTCCAACTACCAGGTGGTAAACTCCCAAACCTTTGTCTAAAGTTTCACAAAAATATCACCTTTGCACATTACTGTCATAACGAAATATTGCATCAAAAATCCAAAACAGTTGATGAAGGGATATTTGCTCCAAGCCCTTATGGAATAAGTGTTAAATCCTTCTATTCTCAAAGAATCAGACAGGTTAAAATATAACCTTTTAATAATAAATCAGAAAAGTTAATTGCACATTTTTTCTCTTGTATATTTTTTCTGTAACCAAACAGTCCAGTGTCATGGCACTAAAGGGTATGTTCTTGGTACTATGCCTGTATCCATATGTACCTGTATCATAACTCCCTCAAAATATAACAATAAAAAACATATTAAAAAATATTCCATTGTTATTTAAAAATTCATGCATGAAAAGGTTAAACTCCTTAGCAGGACATTTGGTAAAGGTATTTCCACCATGCACATTCTGGAGCAGTATAACCTGATTTTGCTTGTGTTTCACAGCAAGTTGGACCCTTACTTGATACGATGTAGCCCATTTTACAGGTAATTTCTGATAGAGCAACTTTACCAAGCGCTGCCACCATTCCACATCAGACTTTCGATGTTGATTAAACGTTGGTGTGATAGCACACCTCAAGCTCTTCATACAGGCAAAAGTTCCTTTTCACTCAGGCATCTTTAAAATTTCTTCCTTTGAGCATCCTACCCAAAAAATAACCGGACTTCACGCTTGTCCCTCACAGCAGGAAGAGGGGGAGGAGGGGATTTTTGAAATTGTATTTTTCATATAACGTATTTTACGCAATAATTGGGCAGGTGTTGCATGTACCTCACAGCAAGACAACTGTGGTTCAATCCCTGTGCCGGTTGGGACCTTTCTGTGTGGGGTTTGCATGCTCATTAGTTTGATAGGTGACTTCAAATTATGTGTGAATGGTTGTCTTTCTGTAACCTGTTTCAAATAAGTGGTATAGATGATGGATGGATGGATATTTTGCATAAAATAGAGGCTAACTCTCATACTGCCTATCAGGCAGAACACAGTAGAGATCAGCTTGTTTCCTATTAAGCCACAGCAGTGTTTGCAGTGAAGGTTTGATGTCAACTTATATATCACAGCTTGAAACAGCACTTCAAAAAGCTTTCCCCTGTGTCTAGCTCCACTCTTGTCTTATGGATATGTTTGGTATCCAAACAGAGGGATAACAAGAAAAACTGACATAATGGGGTGGCATCAACAGGTTATAATGGTAACTTTGCTCCTTTTTGGCAGTGGACATTAACATATTTTGATAATCTACCAAATCTCTCTAAACTCGTTTGCTTGGTAAAATATTTTAGGTCGACCTCAAGTTTTTTTTTCTTTTATTTTCTTGTTTGCTGGTATTGTATGTGGTTACATTTGATTCCAGGTTTTCTTAATTCTTGTGTTTTTCCTTTTTGTGTGAAGAATTTAAGAACTTTAAAGATGCTATGAAGAGTTTCTAAGTAATTACAAAAAAGTCTCACTTTTAGATATATGCCTGATCGAAATACACACTTTGCTATGAGTTTTATAGCATCAAAATAGGTTATCTTTAAATGCTGATCCTTAGCTAGTGGTGGGTCGGACAGCCAGCTACAAAACTACGATACTAAGTTTTCCAAAAATTGCTTGTCACACATCAAAAACTACAGCTACGTAATTAGAAAGAGATACATTACCTCGTCGCTTTGCATCCTGTAAGTTGTTGAAAAAAGAAGTTGTAAAGCAATGCAGAGTTCTGATGAAGGTCCGACCTGCATTTATTAGCATCACAACAAACACACGCTTTGGCTTGGATCACATCTGTTGGTCTGTCCAGTTGTAGTCAGAAGTAGGAATTTCCGAGTTCCGAGTAGGAAACTGCAACTGGAACGTCCCCCAAAGTCAGAATTTCCTACTGGGAACTCGGTGAAACCTCGCCACCCCCAAGTTGACAATCGAAGATGGATGCCCCAGTGTGAACAGTTATTTAGCTCCTGTAATAATCAATTTATTTGCACTATGGGGTGTGTTGCTCTAGATCAGCTGTATACATAGTATTGTTAGACTTATATTTACAAAAATGCTGCCATAGTGATAATCACATTCTTCATGTGATATTTGTGAACAACAACGCAGGGCGTGCTAACAACAGCTAACAATAGCCTGGTAGATCGGCATGTTTTTTTTCTGACTTCAACTGGAACGCCGATGAGTGGGATATGATGTCACTCCCATTTCAGAGGTTACTGGAACGCAGCATTACGACGGTCGCCGCGCGTGCTCATGGGTAGCAGAGTCTTTATGTTTTCGGAAATAGATTCTCCTCATAGCACCTTTAAAGGTTGTTATTGTCAGTAATTTAAATCATCTCCAGCTTCTGGTTGTCACATCTATGTTGCTGAGATTATTAAACTGACAGTCCAAATAGGAAGTAGACTTCTGTAAAATATAAATAGATGTAAGCAAAGCCTATTGAACCAGGGTAACTTGAAAATGTTTTGGCAAATGTCTAATTTCATGTTTTTAATCCTCATGCTGTTTTTAATTTTAATGCAGGATAGCATTCAGCTCTGGAGAAGCCAACCACCAAGTCACATTACTGTCAGACCAGGGACTGTGGGGTAAATATGTATCCAGGGTTAGTCTTAATGGGTCTGCCCGGGTTGTCTGATGTGACCTGTAAGATCTGCTCTTTGCCAGGACATGATGTGGATCCGACATGTCTTGACTTTAGTATTACAGAGTGGACAGAAATTTCTGTAATTACTGATGGGTAACTTGAATCTGACAATAGGCATGGTTACTTTTTGGTTTGCAGCTCGAAATGCTTTTGCTATTGTTTAACTGTCACAAAATTGATAGTCTTGTTTTTGTTAATGGTTGTTGCATAGACATTTTATTAACCAGCAAAAACAATTTCTACTGTCGCACATCTTTGACAGCACTTGCTGCCATCTTGAATTACTTTAGTTCAACTGCTAAATTAGAATTAATTTAATAGTTCAAAGATGTCACAGGGCGAGCTTTGATAATCAGGCTAATTTTCCTTTTAAATTGAAGTTAACATTACATTTGACAGAGCCTTTAAAGTATTGTCTCTCAGCTGTCTGTCAGAACTAGACAAAGACACATAATGTCAAGTCAGTGTTAGTGCTGCTGGATTTATTCCCAAAAAGTTTCCAGTGAAGATACCTCCCTGCTCCCCTCTTCCCCTGAAAGAAAGCCCAAGGTTCATTACTGTAGCAAGAGTGAGGGGCTGGTCTTCTTGGGGTGATTTTCCTTGGACGCCAACTTTGCAGCTTTTCTGTGGCCTCATCAGTCTCACAGAACTAAGTCTGGAAATGGTACCAGAGCTGACACCAAATAATGCTGCCACCCCGTGTATCAGAACACCAGCTTCCACTTGCAGGGGAGGGCAAGCTAATGTTTAGCTGTGTTGCTCATTCCACAAATGCCATATCCTTACAAGTTTTACCGAGTTGTTAAGGTGATTTTTTTTTTTTTTTTTTTAAATGTATTTTTTGGGCATTTTGTGCCTTTATTGATAGGAGAGAGACAGTGGATAGGCTTGTGAAAGGGGGAGAGAGAGTAGGGGAAGACACTCTGCAAACCGGTCACAGGCCGGACCCGAACCTGGACCGGCAGAAGCAAGTACATGGGGTGCCTGGTTGCTAACCACTCCGCCAAACCAGCACCCCATTGTTAAGGTGATTAATCAGGCTTTCCTATGATACAAAATGCTACTATTTTCAATTTAAGGTGAAATTAAAAAGCTCAGTCAATTTTTCCACACAATTCTCTCGAGCCTTTGGAGCTGGTGGATGTGTGTTGACACAGAATAGCAGTCACTTTTTAGTCGCGTCTCACTGGGTGATCTGGTTTGGTTCAGTACAGGTTGGAGCGCTAAACCCTGACCTCTCATGCCAGCTTTGTCCTGCTCCCACTGTACATCCTTCTCTCAAACAACGGCAATGGACATTTTTTTTTAAAATGTATTTTTGGGCATTTTGTGCCTTTATTGATAGGAGAGAGACAGTGGATAGGCTTGTGCAGGGGGTGAGAGACTAGGGGCAGACGCTCTGTAAACTGGTCACAGGCGGGATTCGAACCCGGACCGGCAGAAGTGTGTATATGGGACGGGCATGGTTGCTAACCACTCCTCCAAACCAGCACCCCGTCACTGGACGTTCTTCATTAAAGAAGGAGGAAAGTTGCTCACTTTTAAACATGGCACAGTATGTGGATTTTGTTTTAGCTGCTGTTGCATGGGAAGCATTGATTCTTGTGACTAATCAACAGTCTGCATTCGTCATAGTTTTCATTAACAACCGTTTTTCAAATGATGAAAACTAGACATTGACTAATAAAACCAAGTGAACATGGACAAAAACTAAAACTAAACTACCTGACATTTTCTCAACAAATAAAAACTAGACTAAAATCTTTGACAGAGACTTAATCAAGTCAGACCTAATTTGTTCATGTTTGAATTAAGGACAAGTTATTAATATATGCAATCACAGCTACTTTGGTTGTGTGGGAAGGTTGGATGAATTAAGTTACATTTTTTCTGTTCATTTATACAATCAAACTTTACTAGCAATCACTAAAGGGTTATCATTTTATCCAAGTGTGAAATGTGACTTCAGAAATTCAAGGAAACATAGAAAATGCCTTTAGCTTTACACTTCATATTTTTTAGACTAAATTTACAGTAGATTTCATCGACTAAAATGTTGACATTTCATCTACTCCAACTAGACTGAAATAAAAATTTAAATTACTAAATTAAGACGACAACTAAAATATTTTTAGGCAAAGACAGAACTAAAACTAAATTAAAAAGTGCTGTCAAAATTAACACTGGTAGAGACAACAGGAATATCTTACTGAATGAACTGAGCTAGACTACTCAGTTGGCAGACAGTGTGCAGGAGTTTACCTGGGTTCTGTTACTGTAAAAAAATTGTCCATGTCTTTGGACAGTTCATACAATCTTTGATATGTATGAAGATTAGCAGAGCTTTCCTCACCGAGTTGTTCCAGTTAAGTAATCTTTCACTTTGTGCTGAAGTAAACAGCCAGGATATTGCACAGTCACACAAAATTATTGTTTTCTTGCGTTCACATCAGTTGTACCCAAAGGAGTGAAGAACTCATGAGATTGAAAAAGACATGGCACAGAAGTTGGACACCCTTTCAGCAAGTGTCACAACAAAATCATCCTTCCTTCTTCCAGGGTAAACAGACGGGTGTTAGTATTGTCCCACAGAATTGTGCAATCATGTTTGTCCTCGTTCATCCACATTTATCGGTTGCAGTGCCAGGGGGTCCAAATCTTATGAGGTTTTCATTAAAGACATGACACAAAGGATAGTGGCACCATTTATGCAGTGAGTCGTAGCAGGATCAACCATCTTATTCAAGTATTCATCCCAACCAGGTCAAATGCTGTGAAGGTCCCATGCCCTAACCTGACTCACCAAACAGACAGTTCCTTATTAAGTCACAGAAATATTTCACTGGTCCTTTTGGAGAATAGCCAATGGAAAGTGTTTTCAGAGGGCGTAACATTCAAAAACAACTGCTGCTGCTGCTGATTGGACGATTGTTCTGCCAGTCACACTCATTACAGACCAATCATATCAAGCCACAGTATAATGTAGACCCTGTTGTTGACCGTGAGCTTAAACTGCGTTTAAGTCCTTAGACTATCTTCTTACATTAAATCATACAGCACAGATGAATCCTTTGCTATTTATATGTGATGTGAACCTCGTCAACAACAATCACTATCAAGTTCTCTCTGCAAACTCCTGAGGAGAGAATAATCCTACAGGTATTGATGATTAACCACGACTACCATAGACTAACTGACGTCGTAGGAGGAGGATTTTCTTATCTCTCCCAGTTTCCCAGTCGAGAGAAAAGCAAAAGCAGGATTTTCCAAAAGAGAAGTTTAAGTGATGTTCTTTGCTCCTCTTTTGAAGAAGTTGAGTCAATTTCTGATGAAACTGCAGATATTGCCGTATCTACAGGGACCATTTCAGAAGCTGTTACTTCCCACGGTGGAAACATCCTCAGTTTCGACCTCTCTTCTCTGACTTTTCCGTCCGACTTTTGGCCGTGAAGTTGTAGACGATTGGAGCTTGATATGGGTCTGCATGATTTCAGACAGTGAATCAGGCAGGTCCATCTTCACTGCAAGGTTACCAATGTCAGGCAAAGTCAGTGTTCATTGCTTTTGATTTTGCAAAAGGGGCTTAAATGAAGAATATAAAACATTTTACTCAACCCTGAGCTCACAAATGTGCTCTGCTTCTTTCAAAGAAGATGCTCTTCATAAAGCACAGTGTTTTACCTCCTGGAGTTTTTGATGTCACAACTTTACAACCCCACCTTCATGTGTGTCCTGCTCTTCACAGGCAGACGTCATGACTGTAACACTCTCATCAGACATCGTTTGGGCGTCAATCAGTGAAGAGCTCAGTATCATGGCCTCCTGTTGCCTCCCTGCCCCCTCAGATCTGTGAATTTCTAAAGGGGAGGGAAAAAGAGCTGCATCTAATTCTCTGCAGAGAAAATATTTTATTATCTTTATTCAAATAAATCAAATCCATGCTGAACAGACACCAAGGACATGATTGAAACAAGGACCCTATGGGAGTGAATATCCATTTTACTATTTAGATAATAACAATAATAATAATAAGAAATTTTATTTAAAGGCGCCTTTCAGGACACTCAAGGACACTGTGCAGAATTAAAACAACCATAATAAAATGGACAATAGATCAATAAAATCAGCAAAACACAACAGACAATGACAGATTAGGGGAAGGAAGTGGTAGGGTGATGTTAAATGAACCATGCAATCTGGAACAGGTGAATTTTGAGTCTAGATTTGAAGAGGGGCAGGGAGTACAAATTTCAGAGAGGTACAGTATACATTTGTCTCTTTGCAAGTCTTAAATAGTTATAGTTTTGTGGTTGTTGGTTTACACACTGGACTGTGATTTAATTTTGAGCGTATGGTAATAAAGTACAAACAGGATATTATGTTGTTAAAGTCCCACATAAACAGAGCATTTGGTTTGATAATGTCAAAGATCATTGCAAATCCAATCATTCAATCGTCCAATAAAGCGTTAGGAGATTACAGACTAACAAAATCAATTGTGTGGGCAGGCAGGATAAGCTTGGGGATGACTTCCAGGGGAAAGTGACCTGGCTGCACGAGTAGAAGCACATAACCCCTGTAAATACCGTACAGTATGGCAGAATGGATTAGCAGAGGGAGACTGTGACGTGTGCCAGCGGCCTGCACTAATCTGGCTGCGTTTCAGCTGGTTAGGAGGGTGTGTGGTCAGTGCAGCCGAGGAGGTAAAGAAAGCTCCTCCTTTCAGTCCAACCCTGTTTTCATAATCAGGCGTGGAGGCAGGAGTATGGGCATCAGCCGCTGACATCACTGATTCGTTGAAGGGAGCTCAAGTGGATCCTGCAACAGAGACCAAGGGGGGAGGGAGGGAGGGACAGCGAGGAGGGAGGGAGGAGGGAGGGGTATTTGTTGCCATGGCGAAAGGTTCTTCAAGCAGCTGCTGATTCGCTTGTGCTGTAGCGCACTCGTCTCCATTCTTCTCCTCTGCCTCTCTCTCCTGTGTGTCTGCCAGCCGTTCAGGCGAGAGATTTGTACGCTGCGTGGTCGGCTCTGGACCTTCCTGCTCCAGACCTTTTACGCCGTCCGCCACACGCAGGGATGGGAGACTCTTTCCTCCAAACACAGAGAAAGAATACTTGCAGGTGAGCAAAGATGTTGTTTTTTTTCTGTCATAGGGTGCTCACGCTGCTGTCTGTGTGGATGTTTTTCTCCTCCTTAACCCACTGAAGCTCTGCACCATCAGATGAACCCCTGTAGCGTCTGCTGTTGGCTGATCAAACATTGAATGACTTTTGTCTTCACAGCTGTCTGGAAACTACTAACCCCGCTCTTATTCTGACCTGCGGTGCTATAGTCAGTCATTGTTTTACATGAGCTTTCTAAGTAATGTCTTGAGTGGACTCTTACATGGTAAATGCACCAAACCCCGCCATGCTCATGTCAAGGGGTGGGAGGGAAAGGCAGAATTCCAGCTTTGTGGGTCTGCACATGATTAGAAGCTGCCATAAACACCAACAACATGCTGCTTGTAATGTGCTGAAATTCCCTGCATGAATTATTGATCTGGCTGAAATCAGTCTGCCTATTGCTTGTTCATTTCCCGCAAAGTGTAATCTTGTTCCAGGTCTCATACAGGATGGATTTTTCTTGATTGAATTTGCTGTTTACATATGGATTGCAGGAATTGTTTCGCTTTGTTTGAAGAAGTCATTGGCAGACACGGCTGTCTGGTCATTGCATTGATTGGATGTTTGTTCGCTGATGGTCAGAGGGTAAACACAGGGTGTGGGGAGGAGGATTTGTGAATGAAAAGAATGGCTCTGGAGCTGGCATTAAGAAGGACCTTGGCAGTGTGTATGAAGAAAATTGTTTGGCCTTGACTGCTTGTTTTGGAGGCCAAATCCCAGCTGGCTGATTAATAGTTCCTTTTTGCTTTTTGTCCTGTGTAAATAGATGCAATTGATACTGGGGACAACCGAAGACTTGGCAAAAAACCTGTATTTACAAGCTCACAGGTAATACCATCTAACATTGCATCCTCATCGTTTCTTGCATTTTAACTTCCATTCTGGTCCAAACTCTGACTCTGATTCAATCTTAATAATGTGAGTGAGGTTTTTTTTAGCTAAGAGAAATCCATCCAAGTTCCTTTAATCCCTGACAGTGATTTGAGTGTGTCCGTCAGATGTCATGTGTCATAAACGCCCCACCCGCACAGTAAAAAGATGGAGTATGAAATGAGCAGCCAGACCTCTTTAAACAGATGTAAAGCAAAGATAAGCCCAGCTGAAGTGATCCAGAGAGGGATTATTAGGAATGAAGGCAGCAGTGTTTCAAAGCTGAAGAGCCCCCACTTTAAAGAAGTCTCACAGCAAGAGGTTTGATCAAAGTTTAACTCTCTGTCTTTAGGCTCTTCTTGTGCTGATTCTGTGAAACTTTTTTTATGTATGGGTAATGCACAAGGGGGCAAAAAACAGTGTTCCTTCAGTGACTGAGCGAATCTGCATTAAGAGTCTTAATATACTTTTGTAAGACTTGGAATAAGGCAGTAAAAAAATATATCCATGCAGTTTAAGTCAATAAAAAATGCAGATGATGGGCAAATTGTTTACAGGGAGAAGGATTAACAGTGATATGACGACAAACTACCAGATAATCTCCAGATATGATCAGCCTGTACTAGTAATTATCATTTATCCTTATTCACTGAAGGACTATTAAATTACATTTTATATAATACTGAAGGCTGTTTGATACCATGGCAACTAAATAGAAGTCCTATAATAGTCCTAATATACAATATATGGCCTTGTACTGAGTAACCTAAATTTATTTGATAACACCTGTCTCTCACTTTCAAAAATGCATTTTGGCATTGGGGACATTTGGAATAGAGAGTAACACTCACCTTCTTCCAGTTTCTTTTATTTAAGAAACTGTTTTAAAGTAAATGTGCAAGCAGACAGTGCTGTGACTCCTGTGGTCAAAAGAATCAAGCAGTGGTACCACTGGTTAATATTGCAATGGAGACTTGGTGATGTTGACATATGTGGCTTTTAGCAGTATTTAAAATTCCAAGATTTTGGCTGTAAAAAATGTTGAAAATGTTACTGTAAGATTAAGGCTGTGAAATAGTTCTGCTTTTTATTGTAAATATGATTGCAGGTCATTAAGTTTGTGTATTTTTTGATTCCAAAAATCATTAAAATAACAAATATTTTATCATTTTGAAACAGATGGTATTTAGTGTTAAAGAAAAGGTTGATGACCTCCTTATGATGAGACGATACCAATAGACATGCAGAATTTAGACCGTGTGTAAGAATCAGTCACCTTTTTTTTATCATAAACAACAAAAATGGTCTAATTCAAATGTATTGCACTTCTACTTTTGTTGCTGTGGTTGATTTTTCTTTTTAGTTAGATTAAATGTCCTTGCCTCATACTCATAAAGTCATACATGAAAAAAAGTGATATCATTAAACATTTTTTTAATTTAAAATGGATTTAGATATTCAGAATATTTTACAATCTCAATGGACAGGTACGTCACAATGTTTCTGGGTAAATTTAAACCTTACCTAAGGCTTTGTTTTTAATTTTGATCATTTGAACCCCAAACGTGTCTGTTAATGGTCTGTAGACTTGCTATGATAAGACACAGGGGATTTTTGCTCAAATAATTTCATAGTTTTAAACTCTTGTGTTGTGACAGCCCTTTGTTTAGTTTGATGCAGATATGTGTTGGGTAACTTTACTTAGCAGATACTGCCATTCAGCTAAAAATATGCACATCAGAGTGTCCGCAGGGTCCTAAAAAGTATTAAAAGTTGATAAATCAATTGTGGGAAAATGAAGGCCCTTAAAAAGTATTTTTAAAAGTCTCACTTGGGATTTAATGAGATATTAAATTTCATTGGTATTCAAGCTTTGACTCCAATAAGTATCCTTGAATATTTATTTTCCTCCCTGCAACTATTATAAACAACAATGTGTCTGTGGCAAACTTGGAGCGCGATTGCCTTGGGGCAGTGCGTGTACACCTTGTGCCGATGGCACAAAGAAAAGCTCAGAGAGTTGATGGACACACAGAAGCTGGTGGAAAACAAATCACGCAATCTCTTTGAGGGTTTTTAAAAAGTCTTAAGGTATTGAAATTAACCTCAGGGTTCCTGCAGATACTCTGAATATACACTTTTTAGTCCATATTGTCTTGTCCTACTTCCTCTTCTTAATACAGAGAAACCTGAAATCCTTGTCTTTGACCCCAATGAGAGAAGATTAAAAGTCTGTGATTACCTCGACTTAACAACTAAAACCTACGAATCAAGCCAGAAATCTGACCTTCACTTTAACAGCCTCATTCAAATGGTTAGAAAATCAGCTGATTACCACCTTAACCTACAGCATGAATCAAAGGATTTCTGTCTGAAGAAAACAGAGAAACATATTCTTGCTTTTATTTTTAACACGTCAGATTATTGTAACCGTGTTTAGTGCTGCTTGAAGCCTCACCAACACCAAGAAATCAGATTATACTACACCGGTCTTCCTGTGAGTCAGGTAGATTTTAGCAGTTTTCTCCTGGTTTTTAAAGCACTTAACGGTCTTGAGCATAATGCCTTTCACATCCTGTAGTCCCTTATGAGGCATGCAGACCCCACAGATTTACTCACTGTCCCCAGGGTCAGGACTAAACAGAGTGAGGCAGCTTTTAGTTTCTACACTCTTCACTTGTGGACCAAACCACTAGAGAACATAAGACTCTCTACATCTGTGAACTCCTTTGAAACAGGTCTTAAAAAACATTTTTACTACTGCCTTCTCTTAAGTTCAACCCCTTGTTATTTTTATTCTCTTTTTATCTCCTCGATCTTTTAAGTAAATATATATATATATTTATTCTTTATCTTACATTTCCTCCTTTATCCGTGAAAATATCTTATTTTAATGTCTTATTTTGTTAATTTAATCTGTTTGATGCTTGTAGTGATGTCTTTGAAAAAGTAGCGTTGCCCTGTCATAAACATGATTTAAAATTTTCTTCTGCGTTAAACTGTCAAATTTAAGAAGATAAGAGGTCAGACGTCTCAATGAATAACAGAGATGTATTTCTGTTTTTTTTTTTCTTTGTTTTGTTTTGTTTTGTTTGTTTTTTTATAAGTAGTGCGTTTCAGGGATTAAGCTAATCTTCAGCAAAATCTTTCATTTTCATATAATTGGTCTGGTAAATTTCTGATTAATCCTGTCTCATGGGTACATGACTAATGTTTTTATCTTTTTTCTTCAGTCCAGGGCTGTAAAATGCCCTTCCTCTGCACCTGAGAGCCCTCCTGTGCGCAGGACCCAGAGGGTGTCTGAAAATCCAGCTTATTCCTCTCGTAGTGCTGCATCAGCCATGAAGTCTGATGGACTTGGAACAGCAAATAAACCAGGAGAGGGTCATGCATCCAAGGCAAAGAACGTAAAGAAACCAGGAGAGCGGAGTGTAGCAGCAAAAGCAAAGACAACGTCAGCTGGATCACCTGTTGTCAATGGCACAGGAGCTGCAGGGGCCAGACGGGATGCAGCAAGTGCCAACGGCCCCAGAAGCTCTCACGGGGCCAAAGAGCTGGAAAAGAGGCCGAACCCAGGTGCCCGGCCCAAAACGTCTCCCCCGAGCTGCACATCAACAGTGAAGGCACAGAGGAGCTCAGCAGGAAAGTCTGACAGCACTGCTGGCACCACCCAAGCTCAGCCCAGCGCTTCACCCTCATCAGGCAGCATCTCTCCAGAAAACGGTGCCAGCAGCCCTCGCAATGACTCCCACTCCATTCCAGGTTTACACTCTTCATTGATTTCTTTACATTTATTCATTGTAACTGACACCAATTACGATGTAGGACATCGCTGAAGCTAAGCTGAAGTGTGGGCGAGTCTGCTCCAGGCCCGACACTGAAGCTGGAATAGAAAATGATCTGCAGGATAATTAGCATGATGAATGTTGTGCCGTAGCCAAGAGGGACTCTTGAAGACAAGGGCAGTGTCATGTATGAATGTTGATGTATTTGGATACATGGGAGTGTCCTTGGCAGACTGCTGGTGTCAGTACAAACTCACGGCAGAGGTCAAAGCCCCATTCAGCTGTCACACAGGGGGGTGTGACTGATCACCTTCAGCTTTTGTGGTGGGATGGTTTTAATGGGGAGGGGTAATCCCAATTTATGTTACAATCCACAGTTAATGTGTGCCTCAGCTGTCTGTCCTGCTGCTACATACGCAGCATGTGTCTTTTTACCCCACCCTGAAAGAGACTTGCTAAATACATATGAGCTCACACAGACACAGCAGACTACCCCGCCCTAGTTCTGCTTCTCTGGGGAGGATTTGCTGTTTTCATGATGAAGAGTCTTATTCATGGAAATATGTCCAGTTTTGTTGATGCTCTCAGAAGTGTGTGCCCTGTAAATCCTGTAAATAACTCTCTTTTATGTGGTTCTTTGTCTGTGTTACAGGTGCAAAGCCTAAACTGCAGGCAAAGGTGGTGAACAAATCTCATCTAACAAAACCGCCACAGAAATCAGACACAACAAAGACCAGCAGGTGAGCTGCTCTCCAGGAATTATGCTGTGTGTTGCTCAGTTCATCTGCATGCATGGTTCAGTTGAGCTTGGGCTGTCGAGTTTTCTGTCACCAGTTTTGACTCCAGTTAACTCAGTTCCCTAGTTAAATAGAGGGTATGCATTGACTCCACAGTTTTGAAACAGATGGACAGTTCCACTCACTGAGTGGCAGGGAACAACATAAAAAACTGCTTTATTCAACTGAAGTGTTGAGTTTTTAATCATTTTCAGAAGACCTACTTATTTTTCATACTGATTATTTTAGAACATATAGATTCTAGTCTGATTTACATTTAAGGGTGATTAAACAATTAAGCGAACCTGAAAGAGACAAGCATCCATAATGAGTGGATGCATGGATTAGTTAGCCTGAATCATAAGATGAAGCCCTGTTGTAATTTTAAATGTGTATGTGTTATTTTGTGTTTATCCAAAGTAAGTTTGATATATCCGGGCTTTCCTAAAGCATACAGTTTTAGCATCTGATTATCTGGCACACGAATAGGTCGGTTATTGTTCCTTCATGAAAGAAATAATTGCCAAATGAAAGTCATATTAATTTAATTTTATATCAATTTGTGTTAAATCTGAAATGTATTTTTGCATTTTGAGCTTTTATTGATAGGAGAGAGACAGTGGATAGGCTTGTGAAAGGGGTTGAGAGAGTAGGGGAAGACACTCTGCAGACTGGTCACTGTCTGGATTCGAACCTGGCAAGCAGAACTTTGTGTATGGGACTTGAACGGTTGCTAACCTCTCTGCCAAACCAGCACCCCACCAAACTAGCCATTGTAATAGAACTTCTCTGGGTTTCATGTCGGCTACAAGCATACAAACATGATCTGTTGTCCTCATGCTTGATTTTATGAGAAATATTGCAAAAGAAAGAAGAAAAAGAAAGAAAACTTAAACCAAAGGACGGAGAGAGACATGGGGTTTGTATTTTCCATCACCTGGATATGTATACTCTAGGTGATTGAATACCAGTGGGTGTTGCATCATGGCCTTGTAAACCTGAGGTTACAGCTCCAAATGTTTCGGTAACATCAGCTGAGGGTCTTCGCTGCCTGTGGTGAACAATATTTAGAACTGAAAGCAAAAAGCTTCTCATTTTACTTTCCTCTGATAACTCGTAAATCTGTGCTCTGACTGTGACGTCATGTACACACATATTGCTTTATTCTACTGTAAAGCACTTTAGTCGGCCACTGGCTGTTTTATCCGTGCTATATAAATAAAGCTGACATTGACATACTCTACACCAGTCAACAAAGATTCAATGAGGTCATTTCTGATAAAATGGTTTCAGTTTTAATTGTTTTGGTGATGCGTTCATAATTATGGGGATTTAATGACACATGTTACCCTTAAAACCACAACGTATTATTTCTCCTCAAATTTCCTGAATTTGATAACATTCTTTGGGCCAGATGGGAAACAGCTGATGATCATCTCTGTACATTATGTCCATATGGTGTTTTCCATTTACTTCAAAACTGAGAATTTGGTCACATCCTAATTAAACAGGTTCCCATTACAAGCTGGTAAACTCGGGTGGTTACAAATCATCCGACCTGCTGAGTAGGAAATCCAGTGAAACATCTTATTTCTGACCTCTGAGATCAAATGCTGCACCAATACTCCTGACACAGAACAGGGCATGCTATTAAGATGATTTGCAAAGGCAGAGGACGGTACAGTGTGTCTTCTGCTTTGTTAGGCATTTATTCACTTCCACGTCAAAGCCCCTTGTAGAAAGAGAGGGCATGTGAAGAGCACATAATCCTGTTTGAGTCCAACTGAGGTGTTTACATGCCGAGGAAAATCAATCTCCTGAGCTGGAAATGCAGATTTCAGAGAAATTATATTTAGCATGACTTTGCTGCACTAACATTTTAATATGTAAAAGATAATTCAAGTTTTAGTTGTGACTTCACAATAACTACAATAACTAAAAGATATTAGTCCTAACAGTTTGTCTTTGGGCAAACTCATACAAATCAGGCACTTTGAATCCAGCAATATGTTCTTAAATTTTAGCTTTGGCTTAACATATCAAGGGCACCGTCATTCCTATTAAAAGTGTGAATCTTCTTTACAGTTCAATTTGTTTCCTTTTCATGGGGTCATGATTTAATAAAAAATCGAGTTTCGATTAAACAGATTCTTAATTATCAATACAAACCATTCTTAACACAGGGGTGTTAATTCCAGGATCTGCTTCTGCCTGCAGAGCATTGAGAGGCTGGAAATAAATAAATAAATAAATAAATAAATAAATGAATGAATAAATGTTTAAGATGTGCAGCACAAATAATCTAAATATTTGTACCATCTGATAAGAGCGAGTAGATACACTGCAGAAAACCTAAAACAAAATAACAAAATATATATGATGTAATAAAAATATATTTGCATATGAAAACCAGAAACAACACAGCCCATGCTCTCTCTGTGTTTAAGACTTTTTGTGCCTTTATTTCAGTGACAGGACAGTGTGCAGAGCTGAAAGGTGGTGAGAAAGACTGTGAAATAAATTGGAGTAAAAGACTCAAAGGCCACATTTAAACCGGGTCAGGTACTTCATGGATATCCAAAGGATGTGCAAATCAACCAGGAGCTGACAACATTTCCCGTCCACTGACATCATTAAATCATGTCTCAGGAGGGCCTGTTCGCTTTTTCTTTCAGGGCCAAACATTTCTGTGGGCAGGATGTATGCATCAGTTCTACCATGGCCGAGCAGAGTTATTACATATTCAGTGTGCTAATAAGTTCAACTCATCTGGCAAAAGAGTTAATAAAACACTGCCGTACCTTAAAGTGCATGTTCAGTCACAGGGTGCAGGTATCATGGGTGCAGTACAGTGTCACCCTTTCTTTCTCAATCCGCCTCATGCATCTGTCAGGAGGATAAAAGCAGCTGTGCAGCATACGCCGACAAGCGTCTTATCTTTTCCTCTAAGATGTTAAAAATACCTGTTTTACTAGCAGCACTATCCATGTGCCTGTTCTGGAAGCACTTTAATATTTAACATCCTTGGAAAGCAGAGATGCATGTCGGCTAGCAAAAAAGTCTTGTAGAGCACATGCTGGTTGCATCATTTGATCGGCTCATTTTAGAAGAAACTATCTGAAAGTTTTGAATAGATTAGAGATTAGATCAGATGAACTTTATTAATCCCATTGGAAAACTCCCTCAGAAAAAAATATGATTCCAGTTGCATTTTGAAAAGTAGATGGATATAAATGAAAATATAAGTAAATAAAAAATAAATATCAATAAATATACAAAAATCTAAATATGTCTACAGTCTGGCTATTACTCCTTCCCATCCTCTGTCTTCCTGTTACTCCCCCCCCCCCCCAGTGAGGAGTTGAGCAGTCTGTTGGCCTGAGAGACAAAAGATTTTTCAGTCTGTTGGTCTTGATCTCATGAAGAGGCAGTCAGGCTGAACAGGCTCCTCTGTTTGCTGTAGAGGGTGACTGACATCATCCATGTCCAGATTTCCTAGAACTGGAAGTTTTTCTTTCCTCTGCCACGTCACCAGAGAGTCCAGCTTCGTGCTGAAGGATGGTTGATTGGTTTTCTGTCTCTTGACTTGGCCCTGTAATTGGCTGGTGAATGGTTTAGGGTGTAGCCTGTCTCTCTCCCAGTGTCGGCTTGGACAGGCTCCTGCCCCACGCAGCCCTGAAAATTGGGAGTAGATTATGGATGAGTGGATCTTGGTTTGAGAAACAGGCCATAATTTTTTTTTTTTTTAGTATATTTTTTGGGCATTTATTGGTAGCAGAGAGACAGTGGATAGGCTTGTGAAAGAGGGTGAGAGAGTAGGGGAAGACACTCTGCAAACTAGTCACAGGCGGGATTCGAACCTAGACCGGCAGAAGCAAGTACATGGGGTGCCTGGTTGCTAACCACTCTGCCAAACCAGCACCCTGGACCATTAGTTTTCAAAGGATATATTCACCAAAATATAAACCATCAGTCATACTTTTTTAATAATCCTGAATGTTGTTAAACTTACATATCCAAAGATAACACTCACATTTTTGGTTGTTTCCATGATATTTGGGAGAATTCACTAAAAAAATGAATTAGCAGACACACTGAAATAAACATGTAAATATCAAAAAATAAAAAGATACATACAATAGTCATAGCCACAAACAAAATCCTATTTGGTTTACTTGAAAACAAGTTTAAGCTATCTTTATGAAGGACAAACAGAGCTTGAAGTTCCCTACATTTAAAACCACCTCATGTCTCAGAGGCTCGACCTTGACTGACTTGGAGAAAAGTTGTACTGCCCCCTGCGGGCGATAAAAATGGCTGCATGATTTATTTTCTCTGCTGCACTCTTCAGACACTCAGCTCATGTGAGCCTCAAGTCTTTGTCAATTACAACCTTGTGGTATTGTGGTAACTTTGTTTTTAATGGTTCTTCGTCCCTCCACAGTCCGACCAACAGGTCGAGTGTGAGAGAAAGTGGAAAAGTCAAGACTGGTGAGAAAACAGCTGCTGGAGCTACAGGAGGAGCAAGAGCAGACGCCAAGGGAAGAGGCACACCAGATCACCTCGGTAAGACGAGTCCAAATTTCAAAACTTTATACGTATGTGGTCTTACTGTAAACATGTTTAGTAGGGGTGAGTATTGGAAAGAGCCTCACGATACGATACGTATCACGATACTTTGGTCATGATACAATAATATCACGATATCACAATATTGTGATATATTGCGATATTATACAGTAAACTCGGGAAAACCTAGAGACAGTGAATATGTAACCTCTCCATTTTATTGTTATTGAAATATGTCAAATGCAGTGTTACATAAATACACGTAACCTGAAACACAGAGTGCATCAAGTCACATAAATCAATGTTGCAAAGAAATTATTCTTGTTTTCTTTTTAACAATGTATTTAAAGCACCCTAACCATATTTCTCTTGTCACTGTCTGAACTGAATAGACTGCACCTGTGCATTCATATTTATAAGTTGTATTTTACTTCAAACTCTGATAAAATATGAGCTTTTATTTTTGCAAAAATATCGATACTAAGATTTTAAATATCGATATTGTATCGGGAGTCAAAATATTGCGATATATTGCTATATCAATATTTTTTCACACCTCTAATGTTTAGTGTGTGAACAGTTTTTGTATTTATGGTTATGGACAAGGAAGGAAATGTCCAAACATAAAACTTTTTAAAAACTATAAAAGAAGTATGACTTCAACAAACTGGAAAGACATTTTTAACTTTCTTTGGGTGTTTTTGTTCTCCTACAAACCCAATTTCTAAAAGTAAGGATGAGTGGTAAATGTAAAATCAGTCTATCTGTTGAGTTGAGTATATTTCCCCCATAATGTTAATTAGGTCATGTTTTTTCAAGTTTTAATTGTCCTATCGTGTGTTTTTACATATATTTTCTGAGAAATTGGTCATTGTGGGGAAAAAAACATCGAACTAAAAAAACAAAACCATCTAATCACCCTCAGTGTAAGGAATTCTGTGCCTGGTCCAAATGAATTTGAAAATCATTGAAACAAACTTTTTGAAGCATGATAACCTTTTGGCATTGTTTTTTTTAAACAAACCTTCTTCTTTTTTGAAACACGAGAATTTAACAAGTACAATTACAGAAAATAAATGAGAATAATCATAAAGATTTTGTTTGGTAAAGAAATAGTAATATTAATAATTAAATAATCAATATATCAAAAAGGACAGAACATCAGCCTCATATATTTTCAGTTCGGTCCAGTTCACTGCTCTCAGGTGGACATAGTAATAGTCCAGAATTTGTTTTTAGAGAAATAGAGTTTCCTTGGAGAAAAATTGAGAGTCATGTCTTTGAACCACAGGGTAACTTCACAGGGTGTTTGGTCTGTCATGTACCAACGATGCATCATTTTGTCTCCAGAAAACATTGGGGAGGCTCTTTACTGTGTTTGAGGCTTAAAGTCATCAGGATCATGGTTAACATTAGGAACAGGCAATTAACAGTTAAGAGGAACTTTTTACAGTTAATAAAGCCACACAGATCCAAGTCCCTTTGCCGGATACACATCATCAGTGGACAGTCATAAGAGGATGTAGCGACCCCTTGTGGACGACACATTAAAATGCATGTGCCAGAAATGTTAGGATAACCCAGTGCTACCCATTTCAAGTGATTAATTATCTATCAATGATTTTTACTGTAACCATCAGTGCTGTGTGTTCACGGTTTGAGTTTGAACTAGGAGCAAACCTTTGACCTTTCCTGATAATATTCAATATTAAATCACTTCTCTTTACTTCTCCAACTCACCATTAATAACATCACCCAGGCTGTATGTGACAGTCGCTCTCACAGTATTTGGGCCTTAATGTGATCTGAAGAATCTGTATTGATACACATATCAGCAAGGAGAGCATAGTAATATTTCACTTCATTCATTTTCTGAGCACAGGACAAGTTTTGGCAGTCTCAAGCCTGACAGGGTATAAAAATACTCCTTAATTTGAGACAAGCAGCAGAGCTGGTTGGTGCATCATGGGAAATGTGTTTTTGCAAGAAGTAATATTTAATAAAATACAGAGAGGTAGTAGTACAATATTTGGATTGTTCTATTAATGATAAAATGTTGTGAACTAACAAATTATCAAACACATTACATCTACCCCCCCATTGCTTTGCTTTATTTTAAGATTTTGGCTGAACGTGAGCTCATCAGTCAAACCATCAAGCTGTTAAACCAAACTGCTTTCTCTGCATGTTACAGGGAGAGGCAACTTTATTTAAAGAGCATCATTCATGCATTCAGCAATTCAAAGTGCTTGACAGAGTTAAAAACAAAGACTTTATGATGACAATAAGAGCATAAAGACACAATTTTGGCAAAATAAGACATTGAGTTACTTTGTTAAATTTGAAGATAGTGTTTATTTAAAATGCAGGAGATGTTTTTTTGTGCAGTAAAATCAATCTCTTCCTACTTTTATTCAAATATGGTTTAACTAATAATAGGAAAAAATAATTTATGAGGTGTGCTTTTGTTTGAAGCAAGAACAGTTAGATAAAGTAAACGTGTTTCAGTTATTGGGATACAGTTTTGGGGATACAGTTTTGAAATGAGCTCAGTGATGGACAACATTAAATCTTTACCTAATTAATCCCAATGAAGTATAATGATCGTACAGTATTATGATTTATAAAAGGATGTCTTGTATGTGTTTTCCTTACATGTCAAATTTATCTTGAATTGTATGGGAGAAAAATAAGCCATGAGCTTCAGCCTATGCCTTTTGTGTTAAGTGATGGGACTCTGTTTGTTCTTGACATTTATTTAACTGAAATAAAATATTAATTTGTTCAAAATAAGACAAAATTTCAAGGTTCAAATGAAAAAATATAAGAAATATATGTTATATGTATGTACGTATGTACTTTAAAGGACGTAGTTTCTATGAAGAAAAGTAAGATAAGAGTGGTAAACTTATAAGAATGTAACAGTAAATAAAAATGTTTTAAGACCTTTTTATAAGAGTTAACAGATGCAGAGAGTTTTCTGGTAGTGAGAAATATAGAGACTAAGAGCTGTTTCCCCTGTTTAGTCCTGATCCTGGAGTGAGTAAGCCAGGACCAGAGGACCAGAGGATCTGCATGCCTTATAGAGGTCTAAACGATCTGAAGTGTTTTTTTCTCAAGACTTGAAGAGCTCATAAATCATTAGAAGAATTTTAAAGTCCATCATTTGAGTCACAGGGAGCCAGTGTAGTAATTTGAGCTATGGTGTGATGGGGTCTACTTTTCTGGTGTCAGTTTTGGCCTCGAGCAGCAGCATTCTGGATGAGCTGCAGCTGCCTGATGGATTTTATAGTCAGACCATATAAACAAAAAACTAACCTGCTATACATAAAAGCTCCTCTGATTCTTCTTTAGACAACAGTTCCTCGATTCTTGCTACATTTTAAGGCAGCAGAAGCCTGTTTATGTAATACAGTTTCACTTCAATGTCATTTTGATGTTCTGTTGTGTTCTCTTTTATGTCAAGTCCCGAAGCATGGACCCTCCCAGAAAAAGCCAGCTTCCCCAAGAAAAGAGGACAGCAAGGACAGCAAGGACAGCTCCAAATCCTCAGCACCAGATAAAGCACCCAGCGAAGCTCTCAAAAAGAAGATCACAAAACCCACTTCAGCGGCTGGAGCCTCAGCTAAATCCAGTGCTAAACCAACAAAAGTCTCTCCAGCGCCCTCCAAGCAATCGAATGTTGTAGCTGCCAAGCCTGGGCCCAAGCCAAAAAGTAGTACAGAATCATCAGCTGAAAAAGCTTCGCCAAAATCTGGAGCATCTGCCAAAGGCTCTGCTGCTGCCTCCGCCTCCAAGAAACTAGGAAGTAAAGGAAAAGACACAGTGAATGATAGAAGTTTAGACTGTAAAACTGAGCCTGCTCCTGCTCAGAACACTAATGCTGCTGAAGTGCACAAAGAAAGTACAGATGTGGTGCCCTCCGAGAAGCCAAAAAGCCAGACCACAGAGGATTCACTGAGTTTACAGCAGACTCTGCAGGAGCCTGACAAACGGGCAGATAAGTGTGTGGATGCTGAGACCAGAGCAACACAAGTATCCAACAATATCTCCAACATCCAACCTGCTAAAGAAAGCACCGTCAAACCTCATACAAGTAACATCAGCAAACCCCAAATGAGTGGAGGGCAAGTTCAGGAGGTCAGCTCCCCAAACTCCCAGAGAGACACTGAACGGCCCATTGACACGCCCTGCAGCATGGGAAGCACAGACACCCCCCTTGAGGACTCGTGGAGCGGCATCCACCATCAGGTCAGCCCAGAGTCCGAGACCGGTAGCACGCACACCACCTCCTCTGACGACATCAAGCCCCGCTCGGAGGACTACGACGCAGGAGGCTCGCAGGATGACGACTGCTCCAACGACAGAGGAGTGTCAAAGTGTGGCACCATGCGATGCCATGACTTCCTGGGCCGCAGCAGCAGCGACACGAGCACCCCAGAGGAGTTAAAGATGTATGAGGGTGGAGCCGGGCTGAGGGTGGAGGTGCGGCTGCGCGGACGAGAAGCAGAGACCACCAGCGAAGAGGAGGGAGTGAGGCAGCGTCCTCGTTCGTGGTTACACAGAGACGAGGTCCATGTGGAGGAGGAGCACTCGGAGGTGGAGGCCACCGTCACTGTTAAAAACGCCCCCGACCCTCAGCTCTTCTCCTCAGAGGAAGAGGACGATGACGATGAAGAGGCAACAGAGGACGAGCGGTCGGAAGTTGAGGTGACCTCAGGCCAGGCCCCGATGGCGCCAACTGAACCCTCGCCACACTTTCAGGGGATTGTCAACCTCGCTTTTGATGATGATGGAATGGAGCAGGAGAACGACCAACCTGACTACCAGTCCACCTCCAACTTCAGGAGGTCAGTGCTGCTCTCAGTGGACGAGTGTGAGGAGCTGGGATCAGAGGACGGCGGCGTCCAAACTCCGCCACAGCAGCCCGACGATGCTCTGACTCCATGTGACGTTTTCGAGTCAGACTCTGTAACTCCTTGCGCTCCTCCAAGTGACCAACAAAACAGTCTTGAAGATGAAACTATGAAGCACAAACATATCGAGGAGAAGGAAGAAAAGTCGTCCATATTCCTCACAGAGATCCAGGAGCCGGTGAAGGAGGAGAATTCTCAAATGCAGGTCGAAGAAGGGAAGTCGTGCAGGCCTGTCCCAGACTCTGACACCAGAGATCTTCCCCCACAGGAGCGCCCGTGCCACCTGGATCTGCGGCACACTGAACAGTACAACGGAGGACCACGCAAATGTCACACAGAAAGCAAGAAGGCTGATTTACACCTAGACTTAAGTGAGCCTCAGCTGACAGGGGACTCTCCTGTACATGCTGCACAATCTCCTGCAGGTAAAGTATGATCTAAGGACCCTTATTAGACCCCAAAATCCAAACCCATGTCTTATCCTTAAACTACGTAAGTGTAGGTGTAGTTAATCCCTGCAAGATTCACTCTCCTCTGCTTGAGTTTAAACCTTACCTACACCCAACATGTACCAATCCCTCTTTCAGGAAAAGGATATCAATCCACAGACTAGTTCAGAAACTAGTTAGAGTTCAAATTCAAATGGATTCATCCGACTGTCATGGCTCAAAGCCTCCTCTCATTTCCACCCAGTGATTGTGTAGCTGTTGTAGATTTGAATTTGCAACATCAGTATCCTTTTAAAGGTGGAGATTGTACATTTTAATCAACTGAACTACCTGTAGTTTAAGGCATTTCAGCCTTGGTATCTCAGTTTACACAGCAAAGGGAAAGCAGTGTATTCTCTACTCAAACTGACCATATAATTGTATTTGTCAAAAAAATCTGCCTTCTGAAAAAGGCTTGTGACATAGTTATATCAATGCACTTTTATGTACATAAAA
Source organism: Scarus forsteni (assembly GCA_036419115.1). Lineage (NCBI taxonomy): Eukaryota > Metazoa > Chordata > Actinopteri > Labriformes > Labridae > Scarus > Scarus forsteni. The sequence continues at coordinate 263,163 of JAZDUH010000136.1, forward strand.
GATTTTGATTATTTTTGTCATTTCTTTTTTGCAGTGGAGCAGTTTCTGGCCTTTTGAAGCCATAAATAATTTGAAATAAAGGTGCTACTATATGTATCGTTTAACATCAGTAAATCAGAGACATAAATTATTGATTTTATTTTACAATCACAGTATGACATTTGTTGATAAATTGATCATGGCATTTCACTCAAAGGAAGAATGAAACAGCTTTACTTACTTTCAAAACTCTAGTTAACTTGCAGATGAAAGTCAATGCTTGAATATGCCTCTCATTTGCACTCCATTAGTGAGAAAGCAGAACAAAAATGAGTGTAAACCTTTCATTAAAATTATTTGTTTTTATCTTCTTTGGTCAAACATAAAGTGCAAAAATATACAGTTTATATCTTGAGATATTAGGGAATCATGTTTATGAACTTCAGGTTAAAGAGAATCTCCACACTGATGGGAGTAAAGGAAACAGGGTCAAGCTAACTTCTTTTTTCTTCTTTTTTCTCTCTACATGGCCATATTTCTTAGAATTACACTGTTATTTTAATTCTACTTACTTTTTAAAGGCACTTTAATATGCAATTGATCATGAATGGACCAAATGTAATCAATATGTATATTTTTTAAATAGTTATTTCAACGCTGGAGAAGTTTTTTATTGTAACAGTCAAAATCTTGACATGGTGAATGTCTACAAAAATACCAATACAGACACGTCGGTTGTTGCTATGAGATGGGCAGTGTGCTGCTGCCTAGATCCTGTTATGCATAAAGCTTGTGACATGAACAACTTGACCTGTTTTAACTCCTTTGTACCCCATAATTGAAATTCTTCCATGAAACCAAAATGGTGACCACTGTAAAATAAACAGACCGCATCAGTGCAGTTATTGAATTGGTCCCTTAATCTTAATCAAGTATGAAGCTGACATTGTGTCTCGACATTGTTACTATTATTATTGTCTTGATTGTGAGCCCTCTGGTAGCAGTATTTACATAATGTGCACTGAAGAGACATGAAGTCATTCATTTCATCATGCAGTGGAGCATCACAAACCTTAATTGTGTTTCAGCTCATCAAAGATTAGGCTTGGCCTCTCACTCGTGTCATTCTGTTTACAGTTATACTAATATACCAAATCATTTTTTAAAGGATTTGTTGATGCTAAAAGTCTATATGTAGCACCTTTTTAAATTATTTTCAGGTAAATAAGAAGCAATTAATGATCTTTTTAAGGTTTCTGTAGTGTAATTGGCTGATTTTATGATCAAATGAAATGTTTGTACACTATTTCTGACACCAGACTGCCACTGCCTCTCAGATAGGGTTGTCATACTGGGGGACTTTTCCCTTGCATCTCCTTGCTGTTTTCTGTATTTGAGACTGAGAATGTATGTGTTCCTTTTTTGTCTGCCATTATTTTGCACTGCACACATGCATGCTACTGTTTGAATGTAGTTGTCATTTTGTTTTACCATCTGTTCTTTTGTGTATGTTTTCTTTTTTTTATTATTTTTCATCACTTTTTTTCATAGCTGGTGAACTTGTGTCTAGATTGAAGCTGTCCAGTTATTAGTAAACTCTTCTGTTGTCTTTAAGTTTTTGTTGAGTAGGGTTATGTAGTGTCAGTAGCCTCCTCTGTGAAATGTGTGATGTGTCTTTAGAGCAGCCGTCATGATTCTGCAGTGTCTCTCTTTTTTCACTCATCATATTCAGGAAAGAAATCCTGCTGCACCAGTACTGAGGCTCTGCCTCAATGCAAACATGTAAAATATTTTTGTTTTTTTGTATCAAATGGTGATAAATGACACCATCTTGTTTTGCTTTTTTTCAGAATTGTTAAAGATAGAAAACACAAAGAATGTCAAAAGAAACTCAGTGGTGTGCCAGGTTTTTGTGCTGCCAAGTGAAGCACTGTTGCTTGCATTTTACTTTTTTTGTGACAGTATTTAAGTCTGTTTGATTGGTATGCTCGTTCAAAGACCTGCACGTAAACCCCAAAACATATCACTGTTACGTAACTGACAAATGCAAACTTCACTGGTACTGGCAATGCATGGCTTACATTGTTTGAAGACGTGGATAAAGAGATGCAAACAGAAAAGCAATCTTCTGTGCGCGGCCTTTAATGCAACTGTGTGGCCTTGATATCCATAAAAGTAACTGGTGAATATTAACAGATGAATCTAACCAAGCATAATGTGACTGAGAATGTAACAGCAAACCCCAATCAGTGTTCTCAGAGAAAGATGATGCACTGGGCTGGTGGAGTTGACCAGGGAGCCCTGAATAGTTTAAGTTTTATTTTAGGATGTCTGAAGGTGCGTTCACACCAGACGCTACCTGTACTATCTCAGCGATCACTCTCCATTCAAAGTGAATGTACAGCTGCGATGGGGCGGGGCTAACCCTCCCGCGATGCGACAGTCGGCGACAAGACGACCACTTCACTCGTCGCGCGATGTCAAAGTTAAAAAAAAGTTGATCTATTCAGGCGATGTCGTGTGTGGCTGTGCAGCAACAGCCAATCAGCGCTGTGGTTACGTGTGACGGTGCAGTTATTCATCCGGACTACAGGGTGCGTTCCAGTTGTAGTCGGAGGTCGGAATTTCCCACTTCCAAGTAGGAAATTTTATCTGGAACGCCCCCCGAGGTCGGAATATCCTACTCGGAACTCGGGGAGACCTCGCCACCTCCGAGTTGACAAACAAAGATGGCAGCCCCCAGTATGAACAGTTATTTAGCTCCTGTAATAATCCATTTATTTGCACTTCTGACTGGGGTGTGTCGCTCTAGATCAGCTGTATACATAGTATTGTTAGACTTATATTTACAAAAATGCTGCCATAGTGATAATCACATTCTTCATGTGAAATTTGTGAACAACAACGCAGGGCGTGCTAACAACGGCTAACAATAGCCTGGTCGATCGGCACATTTTTTTCCGACTTCAACTGGTATGCAGATAAGTCGGAGATGACGTCACGCCCATTTCCCAGTTCCCAGTTCCGAGGTTAATGGAACGCAGCATTCCTTCTAGGCGGAACCTTCTAGGCGGAACTAATCTCAGTGAGGACATTCCGCCTAGACGGACCGCGGTAAACTCACAGAGGATGCTGCTGCATCATCAGCTGCAGAGCTTTGTGTCTGATGAGTGAGTGAAAAGGATACAGCTGGAATAATGTCCGCTTATACATCCTATTATGTGATATATGATATGATATGATCGCGGTAAAACTCGAGCTGACGTGACGTCACCGACTGACGGCCGACGCCAACGACGACCAAACAGGTATTTATGGAAGCACGACGCTACATCAGTGGGCGACGCGACTTTGGTAGCTGGGTCGCTTGCGGTGTGAACGCACCTTTAGTGATCCGAACATGAAGTATCTAATTTGTCCTCACAAAAACTTGACTTCCCAATTTTATTGTATTTTTTTTTTGAGTTGGTAAGAGTGAAAACTAATGTAAAGATACTAAAGAACTACTTGTGACCTCTTGCTTGAGAATTTCCTCTTAATGAGAAGACCTGATCAAGTTGACCATCATGGCTGTGGCAGTGATCTATAAATTATAGTTAATCAAAAAACTAACAGAAATGCTTGCATGAGGGTCTCTGGCCATTTGTAGTCCATGTTAGTTCATTAGCAACCATCCTTTTAAAAATACTTTAAAATTAAAAAGTGAGGCAATATTAAGAGCATTTTATTTGATCCCATGAAACGTTAAAATGCAAGTGTTAAATGTGGGCTTTATTTTTTGCTAAAAAGAATCTTACTGTTTTTTTTTAACAGTTTCAACCTGTAAGTGGCTTGATAGCAAACATTTTGGTGGCACCATTTACTGCTACCGTCCATCAGGGACAAAGCTGACAAGTTCCTTTATGGGCACTCATGAACTAGTGCCATGAGCATCTAGCAGCCCCACTTCAAAAACCCTGAACTAACCCTTTAACAGACACGATTTTCTCTGGATGTCAGTGCAGTTTTAGTCTACAAGTTGCTCTTTGATCATTTCTGCTTTTATTGACTGAATCCATCAGCAGCGTGCTTTAAGGTGCTCAAGTAATACTGCAATAATTTCAAAATGTTCCACTTGATACAGTACTTTGGAACAGAGCAGGTATGGCTATTAATTATTCTGTAGAGCAGCAAAAACTTGGAACTTGGTTAAAGATGAGAAGCTATGGCCCTAAAGTTAAAGTTAAAATTGTGTTTTGATTATGGCTCTTACGGTAGGGAAGGATCAGCATGATGCTCCCTGTGACACACTTTCCTGTGAACAGGGATTATATCCTGATAAAAATAGAAGAGCAGTCTGTTTGTATACTTGAGTGACTGTAAACAAACCAAAGTGCCTGCCCAGGTATCATCTCTGTGTGGGAAACACTGGAATCCAATTTTCTTTCTTCTCTTACTTTACCACCTTACTTTACTATGGAATATTGAGGACACGGTTGAATTACAGGTCAGTTCAGTCAGCAGCGTTTGTAGCTGTAGGCTGTTGTTGTAGACTAGTCTCTAAACTAACAACTACATTTGGAAGAGTATTTCAGTTTGTCATTTAGCAGTATTGTCAATTGCTTTTAGGGGACAATGGTTGTGACAGATTGGATCAAAGCTCCAAACATGACCGCCGACCATCCAAAGCCCTTTCTCCCATTTACGAGATGGATGTGGGAGAAGCCTTCGAGCACTGCTCAGACAAGGACAGGAATGTTAAGCTAAAGGCAGACGAAGAAAAGCTAAATGAGGACTTTGATAAAAGCAACGAGTTTGCAGAGCGGGACTGGAGCCTGCTCAGGCAACTCCTCTCAGATCACGAGTCCAACCTGGGCATCATAAACCCGGTGCCTGAGGAGCTTAACCTGGCCCAGTACCTCATCAAACAGACCCTGTCCCTCTCACGGGACTGCCTGGACTCACAGGCTTTCCTGTCCCCAGAGAAAGAAACTTTCAAACGCTGGGCTGAGCTCATCTCGCCGATGGACGACTCCTCCACAAGCATCACAGTGACCAGCTTCTCCCCAGAAGATGCTGCGTCTCCACAGGGGGAGTGGACCATCGTGGAACTGGAAACACATCACTGACAGCACAGAAGAGAGCCTGCCGGACAGATGACGCCTTCTCAGTAAACACTAAATGTCTTTACATCAAGTTTGTCTTAATTTATGATAAATTATCCATCCCTTTATTAGCACTGTGCAACAATCTGGGCTTTGCAGCAGTTTATTTGGCATTCTCCTGACGTCCTTTGGACCTTTTTGACACAAACGGGCTGTTCTGCATGCTGATATTTTTGTATGTTTGTTGAATCGATGTTGCTTCAGATCTCGAGAAAAGAGAGTGAGACAAACATTTCTTTCTCATGGTCATGTCCACATGATCTGGTTGACTGAAGTTTCTTAAAGGAAAAAAATCAGCCTGCTGGCTTGCATTTAATGTCGAACTGAAAATAAAGATTTGTGATTCTGGGGGAAAAAAGCTTCTTTGGTCATTCTTCACTTTTTTGTGTAATCTTCAAGAATTCTAACCAATTCCTTTTTAACAACATCCCACATTCAGCATAAGTGACTAGGGGTGGAGAATTGGTACAATTGATACTAATGCCATTACAATCCAGTTCTTTAACAATTCCTGTTGATTTTCTGTGCGGGAAAGAGTAGACCTTGTTTTTCAGCTGCAGTAATGTCTAACGTGACACTATTGTTCAGTTGACACATTCTTGCCAAAACCTTTGACAGCTTAATCTCCCTGTCTGATATGATTTTTGTTGTTGTTTCTGCTGACTGCCTCTGATAAACAGCTTTGCTCAGCAGCTGGATCTGCCTGATTCAGTGTCACTAATCAGGCAGACTCTTCTTGCCAACCTCCAACCAATACTGATTGTGCTTGGCCAAAAGTGGCATGACCCAATCAGAGTCCTTTAGAGCAGGAACAGGTGGAGCTAGGAGCGAGTTGGCAGCAGTCAAGCAACTGCACGTACCAAAATTTAGCGTAGATGCTAACAGATTCGGCAGCGGTCTTGATCTTGTTAAGTTAAAGTTAAGTTTGTAAATTAACAAAATGTCAAAATTAACACAAGTTGAATCAAAATGAAAAGGACCTCACTATATAATCAAATGTAAAAAAAAAGTCAGAATTCTGAGTTTTTCTCAGAATTCTGACTTTTTTTTCTTCAGAGAAATATTAAATAAAAAAAAATAAGTTTATTTATATAGCACCTTTCAAGAACAGCAAAGTCACAAAGTGCTTCACAAAACAAATAAAAACAATACAATTTTTAAATGTACAATAAAAAAAACACAGCACACAAGACATTAAGCAAAGGCCAGACCAAACAAATAGGTCTTTAGTTGTTTTTTAAAAGAATCAACTGTTTCAGCCGATCTTAAACCCAAGGGGAGCGAGTTCCACAGAGTTGGAGCCATGACACTAAAAGCACAGTCACCTTTAGTTTTTAATCTGGAGTGTGGAACAACCAACAGGTTTTTGCTCAATGGACCGAAGAGGCCTACCAGGAATGTAGCGTTTTAAAAGTTCTGAGATGTATGCTGGAGCCAGGCCATGGAGGGCTTTGAAAGTGAGCAAAAGTATCTTAAAATGTATTCTGAAATGTATGGGAAGCCAGTGGAGTGGAAACAGAATCGGTGTGATGTGTGACCTTTTTGGAGACCTGGTAAGTAGTCTGGCTGCAGCATTTTGTACTAATTGTAGACGGTTTCTGGATGTTTTACTGAGACGGGTGAAAAGTGAGTTACAGTAGTCTAAACGGAAAGAAATAAATGTGTGAATAACCATCTCCATTTGAGCTCTAGAAACAATATGTCTGAGTTGTGCAATATTTCTGAGATGAAAAAAACAAGAACGGACCAGGTTGTTAACATGATGATCTAGAGAGAGTGAGTGGCTGAAAGAAACACCAAGATTGCGAAGAGTTGGTTTTGTAAAAGTGGACAGGGTTCCCAGTTTCTGAAATATGTCTGGCACTAAGCTCTCTGGAGCCAAGACAAGGACTTCTGTTTTTTCAGAGTTTAGTTGTAGTAAATTATCTGACATCCAGTCTCTAATGGCACTCAAACAACTGAGCAGGGTTGACACTTGAGAATGATCATTGGGTGAAGAGGATACATGTAGCTGGATATCATCTGCATAACAATGGTAGGATACATTTTTAAAACTGTTGATTAGGTGGCTTAATGGGAGCAGGTACAGAGAAAAAAGTATTGGGCCAAGGACTGAGCCTTGAGGGACTCCACAAGCTAGAGGGGAATTTGAAAAGTTGTGGGGGTTGACAGTAACAGAGAAAGTTCTCTGTGACAGGTAGGAGGAGAACCAATCAAGGGCAGAGCCAGAAATGCCCACCCACTGCCTTAGTCTATTAATTAAAACATCATGATTCACAGTGTCAAATGCTGCACTGAGATCCAATAAAACCAACACAGAACATTTCCCTTTGTCACTGCTAAGAAGAAGGTCATTGAAAACTCTGAGAAGAGCTGTTTCTGTGGAATGGGACTGACGAAAACCAGACTGATACTTATCCAGGATGTTATGAGTGTCCAGGGCAGTTGAAAGTTGATTGGCAACCACTTTTTCAAAAATTTTTGAGATAAAAGGTAATTTTGAAATGGGCCTATAATTTTGGGGCAGAGAGGGGTCCAGATTTGTTTTTTTGAGAAGTGGTTGGAAGGCGGCATGTTTGAAATATGATGGTACTTGTCCAGATTCTAATGACTTGTTGATAACTGAAAGGATGTAAGGGCTAATGGACTCAATTTCAGATTTCAGTAGATGGGTGGGCAATATGTCAAAGGGACTAGAGGATGTTTTCATAGTTCTGACCAGCTTCTTTAGTTCTTGTAGGGAGATTGGGGAGAACTTGTCCAGGACTGTTAAGCGAGGAGGGCAGGGAACAGCAGAAGAAAAAGATGGAGTGATCTGTGCTTTTATGTCATTGATCTTACCAACAAAGAAAGAAAGAAATCTTTCACATTCATCATCAAAGGATAATGGGATACTGGGTGATGGAGAAGAGACAACATTATGAATAGTTTTAAACAGGAACCGAGGATTATGTCCGTTCTGAGTGACAAGATTTGCAAAATATTTCTCTCTGGCATCCTTAACCATACAATTAAACTCAGCTAAAAGGTCTTTAAGATGCAGGTGGTGGACATGAAGATGGGTGGATTTCCACAACCGCTCCACTTTACAGCATTTCCGCTTAAAGAAGCGAATATCATCGTTCAACTAGGGGGGTGATTTTTTCAAAGGGGCCAGTCTGGATTTTAAAGGAGCAACTCCATCCAAAACAGAAAGACAGCGCTCATTAAAAGACTGTACTTGTGTGTCCACATCACCATGCAAAGAAAAATTGCAGGAGCAAAAGGAAGCAGAAAACTTTTCTGCAGTGAGATGGTTGAGGATGCGAGATTTGATTTCACGTTGACAGGGCTGAAACTCTAAGTTAAAAGATAAATCAAATAAAATACATTTATGGTCAGAAATAAACAGTTCCTCAGGAACAACAGAATTAGCCTTTAAACCAAATGTAAAGAGAAGATCAAGAGTATGTCCTTTGACATGTGTAGCACCTGTTACATGCTGGGTCAGATTAAATGACTCAGTTAAGCCAAGAAAGTCCCTCGAGAAGGGACTCTGTTTCCACCTTAAGGGTATATGTGGCTGCGATTTCAGCCAGGCATAGAGTAGTTGATAGAATTACCTTGGGGTCCCACAGTCTGGTGACCCGGTTTCTCAGAGGAGCCCAGCGGCGAAACCCTCCACGGGCTTTTTAAGTTCCCACATGGGACCTACCTTTGGTGCTTGAAGGCCTTTGCTTCCCCCTCTTTGAGCCTCTAGGACAGTCAGGGATTGAGTGGCCATCATCAAAGACTGCTTTTCTTGTGGCAATGGCTTCAGCTAAGAGAGTGAGTGAGCTTCAAGCCTTGTCAGTGAGTGAAGCATGCATGCGCTGGAACTCAGATGGCACAGGGGTGTCACTCTGGCCTAACCCAGCGTTCATCCCTAAGAGGTTGGGGGCAGACTACATTAATCAGGTCATTGAATTGGGAGCTTTTCTCCCCTCATCCCAGCAGGGAGAGGGGGTCAATTCCGCAGAGCTGCTCTGCCCAGTTAGGGCCTTGAGGCACTACATCCAGGCGACCTCGAGCTTTCGCCGCTCTGATTGCCTGTTTATCTCCTATGGCGGACACAGGAAAGGACAGGGCCTGTCTAAGCAGAGACTTTCCAGGTGGATAGTTATGGCAATTGAGGAGGCCTACAGGTCAAGGGGTCTACCAATGCCTCTTAACATCAAGGGTCATTCAACCCGGAGCGTCTCAACTTCGTGGGCAGCACTTCGGGGGGTTCCTCTTAGTGAGATATGTGCCGCAGCTACTTGGGCCACACCATGTACCTTTGCCCGTTTTTACAGGGTAAATGTTGCTGCTCCCAAGGCACTGGCAGCAGCAGTTTTTCAGGAATCTTAAAACTGTTCACGGTGAGTTGGGATTCCTCGTGACCCTGCTGGTATTTGTCATCCAGTGTTAAGAACTGCCTCTGGCGGTCAGGAAGAATGAAATAAAATGAGAGTTACGTATGTAACTGCGGTTCTATGAATTCTGGATGACCGCCAGAGTTCTCCGTCACTCGGAATCTTGGCGAGAAGATTCTGTAGGGGCGTCTCATGCAATGACGCAGGCTATTTAAACTACGTCATGCGTCATCCCAGGTCACATGTGACTTTGTTGATATTAAATACTCGACCTGCGCGTGCACGAGACAGATATAATCCAGTGTTAAGAACTGCCTCTGGCGGTCATCCAGAATTCATAGAACCGCAGTTACATACGTAACTCTCGTTTCATTCTATGCATCGTTGAGTTACTATGGAAACGTGCTACGAACTGTTAAGATGGTTTGTGTATCTTTGCATTTAATAGACATTGTTATACAATAATTTGTCAACATATATCTTCCTAAAATACTCAGTAATAAGCAATGAAGATAGTTCACAGTCTGTTTATGAACTTTATTTTTCTTAACTTGATATTAATACAGAAACTTTTCCCTCTGTTACTGCCGTGAAAGGGAATGTACCAGCAGCTCATGGACAGATTAAAGTTGAGTCTCCATCACAATTCCAACCTCTGATGTCTGGTCCTCCTTCTCTCTGCATGGAAAAACACAACGCAGAGCTACGCAGGGTTTGTGGAGAGGCGTCCCACATACAACAGACACTCAGAATAATTTGGGTTACATCTTTGGTGCCGTGACCTGCCATTGTGATATCTTGAGACCAACTCAGACGAGGACCTTCAGCTGTGTCTGCTATTACATTGGCTGCTTTAGAAGTGAAGGATAAATATATGAATAAAGACTGGTGATAAAATGTGGCAAAACTATACAGACTCTCCACAAAGGCAACAGAGCACCCTGTCTATGACACAAACTGTTCGCAAGCAGTCCTCAACCCACCATGTGAATGAGGGGACCTCACACACTCCTCACCCTCCAGAGCTGTCACCCTATCAAAGCGCCACGCCAGGCCACCCATCTACATCCCATGGTGCTGAGGCCCAACTGCCAGTGATCTCAGACTGCCCCGATGTTTACACTGGAGTAACGGTGGACTTCAAAGGCAATCAGCTCAACAGTGGCCTGCCCAATGCAGCTCCCCGGGTTAGTTCTTCAGCACCCCAAGTCAGCATGCAAATACCCAGTAATGACCACCCAGCTCCCCCATACCCAGTACAGCCTGTTATTCCACGCCCTCTTACTCACTCAGGATTTATGCACTCTACACCTTTGCCTCAGGTCCCCGTGACAAGCTCACAAAACCCTATGGGTATGAACATGATTCCCAACCCAGCTATGCTGATGTTCAAAACCTGCATAGGTCAGAGTATAGCCCACATTCCCAATTTCACAGTGCACCAGCAGCTGTTTCTGCTCCACCTGGCCCCATTAACGGTAGAGCTGTCTTCCAATACCCACCTACTGCCAACACTTGGGCCCCGCAGACCCCCTCTCACTTCCCTAAGCCAGGAATACCTTCAAGTATTGACCATGTAACTCTGAATGTGGCCCCCAGACCACCAGCAGCACAAGCAATGGCAAATCATCACGTTTACATGGGTCAGGACATGCATACACAACAGACTGCCTTGCTTCCCTCCTCTATGCCATATGCACAACCCCGCCCAAGTATGTCCACATCCGGCCCCACTGTCAGAGCCACACCCAGCCACGGCCTCCCACAGGCAGCCTATGGAGGTTTTATGCAGACTCACCAGGTGAAAAATGTCCAAGTCTTTACTGGTAATGTTGACTGTAAAACTTTTGTGGAGGACTGGATATGAGACATGCAGTATCTGTTGGAGGCGATTGAGCTCCCAGCCAGCCTACAGTTTTCCACTGTTGTGAGACACTTAGGAGGTGAAGCTAGAAAGCTCGTCTTGAACCTACCTTGTCATGAGCAGACACCTGAGAAGGCCTTTGAGGAACTGAGGGCAGAGTATGGTGACACACATGACTTTTATGAGCGAACTCAGAAATCTGGTGAGTCAGCTTGTTCATATGCGATTGCACTAGAGGCTATATTAAGGGCTGTTGAAGATAGTGAATGGGGCAAAAGGCCTTTCCCTGATCGGGATGCTAAACTTACCCGACAGTTTTTGAGAGGACTCACTGATGAAGAGGTGTATACTAGAATTGCACCCATGAAGCCTAGACTCCTGAGCTTTAGGGAGCTGCAGGCAGAGCTTCGAAACATGGTTAGGGAGACAAAAAAGTTCCATCCCCAGCAAAGAGCAAAGAAAACTTATGCCCAGGTACATGTTACATCAGAGTATGGGAATGAGAGGGCAGAGAAGTCAAAGCACACCTCAGAAATATCTGAGTTGACGGAGATAGTCAAGAAGCTCGCTTTGAACCAAGAGGAGCAAATGGCCAAACTGTCTCACCTGGAGTCTAAAATAGCAGCCCCGTCTGGTGTTCCCCTTCAGATAGCCCATCCCTCTCCCAGTAAAAGAGACCAGGGTGCCAGTGTAATATGTTACCGCTGTGGGAAACGTGGGCATATCGCTCGAGTCTGTAGGGCAGTGTTTCCAGATGGCCAGCAGCCCCAGCCAAGGGCCGAAAAACGAAATTACCTAAAATTCATGTCAGTTGTACTGCCTGATGGATATGTTTTAGACACTATTGGCCCCTACTATGGTAACGTAAATGATGCAACAATAACTCGGCTCATCATGGAAAAAATTGAAATATTGAAATCTTGGTTAGAAGCAAATGACAATATGATTGTAGATTGCGGTTTCAGGGATGCCTTAGATCTTCTTGCTAAGTTGGGGTATGATCCTAGAGTGCCGTCATTTTTACGAACTGGTAAATCCCAATTGGATTCCTCAACAGCCAATAGTGATCGTTGCTGTACCAAAACAAGATGAATAGTAGAGTCCTACCACGGGCGTTTAAAGAAGTGGATGTTGTTTAAGGAACAACTTACCTCAAATTATTTCCTTGAGCCCATTGGCAAATTAGTGCGCATAGTAGCTGCATGTCTCAATGCCTTCAGAGGACCAATATATGTTTCAGATCCAGATCGAGAGGAACGAGATACTAAGATGGCTCAGCGTATGCTTTCACTTTTAAAAAAAGACAATGTTTTGGCAAAACGAGTTGCAGAAGACCCAAATATGTCACGTAGAGCTCAGAGTGAATGGCAGAAGCTTGAAGCATCTGATATCTCGTTCCCTCATGTGGATCTGGAATACCTTGAGACCATAACATGCGGTACATACCAAATCAAACAGTCCCCTGGCTACATTGCTGAGCATCAAAAAAATGATGGTGACTATGAGATTTGGGTTTACCAGCATGATGCTGATCTCATTAGGGAACAGATTCATTCTCGTCACAGATCTCAAATAAAATACAATGTTTGGATTCAATTTGACAAGAATGCATCAGATGATCCTGTGAAGGCATATTATTGTCTCTGTCCTGCTGGAAAGAGAACCTCTGGCATGTGTGCACATGTTGCATCTGTAATCTATTATTTGGGATATTATAAACATTTTCAAAATCAGAAACCCCTCCAACCATACACAAGCAAATTCAAAGACTCCATTCTATGAAATAACCAGCCAATCATACATCTTATGGATTTCTCAGATCCCCTTTCCCTCACGATAGTTCCAGTCTACGAATTAAAATTGTCCAAGCCGTTGCTATGCAAAAAGACACGAAGGCCATAAAACAGATGACATGTATATAGAAGTACTAGAGACACTTCCGGCAGAGCGGCCATGAGAGCAGCAGCTTAATATTGACGCTCCCCTCAAACTTTTTTAAGAAAGCCCCTGTATCCTGACTAACACGTTTTTGAACCTGCTTAAAAGTTAAGGGGCAGTTAGTATGCCTAGGAGTCGGCAAAAAAAGTTAGACTTCAGCAAAGAAGTAGAGGAGACTTCTCCAAACGAGATCCCTACCGGCGTGGCTAGTCCCAGTACAAGCTTGTTAGCTTCGGACGAGCTACCCGCGGAGGGCAGTATGGCGAATCTGGACCTGATTCTCAAGGAGCTGAGAGACTTTCGGCAAGAAAACGGCGCAAAACTGAGAGAAATAAAGGAGGAAATTAACAAGACAAACCAAAGGATTGATGAAGCCGAAAGGAGATTATTAGAATCTGAGGAGAGAATCCAAACAACCGAGGACGCTATGCTGGAGCTATTAAAAGTTCAGAGCCACCTCGAAGCTAGGCTTACGGACCAGGAGGGTCGGTCCAGGCAGGAAAACATTAGGATACACGGCATTTGCGAGGGGGCTGAAGGTAATTTCCCCTCTGTGAGTGCACTCGTTGAGGTATTGCTGAGAGAGAAGCTGGAAATCCCGCCTGAAGTTGACGTGAAAATCGAGCGAGCCCACCGGGCGATGGGCCCCCGACCCCCCGCAGACTCGCCACCGAGGTCGTTGGTGGTTAAGTTTTCAAGCTATCAGATGAAAGAGGCAATCGTAAAAGCAGCTTGGAAGAAGAGGGGCTTTACTTTCCTGGACAAAAGAGTGTATATAGACCATGATTATGCTCCTGCCGTGCTGAAAAAGCGGAAGGAATACTCGGACGCCAAGCGAGTTCTGAAGGAAAAAAAGATTCGTTTTCAGACCCCCTTCCCCGCGAGGCTGAGAGTATTTTTCCAGGACGAGACCAGGATCTACGAATCCGCAGAGGAGGCAACTAAAGACCTGGCAGCGAGGGGCCTCCCGGTGAAGGTACTCAAACCCCCGGAGTCTGTGGCGGAGAGGATCAGAAGGCTGACCTGGCGTACGGCTACCCGCGGAGGAGAGACCGAAAACCGGGTAACGTACAAGGAGAAGCTGGAAGCCTTCAAGAGAAGCTAGATGTACTTTTATGATTATGCCAAGTGGAAAACAGAACACCAGACTGATAGACAACGGTCGTCAATAACTGTGAATTTGTGGACATAATCCGAGGGTGAGTGTAAACACCTGCAGCTAAAACAGGGTATTATGTTTTAGAAATCCCCGGACTTGATTAGTAAAAAAAAAAAAAAAAGACTTATCAGTGTTTCCTTGCAATATCAGCTGGACTAAACCTAGGTTACATACTACTATATGTTATATTTTATCTATAATATGAGGGGCTCTCACTAAGGTGCCTTGTCGCTCACATTTTACAGAAGAGGGCCCTCTGACCCTGTTGGGGAAAAAGGCTATCCCTCAGAGCCGGTTCAACATCACGGCTTGTTAAAGGTCATAAATGGGACCTCAATTACGGGAGTAATTTCTAAGTTACAATTTTTTATTTTTGTTCTAAAGTCACATGTTTCTTTTTGTTGTTACCTTTTGTGTGTGTTTATTGAAGCGAAAGGGGTAAACAGGACAGGAAAACCCATGGTAATACTATAATGAATAAAAGTCTGCTTAAAATAATATCTTACAATGTGAATGGTATTCTCAATCCCATAAAAAGGAGTAAACTAATAAGGAAACTAAAACGAGAAAAAGCTGAAGTTGTTTATCTCCAGGAGACTCATCTCTCAGAACGAGATCATATTAAACTAAAAAGGATGGGTTACAAACAGGTCTACGGAGCCTCCTACTCCTCCGGTGCTAGAAGAGGAGTTGCAATTATGATAGAGGAAAGGACAAATTTTGAGCTGCAGTCAGAAATTAAAGACAAGGAGGGCAGATATATTGTGGTGAGTGGTAAGCTGGAGGGGACTGAAATAACGTTCTTAAATGTATATGCACCCCCAGGAGCAAGCTGGTCATTTTTTACACAGGTTTTTGAAATAATATCTTCTAAATCTAAAGGCATTGTTATCTGTGGAGGGGACTTGAATGTCAGGCTAAACCCTGACTTAGACTCTTCTCGAGGGTCTAACTCTCAAAGTAGAACACTTAGTAGGAAAATTATTAAAATAATGGAAGAACTAGGTATCATAGATGTGTGGAGGGAATTCCACCCTATGGTAAAGGATTATACCTTTTATTCGTCCGCACACCGTGTTTACTCACGAATTGACTACTTCCTGATGCTTTGTAAGGATCTATATGTTGTTAAATCATGCAGTATAGGGTTAATGGACATCTCAGACCACTGTCCAATTCAATTAGAGATAGGACTTAAAATTAGAAGGAGGTTCTCTTATTGGAGACTTAACTCCTCTATTTTGAGTGGAAAGATGAAGGAAGAAATGATAAGTGAAATTAAAAAATATAGAGATCTGAACGACAACGATGAGGTTTCTCCTCCTATACTTTGGGATGCTTGTAAAGCTGTGTTGAGAGGGATAATTATTGCTAAAACAACGGCTCTAAAAAAACAAAATCTAAAGAACTTAACAAATTTAGAAGCTAAACTAAGAGAGTTACAAAGAGAGCACAAGGAGACTCTGAACCCAGACGTAGAAAAGGAAATGCAGCTTGTCAAAACTCAAATAAATGAAATAGAATCAAGGAATATAATCAAAAATCTATTATATGTAAAACAGAAACACTATGAAACAGGTAATAAATCATCTAGGTTACTGGCTTTTAAAATAAAAAAAGAACAAGCTGAGAGAACTATATATAAAATTAAAGATCCTAAGGACGGTGGACTGAGATATGATCTGGAGGACATATGTGGATGTTTTGAATCATATTATAAAAACCTGTACACAGAAACGACAAACAAGAACAAAAAGATTGACTCTTTACTGGCGGGACTAGGTCTACAGTCAGTAACAGAGACACAAAATGATATTTTAAAACAAGAGGTCACAAGTGAGGAATTAGATAAAGCTATCTCTAGACTTAAAACAAATAAAAGTCCAGGACCAGATGGATACCCAGCTGAATGGTATAGGATACTAAGAGATTCTCTTTCACCCCTCATGCTAAAGACTTTTAACTGGGTGCTAGAAAAGGGAGACCCCACCCTCCTGGAGGGAAGCAGTTATAACTGTTATTCCTAAACAGGATGGAGACAGGCTAGAATGTAAAAATTTTAGACCTGTTAGTCTCTTAAATCAGGACTATAAGATTTTTGCTTCTATACTTGCTAAAAGGTTGGAAAATGTACTTCCTGGGATTATAAGTTTGGACCAAACAGGTTTTATAAAGAACCGACAAACCCAAGACAATATCAGACGCACCCTACATGTCATTCATAAGATAAACAGGAGCAAAACAGCTGCAGTCATATTGGCTTTGGGCCTTGAAAAAGGCTTTTGACTCTGTCAATTGGTCCTTTCTGTATAAAACTTTACATCAATTTCAGTTCCATCCTAAATTTATACAGACTATTCAAGCCCTCTATAATACACCAACAGCGAGAATAAAGATAAACGGTTCCCTGTCAGGACCTTTTGAGTTGGCACGTGGCTGTAGGCAAGGGTGCCCTATTAGTCCCCTCTTGTTCGCTCTTTTTATAGAGCCGCTGAGCTTGTTAATTAAACAAAATGATAACATACAAGGAGTTCCACTGGCAGGAGACAATAAAATAGCTATGTTTGCGGACGATGTTTTAATTTATTTATCACAGCCTGACAGCTCACTTACCCTACTCATGCAACTATTAAAACAATTCGGATCAGTTTCGGGATATAAACTAAACACACATAAATCACAGCTTTTAACATTTAATTATAGAACAACTCAACAGTTTAAAAATACTTATAACATCAAGGAGGTAGAAAATATCAAATATCTAGGTGTACAGATACCAAAGGACTTAACAAGATTAGCCAGTTTAAATTATGAAACTCTATTACCTAGGATTAAAGAAGATTTGACTAGGTGGAGTTTGTTGCCTTACTTAAGCCTGATACAAAGGGTCGAAATTATCAAAATGAACGTACTCCCAAGACTGATGTACTTATTTCAGTCTGTACCTGTTGACATTCCAGATAAGAATTTTGAGGAATGGGATAAAATTATTTCTAGATTTTTGTGGCAGGGGAAAAAACCTAGAGTCAGATTTAAGACTCTCCAGCTTCCCCCTCAAAGGTTGGTTGGAGCTCTCACCTGCTTTAAAACTTACTATAAGGCAGCCCAGATAAAACCCCTAGTGAATATTTGCAATACAGATTATTTAGCAATTTGGAAGTCTATGGAATGTCAGAGTGTGGAAGGGGTCCCCCTGCAGGCAATTATTGGAGATGGCAAGCTGATGGCGCACTTAGGAGAGGCTCCCAATCCATGGCTATATTTATCACTTAAAATCTGGTTTAAAGTGGTCAAGTCTTTGGGTTCCTTAGAGCCATACTTACTGATTCGTGGATAGCACATGACACAGGCTTCACCCTAATAGACTTGATGGTAGTTTTAAAAAATGGCAGGAGTTAGGCTTGAAGACTTACCTGGATATGTATGAGAAATCAAATTTAAAGAGTTTCCAGAAATTAAAGGATAAATATGGGTTAGTCAGCAAGGATCTATTTCGATACTTGCAGCTTAGAGACTACGAGCAGGAAAATAAGCACAGAAAGTCTGGAAAAATCAAGATCTGGGCCCAGTATAATAAGAATTTTTATTTCTGCTTATAGATCAGAATTAGGGCAAAAACTGATCTCAAAACTGTATAAAAGCCTTAAAGAACTTCAGTACTTCATATATAAAAGAAAGGTGGGAAAGGGAGGGCAATTTTGAAATGACAATAGAGGAGTGGGAGAAGGTAATTGAGAAACAGTGGAGATCCACCAACTCATTATCATGGAGAGAGTTCAATTGGAAAAACCTTGTGAGATATTTTATAACACCAGCTTTGAAACATAAAGAGGGACAGACAGACTGTTGGAGAGGATGTGGAAAGACAAAAGCAAACCATTATCATGTATTTTGGGAATGTCCTGATATAAAAAACTACTGGAAGATGACCAGAGACATTATGGAAATTGTTTTGAAGACTAAGATAGAATTTTGTTTTAGAATATTGTATTTGGGACAGATGCCGCATCAACTCCAGGAACCGTCTAAAGCTTATTTGTATAGAGTTATGTTGGTTGCATGTAAAAAAGCGGTAACGAAAAAGTGGCTGTGTCAGGGACCACCTTTATTATCAGACTGGTTTGATGTAATGCATGAAATATTTGTTATGGAAAAACTGACTTTTACTTTGAGATTGAAGAGCAATGAATTTGAAGAGTTCTGGAGAAACTGGATTGAGTTTATTAGACCTCTAAGATCAGATTTTAGGTAAAAACTAGCAGCAATTAAGCTGCAAGATACCCTACTCAATGCTGCACACCAGTGTTATCCATATGTCCTTTTTGTTTTTATTTTATTTTATTTTTTTCTTCATGATTATTATTATTGATATCATTTTCTCTTTTTTTGTCATTTTGTGCAATTTTGATGAATCACATCTTGAATGAATTTATGTTCAAAACCCAAACTCTAAATAAAAAGAAAATTAAAAAAAAAAAAGAAGTACTAGAAATAGAAATTGACAGAAGTAATGTTTATGTATTGCTGTCATTGTAGATATATACAATCTGATTACAACAATCCAAAACTGCATTGGTTTTTACTTGTAACAATGGCTCATTATTATCTCATCACAAAGGCATAACATACAGGCCCTTTGTGGCTGTTCAATATTAAAATGAATAACATTTCATGTGAAATGTTTGTTTTGAATCTAGCATTCAAATTCGAAAAGAAATCATACTTAAAGGATGAATTCTGAACAAATCTTTAAAGGTTCCCTGATATACAAGATATGGAACAGTATCCTGATTCTACCACAGTAACCCAACCTGTTAATTGAACAACTTTACCGGTCTCAGAATTTTATGATTTTTTTCCCACTTTGAGAATATATATGTGGCCAAATAATTTGTAAGTATTTTAGTTGTACAGCAACTGTAAGTTGGTCAGACGCATCTCTAAATAATTGAATTTGTTGAAAAAATCATAAAAAAAACTTTTTTTTTTCCAGTTAAAATTCAATAACTTCTTTCAATTGTAATACTTAGCTTTACATTTGATTTCAAAAGATGCACCAGACTTCAGTGAAGGTGATTTGACCCAATTTGATGATTTATTATTTGTGTTTGAGTAAGTTTTGGGGTAAAGTGTGCACCCTGGCTCACACCTATGGCAATGATCATAAAATAGGTCATAGTACAGGCCCTGGATGACTTTTGGATTTTCTAAAGGTATATTCTTGGGAGTCTCTGGGTGTACTACAAATACCACACAATAAACAAAAAATTGGGCTGTGGGCAAAATTACATGTATTGTGAAAGAGGTCCTTTAAAAAAAATCTGAATTAAATTAAAGTAATCATAAATGTAAAGAAAAAAGGTAATCTGATCATTGGGATTTGTTTTTTATACAAAGTCTCAGTTTACATGTCTTCCTTTATCAAAAATAAATAAAATCTGAATAAAATCAAAGTAAATATATTTCCTGCATAGTGCCATTTAAGCTACAGATTGTCTGATTACAGTGAATGTGTATTGTGCCTGGACAGATTTACTGATTATTGGGATTTGTTTCTTATATAAAGTCTCAATTTAAATGTTCTTTTGTTATCGGGGTTTCTTTTCTGACTTTATTTGATCCGTTTATTTCTCTATTTAGTTATTTTGTGCAGAGGAGCAGAACATTGATGTTAAACAGTTTTTCTTGTCAGCAGTCCTCATGAGTTGAAGGCTAAACTGTCTTCACTGTTACCATAGCAACAACAAGCATCTTACAAACGATAAACAGTAGCATAGTAACGATCTTGGTTCATCTGATGCGTATATAAACCAGCTCGAATAGACTTTCTTCCCTTTTCACCAAGCCACTTGGAGGTAACTACACTCTTTTTGAGCTTTCATGCTAGGCTAGGGTCATTAGCTTGCTTAAGCTAGCTAATTCATGATCATTTCAGTCCGTTTTTTTGTTAAGAAGTTCATCATATTGGGTAGGACACAGATTTCTTCATTTCCTTTGTAGCCGAGTTATTTTTGTCTGCATGATTTGACTGAAGGAGTGAAACAGAAATGTTTAGTACCCTGATTGATCCATGTTTTGAGTGTCACAGAGCAAACCATGTATTAAATAAAATGTGATGTGTTTTTAATGTGAAAATGAAACGATTGATGACAGATTTTTTTACTTTTGTGCACGACAGATGTACACTATCATCTTTTTACATCCAACCTTGAGCTAAACTTGAGCTAAACCAAAATCTTAGCCTGATTGATGTACACTATCATTTTTTCACATACAACCATAACTGTTAAAAGGATTTTTCCATCATTATTGTGAGCAATAGTTTTAGTTATTTGTAATTTAAAAAAAAAACACATTTTTCTATGTTTTGCAATTTCTTACTGTTAGAAATAACAGTGTCAATGAAAGCATGTGGTGCATGGTTTTAAGTTAGTGAGTAATTGTAATTTAAAGTTGTGATTTTAAACTACTGAAATAATCCAGATTTTTGTTGTTGTTGCTGTAATCAAGTAGCCCTCGTATGAGCGACTTTTTAGTTTCAGGAAAAATGCAAACAAATTTTGGTAGATGGTTAAAATATCACAAATTTATTAGCAACGTTTGGGAAAGGTTGAGAAGTTGCTAAAATAAATAATGGAGATTTCATGTATTTCAAGCATGTTAAGAGTAAAGAAAATGATCAAACATGAAACAGATATAAAAACAGCATCATAACTATAAAATAGGCTTTAATTGTACTCTATAGTTGTATAAAATGTATCCTAGATAGATTTTGTTTGGTAATCGATAATCCAGAAACGGAAAACGAGCCTTTATCTGATATCTATTACGGGTGAGATGAAACATACTTCTCTATAAAAAGCTGAAGTATAAACTAAGAGATATGTTGATCACCAGGCTGAGTTTGGTGTCACTACAATCAACAACAAAACAGTTATTACAGTTTTAATAGTCATTACCTATCAATAAACATGATTCACTATATTAAAAGCAATATGAATTAAATTAAAACATTTATCTTGGGTAGAGCTGTATTATAAAACAGAAGGTATATCTGATCATCAGGCTGGCTTTGGTGTCACTTCAGTCAACAACAGTGAAGTTATTACAGTTTTTATAGTCTTTACCTATGAATGAATATATGTCGATATTAAAAAAATGACATACATTAAATATAAACCTATTTATCTTAAATAATAGTTGAAGGTTAAACAAGAAGAGATGTTTGATCATCAGGCTGACTTATGTGTCACTTCAGTCAGACACATTTATTACAGTTTTTATAGTCATCATTACCTGTTGATAAACATACTTTACTATATTCAAAGACATATGAATTGAATTTAAACATATTTATAGTGTAGAGCTGTACTATAAACTTGAAGATATATCTGATCATCAGGCTGGCTTTGGTGCCACTACAGTCAACAACAGTGAAGTTATCACAGTTTTTAGAGTTAATTACCTTTTCATAAATATATGTCCAAATTTTAAAATTGAGGGGTGCTGGTTTGGTGGAGTGGTTAGCAACCAGGCACGTCCCATGTACACGCTTCTGCCGGTCCGAGTTCCAATCCAGCCTGTGACCAGTGTGTCCTCTCCTACTCTCTCGTTCCATTTCTAAAGCCTAATAGTATACAGGCTTTTGAAATCTCTCAACAAAGGCACAAAAAATCCCCCCAAATACATCTGAAAATAAAAAAAAATTGACATTAAATACATTAAACCTATTCATCTTAAATAAGAGCTGTGTAATAAACTAGAGGAGATGTTTGATGATTAGGCAGGGTTTGGTGTTACTGCAGTCCACAACAGTACAGTTATTACAGTTTTTGTAGTCATTACCTATTGATAAACATATTTCACTATATTAAAAACTATATGAAATGAATTTATTGGGTTTGGAACTACGTTGTTGTTTTGATGAGTTATTAAACCAAAATATGAGTTTATGGCCCTAATACACCATCGTACCACTGCGCTGTGGTGCAGCAACAATATCTCTATATTTTTATTTGAAGTTAGGTTGTATGACCTTTTCCACTGGAGTTTTAAAACTATTGATAGTCAGTTTTTGTGGCTGCTGTGTGTCTGCTGCTATACTTTGTTTGGATTGAATACAGCAGTCTGAAAGTTAAAATGACATATCAATGGATCTCAAATGGAGCAGCAGGACACACACTCAATCATAACTTACACAACAACAGATACATGAGCTCAAACCCATCAGTTTTCTGTGTACTTGAATTTAATTATGAAGCTGGACATTTTGCATCTAAACCAAGAGCGTTTAGGGTTTTGTTGTCAGTTGAACTTCAGCAGGTGGATTGAATTCTACCTTTGTGGTTTTTCATTTATATGTTTATCTTCTCTTGAACTTGTGACCTGTGAGGTTGAAATCTGTGTCAGTGAATGAATGACAGCTATCCGATATATCAATTTTTAAGAGACGTTGCTTATCACTAACAACTTTTCTGCCTGGTTATTACATTACATTAAATCATACAGGAAATTTCCCTGAATGTTTTTCCCCAATGTTCAGCCACCTTTTTTTTCTTTCATAAACTGTGACATAATTTTTGCTTGTTGTTGTCTCTTCTGGTTAATTTCAGCACTGTAAAAAAGGCTAGTTGTTTTAACTTAAAAAAGTTAGCGTCAGAGCTGCCTTAAAATTTTAAGTTTTCTGAATGTAGAAATTTAAGTTCAGTTAAGTTAAGAACGATTCAGATCAAGTGAACTTCTTAAGTTCAATAAACTTGCTATTAAGTCAGCTCTACTTGAATTGTTTAGTTTAACAAACTTCTTAAAAGCAATCCAATTCCAATAGTATTTTTTTATGCCAACACAGTAATTAAACTTCTTTGAACTACAGTTTTAAAGGTAAAACAACTTGATCTAAAGTTCAGATCACTGATGATTTTGAGCAAAATTGACTTATTGCATTTGGATTTAACTTAATATTTCTCTTTAACTTTTACTCATTTTGTTCTGCTTTGACAAGTTTATAAAATAAAGTTAATATTTGCTTTAAGAGAAACAATCTTAAAAGCAGAAAGAAAGGTTGAGTATTTAAAGGGTATTATTGCCAGACAAACCAAAACAACTTCTGTTTTTCATGCTTTAATAACACAACTGGCAATTTTTATCACATGTTCAATGTGGATAGCAAAACAGCTCTGAACAGATTCAAGGTACAGTACATTTGCCACAAAAAGTGCTTGCTTGCGGGAAAAATGCATCCTCATCCACAAATGTTCTTTAACTTTGACTAAAATTCGTCTGGCTTGCATGACGGCTCGTTTGGTTGAAAACCAGCTTATAGCTCACATCTTTTACTGTTTTATTTCTTTTTTCACATTTGTGGATGAGGATCAGTGACCTGAACTTTAGATCAAGTTGTTTTACCTTTAAAACTGTAGTTTAAAGAAGTTTAATTACTGTGTTGGCACAAAAAAATACTATTGGAATTGGATTGCTTTTAGAAGTTTCTTAATTTAAACAATTCAAGCAGAGCTGACTTAATAGCAAGTTTATTGAACTTAAGAAGTTCACTTGATCTGAATCGTTCTTAACTCAACTGAACTTAAATTTCTAAATTCAGAAAACTTAAAATTTTAAGGCAGCCCTGACACTAACTTTTTTAAGTTAAAACAACTAGCCTTTTTTACAGTGAGGCGTCACTTTGAATGAATGTCAAATGGTTATTTCAACCAACCTCAATTACATGAAGATTTCTTCGAGTTATTTATTTCTTTGCTCCTTGAAAAGTATTTGAAATGTTTTTTAGTCATCACTGTTTCTTTACTCTGTGAGGATCAATGAATCTTCATTCATGAGTGGTGCTCTATGAAAGATGACAGATTGTGAAGTTGTCCTGGCCAATGTCCTTCCCGTTTTAAACTGTACAGCTGCACTGACATGATCTTATAAACTCAGACATTGACCTCCATGATGAGGAGGAACTCTTAGTGCTGGACTCTGAGGAAAATATGAGTGAACTTTTAGTTTAGTGTGTTTTGAAAGTGTTACTGACATTGTTCTGGTTTGATCTTACAGAAAACTAAAGCCGGAGAAAAGCACAAACAAGGAGAGACAAGACACCATCGGATCGAGGACCAGCACCAACGAAGAAGAGTGAGAGAAGGAGAGAGAGAGGGTGAGAGAGAGAGAGAGAGAGAGAGAGAGAGAGAGAGAGAGAGAGAGAGAGAGAGAGAGAGAGAGAGAGAGGGGAGGAGGAGGAGGAGGAAGAGGAGGAGGAGGAGGTAAGTACCCAGGAGAGGAAGAAGAAAGAGTGAGGAAGGATAATGGGACTGAAGCAGTCAGTGAGATGCAGGAGCAGGAGGGGGGAGATCTACAGAAAAGGGCAGGAGGAAAGGTGGAGAGTGGAGGAGGGGGACAGATGGGTAAGTATTGAAGGGAAAAACAAGAAGGAGCAAGGATGGATGAAGGGTGAGAAGAAAGGAAGGAGAAGGAGACTGGGTCTGATGTGCCAAAATATATTGAGAATCATTCCTTGTTGCACAAAGGGGAGGGAGGAGATCTACAGAAAGGAGCAGGTGGAGAGGCAGAGAGTGGAGGAGGAGGTTTTGGAGAGGGAGAGAGGGAGAGAGGAGGAGGGGATGTTAAAACAACAGGTTAGAATGTTGGAGAGCAGGAGAGAGGAGGAGATACAGGGAGGGGATACAGGTGAAGGATATGGAAGGTAGGAGATGGCTGGGGGAGCACATTATTGAGCTAGAGGAGAGAGAGCAGCAGGAGATGATTGAGAAGCAGGAGCAGGAGGAGAGAGTGAGGCAGGAGATGATTGAGAAGCAGGAGCAAGAGGAAAGAGTGAAGCAGGGAATAATTGAGAAGCAGGAGCAGGGGGAGAGAGTGAGGCAGGAGATGATTGAGAAGCAGGAGCAGGAGGAGATTCTGAGGCAGGAGAGGATTGAGAAGCAGGAGCAGGAGGGGAGTGAGAGGCAGGAGATGATTGAGAAGCAGGAGCAGGAGGGGAGTAAGAGGCAGGAGATGATTGAGAAGAAGGAGCAGGAGGAGAGACTGTGGCAGGAGATGATTGATAAGCAGGAGCAGGAGGAGAGTAAGAGGCAGGAGATGATTGAGAAGCAGGAGCAGGAGGAGAGAGTGAGGCAGGAGATGATTGAGAAGCAGGAGCAGGAGGGGATTGAGAGGCAGGAGATGATTGAGAAGCAGGAGCAGGAGGAGAGAGTGTGGCAGGAGATGATTGAGAAGAAGGAGCAGGAGGAGAGTAGGAGGCAGGAGATGATTAAGAAACAGGAGCAGGAGGAGAGAGTGTGGCAGCAGATTATTGAGAAGCAGGAGCAGGAGGGGAGTGAGAGGCAGGAGATGATTGAGAAGCAGGAGCAGGAGGGGAGTAAGAGGCAGGAGATGATTGAGAAGAAGGAGCAGGAGGAGAGACTGTGGCAGGAGATGATTGAGAAGCAGGAGCAGAAGGAGAGTAAGATGCAGGAGATGATTGAGAAGCAGGAGCAGGAGGAGAGAGTGTGGCAGGAGATAATTGAGAAGAAGGAGCAGGAAGAGAGGGAGAGGCAGGAGATGATTAAGAAAAAGGAGCAGGAGGAGAGAGTGAGGCAGGTGATTATTGAGAAGAAGGAGCAGGAGGAGAGTAACAGGCAGGAGATGATTGAGAAGCAGGAGCAGGAGGAGAGAGTGAGGCAGGAGATGATTGAGAAGCAGGAGCAGGAGGGCAGTGAGAGGCAGGAGATGATTGACAAGCAGGAGCAGGAGGGGAGAGTGTGGCAGGAGATGATTGAGAAGGAGGTCAAACAAAGGGAGGATAGGAGGAGACAAGAGCAGGTGGAGAGGGAGAGACAGGAGGAGATTCTGGAGAAGCAGGAGCAGGAGGATTGAGAAGAAGAGGCAGCGGAGGCTGGAATGGAAAAGAAAGATGAAGGAGAGGAAGAAACAGGAGAGAGAGATGCAGGAGATGATTGAGAAGCAGGAGGAGAGTAAGAGGCAGGAGATGATTGAGAAGCAGGAGCAGGAGGAGAGGGAGAGGCAGGAGATGATTGAGAAGCAGGAGCAGAAGGAGAGGGAGAGGCAGGAGATGATTGAGAAGCAGGAGGACAGTAAGAGGCAGGAGATGATTGAGAAGCAGGAGCAAGAGGAGAGAGTGAGGCAGAAGATGATTGAGGAGCAGGAGGGGATGGAGAGGCAGGAGATGATTGAGAAGCAGGAGCAGGAGGGGAGGGATAGGCAGGAGATGATTGAGAAGCAGGAGGAGAGTAAGAGGCAGAAGATGATTGAGAAGCAGGAGGAGAGAGTGAGGCAGGAGATGATTGAGAAGCAGGAGCAGGAGGGGAGTGAGAGGCAGGAGATGATTGAGAAGCAGGAGCAGGAGGGGAGTAAGAGGCAGGAGATGATTGAGAAGCAGGAGCAGGAGGAGAGACTGTGGCAGGAGATGATTGAGAAGCAGGAGCAGGAGGAGAGAGGAGGCAGGAGATGATTGAGAAGCAGGAGCAGGAGGAGTAAGAGGCAGGAGATGATTGAGAAGCAGGAGCAGGAGGAGTGAGAGGCAGGAGATGATTGAGAAGCAGGAGCAGGAGGGGAGAGAGGCAGGAGATGATTGAGAAGCAGGAGCAGGAGGAGAGTAAGGCAGGAGATGATTGAGAAGCAGGAGCAGGAGGAGAGAGTGGCAGGAGATGATTGAGAAGCAGGAGCAGGAGGGAGAGTGAGAGGCAGGAGATGATTGAGAAAGCAGAAGGGAGGAGTAAGAGGCAGGAGATGATTGGAGAAGAAGGAGCAGGAGGAGAGAGGTGGCAGGAGATGATTGAGAAGCAGGAGCAGGAGGAGAGAGTGTGGCAGGAGATGATTGATAAGCAGGAGCAGGAGGAGAGAGTGTGGCAGGAGATGATTGAGAAGCAGGAGCAGGAGGAGAGAGTGTGGCAGGAGATTGTTGAGAAGAAGACACCGGAGAAGAGAGTGTGGCAGGAGATGATTGAGAAGCAGGAGCAGGAGGAGAGTAAGAGGCAGGAGATGATTGAGAAACAGGAGCAGGAGGAGAGAGTGTGGCAGGAGATTATTGAGAAGAAGGAGCAGGAGGAGAGAGTGAGGCAGGAGATGATTGAGAAGCAGGAGCAGGAGGAGTGAGAGGCAGGAGATGATTGAGAAGCAGGAGCAAGAGGAGATTCTGAGGCAGGAGATGATTGAGAAGGAGAGGAAACAAAGGGAGGATAGGAGGAGACAAGAGCAGGAGGAGAGGGAGAGACAGGAGGAGATTCTGAGGCAGGAGAGGATTGAGAAGAAGAGGCAGCGGAGGCTGGAATGGAAAATAAAGATGAAGGAGAGAAAGAAACAGGAGAGAGAGAGGCAGGAGATGATTAAGAAGCAGGAGCAGGAGGGGAGTAAGAGGCAGGAGATGATTGAGAAGCAGGAGCAGGAGGAGAGAGTGAGGCAGGAGATGATTGAGAAGCAGGAGCAGGAGGGGAGTGAGAGGCAGGAGATGATTGAGAAGCAGGAGCAGGAGGGGAGTAAGAGGCAGGAGATGATTGAGAAGAAGGAGCAGGAGGAGAGTAAGAGGCAGGAGATGATTAAGAAACAGGAGCAGGAGGAGAGAGTGTGGCAGG
Source organism: Scarus forsteni (assembly GCA_036419115.1). Classification (NCBI taxonomy): domain Eukaryota; kingdom Metazoa; phylum Chordata; class Actinopteri; order Labriformes; family Labridae; genus Scarus; species Scarus forsteni. The sequence continues at coordinate 291,206 of JAZDUH010000136.1, forward strand.
AGATTATTGAGAGGCAGGAGCAGGAGGGAAGTGAGAGGCAGGAGATGATTGAGAAAAAGGAGCAGGAGGAGAGACTGTGGCAGGAGATGATTGAGAAGCAGGAGCAGGAGGAGAGACTGTGGCAGGAGATGATTGAGAAGCAGGAGCAGGAGGAGAGAGTGTGGCAGGAGATGATTGAGAAGCAGGAAAAAGAGGTGAGGGAGAGGCAGGAGATGATTGAGAAGCAGGAGCAAGAGGAGAGTAAGAGGCAGGAGATGATTGAGAAGCAGGAGCAAGAGGAGAGTAAGAGGCAGGAGATGATTGAGAAGGAGAGGAAACAAAGGGAGGATAGGAGGAGACAAGAGCAGGAGGAGAGGGAGAGACAGGAGGAGATTCTGAGGCAGGAGAGGATTGAGAAGAAGAGGCAGCGGAGGCTGGAATGGAAAAGAAAGATGAAGGAGAGGAAGAAACAGGATAGAGAGAGGCAGGAGATGATTGAGAAGCAGGAGCAAGAGGAGAGAGTGAGGCAGGAGATGATTGAGAAGCAGGAGCAGGAGGAGAGAGTGAGGCAGGAGATGATTGAGAAGCAGGAGCAGGAGGGGAGTGAGAGGCAGGAGATGATTGAGAAGCAGGAGGAGGAGGGGAGAAAGAGGCAGGAGATTGAGAAGAGGGAGCAGGAGGAGAGTAAGGCAGGAGCTATTGAGAAGCAGGAGCAGAAAGAAGAGGCAGGAAATGATTGAGAAGCAGGAGCAAGAGGAGAGGGAGAGGCAGGAGCTGATTGAGAAGGAGAGGAAACAAAGGAGGATAGGAGGAGACAAGAGCAGGAGGAGAATTAACACAGTAATTAGAAATTACTGTAATGCAATTGAAAAATAGTGTCTGATTATTAATTAGACTTAAATATAATTTTTTCCTACGATAAGATATGGTAAAGGGTAAAAAAAACCATAGAGCATATTTAAAGCGATAGAAAAAGTAAATTAATAAATGTATTTATTTGTCCTCCGATGAGGGGGTGGTGGCGGGGTTAAATTACATCTAGATGCTTTAGTATAAACTAAAAGTGCTTCATAACACATTTATTGCAAATATATATATACATATATGAAAGAAAAAAAATATTTCTAATAAATTACTGTCATGAATGTGTTATGTATATAAATCTTCCAGTCAAATTGAAATGTTGGAAACCATAAAACCCTTAAAAACGTTAAGCCTAAAAAGAAGTTTGTTGAAAACAAATGTATTTTAATTAAATTTAAATGAATGAATAGTATTCACATCATTACAGCTATTTTGATGTCCATAATGTAATCGAAGCAGGAAGAAGTTAATAAAGTTTATTTGTCCTCCGATGAGGGGGGGTGGTGGCGGGGTTAAATTACATCTAGATGCTTTAGTATAAACTAAAAGTGCTTCATAACACATTTATTGCAAAAATATATATATATGAAAGAGAAAAAATATTTCTAATAAATTACTGTCATGAATGTGTTATGAATATAAATCTTCCAGTCAAATTGAAATGTTGGAAACCATAAAACCCTTAAAAACGTTAAGCCTAAAAAGAAGTTTGTTGAAAACAAATGTATTTTAATTAAATTTAAATGAATGAATAGTATTCACATCATTACAGCTATTTTGATGTCCATAATGTAATCGAAGCAGGAAGAAGTTAATAAAGTTTATTTGTCCTCCGATGAGGGGGGGTGGTGGCGGGGTTAAATTACATCTAGATGCTTTAGTATAAACTAAAAGTGCTTCATAACACATTTATTGCAAAAAAAATTATATGAAAGAGAAAAAATATTTCTAATAAATTACTGTCATGAATGTGTTATGAATATAAATCTTCCAGTCAAATTGAAATGTTGGAAACCATAAAACCTTTAAAAGTGTTAAGCCTAAAAAGAAGTTTGTTGAAAACAAATGTATTTTAATTAAACTTAAATGAATGAATAGTATTCACATCATTACAGCTATTTTGATGTCCATAATGTAATCGAAGCAGGAAGAAGTTAATAAAGTTTATTTGTCCTCCGATGAGGGGGGGTGGTGGCGGGGTTAAATTACATCTAGATGCTTTAGTATAAACTAAAAGTGCTTCATAACACGTTTATTGCAAAAAACAAACAAAAAAGATTATATGAAAGAAAAAAATGTTTGTAATAAATTACTGTCATATATATATATATAAATATATATATAAACATATATACATATATATATACATATATACATATATACATATATATATATATATACATATATATATATATATACATATATATATATATATATCTATATATATATATATATATATATATATATATATATATATATATATATATATATATATAGACATGTATATATATATATATATATATTTATATATTGCTTATGTTTTCACTGATTGTTAACTCTCAATACCTATGATTTAACCAGTCACTGTTCTTTTCCAGTAAACATTTCACCTGTTCATCTGGTATTTTTTAGATCTGTAATAGTGTGTTGCTGGTTACAAGTAGAACATTTTTGAAGCTCTGATGGGTCTGTGTTATTTCCAACACACTACTGGCAGTATTTGCACACATAGTGTTGTACTGCAGCAGTGCTCAAGTGTTTGAAAACCTTTTGAAACAGATGTTTAGTGCCTGGTACCACTATGCTGGCAAATATGTGGTTAATAATTTGAAACAAATCTTTGAGAGCAGACATGGTCAAATTGTGCTTTAGTACAAAGAGTACTTCTGCCTTGGTGATTTTGAGAAACCCACATATTGGGTCATCAAGATTGCTGTGCCGAGAATTGTCATCCCCTGGGCTATGTTGAGAATTGTCATCCTCCATATTGTGTTCCACATTGTCATAGGCTATATCTGCCATGGGAAGAGAATATCTCACATGCAGAATTTCAGACAATGAATCAGGCAAATCATATGTTCACATGCCAGATCTGGTATTTCTCATGCATGTAAATTTGTTATGTAATGCCCACTGAGTTTCTGTTAGGTGTTGGTAGTATATTTGATGGACCAAGAGCAGAGGCAGAGATCAGATCAAAGTTGAAACACCAAGGTTTATTTACAGGGGATGCAAAAAAGGTGATATATACAAAAAGGGTGGCAGTGGCAGGAGCTCGTGGAGACCTGGAAGAAAAACAGAGGAGAAAATCTGATTAGTCTTCAGGGTAAAAACCAAACATCCAAACAGCACCCAAAAATACACGACAGAGAGATTCCTCATAAAGATGAGAGAAAGGACTTAAAGCCAGCACAGACTGTGAGAGAGTACGAACCACAAACTATGCAATCAGCCGGCAAGGAGAGAAGTCAGCCACCGGCTTAAATAGGGAGATCCTCATCAGGTAATCAGGAACAGGTGATGGAAGCAGAGGAGAGCAGCTCCAGACGCCGCCCATTTCGGTTGCCCATGAGAGGTGAGAGAGGGAAATCAGCTCCATAGCGCCAACTCCAACACAGGTGCTCAGGGGAAGTGCAGGACAGAAGAGAGAGGAGACAACCCGAGAGGGGAGGGAGAGAGGAGCAAAACTGGAGGACTAGTGAGCAGTCCTCACAGTTACACCATTAAATGCATTCATGGAACCTGTAGTTTGATGCTCTGAACATCATAGAGCTGAACGGGGGCTTAACACAACCCAGTCATAAGATCAACAATCAGCCTATATGTATGTGTACACAGCACTGCTGTATTTGGGTAAGATTCAGTTGATGGGACTGAAGCAACATTTCAAAATAAGGATGCACACTTGGCACCCTATTTCACGTGGGAGAGCCTTATCCCATAAGTACAGTAAGTTATCTCATGGTTTCATTTCAGTTGCATTTTAGTGAAAATAATTTTGAATTACTGCAATTTTTACTCAAAAATGAGGTATCCTTTTATGAAAAACATGTCCATCATACCATGAATCATAAAATCAATTAAAATATATGTTAATATGTTGGAAACAAGTTCACAAAAAGGAGAACCAAGAAAAAATGGAGATAATTTTATACCTCATGCTTTTTCAGTTCTTTAAAACAGACTGGGTCAATTTGAGCCGGAAAGACAACAGGTGTGGCTATTTGCTGCCTTTAAAATATTTAAATGGTTTTAAAACAATATCCTGAGCAAACTTTGACATAAAACTGTCTGTGATATCCCATCAATTTCTGTGCCTCTGATAATAAACTTAGTGAAAATAATACTGAATCAGTTTGTTTTTACTCATAAATGAGGTTAAATTTTATGTAAATCAGGAGTATCATACCATACATTACCAAAAAAAGCTAATTATATGTCAATATGTTTGAAACAAGTTCACTAAAAAAGGGGAAGCAACAACATTGGAGATAATTTTATACGTTATGCTTTATAAGCAATCAAAACAGACTGGGACGATTTGACCCGAGAGGACAAGAGGAGCTCAGTAATAATGATGCCAATGCGTGGGTTAAGTGTACACAACTTCATCCGTTTCAACAAGAACATGTTTTACTTTAATCATGTCAGGCCAGACAGCATTAACAGTTTCAGGTTTAACCTCATATATGAAAGTACTTTGGACCCTTGTTTCCATTCCCTTTACAGAGCTTCCAGCAGTAGTGACACAGCTAAAAGATGTGACAGAAAATCCACCTGTTCAACACCCACACCATCTGTAGACCCACCAGTTTCTTTCTTCAAGTATTGTCTGACCCTGTAGACATAGCAAATACCTCAAAATGCATGGATACTGTGGGTTATTTACCCATGTAGGGAAAGGTTTTTGGCTACTTTTTCCCTCTGCATCTTTAGATTGTGCGCATCAGCTAGAAAGAAAGAATATTCATCAACTTTGTGTTGCATGTGTACCATTAATGATGGATTAGGAAATGGTATGATGAAGATTTCTCCTGTTATGAAGTTAGTCTATAGACTACAGGCCTATGTATACTCAACAAAAATATAAATGCAACACTTTTGTTTTTGCTCCCATTTTTCATGAGATGGACTTAAAGATCTAAAATTCATTCCAGATACACAATATTACCATTTCTCTCAAACATTGTTCACAAATCTGTCTAAATGTGTGATAGTGAGCACTTCTGCTTTGCTGAGATAATCCATCCCACCTCACAAGTGTGCCACATCAAGATGCTCATCAGACACCATGATTAGTGCACAGGTGTGCCTTAGACTGTCCACAATAAAAGGCCACCCTGTAATGTGCATTTTTTTTTGCTTTATTGGGGGTCTGGGGACTCAGAACCAGTCAGTATCTGGTGTGACCACCATTTGCCTCATGCAGTGCAACACATCTTCGCATAGAGTTTATCAGATTGTCAATTGTGGCCTGTGGAATGTTGTTGTGAGGCCGGTTGGATGTACTGCCATATTCTCTGAAACGCCTTTGGAGACGGCTTATGGTGGAGAAATGAACATTCAATGCACGAGCAACAGATCTGGTTGACATTCCTGCTGTCAGCATGCCAATTGCACGCTCCCTCAATGCTTGCAACATCTGTGGCATTTTGCGGTGAGGCAAAACTGCACATTTCAGGGTGGCCTTTTATTGTGGACAGTATAAGGTACACCTGTGCACTAATCATGATGTCCGATGAGCATCTTGATGTGGCACACCTGTGAGGTGGAATGGATTATCTCAGCAATGCAGAAGTGCTCACTATCAAACATTTAGACAGATTTGTGAACAACATTTGAAAGAAATGGTAATATTGTTTATCTGGAATGAATTTTAGATCTTGGAGTCCATCTCATGAAAAATGGGAGCAAAAACAAAAGTGTTGCGTTTAAATTTTTGTTGAGTGTATATTCACTGCATCGATTAATAAATTCTAAAGAATATTGTATGTAAAAGTTTTATCCTTATTTGGTGCCTCGGGTGCAGTAAAATTCCCAAACAAAAGCTGAGGTCTCTGCTGACTGCAAGTTCAGCATTGTAGGGGATCAGACATTTGGGATCTCGCGATGCTCATCCACAGTGGAGAAACACTGTCCGATTCCCGTTTGACTAGGAGGCAGTCACGACCTCACAAAGATGTAGTCAATAAACTGGATAACACAAAGCTTGATGCTGTAGTTGGTGAGTGCATTTAATTTAAGACAAAACTCCCTCTAAGGTAAATCCAAACATTTTGTTTTCCTCCCTCTTTTATCAGCAAATGACTGTAATGTTCCATGTAATTTTAATTTAAAAAATATGAGTAACTTTATTTATTTACATTAGAACCTTTAAAAAACGATGTTTAAAAAGTGCTTTAACAGAGATAACAAAAGCTGAAAAAGGTAGAACTCTGGGTACAATAAAATTAAACAGGTCAAACAGAGACCAAAAGACTAAGAGGATAAAGCAGAGGGTCATGTTACTTAAAGCAACAAAAGAAAACAAACTGGTGAGCTGGAAATAGATGACATACTTTTCCACCCGTACAGAAGAAGAACCCTGGTGGAGAAGGCATTTCGTTTTATGTAAAATTACAGGACAATAAATAGATCATATATTTATAGATACATACATTTATGACAGTTAATAGTTGACAACATCACATGAGGAAAATGGAAAACAAGAGAGCAGAAAGAGGATAGAAAGAGAAAAGAATAAATACATAAAATAAAATAGAGTAAAAAATAACAATAATAATAAAGGGAGCAGACTGAAACAGCTGCTGACAGGCCTATCTCTGCTCCGGTCTGCTGCCATGCTATGATTGTGACACTGGTTTTCAGGTCCCTGGTTAAACTGAAGCACCAGGAAGCACTGTGATACAAGGACCAAGGACTGCCTGCCTCTACAAACGAGGACACCGATCACCAGCAGCGGGCCCTGTTCTTGGGGCCCCCGCCGGTGTTCTGTCAGATTTTGCTGCCTTGTCAGATTTTGCTTCCGTTATTGTTGTGTTTATCTTATCGTGCTAACATACCCATGTAGCAAGAGACATTCTACCATTTTCCTCTGATTTTTAATCAAAATTGAATTAGGATGGGAGCATATTCTGATAGTTCAGAATCACCCCATCAAAAAATGCTCCCTGTACTCAAAATGTCATAAATCATTAATAATCATATCTTTAGTCCTCTGTCATTAATCTCAGCTGGTTTTGGTGTGTTTTTAATTGGTACTTAAGTCTTGAGTAAGAATTACTCTCAAAAAGGGCATAAAGTATACATTAAATGTCATATGGACCCCTTTAGACACAAAAGCATGTTTCTTTGAATGAAAATATTTTTCTTTAATAATTTACAATGGATGACAGTTTACAGAATAGCTTAATATTTGATTTAAACACAGAAATCAAAAACAAAGGTAAAATTTGATCATAGGGTGACATCAGCTAAATTGAGCCATCAGGTAAAATGAGCCAGTTAAGGTTTGAGCCTCCTGTCTCTTTAGATTTTAACAGCCAATGACTGCAAACGATTTCAAATTGTTGCCATAACTTTACTTGACACAAAACAATTGATTTGATTGGTCTGTGGTTGTTGTGATGGGTGGGGCAACGCCTCCATTGTGGACTGGTGAGGAGAAGTGTAAGGTAAGTGGCCTGGCATACAGATTTCTCTTGAAAATGATAAGGTTCATAACTCAGTAAAAATATAGAAGCACATCTGTAAAACAAATGTTTAATATATGTTGATATATTCATCAGATATAATGCCAATTTTCTGATTGGTTAGGTTATTTTTTATGAAAAAGCATTTTTTGTTGGTGGCTCAATTTACCTTAATGCATTAAAGTGATATTCCGGGATGGAACAAGTTGGGTCCTATCACAAGGTTTCGGGCAGAAATCACCCGCTACAGAGACTCAGCTGTGGCTGCCAGAGCTGCACTGCAGCACACACGGCCACGAGAACTAGATCCCTTATTTAGCGGGACCATATTTTGTGTGAAAGTAACGCGCTGAAAATTCTCTAAATAAAGCGTGAATGCAGACCGATATCAGATTTTTTCGGTGGGAGTCCGTTTATTTGTGTTTTTGATCAAGGAAAATATGGCCCCGTGTGAGTGCAGAGAAATCAGCAGACCAGCAGGACGCGACGAGGAAGGGGGTGTGTGCTCGCAGCAACATGGGCTGCTGTGACACAGAAACACTGCTGTAGGGGTGATTTCTGCCCGAAACCTTGTGATAGGACCCAACTTGTTCCATCCCGGAATATCACTTTAAGGTAAATTGAGCCATGCATGTTAAGGTAAAATGAGCCACCCTCACTGTATGGATTTAACAGATATTTTAATGGTTTCTCTTACTAAAATCATCAATATATGTATATATGAATATGTTATAGCACAGTACGACATACCTCTTCACTTACATGCATGCGCACACACACACACACACACAGCCCATATACCCATGTGAGTGTATATACAAACACCAGCCCCCCCAGTGGGCAATGCCCCCGCCCCTGCCTCCTTTCCCCCCCCTTGGCTGTCAGAGTAATTAGGGGTTTTTTTTCTGGCTGAACATTTTACTGGGATGAGTCATAATTTGTTTTGTGTGTCACACTGTATTAATTCATATTCAGTTAACTTAAATCAGTCAAATTTAAAATACAAAGCATATTTTAATATAATTTAATTCATTATATGTCTCGGCTTGTGTCACGTGACACGTACGTGCCGCTGCAAGTGACGCGCTGACGGTTGTTTATGTTCGCACTGCCGTCTGGGAGCCGGAGGAGAAAAAAAAAAGGAGCCAGGGGAGACGTGTAGGCTAATTAAAAACGGATATCGCAATGGATATTAGGAATTTTTTCCGACCACCGCCAGAAACTAAAACTGCCTCTGGTAGGACAGAGCAGCAACCTGAGGCACGAGCGACAGCCGAGCAGGAGAACCGTATTCCCGTGGAGACTGAGCTGGAGGAGCTAACAGCTAGTGAGCTAGCGGTAGCAGCACAGAAGCACAAGCCCCCCCAGCAGAGCCGGAGCGGGAACAAGCCAATTATAGCCCCAATCCCAGCTGCAGCAAGCTCTCTCAAGCACAAAGCCATGGCCACAGTGACCCTCCGGATGATTCAGGTGAAGACAAGCCTACTCAGATAATTTTGAAGAAGTTTCCCTCTCGCCTTTTATAGGGGCAGAAACGCTCATTTGTTGCCCTGGTACAACCATAGAGACTGGTTAGAATACAGTGTTAAAGCTGATGCTGCATTTTGTTTTGCATGTCGAAAGTTTGGAACTGTAGATTCTGTGTTCACGAAAACTGACTATTGTGACTGGAAACACGCAGCAGAGAGAGGACTGCGCAAGCATGCAGAGTGTAAAGAACACATGGAAAGTGTGGCAAAGTGGCGAGAGAGAGTGAAGAGGGCTTATTCAGGACAGGAGATTTCCACCCTTGTGAATGAAGGCCAACTAGCCAGAAATCGGTACTACATCGGTGCTATTATCGACATGTTACAGTTCCTGGCCATAAATCGATTGCCTCTCAGAGGGAGTGTGGAAGCATTTAATTCTCAAGGTGATGCAAGCTGTGGACTTTTTTTGTCGTTGTTTGAGTATTCAGTGAGAAAAGACCCGGAGCTTGAGAAGATACGGCAAACAATCCCACAAAATGCTAGATATACATCACATGACATACAAAATGAACTACTTAAAGGAAAAGTTCGGTTCCTGCAGCTTTTACATTGTTTATAGAATGAAGAACAACAATATACTCACCCAGAAGGCTTTCCTGATGCAAACGGTGCTTCGGGAGATATTTAGATCCAAAATCGAGCAGCGGACACCGATATAATGGTAGCCCGTAGGGCATAGATCGCCGCTCCTAAAAACTGCATTAATCGTCCAAAAACTCCTGTTTTTCACCAATATTCCATCATGATTCGCGCCGAATGGACCGCCATTGCAGCCTGTGTCTCTCCACACAGCGCTGTGTGGCTGAACTAACCTCTGAACTGACGAGCTGTTTACATGCCCTTTGCGCATGCACCACTCATGCCCTTCAACCTGCACACAAGTCTCTGTTCCGGAGCCTAAAACACCACTGGGATGAAGAAGGAAGAAAGTGGACTAGGCTGATGGCAGGACAGAAGCTGCCGAAGTCTGATTTTTTTTCTGTATTTAGCAAGGCATGGAAGAAGGCTGCCACTGTAGCAAATGCACAGGCAGGGTTCAGAGGAACAGGGATGTTATAGGCTACGGATGTTGTTTTCCTTGTGCCCTAGGCCTTAATTGCAAATCCTGTAGGCCTGCAAACAAGGTTGTTTACTGATTGATAGCTATGTCTGTCTGTCTGTCTATCTATCTATCTAAGGCCACTGAGGAGTGGGTCAGCTGTGTGACCTGCAGGGTCTGGTTCCATGAGAGCTGTGGAGAGGATAATGGCGTCTGCGATGATGATAGCTTCTTCTGCCAGGATTGCCTTTAAATTTGCTGGTGTTTTTTTTTGTTGTTGTTGGTGTTTTTGGTTGTTTAGTTCCTTTTTTACACTAAATCACGAACACACACACGCACACACACACACACACATAAAGTTCCAAGATTTCTATGTAGGCTTAATGAACTAATGTTACTCAAGTGATAATTCTTGAAATTCTTTATACTTAAATTTTTATGTAACATGCCTATTTAATGTTGTTATTAATGAATTATTTTAGAGTTTCAAGTTGCTGTATTGTTATGGGATATTGTGTTATATGTTATATGTGTGTTATAATTAAAAGTTATCAGGTTGTTATATCAGAACGACTGCAATATGAGTGGCTCATTTTAGCTGATCAGTGGCTCATTTTAGCTGACCTCTGCTCACTTAAAAAATGTGGGACAGCTGATGTTTCAAAGGCTGTAGGACCTGAACAGTTGCACTTTATTATCAATTCAGCACCAAAATATTAAAAACAGTTCTTATTAACTATCGCATAAAAACACGATTTAATGCCATACATTGCTTTTTCTTGGCTTCCTAAACAATTTACCAAAAAGTGGCCCAAATTAGCTGATGTCACCCTACATCTATAGATACATCAAAAGATACATCTATAGATACATCTATAGATAGATACATCTATAGATAGATAGATACATCGATAGATAGATACATCTATAGATAGATACATCTATAGATAGATACATCTATAGATAGATAGATACATCTATAGATAGATAGATGCATCTATAGATAGATACATCTATAGATAGATAGATACATCTATAGATGGATAGATCTATAGATTGATAGATAGCTACATCTATAGATTGTTAGATAAATAGATAGATCTATAGATAGATAGATAGATCTATAGATAGATACATCTATAGATAGATAAATACATCTATAGATAGATACATCTATAGATTGATAGATATAGATAGATAGATAGATAGATAGATAGATACATCTATAGATAGATAGATCTATAGATTGATAGATACATCTATAGATTGATATATAGATATATAGATAGATACATCTATAGATAGATAGATAGATACATCTATTGATAGATAGATAGATCTATAGATTGACAGAAAGCTACATCTATAGATTGATATATACATCTATAAAGAGAGAGAGAGAGGAAGATAGACAGATAGATACATCTATTGATAGATAGATAGATAGATACATCTAGAGAAAGATAGATAGATAGATAGATACATCTATAGATAGATAGATACATCTATAAACAGAGAGAGAGGAAGATAGATAGATACATCTATAGATAGATAGATAGCTATATGAATAGATACATCTATAGATAAATAGATAGATACATCTATAGATAGATAGATAGATAGATAGATAGATAGATAGATAGATAGATAGATAGATAGATACATCCATAGATAGAGAGATAGATACATCTATAGATATAGATTATATCAGAATGACTGCAACGAGTGGCTCATTTTAGCTGACCTCTGCTCACTTAAAAAATGTGGGACAGCTGATGTTTCAAAGGCTGTAGGACCTGAACAGTTGCATTTTATTATATCAATTCAACACCAAAATATTAAAAACAGTTCATATTAACTATCGAATAAAAACACGATTTAATGCCAAACATTGCTTTTTCTTGGCTTCCTAAACAATTTACCAAAAAGTAGCCCAAATTAGCTGATGTCAACTATGTCCGAGACTTTGGCTCCTGGAAAACGGCGGAAAGTGCAACGGGGATTGTGTCCCCCAACTCAGCACCTGAGGTAGCTGATGCCGAGCCGAAAATAATTGTGTCCAAGAACTTCTCGGCGTCCATGATTTTGTAAAGAGTAGAGATCCTTTGCTCCAGTTCACAGATCTTCTTACTGAGATCGACGCAGCTCTGACAGCCAGGCAGTGAGGCAAGCGGGGCCATGGTCCCTTGTGAAAGTTCACTGTTTGTTTTACCTAGAAACTTTAAGATCCAGAGAGCTGAACAGTTGGGGATCCTCCTAGATACACAGAGATGACTGAGAAATAAGCGTACCCAGTAGTCAGAACAGAAATTTGCTTAAAAACAGTTAAAAACAGCCAAAAAACCAACACAGCTCAGCAACGTGGCAACGTGGCTTCCGGAAGCAAAAAATTGGACTCCGTATTTTTTCTCAGTTGCCCCAATCCTCTTCCGTAAGATAATGCCATTGGCGAACAATAGTTTTCCCCCAATAACTGTCTAATAAATGATGATATCAACATGATTATGAGTGCTGTGTGTGGGTTTTCAAGGTCAATGAATTATGTTATGATGGTGACTTTATCAAGGATCTATTGCTTATAGATGTGACAGTAATATGTGAGCTGCCTTGGTGGAGGTTTGCACTCTCCTTGTGCTTCAAGCTTGATTTATTTTGTTTTTAATTGAACTAAATATAAAAAAGGTGTACTAGATGACATGAAAATAAATCCAAACCATAAGTAATCATGAAAATCGACAATTTATACTTTCAAGTCTACTCAACGGTCGGACGTACAGCGTGATGACGTCACGCCGGGAGGTGGAGTTCCCGCCGTGTATCCAGGAAACAACGCAGCGCCCTGTTTGGGTCTTTTGATTTAAGTGGACTTGAAAGTATAACGCTCGTTAGAAACTTTTTTTCCTGCAGCGTTGGACACTTCAGTAGTGGGAAGTCTTTGGAAGGTTCGGTTTGAGTTGTGTTGAAAGTTATTGTTGCCCCCACAGAGGTTGTTAGGCTGGGACATGTAGCAGGTGGCGAACCCGAAGACTTGAAAGTTTACCAACAGAGTTCAGCGAGTATCCCGACAGACAGTCAAGATGGAGGCGACCCTGAGCTCCCTGCAGAGCCCTGACCTGAGGTACAGTAATGCCACCTGCTGAAAGTTTATCGAACCCTGAATTTTGTCATGGTTCTTACATCCATCGTCATTTGTACACAGCACTACTGCCTATCAAATAACGACACAAACTAAAGATAAACACACCAAACATGGGCTTCATTCATATATCCAGTTTATAACCCCCTCCTTACTGAGCAGCCCCCCAAAGAGAGAAATGACTGGACCCCTCAAAGTCAGGGATGGGCCTCCTCCAGGGATGCACGATATTAGATTTTTGCAGATATTTCTGAACTCATTATATTGCCTGTAATTTCTGTCAAGAGTACAAAGTCTTAACTCTGAAAATCTAGTTGATTTCATTGTGACAGTCTGTTAATGTGAGGAAAAGATGTTAAACAAGAAAAATAACATTTAACTCTTGAACATATAAAACTCTTGATTTTTAAATGTACCCATGCAGTGATTAAAAGGTGAAGCATCATGGAACATTTGTGTATTTTTATTTTCAAAGATTATTTTTATGGGGTTTTTTTTCACAAATATATGGAACAAGTGCAAATTGTTGACAGGAGGTTTGTTAAATACAATCCACTCATGTTCAATAAGTTAAACCTGTCCCTGCACAGTAAGGAGAAAATAAAAACACAAAACAAAAGCCCTCGAACCCACCCTTCCCAACCATCATTACAGAGCAAGAATTTTACATAAAAGAATCAACAGGACAAATAAACCAACTCTGCTTCATTCCTGAAGTTTTCATTTTGTTGACTAATTGTTTTCGTCAAAGTTTTTGTCAACAAACTTTTTTCCCTGACAAAAACTAGACAGTAACTAATGAAAATGTGCACATGAAAAAAAAAAACCCAAAAAACTGACATTTTTTGTCAAGAAATAAGAACTAGACAAAAATGTTTGAGGGGGACTAAATCCAATCAGACCTAATTTGTTCGGACTTGGGAGTATATCCAATCACAGCTGCCTTAGCTTGGTGGTGGTGAGATAAGTTGTGGAGCGATCCAATCAGATCTGCTCTCTTTATGAATTGAGATATTCATGTAGAGTAGGTTCACTGTTTGTTGTCATTTCTGGTATTGTAACTGAGACGTTCTGCCAGGTAGCCTAAATAAAGGTGACTGCATTTCACACAAAAGGAAAATTTGTTTCTTGTTTAGGAATCCTACTTTACTAGTATTCAGTATAGGGTTATTAGATGTTATTATTAGATTTGATGTTACAAATATTAGAAGAGGTTTTAAAAAGAAGAGATGAAGCTTTTCTTCGCCTAGGAGGTTATGTTTTGTTCCATATTTTTGTTTGTTTGTTTGTTAGCAAAATTACGCAAAAACTGTGTGACAGATGTTGCTGAAAATTTCAGGAGCTGTTGTTAACGGACCAACTTTAAAATGATTAGACTTTGATGGTGATCTTAATAACTACAATAAGTGAATGATCGTTTTAGCTCAATAACTGTCTAACTAATAATGATATCAACATGATTCTGAGTGCTAGGTGTGGGTTTTCAGGGTCAGAGAATCATATTATGATTGTAATTTTATCATGTAGCTATTTCTAATAGATGTAACAGCAATATGTGAGCTACCTTGGTGGAGTTTGCGCAGCACCTGTTTATCTGCATTGACCAAAAGTCTTAATGTGGAAGAACAATATTTAAGCAAACTTTTAATGTTTTGAGGTATTTTCCTGATTTTTTCTGTTGCCGATCTCAGACTTTACCTTGATTTAGTGTCTTATTTACAGCCCAGCAATCTCAGCATTTGGTTTAATATTTGTGTGTTTTCCAGCTCTGTCCTGTCGTCATGTCAGCCTGAGCTTCAGGAGCTGATGAGACAGATCGACATCATGATCAGTAATCAGAGGAGGGAGTGGGAGGCTGAGATTCAGGCGATGGAGCTCAGGCTGAAAAGTGGAGAAGAAGAGCTGTCTGCCTCCAGAAATCTGATTCAAAGACAGAACCTTGAGGTAGAGAATCAGATCCTCTTTTTTATCATCGTTTTGTAATCCAGATTACAAACCCGAATAATCGAGGGCTAAACTTTTTGTAGTTAAAACCTAATCAGTGTTTGGAAGCAGAGATAGATGATGAAACTCCTACATTTAAATTGAATAACCTCTGATACCACATTAAAAATACATTCTTTATTTTAATGAAAGTATAGAACCCTAAATGAACCAGTCTGTCCTATTAGAGAGATGCTGTGTGGAGGAATGACTCCACCAATTCTTCCGAAGTCTTAAGTTTTCGCTTTGGAACATCCTTTTAATGATCCACCCCGGGTTCTCAGTGGGGTTCATGTCTGGGTCTGAGCTGGTCTCTTTGGGAGCAAATTTTGAGGGGTAATGGTGTGGGTTAAGGACTGATGAACGTGAACACTGATGAACATTAGAAATTACCTCCTGTTAACTTCACCCTGCTGTTAGCATTAGCTTGTAGCAATGAGCAAAATAAATACTTCACAGCATTGAAATACTCACATTTCCATCATCAGGTTTGGCAATGGATTGTTGGTACTGAGTCTGGATTGAGGAAAAGTCTAGTTCCCAGTCTGTGTCAAACTGACTGCAGTTGAAGAAGCACGGCCATGGAGTGACGGGCACACACATTCAGGTTTTAGTTGACTGTAGCTGCTCATTCCTTTAAATAGGATAATTAATCCACTGGGCCCTTTGGTCCGAGCCTTGTAGCCTGTATGTGAAGATATATGAGGCTGTTTACAGCCAACAGCCAAGCGGGGACACCTTCTGAGCTTAGATGTGCTGAACACTGATCTCTTGCTAAGAATATAAACAATATGGCGGCACTACGCACAGACATTTCACTCAGGTTGATATAGACTTATGCAAATAAAATGCATGTTACGTAACAGTAGATCCACAGACTCAGCAGCTCTCCAGATACCCTGAGTTTACATTCATGCAGTCTGCTAAATACAGGTGGTGTTGTCTCATATTTTGTGGGATGGGAGGAAGGCCAAATACCCAAAACATGTGCAAAGTCTTAAAATGTGTTTTTTGCATAATATGGGACCTTTAAGAAAACCCTGTGTGCAATGATTCATGATTAGTTTCCATACAACCTGTTTTTACAGTAATACTGTACTATGTCAGCTTGGCCCCCAGTTTCATTGCATTTTGATGTTTTAATCACATTTTGACTACACAGTTTATGCTGTGTCTCTTGATTGTAGATCGATTTGCTACATAAGCAGCTGGAACAAGTCAAGGTCGGTCGACATGAGTCAGAGTCGGCCAGCAAGTACGAGCAGCAGCTGCAAAGAGTCAGAGACGAGGTGAGAAGCAAGTATCAGCAGTATTATTCTGTCATTGACTAATTAAAGTGATTTAATGGTACTGGTACAAAATGATTTCTGAGCAAAGTTATTAAGACATTTGATGAGATGTTAATCATTTTCTCATCATTTCTCCAGTTTTTAAAAGGATTTGTATTGAATAAATGTCCCTCAATGCAATAAAATTATTTCCTTTAATCTATCTCAGTTTTCTTTGAATGTATGTTGAGTTTAAGATTAAACTTTTTTTCCCTGCAGTTGGATAAATTAAAGAGAAGTTATCAGAAGCTTCAGCGGAAACGGCTTAAGGAGACAAATGGAGGAACAAAATCCACTGACGGGGATCGATTAGAGGTCACCAGGCTCAATGAAAAGATTGAGGTACAGCACCTTAAACCCAGTGGAGGGTTGCAACCAGCCAGCAAAAGTTCAACCAGGCCTGGTCGGAAGTATTTTGTTATTCAAAGAGATGCAGCATCTTATTCAAAGCCTTCATCTTGTTGCTTACACCCATTTCCCTGGAGACAAAGTCCTCTTTAAAATACCGGTGTAATGCTGATTGTCTTGAAAGGTGGTAAAGTTTGGGTGACAAGTTGAAAGAGATGATTTTTACCAGCTGTTTCCTGTCAGAAGAGCGCTCAACCAGTGAAATATAAGTTTTAAGATAATTCAATCACATACAGAGATCATTATTGCCTTTTTATTCAAAGTCTGGGCGAGGGTTGGTGACATCATGTGACTTTTCCTCTAAGTCAGTGAAGCCCACAAGTTCATTTCAGTGTCAATTTATATATAAAGGAAACAAAAAGTAATTGTGCTGTGAAAATAATAGAACTGAAATATTTCCACAACAGTCTTGAAGTATTTCTAGTTCTTTACAAGGAGTTAGCTGTGATTGACGTCCTGTTTCTGAAAAAAACATATATGTAACACTAAATGTATTTCTTTGAACAGAAAAAAACTTTAGAGTTAAATGTATGGGAAAATCAGTATATAATATGTTTATCGGTTGCCGACATCGCCGCAGACCCCTGGCGCATGTTGTACGTGGGCACGATCCCCAGTCGGGGCGCGCTGAGGACAGTCTGCCCTGGTCGACAGTCGCGCCGGGGGCGAGGGGCCCCGTCCCTCACTCTCAGGGGAGAGAAGGCACAGCGAGCACTTGTGTCCACGGCCTCGGGAAGTGGCGAGTGAAGAATAGTTTGAATGATCCTGAAATCTATGTTTAGCTCATTTAATAGATTTTTAAATTTGCATTTTAACATAAGCAAATGTTATTATGAAAAGAATATAGTTTATGTTTCTTTTGTTTGATTAAGTTTGCATAAATGCAAAACGAGGAGTATTTTGCAGTTATCAGTGTGGCTAACATTAGTGTGGCCCTCGTGGCTGCAGTTACCCATCCTTCATATTGACAAATGTGATCATAGTAGAGCCCACAGTTCATTCACTCAACGACAAAGTGCCCTCTGCTGGCTCCAGAGAATAAGGTTTGTTCCTTCTGTTCCTGTAGGAGTATCATCAGCGCTCAGTGGAGTGGCAGCAGCAGAGCATCACGCATCAGAAAACACTCCGAGCTCTTGAGGTTCAAAACAAGAGTCTGACTGAAGAGCTCACTCAACTTAAAGTGAATTTAAATCTTACTTTTCACACATTTTATCAATTCAATACATCAACCTGAGTGAAGAGAAGGCAGTCACATTCTCACTGTTTTTTTCTGTTGTTGATTTCCAGTCCCAGTGTTCACTGGAGGCAGAGAGAGAGCACAGGGAGCACCGCTCACAGGTACAGGACCTTCTCACCCAGCTGGAGACGACTCGAGGCAGTCTGCACACACAGGAGCTCGAACTGGAGCAGCTCAGACCGCTCAAGAGGCGTCTGGAGCAGTTTCACAAGGAGCAGCAGATGAGGAGCAAGGTAGGAATCAGAAATGTGATCAAAAATATAAAGACAAACAGAAAGAAATAAAATCAAGGAAGAGTAGACATGAAGATAGTTTTACCAGCATACAAAGATAAAGAAGGTCCATTTTATTTCCAAGAGGCTTTAGCCTGAGAATAATTGTCATTGTTATGTATTGCAAAAAAAGGATCAGTCCATAATATTTTCAAGATAATGGAAAACATGACAAAGAATTTGTAATGACTTCTAAATAATGATCATTTACACTTCAGCACACAGTCCGTAAATGTATCTGTAATCAAATCAGCATCCAGAGATCAGTCAGAGAGAGATAGCATGTTGTTAGCAGAGTGGATTGTGCCTGAACAGATGTGTGGTTATGGAAAAGGTTTGACTGAGTGGTATAATTTAAAAAATGAGAGGATTGTAGGTGTACTTTGCCAGGCTTGCAGTGCAGCTGGATCCTTCTGATTCAGTATCTGTAATCATACAGATCCATCTTCCATTCATTAATTTATCAATGACGCTTATTGCCTTTTGGCTTGCGGAGGCCTGGAGCCCATCCCAGCTGACACTGGTCCAGCGGCAGGATAGACCCTGTACTGGTCACCGGCCAATCACAGGGCCACACAGAGAGACAGATAACCATTTACACCCACACTCTTACCTGAGGGCAGTTTAGAGTCACCAGTCATCCTCATCAGCATGTTTTTGGTCTGTGTGAGGAGAGTGCCTGGAGATTACCCATACATGCACGGGAAGAACATGCACACTCTGTACAGAAAGGCTCTGACCCACTCAAGGATCGAACCAGCAACCTTTTTGCTGTGAGGCACGTGCACTGCCTGCTTTGCCACGTTGCCAGGCTCAAATCTATACAGCTGTGCTCAGCCCAACGCAGCTTAGCCTCTTTTACTGTCCAGCAGGGCAGATTCTTGGGCCAGTTTAATCACAAATACATACAGTCATGGAAAAAATTATTAGACCACCCTTGTTTTCTTCAATTTCTTGTTAATTTTAATGCCTGGCTCAACTAAAGGTACATTTGTTTGGACAATTATAATGATAACAACAAAAATAGCTCATGAGAGTTTAATTTAAGAACTAAGAACTATTCATTTTCCATGGTTTTCTTGATAATAACCAAAATTACTTAAATTCTTACATCAATAGCTATGGCATTGTACCGCCAAAAACACTACTTTTAAGCATTCCATGTTTTCTTTTCTGTTTGCTTTAAACACATGATACACACAAGAGTTAATACTTGATTGCATAACCATTGTTTTTGATGACTGCAGCCATGCCTTGGCATGCTCTCCACCAGCTTCTGACATTGTTCTGCTGTCACAGCAGCCCATTCCTGTTGGACAAATTCAAACAAATTTTCTTTGTTTTTGGGCTTGTGGTTCTCCATTTTGAGTTTGATGATTTACCACAGGTTTTCAATTGGATTAAGATCTGGTGATTGAGCAGGCCAAGGCATGGTGCTAATGTTGTGGTTCTCCATCCAGGTTTAACTGACCTTGCCGTGTGGCAAGGGGCATTGTCTTGTTGGAAAATCCAGTCATTTGAGGCAGGAAAGAGTTTTCCAGCTGATGGAAGAAGACTGTTTTCAAGGGTAGTCCTGTACATGACCTGGTTCATTCGCCTTCACACAATTGCATTTGCCCTGTTCCACTCAGACTGAAACAACCCCAGATCATGACTGATCCACCCCCATGTTTTACTGTAGGGCAAGACAGTCTGGGTTGTAAGCTTCTCCAGGCTTCCTCCTAACCAGTAAGTTGGCTGGAGTGGCATCAATTCAAAATTGATTCATCACTGAAGAGAACCTTAGCCCAATCATCAACAGTCCAATCCTTGTGGTCTCGAGCAAAGAGTAACCGGCCTTCCTCTGCCTTTCATTGATGAAGGGCTTCTTGCGTGCTCTGTGTGACTTCAAACCAGCTTCAACAAGTCGGTTTCAACTGTCCTTGCTGAACAAGTCACATTTCTCGACAGTGCCCACTCATTTTAAGGTCCCTGAGGTCTGACGACGATTCCTGACACAGGAACGGATGAGTGCACGGTCATCTCGTGGGGTAGAAAGACGCTTTCCTGCCACGGCCAGGTAGCAATTTATTAGTGCCATGTTCAGCTTGTTTTTTTTTTGTTGTAATGAACGGCTGTCTTGGAGATCTTCAGTTTTTTCGCTACCTGTCTCTCACTCATGCCAATTTCCAGCAGTGCCAAGATGGCTACCTTTGTGGCTTCACATAATTCTTTTGTTTTAGGCATTATGTGAGAGCTGACAACTTCTGAGTTGTGCTACAGCTTGAATGTAAGCAGGAAACCACTCTAGGCCTTTGCATGTGCAGTGCTGCTTGTGACATGAAATGGCCTCTTATATACCCAGGGAATCAATTAAGCTTAAGAATGTCAAATAGGACATAAAGTATTATGTGACCAGCTGCATTTTTTGTTGTGTTCACTGTATTATACGTTTAGTGGTACCAGATATTAGAATGAACAAGAAATTGAAGAAAACAAGGGTGGTCTAATAATTTTTTCCATGACTGTATTTCATTGACTATATTTTCAGTTTTCTTTATGGTTTCTTTTAGCTTACCTCCTCTGCTGTGGTTCAGAACACCTAAAGGAACCATTTTTATCAACAGAGCTGCCAGTGGTGACCTTTCATTCATTTGCTCCATTATGAAAGTTACCAAATTATATTTAAGGTTCTTTCTTTCCTCTCTTTAGTGCTTCTTCTTTTATAATTAGATGTGTGCAAAGGTTTTTCTGCATTTGTATTTGTATGTTTATGTATCTGTCAAGGTGCATATATACATAGTTTTCCTTTTGAAGTGTAATTAATTATTTTTCTATATTACCCCCCTCAATAAACACAAACTTACCTACACTGGTATGGATGCATACATGTATGGAAGACTATGTATGATTGTAATTATATCTACATATGTACTAAAGAGGAATATTTTCTTTTCTTTTTGTTCTTTTTCTTCTACATAATTGCAACAAAATGTATTGATCACAAAGCAAATAATATTTAAGATTTCATTTGGATCTGAGATTTGATTAGTATCCCATCTATGAACATTGAGAAAGTGGAGCCATGGCCGACTCTGCAGCTATTCTTTAGCTTTTGACCCCCATGTCTTGATTTAGAGTTGATGTTAATGACTGATGTTCAAGCTGTAGACCAGTTTAGAAATATTTGGTCTCAAACCCAATATAGGACTTTTATACCCACCTTGTTTGACATGTAGGAGCCTTTATCCTCTACAACTAATTACAAATGTTGTTACTTCCACATTTACCTTGTTAGATAGTGAATTAGTGCTCTATCAGTGGGACTTAGGTCCAGTTTTAAAGGCTGAGTGTTATCTGCTGTTGGCAGGTGCCCTCAGAGGAAAGAGAGGAGCTCCATGCCACTGTGGACTCTCAGGACTGGATGCAGAGCCAGAGACTCCATGATGAAAACACCAGACTGAACCGAGCATTGAAAACTAAAGATCACGTCATCCGGTGAGTAATGTTTTCAGTCGAAGATCTGATGCAGTACATCAACTGTACACAAGAGGGCACTCAACACCCACAGTACTCTGTCCATTAGCTGCAATATGATGAAGATTTCTACAGATCTTGCTCTTTTTGCAAGAAGAGGTCATTGAAGGACACTTGTCTTTTCTTTCAGGTCTCTGGAGGACTGTCTGGCTGCACGGGGCTGCTCTGGAATACAAAATCTCCGACAAGATCTAGAAAAAACGGTGATAAAACTTCACTGCAGCCAAGAGTGTGAGGCTCACCTGCAGGCAGAAGTGGCATGCCTCAGAGAGAGGTGAGTGCTGGAGTCTTTATCAGCCCACTCAGTTGACATTTTGACATTGGGGCTGCTTGATCAGAGTAAAATCATTTTCCTGATTACTCTGTATGATGTTGGTGTTGAAAAAATCAAACACAAGTAATCACTGGCATTTGCATTTTGTATTCTGGCCTTAAAGCGATAGTCCAGTTTTTTTGTTTTCATGTTGTGGACTCCCTCCTGAGTCAAGACAGGCAGATGGGCACTATTCTTTCAACTTTGCCTGCAATAACAAGTAAGAGATAGACAAAGGTCACCCACTGCTAACTAGCTTAGCTCAAATTGCTGGAAGCCAGTGGGTAGCATTAGCCTGCCTCTGCCTATGGTCATTAGACAAAGTCTTCAGCAACTCTAAACAGCCCTGTGTGCTGGTTGTAACTTGTTTTTACCATGTTGATGCAACAGCAGTATGTGAGCTAGCTTGGTGGAGGTTTGTGCTCCCGAAGACCCGAATATGACTGAAAACCTGTAGCGTGCATACCAGTCCAGTAGATGGCGATGTAGGTTTGCAGAGAAACAGAGCTGTTAGAACACACATACGCTTTTCAGTGAAGACAAACTTTTCAAAAACAGTGACAAGTGGATACACAAAGACGCAGGAGTTTATTGACTGGACAGCAAATCTATGTGGATAGTTTTGTCTGGATTACAAAACGATCACAGTATCAATCAATCAATCAAACTTTATTTATCAGGGACTTTTCATACTTAAAAGCAACACAAAGTGCCTTACCAAGGCTAAAAACAACATAAAAACAGAAAACCCCGCTAACCCCCATCCCACAAATACAGAGACATATCCAACACACACTCGCAGACATCAACATACGCATACACACATACCCACACACATTCATACGAGCTGTCATAAAAGAGAGAGAGAGACATGGCTGGGCACCAAGGACGGAGGCAAGGAATAGGCTACAGTTAGCAGCATACATGTTGCATGGGAGACGGCAGAAGCTGTTTAACCCTGAAACGCTGAATGCCGTCTACAGGAAGCCGAACACTGATACATTTTCGAAACTCTTCACTCTGGACCCTGGTTTCAAAAGTTTGCAGATTCAGGCACTCCGGGCACCGGTCTTTTGTAAACGGGAGACAGAAACAATGAAAACTCCCTGTTTTTGTCTGAAAACATTGTCGTGTAAACACCACCGAGCTCTGTGTTTACATTTCTTTTATCAAATTAGACACTTTATTCTGTATTTTTCCAGATTAGAGAAGAAGAGTCTGCAGAAAGCTGACCAGTCAAAGATGGAGGAGCTGAGGACCACTAAAGCAGAGTATGATTCAACTGTTGGTGAACTGAAAAAGGTCAGGAAACGGCCTTCATAGGAGTTTTTTGATTTCACATCAGTATTTTGTTTATGAAAAGAAAACCCAATAACAACATGTACTGTCTCCTCCTGGGTTCATGTTTCAGCTCAGAGAGGAGCTTCAAAGAGTGAAGCAGACTCACAGCGGGGAGGTGGAGGGGATGAGGATGGAGGTGTCCAAACTGACCTCTGAGCTGCACCAACGTGACGTCACCATCAGCACCCTGATCAGCACCAAACAGCAGTTTCAGGAAGAAATGCAGAGAGCAGAAAAGACGGCAGCTAAATTTAAAGTAAGAAGTCAAACAGGTGTAGTCCTGTGTAGGGCTGTACAGTATTCTCACTATCAGTATCGGCTGTCATTGACATTTTTTGCAGGTATTTACCGCTGATAAATGGGAAGTGAATCAGCAGAATACACAAGTGTAGCGTGATTCTTCACCTTATCATCACGACATGGATACATTTAAAAACCAAGTCTCACCTTTTTGAGCGTTAAACGTTGTTTTACTTGTTTAACATCAGTTCCTCACAAAGACAGAGTGTCCCAATGAAATTAACAAGTAACTTTTTGTAAGTAAAGACTTTGTACTCCTGACAAAAACATTGCTATCGGCGGTAATGAGTTCAGAAATATCAGCATATCCAGTATCTGTGAAAATCCATTATCATGCACCCCTAGTCCTGCAAAATTTTCCTGCTGATAAAAAATACTGTTGTCCTCAAAGTGAGCAGCCTGGGTTCAAGTGGGCCCTGTGGCTCCATTCATGCGTGTCATTCCCCCACATTCTCTTCCAAACATATCCACTGTTTTGTCCTAAGGCAAAAAGACCACACGGAGGTACTGTATGTAAAATTAGTTTTTTTATCTGTTTGTTCTAATGTTACAGATTCCATGTTATATATTTTTAGAAAGCTAAAATTCCCTCAAATATTTCCCTCAGGTTTTACAGACAGAGAAATTGTGTTGTTTTGTAGATGATACAATGCAGTGATGGTGGCCATTTGTTTGGTGTTGC
The DNA here is from genome assembly GCA_036419115.1 of Scarus forsteni. Taxonomy (NCBI): domain Eukaryota; kingdom Metazoa; phylum Chordata; class Actinopteri; order Labriformes; family Labridae; genus Scarus; species Scarus forsteni. The sequence goes on from JAZDUH010000136.1 coordinate 315,825, forward strand.
CATGATAACACTTAGGACGAACAAGCAGGACCTGCTGCTTCAACTGTTCTGTCTCTGTATCTGATTATTATTGTGCTGCTTGCCTGTGATAGGCCGCCATCACTCTCTGCCTGGTATCTCTTCTGTCACCCAAACTTCTTTGTCCTCCTCCTCTTTTAGAATTGAGGACTTAAGACGACAAACATCACCCCATGAGCTGTTTTCTGCACTCATTGAATCAGCGTTTGTGCTTTAATAAGCTTCACATAACTGAGGAAAAAGACGCCTCTGAAAGTGACTCCTTGGTTAGTGGAAAGAGCACCTCAGAATGCTTTGAGTGCATATGGCTAACAAGGATGTCTGTTTTAAAACATTTTTCTCTTATTATGAAAAATAAATTTAAAAAATAGTTTTTTTGTGTGTTTTCGTGCCTTGAAATTTTGTGAAACACTGACGTTACATAAGTTATCTTACCATATTAAGGTGTGCAGCTACTCCTGCTTCCAAGAATGAATGCAGCTGACTTTGATGATTTCATCAAACAGGTCATGGTTTGTTGTAATCCTGTTAAAGCTCGTCCTCGTGTACAGGAGAAGATTGGTCAGATTCACTCTCGGGTTATGCCCCACTCACTGGTCAAAGACAGTTGTTTGAGTGTTGTGGTATGTAGTTGAGAACCTCCTGTGGAGGACATGAATCTGAGCATTTGACTTCAAGCAGTTTCCCAGAATAACCGTTAAGTTTCAGTTGTTTTCACAAGTCATTGGCCTCTCTTATTTCTTGGAAATGCAGCTGTGGTTTTCCTGTATGAAGTTAAATTTAGTCTTCTGTAGAGATCTTGACAAATAAGCTAGTAACTTCAAGGAAGACCAGAGTTTTGACCAGAAATGATAAGAAAACTGAGGCGGTTAATTCTGCAGAAAAAAAATATATAAATGTAGTGGTTATGTTGCAGAAACACTTAAATAAAATGTGCATGTTTGATCAGGGCCACCACTCTAGTTTAAATTTTAAACAATACTGTTCAAAATTACAGATAAAATCAAGTCTTTGAGAATAACTCATACTATTATAAATAAAATAATACAAGCAGAGAAGCTACATTCTGACTGTTTAGTGTTAATGGTGAAGCTGCACTTTCATTCCTGTGTTCAGCAGTTAATCAACAGTGGACTCCTATTGTCTGATTTATTTATTTATTTATATTTATTTATGGTATTTGGTATATTATATTTTGTTAAGAGCCTTAGTCTGTTTTTAGTGTATATGTTATTACTTCCTTTGAAACCAGCTGCTGCAATACCGCAGTTTGCCAGCTTGGGATCAATGAAGTCCATCCATCCATACATCCATCCTTACATACATAGGTATGGGGATTGAAAACAGTTCCAGTTGAGAATCACTAACAACTCCCTTAAGAAATTGATATCATCAGTCTTTTTGCTCATCAATTCCCTCATCAATTACTTTGAATTTTTCTGCACACTTTGCAACTGAAGGACGCCACAATCTGATCAGAGGCAGTCAGCAGAAACGACAACAAAGAAGTCAAAAATTCTGTCAGACAAGGAGCAAGAAGTGGTCAAAATTTTATCTTAATTTTTGACAAAGGAACCGTCAAAGAATCGAGTCTTGAAGTAGAATCATTAATGGCATTTGTATCAATAAAATTGCATCAAATCCCATCCCTAGTTAGACATTTTCCTTTAAAGAGTTTAGGAAAATCATGCATTAGCAAAAGCTAAGTGGCTCACGAATTTACATTTCCCCAGATGATTCAAACCCAGTTGGATGCTACACAGTGTGAGAACCAGGAGCTGAAGGGACAGCTGCAGAGACTGGAGGTTTGTCTGCCCAGACGTTGTTGATTTTCAATCATTGCTGCAAAATGTATAAAAGTAATTTATTGCTTTAGCATGTCTCACCTTCATTGCTGCTTATCTCTTTTAAGGGGAGGACAGGTACCCCACTTACACTTAGAGAGAGCTATGTGTTGTCTCTGAGCAGCCTGGAACAAGGGAATCAACAAATTAAGCAAGTTCCTGCTGAGATGCGCACTCACTGTGAGGTCTCCTTCCTGAGAGAAGCTGAGCTCAGCCACGCCACGTCGTTCCCATCACTGCCTGATCTTGACAGGTGCTCGCTGCGATAAACACAGACGTGCTTCTCCATTGTCATCAGAAACATAAGTAACCTCTTGTTTCTTATTGTAGCCATGGAGAGGTCAGACTTCACCAACACAGGGAGGAGAACCTGACTCGATCTGAAGTGGAGACCCAGAGGCTCTTTAAACAGCCCAACGCCATATCCCCCTCCCCTACAGATCAGCCCAGCAGCCAGGATCAAGACAGCAGGCCCCAGTCATCAGCATCCTCATCTTCATCCTCCTCCTGTAACACCCAGCAGAGTCTCTTCAGGACAAACTCAGAACCTTCTTCCAGTGATTCTGCTGCTGAGGGCCAAAGTCCCAGCTCTGAGGCTTCTCTCACATCAGCGTCGAAAGGAAATATCTCCCTAAATCCCAGGGTAAGGCTTACCCATGATTCAGTGCTTCATTTGTGTTGTTCTGGTTTCTTTGACATACAAACCCCTATTCCAATGAAGTTGGGACATCCTTTTAAATATCAGTAAAATGAGAATATAATGATTTTCAAATCCTTTTAAGCTGTATTTAGTTGAACACACTACAAACTAGAAAGCACAAACCTCCACCAAGGTAGCTCACATGTTGCTGCTACATTTATAAGCAATAGTTCCATGATTAAGTTACCATCATAATATGATTCATTGAGCCTGAAGACCAACATATAGCACTCAGAATCATGTTGATATCATTATAAGTTATTTATTGAGCAAAAACGATTGTTAACCACAGATCACCACCAAAATGTAATCATTTTTAAGCTGGGCTGTTAACAACATCTCCTGAAAATTTCAACAAAATCCATCCAGTAGTTTTTGCAGAATCTTGCTAACAAACAAACATATCCAAGCAAAACCATAACCTCTTTGACGGAGGTTAAAAAAAAAACAAACACTTCTTCAAACTAATAAACTCTTTTTCTTAATGCAAATATTCACCAAAGTTGAATTTCATTCCTGCAACATGTTCCAAAAAGGCTGAGCAGTGGCATCAAAAGAATGGGAACGTTGATGAATACTCCAAAACAACTGTTTGTAATATTTCACAGGTGAACTTTAAACAGGTGAGCAGCATGTTTGGGTGTAAGAGGAGCATCTCTGAAAGGTTCCGTTATTCACAGGCAGAGATGGGGTGAGGTTCACTGCCTTGTGAGTGACTGCTTGAGAAAATAGTCTATTACTCCAGGAAAAATTCTCTTATAGTAGCAGGAAATGTAGGGATTATATCATCTACAGTCCATAATGTCAACAAAAGATTCAGAGAATCCAGAGAAATCTGTGCACACAAGTGGAAAGGCCAAAAATCCAACACTAAATGCCTGTGACCTTTGATCCTTCAGGCAGCACAGCAGTAAATACATTGATTCAGTGATCAGGAACACTTCAGAAAACTATCATCAGTTTATATAGTTTGTGAAAGTTAAACCCACCACGCAAAGCAAGAGTCATGAATCAGAACCAGAAACACAGACGGCTTCTCTGGGCCTGAGCTCTCCTGGGATGTGGAAAAGTCTGCTGTGGTCTGAGTCCTCACTCTAAATTATTTTTGGACATCATGGACATGGTGTCCTCCATGTCCATGGACCATCCAGACTGATGGTATGGGGGTGTGTTAGTGCCCATGGCATGGGTAACTTGCACACAACAGAGTGCCGGTAGTAGTCTGGCCTGCCTGGAATCTAGACCGGTCTCCCACTGAAATGAGTGGCTCAGTGTGAAGCACTAAATATGAAAACAGAGCCCAGACTGTTGAGAAGCTGAAGTTCTACAGCAAGCCAGAATGAGAAAGACGCTTCAACAACCAGTGTCCTCAGTTATTAAAGCTTATCCAGTGTTTTTAAAGAGAAAAGTGATGTAGCACAGTGCTAAACATGCTCCTGTGCCAGCTTTTCTGTGATATATTGCCGACATCAAATACAAATTTACAAAAAGGCAATGAAGTTTATCAGTTTGACCATTGAATATCTTGTTTCTTTGTATTCAACTCAGTGTACAAAGGTCAGAAAGGATTTTCAAATCATTGCGTTCTGTTTTTATGTACGTCCCAACTCCATTGGAATTGTTGTTTGTAAATATCTGTGCTTTGTCACAAATTAATAGCTTAATTGAAAAAACTGCTGGTGGTGTTTTATGCTTAACTGTTCGTAGTATACTATAAATAGTAAAATGACCTGCTTCAAAATGTGAAGTTTTGAATATTCCAAAGAGATTTACACACGTCACACTCATTTACTGGAGCAGAGGTTCCCTCTCTGCTGCTCAAACCTATCACATTTCCACTGAGCGCTCCAGTTGTGTTCAGTAATATCTGGGTTTGTAAATCTAATTAAATAAATCAATACTGCGATTGAGAAGTCTTGAGCTGTTATTCTGGCCACAAGGTAGTTAGCTCAAGTGCTCTCTCAAGAACTTTTGTTGCTCGTCATCATCATCTCTCGCTTTTCAAACAAATAATTAACCTTTGTGGCTGATGTCAGATGAGATTTTGGAAGGTTTCTCTTGAGTGTTCTTGGAATCAGAGCTTGATTTCATAGTTTTATTCAGCATATGAGGTGTGATGAAAGGAGATATGATCAATCCCAGATGAAGACTAGAAAAACAGAGAGCCCACAGAACTTCGCCAAGCAGCTCAGTTCCTGCAGTGGTTTTTCCAAATCCCCTCTAAAGACACAATTCTGGATCACCAGATCCAGAACAGAGCCAGGATCCAGACCAGAATCAGCAGGTACAGGGAGGATGTTATCCTGTATCAACACAAGTTTTGGGAACATCACTTGATATTTAGATATGATATAAATTGTTGCACGTTGTCGATGGATTTTCCACACAAACTTCTATGTTTTTTTTGTGACTTCAATCTGGATTAGATCCAGATTGGCATTACCTTGATTATAAAGACATGGACCCAGGGCTTGGCGCTTAGCATTTTCCCAAGTAGCACGGGTGCTACCAAGTTGAAAAATGTAGTAGCACACAAATATTTTTAGTAGCACAATGAAAAGTTACCAAGTAGTGTGTTCTTCTTTAATACAAAGATATGCGGTGGGGACATCTAAGTTCTCCAGAATCCCCCCCACTATAAACCTGGCCTAACATACGTACACCAACTGGTTGATTACAAACCACTCCTTTTTCAACAGGGATGAATGTATATGCAGTTAACTAGACATTAAAAATAATAATCAGGACTGTAGGGAAATTTGATCTCCAGTCCACATCTAGACAGAATGGTCCTCTCTTCTGTTTCATACACTGAAGACGTGTAGCACATTTTCACCTGATTTATACACCGTCCACTGAAAACAGCTCTGAGACCCACTTATGGGCCTCCACCCACAGGTTGAGAACCCCGCTGCACCAGTACATTGTATTTGGCGCTTGATCCTTCAAATATTGTTTTTATATCATGGACAATATGTGATGGAGGAGACCTCAGGATGAATTTATAATTTAGAAGACAGGGAGTGAAACTGCAGCTGAGAGCTGGACTGATGAAGAATGTTCAGTTTTGAATCATCAAAAGGCTGACTCTTCATTCTTGTCTTTGTGTTCGTATTAAACAGCTTGCATGAGCTATCCAGACACCATTTGAATCATAAAATCACACAAAGTGATGTCTTCTTACCGACACGGAAGAGCGTGTGCCCAAAGACGGAGAGTGATTCAGGAGGGATTTAGATCAAATGTTCACGTACATCGGCTACACCGCGAAAAAGACATTACTGACAGACAACAATGGTAGCAGCCACACTTTAAATGGAAAATATCAAGCCTGTACTCCACATCGTGGCTACATCAGACGGCGGAGAATGCATCCTCGTGCGTAAAATGGGGCCCGCGAGGGACAGCGCTGTGCGTAGTGGCATAATATTGGTAGGGACATGTGCCCCCCACAGGGCGGTGCAGGCATGTCGGGTGTACCGAAGGCTAGCTAGCGGCACAGTTAGGTCAATAAAACAAACGTTTCTAAGCTGAACATGTTTCCAGCCGAGGCTGCGTTCAGGAACACCACCGGACACAACTTCCTACGTATTCAACACAAGATTAAACATGTTTGAATGGTCATTTTTTGTAGTCGCACGGGTGCTACCAAATGCAAATCACAACTCGCACTGTAATATTTTTAGGAGCAATTGCGAGTACCTCCTCGCACTGTCGAGCCCTGCATGGACCCCATTTTATCTGTTAACATTTGAAGTGAATCTCTAAAAAATGGCAGAGATTTGATTTTCTGAAAGTCTGCCCAATGTTACCTTATGTGTTTTGTTTTTTTTTTAATTTGGGGCATTTTTTGCATCCAGACAAATACGCAAATCACCACCAAAATCTGATCATTTTAAAGTTTGGCCATTACCAAGATTTACTGAAAATTTCAGCAAAGTAGTTTTTGTGTAATCCTACGCTGAACAAAAGAACCGTCTTGGCGATGGTAATCAAACCATACCGTCACGATGAAAGGCTGGTTTAACTGATAAATACCTTCTCAGCTCCTTAAAGTTAATATATACAGATGTTACACAGCTGTTTAAAGGTGTAGACACAGAAACTGTCAAGTCTTGACATTTTATACAGACATTTCATTATTCTACTCTGTAAAGACTCTTCAGCGTATGATCTGGTCTTTAAGGTTTGATCAGACTAATGTTGCATCGGGTCTGTATCGCCTACAGCACTTTCTGATACCATAGGTAACTAAATGAATGAAGGTTATCGATACTTTAAGAAGCTAGGGCTAGTTAAAGCTGGGGTTTGCGATTTTGGAGAACTAGCTGTCTGTCTCTAGCCTGAAGGGGGCGGTAATGCTCCAAAATGATGGATGCCAACCACCGAAGAAGAAGAAGTCTCGCGAGAACTGCCACCTGCAGTAGCATGGACGGCAGTTCTCGCGAGATTAGAGCCAACAGCGGAACAAACTTAGAAAAACAGAGTTTATTTTAGATTTCTTGTACATCTGTCTTAAATGTGAGGGATACTGGAGCTTGGTTGGTGTTGTGGGACAGCTCACAGCGGACTTCCCTTATTTCCAAAGACAAAACTTGAAAGGTAAGCATTCTCCAGCGGAGTCTGTTCCCTACACGCTACACGCTACATGCTACATGCTACACGCACTGTCGGTGCATGCCGGGAAAATGCATGCGCAGCATGCACGCAGAACGGCGACGGGATTTGATTGGTGTAAAAGAAGGTATCCCGGCAAGATTATTGGTTGGGGTTTTCCCTGTTTTATTCCTGCTGTAGATAGCGGATATTTTTCGCTCTGTTTTAAGAACACATTATGAGTTGATTACCATCCGGTCATAAAGACCATTTTAACCAGTATTACAAAAAGTGTATCTAAATCAGATCGCCAACCCCAGCTTTAAGCACCTGGAATGCTGAAAATTTTCATTGCTATATTTTAAAAATATTTTCTTCTCTTCAGGATTCTTCTGACTCAGACAGCGTGGTGTCCCGTTTCATGGACGAAGAGAAGCAGAGGAGCACTGAGCTGATGCAGAGATTTGACTCCTACATCCAGATTATGACAGAGAACAGCACACAGACGGTGTCAAAGTATCTGCCTGCTGATTCTTAGCCTGAGTCTGCACTGACTTCAGCACAGACTGCTTAAAAGGTGACGTCTGCAGCAGTGCTGAAGGCTGTAGTCCTGTACTTAGTCGGACATTTTAAAATGTGCTTCATTAATATCAATTAGTCAACAATAAAAAATGGACAAAAGTCTTTTGTAAAGTTGTCATTTCAACCTCTTCAGTGCCCAACATGGTTTATCCTGTACAGCAGAGATGGGTTCATCTACGAACCTGTGAATCAACCTGTGACTAAAACAGAATTAATTTTGACAGCACTTTTTATTTAGTTTTAGCTAAAGCCTTGTGCCTAACATATCTTTTAGTTTTTGTCATAATTTAGTTATCTAAATTGTGTTAATTTTAGTCTATTTTTAGTTGATGAATTTTCGCAACACTTTAGTCAAAATCTTCTGCAAATTTAGTCGACAAAACTATGAATTTGTAAAATGTTAGGCATTTTTTCGTTTTGTTTCCTTGAATTTCTGAAGTCGTTGTACACTTGGATCCCACCACACTAAACTTAGGCAGCTGTGATTGGTTGTCCCTCTTAACTCATCAAACCTTTCCACACAGCCGAAGTAGCTGTGATTAGATATATTCCTAACTTTTCCCTACTTCCTACATGATGAAATCAGGTCTGATTGGATTAAGTCACAGTCAAACATTTACTCTAGTTTTTTTTTTTTTAGGAAAATGTCAGTTTTGTCTATGTAAACTTGTTTTACAAACCCCAAACCAGTGAAGTTGGCACGTTGTATAAATTGTAAATAAAAACAGAATAAAATGATTTGCAAATCCTTTTCAACTTATATTCAATTGAATACAGCAAAGACAAGATATTTAATGTTTGAACTGAGAAACTTTATTTTCTTTTGCAAATAATCATCAACTTAGAATTTAATGGCAGCAACACGTTGCAAAAAAGTTGGCACAGGGGCATTTTTACCACTGTGTTACATCGCCTTTCCTTTTAACAACACTCAGTAAACGTTTGGGAACTGAGGAGACCAATTTTTGAAGCTTTTCAGGTGGAATTCTTTCTCATTCTTGCTTGATGTACAGCTTAAGTTGTTCAACAGTCCGGTGTCTCCGTTGTTGTATTTTACGCTTCATAATGCGCCACACATTTTCAATGGGGGACAGGTCTGGACTACAGGCAGGCCAGTCTAGTACCCGCACTCTTTTACTACGAAGCCACGCTGTTGTAACACGTGCAGAATGTGGCTTGGCATTGTCTTGCTGAAATAAGCAGAGGCGTCCATGAAAAAGACGTTGCTTGGATGGCAACATATGTTGCCCCAAAACCTGTATGTACCTTTCAGCATTAATAGTGCCTTCACAGATGTGTAAGTTACCCATGCCTTGGGCACTAGTACCCCCCCATACCATCACAGATGCTGGCTTTTGAACTTTGCGTCTACAACAGTCCGGATGGTTCTTTTCTTCTTTGGTCCAGAGGACACGACGACCACAGTTTCCAAAAACAATTTGAAATGTGGACTCGTCAGACCACAGGACACTTTTCCACTTTGCATCAGTCCATCTTAGATGAGTTGGGCCCAGTGAAGCCAGCGTCGTTTCTGGGTGTTGTTGATAAATGGCTTTGGCTTTGCGTAGTAGAGTTTTAACTTGCACTTACAGATGTAGACGAACTGTAGTTACTGACAGTGGTTTTCTGAAGTGTTCCTGAGCCCATGTGGTGATATCCTTTACACAGTGATGCTGGTTTTTGATGCAGTACCGCCTGAGGGATCAAAGATCACAGGCAGTCAATGTTGGTTTTCAGCCTTGCCGCTTACGTGCTCTAATTTCTCAAGATTCTCTGAACCTTTTGATGATATTACAGACCGTAGATGATGAAATCCCTAAATTCCTTGCAATAGCTGGTTGAGAAATGTTGTTCTTAAACTGTTGGACAATTTTCTCCCGCATTTGTTCACAAAGTGGTGACCCTCGCCCCATCCTTGTTTGTGAATGACTGAGCATTTCAGGGAAGCTGCTTTTATACCCAATCATGGCACCCACCTGTTCCCAATTAGCCTGTTCACCTGTGGGATGTTCCAAATAAGTGTTTGATGAGCATTCCTCAACTTTCTCAGTCTTTTTTGCCACTTGTGCCAGCTTTTTTGAAACATGTTGCAGGCATCAAATTCCAAATGAGCTAATATTTGCAAAAAATAACAAAGTTTACCAGTTTGAACGTTAAATATCTTGTCTTTGCTGTGTATTCAATTGAATATAGGTAGAAAGGGATTTGCAAATCGTATTCTGTTTTTATTTATGATTTACACAACATGCCACCTTCACTGGTTTTGGTTTTGTATTTACTGTCTAGTTTTTGTCAGGGGAAAAAAGGTTGTTGATGAAACCTGTGATGAAACCAATCAACAAAATTAATACAGGACTTGAACCTGCTGCCTCCGGAGTGACTTGGAGTGACGGCTTCACTTCCAAGAGGCTAAGGGGCCTCTGCCTCCACAGCACCCAGACTTTTCTGCAGCACGACCTTATTTTATGTGAGGAAATATAGACTGGCCATCATGATGGGGGAGCAGGGTGAGGAGGCCAGAGTGGCTACCAAGACAATGTTCCAAAGCTCAATAAAATTAAACAGCACAATTCACAAGATTTTAAACCAGGCTTACACATGTACAGACATTTCCAAACACTCAACATTTTTCTGTCACCACATACTTTATGATCTTTCCAAACTTTCACAGTAACAACAGTCCTCTACTTTCAGCTCTTTTTGGATGTTGGTCCAAGTGAATGAACAAACATCTGTGAGAGCTCGGTTACAGTAAAGAACACATCAGGCAACCAATAAAATGTACCAGCACAACGAGGTCCAGTTTACCAGATCAAAAAGTATTTTAGTGGTGAGTGAAGGGTTTTGTTTCAATAATGAAGCTAAGAGTGCATGATATGCTGAATGAGGGATCAATAAAATTGGATGCACACTTAACAAAATATCACCAAAATGGATCACAGACAGCAAAGTAGCTTCAATAAGTTTGTTTGACCATAGAGTTAAAGCAGGACTTACTTCTGAAATGAAAGCTATTTTCCACTCTGAGCTCTCTAACAGGTTTGCTAACATTTACATTAAAGGGATATGCCAACATTTTTTATTTTCATGTCCTACATCCCTCCTGGGTCATGATAAGCAGAGAGCTGTCTTTTGACTGTGTGCAGTGACAAGAAAGAGATGGAGAGAGCTAGTTAGCTTAGCTCAAAAACTGGGAGTCAATGTGTAGTATCTATTTTTAGACTGATTAGCACTTTATGTAAAAGAAATACTTATGAAACTAAACTGCCGGGTGCATGCGCAAACCACTGTGGACATGCTTGTAAGTAGGTAAAGAAAACAGAAGCTCTGTTTAGGAGATAAAGATTGGTACTGAGGACATTGTAAGAGAGGATGAAGATCATTTCTTCAGGACTGACAACAACCTTACCCTTTGGAACCAGAATAAACAGAGGAGGGACGCATGAAGAGAAACTGAGGCAGGGAAACTGTTTCATATGCATTTCTTCAAAAAAACAGTCTAAAAAAAGACAACATCATAAAAAAGGCACAAGCACACTGGCCCGTTTAGAGAGTTGCTGAAGAATTTATCTGGTGACTGTAGGCAGAGGCTGACTAAAGCTACCCATTGATTCCCAGTGTTTGAGTTAAGTTAATTAGTGGTGGGCAAGCTCTGCCCGTCTCTTCCTTGTAATATTATAGTGCACGCACAATCAAAAGAATGGTGTCTACCTGATTGTCATAGACTCAGGATTGAGGCAAGACATGAAAACGTATATTATTGTTGGCTACCCCTTTAAATGTGACTTGTCATCAATCCAAATGCTCAGACACTTGTAGAAGGTCGCCATTTCAGTGGGTTTGCCATCAGAGGTTAGAAGCTTAATTTACTCAGAGAAAACCATAAACCTAGTTTGTAAAAATGTAAAGACCAGCTGGAGCTCTTACACAGCTTTTATGGTGGAGGTAGATGACCGTGTCATCAGCATGAAAATGTGTTTTTGCTTCTATATCTTCTTTTATCCCGGTTGTTTATAAAAATAGAGCCTTCAGCCCTGTTTACACGACAACGTGGTCACCAGAAACAGAAAGGTTATTTTCTTTGCATTTTCAGAGGTGATTCGCGTTCACACAAAGGCCTGAGAACGACTGAAAGTGCTGTAGCATGTAGGCCTGGCAAGTAGATGCCAATGTTGGTTTGTAGTGAAACAGCATTATCAGAACACGTGCACTTTCCAGTGAAGACAAAGTTTCTTGTCTGGACGACAAATCAGTCTGGATATTTCTGTCTTAATAACAAATCGAGCACTGTGAGCAGCACACATGGTGCTTGGTAGACACTCAAAGCTGTTGTTGTTCCTGGATGCACATGCAGCCTTCATGAGAAAGGGTACTGCTTATGCACTGCATGTTTCCATTTTCTCTGGAAATGCCGATTCCTGTATATAAGGATATGAAAACATTTTCAAAATGTTTCACTCTTGACCCTGGTTCTAAAAGTTTGCAGCTTCAGACACTCCAGGCACCACTCTCATGTAAACAGAAGGCAATAGCACAATGAAAACTCTCAGTATTTGGTCGTTTTTGTTGTCATGTGGCCCCTAAAAGTGGTCCCAAAATAGAACCTTGGGGAACCCCTTATGTGATGTTGAGAAAGTACAAACGGCACAGAAATCTCCTGCACCATTATGTGCCTCATGGCAGGGCTTGGCTGTAAGATAAAACTCTGCATGAGGCCTGGATGTGTCCAACTCTGCCATGGGTTATCAAAGTTCTATGTGAGCCCTGAGAGTGCATACAGTTTAAAGAATGATGGAAACACTTCTTTACATGATCAAGCTTTGCTCTGCCTCTTGATCTACCACTGTCCTGCACTTGGTAGTACTTTTTGACCTGACACATGTGACTTATGCTCGCTGAATTCCACCCATTTTTGTGCTGAAATTCGTACGTCAAGAGGGGAACTTCTGCATATTTTCTCCCTGTGATTTCTACTTTTCTGGTTGCCTGCAGTGCATCATTTCATTGGCATCCACAGAGAAGAATGTAACTGAGAGCCAAAAAGGTGTCGGTCCTCCCTGCACGTCTGTCATAACTGAGAAAATACCACATATGTACATGTCAGTGAAGACAGCAGGGAGGAAGAGGAGGCAGCTTAGGCCTCAGCTCTCCTCATTTCCCCTGCGACTGCTCTCCCCTCAGCACCACCAACACCGCCCACCCTGCAGAGGCCCTCCGGCGGCGAGTCAAGTGCAGGAATGTGAGCACCATGCCAATGCTGTCATGAACCTTCCCCCTGCGGCCCGCTTTGTCCTCATCATTAGGAATCAGATGGAATGTTAATATCAACCATGTGGGGAAACAAAGAAAGGCCAGGGGGAATAGTTATATTTTACTGCTGCCCTAATGAAGCACACACTGAAAGAATGGAAATAAAGTGGAAAAATATGAAGAAAAATGTGTTTTCACTGCCGTATTGTCAAAACAACACCACAGAAGTCCTCCTCAGCTGTCTCAAAGTCCACTGACTTCTCACTCCGGTATTTGGTAGCCTGTGTTACAAGCACCGTAAACACCAACAAACAGCTCTGAGGAATTTGGCGAGCGCGGCATTCCTCTGGCTCTCTGCGCAGGGAGGTGAGAGGGTTTTTTATGTGTGCGGATTCTTCTGAAGGGGCCTCGTAAAAGGGAGGAGGAGAGGTGGATCCAGGTCCAGGGAGAGTTCATACTGCCCTGTTTACGTAACGCCGCGCAGGAAAGGTGGTCTTTAGGCTACAGGATAATTGAGTCAGGACATAATCTGCTGGTTCAATGAAGTGAATCAGGACAAATGTTATGAGTGCAACATGAGGCAAAGGGTACTTTTTAATGAAAGATCCTTTTGGCTTCGGCATCTTTTAACAGCTTTTCTCCCACATTTAGCTAAAAACATGCATGCGAAGAAAACAGTGACAAACCCTCTAATTAATATAATGTCACTCCTGCAGCTGGAAAGCATCTGAGGTCTTTTGATTGGTCCTTAGAGTTTTAACATAAAGCTTGTTTTTTTTTCTTTCACTGATTTCAGTACAGCATATCCTGCTTTTCCCACAATGCAGCTTGTCTCGAGTATTCGTGAAAAGAAAACATGTTAATCTATCTTTACAACCTCGGTTTGACTTTTAATGTTTTCCAGATTCTGCTCATGTATAGATTTGAGATAAACGGGTAGGTGGAAAGATAGACAGATTGAGGGATGGACTGATTGATATTTGGTTAGTTTGTTTGAATGATTGATTAGCTGGACTGCTTAACTGATTGACTGGAAAGTAGAAACTTGAATGAGGAATTGAATAATCAATGGATTGATTGAATGATTTATAGATAGATAGGTAAATGATGAATTGATTGTTAGCTCGACTGATGGAAAGATGGATGGGTGGATATATGTAGATGGATTTATCAATCAATCAATCATTATTTGTTTAGTGATAATACAAAACAAGTGTTATCTCAAAACATTTTACAACAGAGCAGGCCTAAGCCATGCTTTTCATTTTATAGCTACACATACACGTGCATCTATAGAATACACATATACAAAAACATAAATCCAAACCCAACATGAATCCAGTATGAGTGCAGCACTGGGCCAGCCTATAGTGCAGTGCATTTGTGGGAGATTCACAATAACTGTGGCAAGAAAAAACCTGTTCACAGCAGATGGAGATCTTGGAGTGGAGCCAGTCTCATGCTGAACAGCCATCCACTGACACTGTGTGGAAGTGTGACAGATCCATGGATCGATCAGACAGTAAGCCTGTCCTCATCATATTTGTCTCTTCTGAATATATATGTATTAGAGGTGAGCCCATGAACCCATGGTTGTAAAGATATTTATATTTCAACATAATGTTTTTTTTTTTATTTGCCACAGAGTAAAACAATTTCATTTACTGATGAAACATAATTCACACAACCATATAAACACAAATTCAAGACCAAGGGAGTAAAAAAACAAACAAATAAATACAATCAAAAATAACACCCAAAGTGTACAGTTTTGTGGCATACTCTTCGATATCAAACTATATTCATACATTTTTTACATATTTTTTCTGGTTCTTTTTTCAGTCCATGGGAATGAGTATCCAAAAAATGATAGTTAAAAACAATAAAAATAATAAGTTATTTTGGCCTCAGGTGGTGAGGTTAACTTCAACTTTCAACTTTATTTCATTTATATGTCCCTTCAAGGGACAAATTAATAAAATGAACTATGAACTATGAACTTCATGCGTTTAGCAACACAAAGTGCCTCACAGAGGACAAGAACAAAAACAAAACAAAAGGCAAATACCATAAAAACCCCAAACCTCCCACCCCCACAAATATATACACTCGTACACATACATAGACATACGCGCATATATACATACCCACACACACACACATACACACACCCACACACATACACAGGCTGTTGCTGAGGAAACATGGCTGGGCACCAAGATCTGAGGTGAGGAAAAAAAAAAATCTTGTTGTTGGACTTTATTTTATTTGATTATATATACATATATATACATATATATACATATATATATATATATATATATATATATATATATATCTATATATATATATATCTATATATATATATATATATGTGTGTGTGTGTGTGTGTATATATATATGTGTGTGTGTGTGTGTGTGTGTGTGTGTATATATATATGTATATATATATATATATTTGTTTTTTTTACTTTTTTTACAATGGTATAAAATAAGATTTGATGACAGCAACAAACTTATGTACGCTCAGACCGTAGGTTTGTTCTCTTCATAGGTGTCTCCTTTCATCTGAAGTTTTTTAGAGGTTAGCTCCCTTGAGATGTGGCAGTGCTCTGTTCAAAGTTATTCTACTTTTAGAAATGAAAAATGCGATGACATAAACTATTTTTTTAATTTGAAAAAAATCTCAAAGATGAAACCAGTTTGGTTATTTGAGGAACAGTGAAAGATGTCATAAATAATGTTAATCAATTAATGTACAAGTTATTGATAAGTTATTTCTGACAGACTGTTATTTGTTAATGTGATATATAGCATTGCTGTTGGACACAAAACTTTTATCTCCAAAAGAACTAATTATTAGGAACTGGACAAAAAAACAAAACAAAAAAAAAACCATCCACTGAAAGAGTTAATGAATATAGTATTGTCCTGGTTACAATTTTAATAAAAGTTTCTGATAATTTAATGGTTTTAATAAAGTTTATACAATCAACATATAGGCTTATGAAAAAAAGGAAATAGGAGTTTTGTGCCTGACAGGGAAAACATATTTGTTCAATGTGCTGTTGAAGGTTGCTTTGTGCAGAAACACAGGAAAGCCCTGCTGATCGAGGACCTGCATGTTTATAGTTTTGGACGGGCAGTTGACAGCAGATTCATCACTTTATTGGACAAGATCAGGAATATAAACCCACGAGTCCAGCAGGGAATACCAGCAGATAAAACAGCACATGCTGTCCAGGTCTGAGTTTGGGAACCTTTTGCAAAAGCAGGCTGACGTGTTTTTTTTTGTTTGTTTTTTTGGTGGGGCAGAGGTTCTGGATCTATTTTGGGGCCCTTTCATGGTTTTTGGTGAATGTTTTTTTGAGCGACTGGGCATGGGTTGTTGGTGCCCACTTTTTGTGTGTTAGGTTCTCCTCACTTTCCTGAAAAGCGTTTCCCACTCGTGTGGCAGCAGAAGTTCTCCTGCTTTCTCTCCTGTTGTGTTTGTTTGTCTGGGGTTTTGATTTAAATCGTGCTTTTTTTCTAATTGGTTCCTTTTGTGCTTTTACTCTACTGTATTTATGTTCTTGTTTGAGGATGCTCTTTTAAAAGGAATTTACTTTGGGAAATATCGTGATCACATTTTTTATCACATCACCCATCCCTACCTAAGTCCCTCCATGCAGGTCATGTGACTGAATTCTATCCATATCTTTTCTCTCGATCCCAAACAGCACAAACAATAGGCAGTGCAATATCATTACTTTTCTAGACCAGTCAACAAATCTATATACACCAAGACAAATCCTGCCTCATTAATCAGTTCTTCAGCGACCCGTATCTGTGCTTAAAAGATGTTTACTTCTTCACAGTCTGACACCACATTAAATGCCTTATGTCACACCAAATACCTCAGAGGTTACCCAAGGCCAAGTTTGACAAGAGTTGACTAAGTTAATTGAATTTAAGCAGAATTCTGATAAAGAAAATTGTTTCAAATGACTAAATGAATATAAACAGAAATCTGATAAAGAAAATGGTTTCAAATGACTATTAATGTAACTGGAGATATCTGAGGTATTTGTTAAAAGGAGTTTCCTTATCTGTGAGATCATACATAACTTGTCACGGGAATAAGGAAAGAGGATGATTGTGTGTGCAGAGGCTTGATTTATCTGCGCTGAAGTCTGAGCAGCATGACTGGCTGACAGGATTTTTTAAAGTCTGGGACTGATGAGATTTCTGAGTATGGGAAGGACAGAGAATCTCTGATCTTCTGGGTGATAATAATCTCGAACATTTACCAATGGTTTGTTTTGTACCCTAAAAATGTTATCATAGTAACTCAAAATGTCTCCCTTAAGTTATGGACTACCACCCTCATAAGCGGGCGTGATTGATATCTTTCTATGAATTTCTCAACTTCCTCAGTAAGATAAGACTGCTTTCCCAGAATTGTTGTAACCCGCATGCTTTCTTTCTTGCACATTCCCTGGTGGAGCCTCCAAAAACATACCAGTCGTGCTTCACATATGTCCTTGTCCCACTTTAACCTCCAACCGTGTCCCACATTTAACGGGAACGTCTCATTGTTCTCGCCTCTTCTTGGTCTTGTCTGCGAGGATGGGGTTATAGGAGTGGGTGCAGGTTGTGGACGGACTCAGCTCGTGCGGCAAAACTCCGGATGATCTCTGCAGGATACTTGGGATGCTGCAGAGACAGAGGGGCGCGTTCTTATCAGCCCACCCGCCGCTTTGCACCAGAGGGAACCATGCCTGAGAGGCCAAGAGGAAAAGACTCATTCCTCAAACACACAATGAGTGCGTCCATGCATGCACGCCAATGCCCCACTTATGCTATGTTTATATTTGGAAACTGTAAACACTAGTGGAAGAAAAATTGGTGTCATCTTCTTTGGTGAAAGTAGGGTCACTGCTCCAGTGAATTTTCTTTTGCTGACTTGAGACTAAAATACCTTCGTCAGCTTGTGGCACAAGGTATTTAAACCCTTCCTCAGAGACTCTGGTCCACACTGAGATGACAAAACAGGATTCATCCATGATTCAGACCCCCTGCTCCACCACATCCCAAAAGTGCCCCAATGGGTTGAGATCTGGTGACTGTGGAGTGCACTGGAGTACAGCAAACTCACTGCCATGTTCAAGAGACCAGTTTTAGGGGCCGTTTACATGACAATGAGAACACACAAAATGGAGAGTTTTCGTTGTGTTTGTGCCTTCCAATTCCACGAGAACAGTGCCCGGAGTGCCTGAATCCACAAACTTTTGAAACTAGGGTCCAGAGTGAAAAGTTTGAAAACATTTTCATTGCCATCTCTGTCTAAACAAGCATCAATGTCAGGGAAAATGGTGACATGTGCCGCATGCACAGTACTCGTTTAGATAGAGGTTGCACACCTAGGAACAATAACAGCTATGGCAGAGCAACATGTGTGCCGCTGGTTGTGCTCGGTTAGTTATTGCTCCTCCTCCTTGCAGTGGATTTTCCACAGCAAGCACTTGTTAGTACTGAGTCCTTAGCCAATATAACTTCAAAGATTGTCTTCACCAGAAAGCGTTAGTGTGCAGACATGTGTTATAACACAGCTGTTTCATTACAAACTCACATCGACAACTACTGGCCTGGCATGCGCACTACCATGTTTTCATTCTCATGGAACTGTGTCAATGTACATCATTAACACAATGTTTCTTTGTGAACGTGGAGAGCTTTTGAAAACACAAGGGAAAAACCTTGCTGTTCCTGGGGACAACTTTGTTGTATAAATGGGGCCTGAGATGATCTGAGCCTTAAGATGTAACTTGTTATCCTGCTGGTCATTAAAGGACACTTGTCATAAAAAGATGGACACAGTATCCATCCGAACTGCTGATGCAATGCAGGATGGATCCATGCTTTCTTGAAGTTAATGTCAAATACTGACCCTACCATCTGAATGAAAGACTCTTCATACCAGGCAACATTTCACAATCTGCTGTTGTTGTGGTTTGGCCTTCTGCAGCTGTGGCCCATCTGCTTCAATTTTCAACAAGTTGAGCAATCAGACAATTTCTCTGCGTTCTTTGGTTATAATGAGTGGTTATTATTCACTATTGCCATTCAATAGTACATGGATATTTAGTCCTTTTGGAACCACTCTGTAAACCCTCGAGGTGGTTGTGCGTGAAAATCCAAGTATATCAGCAAGTTTCCAACATACACAGATAAGTAAGCCTGGTACAAAACATCCATGGCACATTCAAAGTCACTTAAATCACCATTTTTTAAAATTACTTTTTATTTATGTTTTGAGAAAACATATCACTATTACAAACAATAATGGAACAAACAGAAGGAGGAGGATCCATCTCTCAAGCAGCATTTAGACCACACATATGACAATATGCCAACATAACCACATTAGTTATTTTCTTTGCAATGAAGTGTGAAGATATGCCTCCCATATGGGGCATGTTGTTACTGTACAAAATCAGGCCTTACAGTTAAAACATAGGTGAGCCATTTTGATCAAATTTCAGCAAAGACGTCAATTGTCTCAGTTTAAATGTGATTCTCTCCATAACGTTTATACTGTAAACATCAGTCCAGTCATTTATATAACATGTGTCTCTTTTCAGCCGTTTTCTAGTCAGAGCCCTCTTGCTTGCTTCTAACAATTGTCTCAGTAAACAGTTGACTCTTTTTGCACATTTAAGTTCCTCTAAATCATTGAGATATATGATTTTGAAGTTAAAGCAGATTTAAGACTAAAAACTGCCTCCAGGACACCATGGACAAATCTCCAACATGGAGCCACAGAGGGTCAATCCAAAGGTGCGAAAATGGTTTGCCATAGTACCTCCACAGGACCTCCAGCAAGCAGTCTGATCAGAGTACTTTGTTTTCTGTGCTGGAGTACAAAACAATCGAGTCAAGTTCTTCCACTGTATTCCCTCCAGGAAAGAGAGCTTGTTGTCAACCGTTGTTGTCTGCAGATTCTGTCCCATTCCTCCACCATGACATCGCTCTCTGCTTTCCATCTTGTTTTAATATCACAAGTATGGTCTCCCTTTAAATTCTGGAGAGCACACTATAGTCTAGAAATGATTATTTTGTAGATGCCATCATCACAGACTGTTTGGAAAATATCCAGAATTTCGTCTCCAGTTGTCATGTCATCCTAAATCACCTTTTGTCTTCATTCTGATGTTTGCTTTGAACGTCAGCTGGTTGTTTTGATTATTTCTACATCCATATGTATTGAGTTGTTGCCATGTGATTGATTGACAAGCTGTCAGTCTGAAAATCAATCAAGCCACCTGAAAAAATAAAAGGGTGACACAAGGGGAGGAAAAGAAATTCATTTCTGAGGGTCCAAGATTGACAGAGGTCCCAAAGCTGTTAAAATATATATTTATTAGACCACAGTATCAGTCACATATTTCACTCTTTTAAAAAAAATATGTTTGTCTCAATGATCTCAAGATCATATTTTTTAAATTCATGCCTGAAAATCCACTCAGACTGTTGAAACCCCTCGGTTTCGGCCCCGCTCAGAAGATGCTGTTCGGTGTTTGTAGCTCCAAATCCTCATGAGCTGTGTCTGGCCTAGAGCAAGAAGTGAACGTGTGGCTCCAGCTTCTGTGTACTGTGCTCTAATATTTACTGTTGCTGTACAGACATGCCGAGACACCTTATACTTGACCCACCTGTGTCTGAACAAACACAGGGAGTGTCTCCCATTTAGGAAAGGTGACACCGTGAAGAGAAATGTACACAGTGGATGTTTGAACACAGTTTTTTGGAATGATTGGGCATGAAACAGAGACTGAGGAGATTCTCTGCTTGTTGGAGAGGTTTGTGACGGGCTTTGGACACAGCACTACAGTGTAACCTCCCTCATTAATAAAGCCGTGGCCAGGTCAGTCCTACATCAGTGCTCAGTGAAAAGTGGAGCATCAACTTTTTTTTGTCATAAATGTAAACATTTCATCCTGTCACTAAATGGGCTCCAATGTTTGGTCCTGTTATGTAAAAGTATTTACAGCATTCCATGTTCATTCATGTTTAATGAGGCCATCCGTTCAGATTGTTTCTGTAATTAGATTTAGATTTCCCTGATCACAAACATCCTGAACTGACTCATTCATCTCTCTTTGTCTTACATAATGACAAATTCATGTTGACTGAATTAGCACATGGTATTCAGCAGTTTTCACAAGCCAGGGATGCTTTAAAGCAGATATAAGGAAAAAATATAATGTGAGTTTCCATTAAGTAAATGAGTTTTCACCCCTGATATGTGTTAATATGTGTTAATAAGCAAACATAATATCCAGTGCAATAGAAAGTCAAAATGTGCTCTACTGTCAACACTCTATTTATAGCTTAAATTTTTCAATTGTAGTTTGAATTCATTGGCCTTGTTCATAGTCTCATTTTACTTATTTTATTTTTTTCCATCATAAAGACGTTGATAAAGCTAAATGTTGCTGCATGTTGCAACCCTACTTCTTAATTTGCAATTTAATTTACCTATTTTTTATTTACTTTATCAATTTAATGTTTCTTGTCTATTTTAATGTCTTAATTTGATATTCCTACTGCTATACCATGTACAAGAACAACTTAAACAATCAACAGGCAGTTTTAGACATCTTCAGTAATAACTCTACAAGCTTTCGGTGGATTTTGGTGAAATTTTACAAGATTGTTGATCAAGGCAAAAGGAACAATTGCAGAAGCACTTCTAGTTTAAAGCTGTCATTGATTCCAGGCCTGTTGATCATTAAAAAGATTGTTTACAACCAGAACCCATAACTGTAAAGCCCTTTTTCCACCAGAGGGTTCAGTTCGGTTCATCCCGGTACGGCTCGCTTTTTGTGGCGTTTCCATAGCCCAAAACCAGGACAAGACCCCTTATAAGTGAACTGTACTGTCCTTCTTTTTGGGACCCATTTGTTGGGGTGCCAAGCATACCGATCAGACCCCAGAAGGTGGAGCTAGAAACACTGCAGTAAATTGATTGGTCAAAGGAGATGTCACTTCCCATGCAACAGCAGAACAACACATAACACCGCCATGTTTAAATCTCCACTCGTCTTCTTGAAGATAACTCTCGCAGCACACACCCTCCACTGAAACAAAGCTTGGTTGCGTTTCGTAACAAAAAGCCACATGCTGACCACAAAAAAGAAGAACTGCTGGATGTCTTCCATCGTTGCTTTTTGTTTACTGTGTCACATTTTCTTCTTCATGGTATTTAATAGCCGGGTTCATGGTGTTGTGCTGCTATGACGTCATGCTATCGGCATCCGGCTTATATGCCGCCTACCAAGTAGGTTTCGGTTGGCTGTGGAAACGCAAACAGGATCAGGCTTTACCGATCCGGCCTGAGCCAAACCGTGCCTGCAAGAAAACAAGATTGTCACTTCAAATTTTACTCCTCAAAGAAGTTTGGAGGCTTTATTTTGGTTGATTATTCTTCCTCTTCAGTCATAAAAATTTATATTTTTTTCTTATTGTTCTAAAAAATAATTAGGCACCTTTACAATAAGATTCAACATGAGGGCCAAAATCCACTGCAACTGGAAGCTCGTGGTCCTGTTTGCAGAGCGGCAGTGGCAGCATCATTTGATGTCAGCGTTGGTACCATTTTCAAACTTAGGACCAAGTTCTGAGAGACTGGTGAAGTTTCTGTATGCTTTGTAGCAAAGCTTTCTGTCCAGGGAGGAGAAGATTTTTTTTCCATTTTTTCCAAATGAACTGAACAAAGTGACCGAGCTGTAGGTACGTAAACCACCTAAAATTCAGGCCCTGTCCACATAAAGAAGGAAATGTTCTCTTGTGTTTCAAGAAATGTGTCCGTCCACATGAAAACACTGAAAACACTGCAGTCTATATTCCAGGCCTGGAAGTGACAGTCAGACACCAAACCCAGAGAAGAAGACATGCAGCACACACACATACGTCATGAGAGATGCAAACAAACACTGGTGTATGATGTTCTCCAAGTCCACTTGTTCACGGTGGCCACAGACGAGCAGAAAAGTTTGCTGTTAAAGCCAAAACAAGCTCTGAAGCTTCTGCAGCAAGAACTCAATACTGTATTCCACCATTGTTTCTGCTGTCAAGATTTGTACATGCGGTTTAAGGGAGAGGTGTTGCTATGTTGTCTTCATTTCTGAAAATATTCTTATTCATTGTCCTTTTAGAAATGCAAGGCTGGTCTCTTTTAGATTAATCCACTCTGGTTCCTGCTTTCAAAAATGTGCCTTTCCAGGCTCCAAACTATGTTGCCTGTATGAATAAGAACTTGTGCTGATATGCCTGAATTAGTCTCTGTGTGGACGACCCCTCAGTGTCATCATGTTATGTTTCACGTACATTCATGCTCATGGCAGCCTCAGTGTTTTTTCCTACACTGCTGTGGTGTGATTTTTGCTTCATGTTACTAGGGCTGTAAAGTCCAAGTCAACTGGTCGACTAATTGGTCGTTGCGTGCTCAGTCGACCAAAATTCTGATTGGTCGACCAAATGTGTCAATTTATTTTTTCCCCTGCAGTTCATTTCAGCAGGAGAAACGTACCAAGTGAAATGGGGGTATTTCCTGAGCACCCCCACCATGTCTCAGAACACCATTTTAATGTATTTATCGTTCATTTCAATATTTTTATTTAAGAACATTTCAATATTCTAGTCTAATAATTGTTTGTTTTATAGCTGCATGCGCTCTGCCCGCTGCCCACTACAACAGCGGCATCCCTCACCCTCACGCTGGATTTTATGCCTCATATCAACACCCAAATGCAAAAACGACAACACAGAACGAATTGACGGTTTTATTTCTGAGGGTATGAGGCCCATTGGTGTCGTGGAAGGCCAAGAAAAACATTGAAACCTGGATATTCAGTGCCAGCGCGCCAGACAATTACGCACGCACTAACGGCAAAATACGAGGGAGGAAAAAGAGAAAGTTTCCGAGTTAATAGATAAAGATAACAGATGTGTACGTCTCTTCGAATGGAGTCCTATGTGACAGTGACTGCCCATTTCATTGATGAAGACTGGAAAGCAAAGAGTCTTGTGTTGAGAGAAAAAATAGAAGAGGCGTACACAGAAGAACCATCGCTGCGCGATTATATGAAGTTGCCGATGCCTTCAGAGTTCCAGCAGAATAAAGTGCCTGTTGTAGTGAAAAACGTGGTTAATATGAAACTCTGTGGGAACACTAAAAGAGTCCCATGAGTATCCAGGTTCCAATGTTTTTGTGATTCAGTGCCAGCGCGCCTCACAATTACGCATACACTAACGGCAAAATACGAGGGAGACAAAAATAGAAAGCTTCCGAGTAAATAGATACAGATAGCAGATTAGGGATGGGCATTTTATCCGATGCGCAATCAGTGCATCGATGCGAGGGTCTATGGTAAATTGCATCGGTTGGAGTGGTGTGCATCGGATTAGAAACTGGGCTGAAACCACAATGCATCGCCTTGTAAAAGCTTTGCATCGGTAAAATCCGATATCATGTTATTATATATATATTTTTTTTAATTTAAAACTATTATTTTCAGTCAATTCACTTCCATAATTATCTCTCAGCCGTTAAATTCTCTATTTATGTCCCTGTTTGTGAAATAGGCCTACTTTTTTATGTTGACAAACACACCTCCTGACTGCTTAAGTAGCCTACTGTAAGTGGTCTGAAGTGGTCTTGAAGGAACAATAAAGTTGAGTTGAATTTGCACAGATTTGCATCGTTATTGCATCGTGATTGCATCCTGATTGCATCCTGATTGCATCGTGGTAGGAAGATAAATCGTATCATCCTGAATTGGTAGATGCTTCATGTGAATGGTTAGTGTATCATGCCGTAGCCTACATATCGAGATGCATATCGTATCATCCTGGGGATGGAGATTTCCATCCCTATAGCAGATGTGTACGTCTCTTCGAATAGAGTCCTATATGAAAGTGACTGCCCATTTCATTGATGAAGACTGGAAAGCAAAGAGTGTTGTTTTGAGAGAAAGAAAGGAGGAGAAGAGTCGCACACATGGGAGGAACGGGGGGGGGGGTCGATTGGTCCATTTTGGTTGACAATTGCTGTGTTTTAGTCGACCAACAATTTCTTTGGTTGATTACAGCCCTACATGTTTCCCAGTATTAGTGCTGCAGTTGCAAGAAAAAGTCTGTGAACCCTCTGGGATTACTTGGATTTCTGCTTAAATTGGTCATAAAATATGACCAATATGACCAAACACAGTCTGCTTAAACTAACACTGCACAAAAAATTGTAAGTTTTCATGTTTTTATTCAACACAATGTGTAAATGGTCACAGTGCAGGGTGGAAAAAGTATGTGAACCCCTAGGCTAATTACTTCTCCAAGAGCTAATTGGAGCCAGAAGTCAGCCAACCTGGGGTCCAATCAGTGTGATTAGATAGGATGTGTTGGTTAAAGCTGCCCTGCCCTATAAAAAGCACACACCAGTTGTGAGTTTGCCGTTCTCATGAGGCTTTGCCTGTTGTGAGCCATGCCTCGCACAGAAGAGCTCTCAGAAGATCTACGATCAAGAATTGTGGACTTGCATGAAGCTGGAAAGGGTTACAAAAGTATCTCGAAAAGCCCTGATGTCCATGTATCCACAGTGAGACTGTCTACAAATGAAGAAAGTTCAGCACTGTTGCTACTCTGCCAAGGTGTGGTCGTCCTGTAAAGATGACTGTGAGAGCACAGCGCAGAATGCTCAATGAGGTGAAGAAGAATCCTAGAGTGTCAGCTGAAGACTTACAGAAATCCCTGGCACACGCTAACATCATTGTTGACAAATCTACAATACGTACAACATTACACAAGAATGGATATCATGGGAGGACACCACCGAGGAGGCCACTGCTGTCCAAAAAAAACCCATTGCTGCATGTTTAAAGTTTGCAAAGAACACCTGGATGTTCCACAGCACTACTGGCAAAATATTCTGTGGACAGATGAAACCAAATTTGTGTTGTTTGGAAAGAACACACAACACTATGTGTTGAGAAAAAAAGGCACAGCACACCAACATCAAAACCTCATCTGACCGAATTCTGGAATTTGGTGGAGAGATCATAATGGTTTGGGGCTGCTTTGCTGCCTCAGGGCCTGGGCGGATTGCTGTCATCAACAATTAAATGAATTCGCAAGTTTATCAAGACATTTTGCAGGAAAACTTAAAGGATAAGTTCGGTTTCGAGAGCTTTCACATTGTTTATAAAATGAAGTAGAACAATATACTCACCCAGAAGGCTTTCCTGATCCAAACAGTGCTTCGGGAGATATTTAGATCCAAAAACGAGCGGCGGACATCCGTATAATGGTAGCACACGGGGCATGCATAGCGTCGCTCTTAAATCTGCATTAATCGTCCAAAAACTCATTAGTTTCTTCAATATTTCATCTTGGCCCCCTTGCGCTACTCCTCCAAGACAGTCCGGGGTCACTCCACCCATGTTTTTTGACTGTGCTGACCTCTGAACTGGAAACTTTCTTCACGGCTGCCGCGCATGCGCAGTACGGCTCATTGTTTCAGGGGCGACTGCCGGCTACTGAACAACTTTCTCCTTCCAGTTTTGTGCAAAATGGACGAATATCTATCGGATGAAGATGTTGTGGAGGAGAACTTTGAATATGATGGGTGTCCTTACAGTTTCGAGCCAGAGTTTACAGATGAGGAGCTCATTGAAAGGAGGAAGCCGTACTGCGCATGCGCGGCAGCCGTGAAGAAAGTTTCCAGTTCAGAGGTCAGCACAGTCACAAAAACATGGGTGGAGCGACCCCAGACTGTCTTGGAGGAGTAGCGCAAGGGGGCCAAGATGAAATATTGAAGAAACTAATGAGTTTTTGGACGATTAATGCAGATTTAAGAGCGACGCTATGCATGCCCCGTGTGCTACCATTATACAGATGTCCGCCGCTCGTTTTTGGATCTAAATATCTCCCGAAGCACTGTTTGGATCAGGAAAGCCTTCTGGGTGAGTATATTGTTCTACTTAATTTTATAAACAATGTGAAAGCTGTCGAAACCGAACTTATCCTTTAAGACCATCTGTCCACCAACTGAAGCTCAACAGAGATTGGGTGATGCAACAGGACAATGACCCAAAGCATAGAAGTAAATCATCAATGGAATGGCTTCAACCGAAGAAAATACGGCTTCTAGAGTGGCCCAGTCAGAGTCCTGACCCCAAAGCGATTGAGATGCTGTGGCATGACCTCTTAAGAGCGATTCACACCAGACATACCAGGAATATTGCTGAACTGAAACAGTTTTGTACAGAAGTATGGTTCAAAATTCCTCCTGGCCATTGTGCGGGTCTGATCTACAACTACAGAAAACGATTGGTTGAGGTTTTTGCTGCCAAAGGAGGGTCAACCAGTTATTAAATCCAAAGGTACTTTTTCCACCCTGCACTGTGACTGTTTACATGTGTCAAATAAAAACATGAAAACTTAAATTTTTTTGTGCTGTACTAGTTCAAGCAGACTGTGTTTGTCTAGTGATGTGACTTAGATGAAGATCAGAACATATTTATGACCAATTTATGCAGAAATCCAAGTAATCTCAGAGGGCTCATGTACTTTTTCTTGCAACTGTATCTCTGAACTGTGTGTTGTGTTTCAGGGTTGAGGTGTGAGATATGATGCGAAAATGCTTAAAAATGCATGCACAAGACACATCTTACTGCAGTGATAGATTATCTAAAATAGCATGGTCTTTAAACTCCATATCATGCCACAAAAAACCCAAAGCAAAACAATCTGAAGCACAGCATTTTGAATTTCACAAGTGTCACATTAAAAAGACAGAAAGACCAATGGTTTAAAGTTTTGGTGCCATTCAGTCTGAGAATGCTGAAATGATCTTGATATGGTTTTGCCCGAAAAAGAAAGTCCAGGAGAAAAAAAACACAACATACAAAAGATTATGATCTACAACCAACAAGCATCCTGGGATACGCTGATAAATTAGAGAGGGGAAAAGTCGGTTTACATTCTTTCAGCTGTAGTAACACAAACAGCTGAACATGTTTTGATCTGTGAGGGAGGAAGTGACGCCCTTCCTCATTTCTACAGAAGTCTTTCAAACCTTTAAAATGAGACAGTAAATATAACAGATAGCAGAGAATAGTTTTTATTTATTGTTTTCATTTAACCCTGCACTTTGCAAGGAGGTTACTGAAATGCAGCCAGTTTCACTGTACAAACAAAGTTCAGAGTAAAACTGATAAAAGAGAAGAAAATAGTGATTCATTTTTGGCATCAGGGTTGGTTAGGATTTTTTCAAGTTGGGGTTGCTAGAGGCCCATGGCAGAAGTATACATGAGTGCCAATAAAGGAACTTACATGCATTGTCCCGGGGGAGATATCGGAGGGCGGATGGTAGCTGTGCACAGCAGTACATGGGGCCACTGAAAGCCATGTAGTTACACAGTTTCAGGTTAAAACTACTCGAGAAACTACATTGGCTTGACAATGCAGCTTCGGGGGGAGGCTTTTGTGTGTTTTGGACAGTGTTGGGGGCCTGGGTTGTTTGTGCATGCTTTATATATATATATATATATATATATATATATATATATATATATATATATATATATATATATATATATATATATATATATATATATATATATATATATGTGTGTGTGTGTGTGTGTGTGTGTTTGCTTGAAATCACACTGCAGCAAGATTCT
Organism: Scarus forsteni; assembly: GCA_036419115.1. Classification (NCBI taxonomy): domain Eukaryota; kingdom Metazoa; phylum Chordata; class Actinopteri; order Labriformes; family Labridae; genus Scarus; species Scarus forsteni. The sequence continues at coordinate 344,537 of JAZDUH010000136.1, forward strand.
TTACAGAGTTTAACTTTTCCCTAAACAAAGCCCTCGTGTTTAGAACTTTAGCATGTTGGGACGTAGGGGTTATTTTTTCCTCCTCCATCAGCTTTTCAGGCATTCAGTGGAAACAACAAACACTAACTTCACTAACACTGAACAAAACAAAGATTTTGACTCTTGTATTGACGGGGTGCAGTTAGCTGTGGGTATGAGAGGACATCTTTATAATGTGGAGAACACAGAGGAAGAACTTTTCCAGATGGATTTACAGGTAGAGAGAGAGGGATGAAAACTGAGGAGCAGGACAGATCACGAGTTACTTGGTGGTGTAGATGCATGAACTGTGAGCCCATGCCCACAAACTCAGAGGCACATTGCTGTCACAAGAGTGATTAAGGGTGTTTTCTCACCAACAGTATTAAGTGAGCACCAAAGAAGTTTTGGCCAAGGGTTTGGTACGTTAGTATCAATGTGAATGCAACCACCGCACTTTGGTGTGCACCAAATCAGCCGGTCCGAGACCTCCATGAAAGGGTGGTCTCAATCCGCTCCGTCTCCCGACATTTGGTGCGGTTTCACTGGTGTGAAACAAAGTGGTCCGAATCGATCTACTTTTGATGCATTACTTCCGGCTAATCCCGCAGTTGAATATTTTGCTTACTCAATTTGTCGATTTGTTTATTCTGGTTGAGGATAACGACGATTTATGAGGGTCCAGAAGGTCGCTGATGCTGTCTCAAACACGATAAAAAAATATATTTGAAGGAAAATGTAGAAGAGAGCGAAACGTAAACATTGGTTGTTTGGCGTAGGAAACACAAAGTTTGTGATCTATAAAAACAAACCTGACGGTAAAATGTGTGCACTGGTAAGCAAACTCTGAACCAGGTGTACGTACATTTTAGAGGCATGGGAAACTGGCGACACAGACGTTGAAGTGGTGAACTGAAGCCTCCAGATACATGCTGATGTCTCTCCGACATTTTATTTCACTAAATATCAAACTTTACTGACAGATCCACATCATCATAACCACTCAAACTAACTGTTTTATTTGGGCTATAAATAACACGTGTAATTGGCCGTTTCCTATAAATCGCTTTCATTATGAAAATATTTAAAAAAAAAAAGCTAAAAGTCCGCCACATACATATTTCTTCAGTGCTGTCTTGCCTTCATTATCTGGACGGACCTCATAGGACCAGACACTAATGTTTTCGTTGATGTAGAGTTAAAAATTAGACTAACACAGAAACATTAGAGCCACAAGTTTTCATTAATATCTGCAAATTTCGCACATTTATTACCAAGTGCGTTTTTTAGTTGTAATAAAGATGCCTGCGTCAAGACGCACATAGCACTCAGAGACACGGCTGTGGCTTCACACAATTCTCCTCCATCAGCACATCTTCATCAGCTGCACATATTTATTCTGTAAATAATCTTAGTGTGGGGATTAAATCAGGGCATCTCTGACATGATCATTCAGACTACATATCCTATCCTCATAAATAGAACAGACGGAGTTTCCCTGGAAAAAAAATGTGGCAAACAATTAACATTTTTTTGTTCGTCAATCAAAACTTTGATCAATAATAATACCGAGGTAGGGAGACTGCTGACTGACGCGTGCTCTCAGAAAGCATGTAAAGAAGTCAGTGTGGGTCCCGTTAACATGTAAACATTGCAGATATACTTGTGCGTAATGAAGAAGGTGGGTGTTTTGGCACAATGGATGCATGAAGCAGTGACGTGGTGTCATTCTCTGATTTTTGTAAAGTTTGTGATCCACTGCTGCAGCAAACTACCAACATGTCCATTTTATCCATCACTTCATTCACAAACTCCTCCCTTCGTGGGTCACAAAGTTTACTTGCCTCTTTCGCTTTTCGCCGCCACCCAACGCTGGATACCTTAAAGGATAAGTTTGGTTCCTGCAGCTTTCACATTGTTTATAGAATGAAGCAGAACAATATACTCACCCAGAAGGCTTTCCTGATCCAAACAGTGCTTCGGGAGATATTTAGATCCAAAAACGAGCGGCAGACATCCGTATAATGGTAGCACACAGGGCATACAGCGCTGCTCCCAAAACTGCATTAATCGTCCAAAAACTCATTAGTTTCCCCAATATTCCATTATGGTCCGTTCAGGCTACTCCTCCACGACAGCCTGTGTCACACACAACATGTTGTGTGTCACTGTACTGACCTCTGACTGAAGAAGAAGAGCGCTTGCTCCGCGCCTGCGCAGTACTCTCTGGAGCGCTGCCTCGGCGTCCTCCTTTCGATGAGCTCCTCATCTGTAAACTCTGGCTCGAAACTGTAAGGACACCCATCATATTCAAAGTTCTCCTCCACAACATCTTCATCCGATAGATATTCGTCCATTTTGCACAAAACTGGGAGAAGAAAGTCGTTGTGTAGCCGGCGGTCGCCGCTGAAACAATGAGCCGTACTGCGCAGGCGCGGAGCAAGCGCTCTTCTTCTTCAGTTCAGAGGTCAGTACAGTCACACAACATGTCTGGAGTGACACAGGCTGTCATGGAGAAGTAGCCCGAACGGACCATAATGGAATATTGGTGAAACTAATGAGTTTTTGGACGATTAATGCAGTTTTAGGAGCGGCGCTGTATGCCCTATGTGCTACCATTATACGGATGTCCGCCGCTCGATTTTGGATCTAAATATCTCCCGAAGCACTGTTTGGATCAGGAAAGCCTTCTGGGTGAGTATATTGCCCTGCTTCATTCTATAAACAATGTGAAAGCTGCAGGAACCGAACTTATCCTTTAATTCTGCCCCCCTCGTTTGTTTGCATTTTCATCAATCAATCAATCAATCAATCAATCAATCAATCAATTATTGACAAGGTGTGCAAAAATGAGCAAGGTGTGAGAAATTTGGTGTCATTAGTGGAAAGATAAAGCTCCAAGGTCACCCGTGCGTAATGATGCATGATGGATGCGCTTTATCTCCGACACTGTCCTCTCTGTTGCACTTGCTGCAGCAGCAGCGACGGACAGCCACTCACTGCCCTTTCTTTTGTTGGAGATTCCTGTGATGTGAGACCCGAATAAAATACCTTTACAGCCATCCACCTCATCAATGAGGACTTCAATCTCCGTCTCCGAGAAATTCCTTTTTTTGGTTTTCCTTTTGGTCGCCATTGTCACACGTAAAGCGTATGATCGAAAGGCTTATTGATATACCCAAATATTCATGAGGTGCTTTGCATTGACCATTTATGGTTAATTATGGGCGTGCGAGGGGCAGGATTTGCAGCTTTTCCATGTGCGCACTTCTCCAGGTGGATTCTGATTTATAAATGGAAAACTGCGTGCAGGTGTGCGTGCAAACAGTTTTATAAATCAGAATTTTTTTGTGCGCATGCCATTTCCGGGTTTTTGCCGCATGTACACTTTTAGTTAGGATTCCACACACTCTTTTATAAATGAGACCCCTGGACCTTTTGACTGAGCTCCTTAATTTCAGTAAGGTTACAAACTGCTGTCGTGTTTTGTAGTCCTGGTTGGTAACAAACACAAAGCTTTGTCCCTGCACAGAGGTGTGTCCCGATGACCATGTTCAAAACAACAAACCAAATTTAGCGATTTTTATCAGTTTTTGCTCCAGTGACACTGCCTGACCTCACTGCAGCACTCTGACCTGATATAATAAGGGGACGGACACGCAGCCTTTTGTTGCATCTCAAAATTGGTGGGGCTTTGTCGAGGAAGAGTTATACACTGTAAAGAATCTTATTGCAGTTTATTGTCGAGCCAATGTCGTTTTTCAGAAGTTTTAACCTTTAAGTGGGTATTGAGAGGCTTTCTGTGGCACTGCTACGTACCCACTATTGTCTGCCCCTGCATACCTCCCTCCAGAGATAAAGCTTGCAGGTTCATTTACTGACACTCATATTTACTAGTGCCACTGGCCTGAGCAACGCCACTTCTAAAACCCAAATCAACCCTTTAAGACAAAAATAATGTAATACAATGTGACAAAAAGTCTGATCTGCACCCTCACTTTTGTTAAACGACTTCTGCCAAATATGCTTTGAGAAGGAGCTTCTCTCTTTCTTGTTTGAGAGCCTGTCACTTTTAAATAAAGTGACAGGAAATAGAAAAGCTGCTCTCACGATAACCTATTCCCTGAAGTGAAAATCTTTCTTCCAAGAAAACTCAATTTGGAGAAGGGTCACATCATCTCACTGTATCATCTCACAAATCCTCTTACATAATGTGTCCCAATTTAAAACCTCACATATTTTCACATATATGGAGGGAATGTTGATTTTTTAAAGGTACAGTCTTCTTTGTGCTATCTGTGATCAGTAAAGTCATTAAAATGCCAGACTCAAACATTACACACTCTTTAACAGCTTCCCTTCCTTTCATGCTACAGTCATTCAGAGCTGCCGTGTGCTTAGCTCTTTAATTACTGCAGTCATAAAATTGTCAGGCCTGTTAGAGATCACACAGTAAAATGTCATCACCTGTCGTGATCACTCCGACCCCGTCATAAATCCACAGACTGTTCTCAGGCTGCTCACTCAGCAAATCTTAAGGACACTTTTAATGTTGTAGCACAGTTTACTGGAATTTTCAGAGGATTTGGGAATTCAGAGGCCTTGATAAGACACTTATTTGACTTCTTCAAAAAACTTTTAATCATGAAAAATGTAGACAAGAATTTGAGAGGGCCTTTTGTCACAACCACGGGATTTGAATTTAAATATTGCAATGTTTACATCATTAAGGGACTCTTTGCTGGCTCTCTGATTGGTGAACTGATCAGCCAGTCACTATCAGAATGTCAATCATAGCATTAAGGCAGCAGGTGTTGGTTACACACTCCTCTTTTTCACTCTTAATTAACGCAGTTATATTTCTTTATCATACTGAAAGAGTCCTGAAGACTGTTGTCCTCTTTATATACCCTCCTGTAGTTTGTGGACCAATTTGAAAAAGAATCAGATGATTTTAATATGGAAAAAACTGTTAATAGAGAGAGTAATTTTCAACTGTTTCAAATGGGAAAGAGTTAACAGACTTTGTCTAACCTAGTAAGAGTTACCAAGGAGGGTGGAGCTTAAAGGGATAGTTCAGTTTTTTTGAAGTGGGGTTGTATGAGCTCCATATGGTCACTAAGGACATCAGATACAGTAGAAAGTTCTCTCCTCTCCCTAGTAAACCACTCTCTGTACGAGTCTGTGATGAAGAAATAGATGCTAACAGGAAAATACCGTACCAAAAACAAAGGGTATTTTCTCTGCCTACAAGAACTCAAATCAAAAAGTAATACCACAGTTTAAGAGTACGCTACATATGATTGTTTTAAAGTGGATTAACATTTCAGAAATTTAAGTTTATCTGGACCTAGGCCAACTCGTGTCGTGTATCCCTCTGCTAAATCACTCCGCCTTTAGTAAACAGTACAAGCTAGTGGCTTCAGACGCCTGTTGTCGACTGATTGAAAGCACATTATATGACAAATATTTCTGAGATGGGCTTTTGTGATGCTTCCCTTGATGCAGAAACAGATGTGCATCATGGAGAACTCAGCTTTCACTGTATTCCTCTGCCTAACATGGGCATGCGGTTACATCATATAGCGAATGCACCTCTTGTTACCTGTTACCTGACAGGTTGTGTGTACAGATCTATACATCTATATATATATTAGAGGCTAATACACAGAAATCGTTGCATGTGTGTGCATGTGTCTGTGAGAGAGACACATACACAAGTAGTCTGCTCTGTTGTGATAAACAAACAGCCTCCTCTACTCTGCTTATTTGTTTCTGACATATCGTTATTACTTACTTTGAGCAGAAACTGTCATTAGGTCCTTCAGGTTTGGGACATTTTTCCAGTTTATCTTCGGGAAATTGATGAATATCCACAAAACTCCAGGATTCAAAAGAGCAGGGAAGTCTGTTTGATGAGTAATACTGCCGTCCGTATCACCTGTTTCCTCTGGCTAGTTCTTACATTCGCCCCACTGTTTATTTCGGACTCTTTCTTGATGTCCAGTGTCTGTGTCTGTTTCCTCTGTATTCCTTTCGGTCTGTTCGGTCTGTATAGTGTATTTACACACTATATATACATTATATGCTTATGCATTTTCATTCAAATTAAAACCACTGCATTCATAATCATCCTTCTCACAAGTAAGTATACCCTTAAAGCTGTTTCTTTGCAGTATCTCTGTTCTAAACTACATTTTTATTATTTCATTTAATTATTTGCATGTTAATGATAATCAGTGTTAATATACATACTTCAAATGAATTACATGCTAACAAATTGACTACTATGTTTTCTTTAGAAAATTACCTAAAGTGCTAATCCTAATCTAAAAATAGATAACGCAGCACAATGCAATCAAAAAATTGAGTCACAACAAGCACACAGGACCTTTTATCTGACGAGTTTATCTGATGACTGTAGGCAGAGGCAGGCTAATACTACCCATTGACTCCCAGTGTTTGAGCCAGGCTAATTAGCAGTGGGCGGGCTCTGCCTGTCTCTTCCTTGTTGCTGCACACACAGTTTAAACAATGGTCTCTACTTGCTTGTCATGACTTCAGGAGTGAGATTAGACTTGAAAAGAAAGAAAGGTTGGTGTATCCTTTTAAGACTTTTTTCTCGCTGTCATGATTTTTCTGTCTGGCTCTGAGACCCTCATGTGTGTTCAACAAAACCATTTAAATAAAACAGGTCAATAATTAAATGAAATGAAACTCATTCATCTGGTCTCATGTCGATGAATTCACTTCCTTGTCTGGTCAAGCGTCTCCTGTTTATCTCCTCTGTGCTTCAGTCTGTTGATGTCATCATGGACATAAAGACCCCCTGACACTATCAGGGCTCCGCAGCCCTCCTCCCACCCTGTCACACGCACACACTGAGCTGCACATGTTTTGTTACTGAGGTTAAATTTGTATGCAAACAGCTTCCTGTCCTCTATCTGTGGGGTTCAGGGTGGGATTTCCTCATTCCTGACGTCTGACCCCTCCCCTCATTCAGTCTACCATCTGGAGGTGGAGGTTATCACAGGCAGCCTATGTCCTCGTCATGTTTGTTCACAAAGAGTATTCACTGAAGACCTTGGCTTATATAAAGGTCTCTCACATATCAACAACAACCTTTACAATTACAGAAGCCCCTCATGAGGTTCGATTATAAAAAGGTCTTTTTAGCCACAGTCAGGAGCGCCAAACTGTTCATTCGATTCAGAGGAAATTCTCAAATATGCACCTGCAAGGTGACATTTTAGGTTAAAGGTAAATGGGAATGTAAAAGGAAATAATTAAGGAAACAGATTTTTTAGGAAATGTATAATTTGTTCATCCACAGTTAGCTCTGGAGTCACTTTTGTATGTTTGAAATTACTTAGACTGGCTGTGATTTGATGACACAAAGCATCACTGAGTTTGTATTTTTACATGAATGAATGCTGTATATTGATGAATTCAGAATTGAGAGGATGACCTTTATTCACACTAATACAGTCATCATCAGACTTTTGAATATTATCCTTTGAGGAGTCACAGAGAGCAGAATCAGGACAGGTCAGGACTGAAGAAGAGAAATCAAGCTCTGGTGTGATGTGAACCAACAGAGGACAGAGCAGGGGTCATTTGGACAATGAACAATTTTAATATCATGTTAAACTTTTGTACAGTTATCTGAGACATTCAGGCTGCAACTGAAGAGTGTTTTTCTTTGATTCACCCTTCAACATTTACGATGCTCCAAACCCCTTCGGTCTTACGTCACCTTTCCTTTTAACAGCACTCAGTAAGCATCTGTGAACTGAGGGCACTAACTGTTGAAGCTTTGGAGGTGGATTCTTGCCCGTCTTTTCTTGCTGTACAACTTGCTCAACAGTCCAGTGTCTCTGTTGTTGTGTTTTGCGCTTCATATGCACCAAAAGTTTCAGCTGGAGACCGGTCTGGACTGTAGGCAGGCCAGTCTAATTCCCGCTCCAGCCACTCTATTGTGATGTGCAGAATGTGGTTTGGCATCGTCTTTCTAAAATAAGCAGGGACATTGCATTGATGGCAGCACAAGTATCTTTTAGCATTCATGGTGCCTTCACAGATATGCAAGTAACCCATGCTAATCTCACTAACACACTCCCTTATGATCACTGATATGCTGATTTTTGAACTTTTCTCTGAGAACAAATTGGATGGTCTTTTTCTTGACATGTCAGGACAAAGAAACTAACAAAAAAACAAGAAGACTGACCCAAATGCAGATAAAAACAAAAAGACTTTATTAATCTAACAAAAAGAGTTCAAAAAAACAAAACTACTCCTTAACAAAAAGTCAAAGAGTATCAAAGTATCTCAAACAAAGTTACAAATCAAAACTGACAAACAAAGAAAGACTGACACTAGAAACTAAACTCAAAGTACAAAATCACCAAAAAGGTCAACAAGACTAACTACAAACTACAAACACTCTGGAGACACAAAAGACTCGCTGAGGGAGTGTGGCACATGACAGATGAATGAGCCGACAAAGACAAAGTGAAACAGAGACTAATCCTGCATTCCAGAAAAGCTGGAAGACTGATTTATCCCACTCAGATTGCACCACTTGTGACCTCAACGCATTCCAGGCGAATGTTAACAACAAAAAAAGACTAATTGTGATAAGTTGTTTTTTGTTTTGTTCCACAAAACACATTCTGACCTCCAGCAAACCTTCCTTCTTGCAATCATGCAATCAGACGCAGAAAAAGGATGGACGAGGTCAATAACACACACTGTAAACAGTCTTCTTTAGTTACTTTATTGCCAAAAATGAACCTAAAAATAATCTAAAAATTTGTTAAGCTAACTCACTGCATGTGAATAAATCATAAGGGGTTGCAAAGCCGTGTGGGAGTAAAGCACAACAAAAGTAATGTGACTACTGTAATGCATTCCTTTTAACTGTAATGTTGTAATGTAAGGTATTACAAAAAAAAAAAAAACAGGTAATATTTTATTCGGTACAAATGTCAGTAGTGCAAGTAATGCATTTTTTTCGTTAACCTGAAATGAAGAGGTGTTTTAAACTTTTCTTTTTGTTTTCTAAAATATTAATTCGCCAAATACTCCATGAGATCAGCAGAGGACTTTTCTACAGTATCTCTAACACAATTTACCAGAGTTTTACCTTTTCTTCGTTTTTGCTATGATTGTTTCTTTTATTGTGCCATGAACCATCAGAGTGGCTATTATATTCTACTGTATTTGGCCTGAAGCCAAACTCTGTCATATACCACATCACCTTCCACTCGATGTGTAATGAGCTTTTTGAGCATAATGAGCTACATTTAGACTGCCAAATCCATATTTCCTGTTACTGTATTTTGAAGAGAGTAACTTAAAATGGTGTAATGCCTTACATTTCAAATACAGTAATATTATATTTAACTTATTACTTTAAATGACAGTAACAAGTAATAAATTATGCATTACATTTTTGAAATAACTTGCCCAACACTGTTGCAAAGAAACTTAATTTAACATCAGTATTTTAAGAGAAAGAACAGATTTACAGGGTGACCAGATGTGACTGGAACAGTCCAGATTTTGCTTGTTTATCGTTGCCATGGTTATCCGCTTACAGCTGCTCGCTGTGTTTCAGCGCAAAGTCAGAACAATCCACATTGTGCTGCATGAAGTGATGTCAAATTACAAAATTATTTTAATAATAAATAAATAAAAATAGATACTTAAAAAAAAATAATCGAGTAAATTGTGTTTTACCTTACATGGTCTGTCTCTGTTGTTGAGTGACGTCAGGTCGAAGCAACTCGGTGAAATCGGGGTGGATATTTTTTCTCTGATTTTGTGACTAAGACCTCCCAGTTTGAGTGGTGTTCCAGTGCAGTTTTCCTGGCTGGAGGAGGAAACTTCCCACTTCTCTGGAATGCAGTATGAATACACTGGGGAAACATCAAGCACAGGTGAGACGATCACACAGGTGGAGGTGAATAGAGGTACAGGGGAGGGAGGGCAGGAAATACCACAAGGAACACTGGGATTCAAAATAAAAGGAAACACGAGAGACAAGGGAAACAAGCGATCCAAACACCAGAAAAAAACGTACTAAATTAAATCAAACTAGCCATATCATAACATGACGTCCATGATTTCCAAAAGCAATCTGAAGTGTGGCCTTATCTCACTTCTCCACTTTGCTCAGTCCATCTCAGCTCTGGTCCTGAGAAGACAGCAGCGTTTCTGGATGTTGCTGATATTTGGAGTTTTAACTTTCATTTGTAGATGTGGTGGTGAACTATGTTAACCTACAATGGTTTTCTGAGGTGTTCCTGAGCCCACATGGAAATAATCTCCACAAATGATGTTAGTTTCAATGCAGTGATGTCTGATGATCAAAGGTCACAGGCATTCAGTGTTGGTTTTGGCCTTGCTGCTTTACATGCAGAGATTTCTGTGGATTTTCTGAATCTTTTGATACTATTATGGACTGAAGATTATAAAATCCTTACATTTCTTATAATTGTACATTGAGAAAGACTTTTAAACTAATGGACTATTTGCTCACACAGTTGGTCACAAAGTGGTGAATCAAACTCCATCCTTGATTAAGACGGATCCTCCTTTAATACCCAATAATGACACTCACCTGTTTCCAGTTCATCTGTTCACTTGTGAAATATTACAAACAGGTGTTTTGTTTAAAGAATTCCCCAGCTTCCCCAGTCTTTTGTTACTCCTTTCCCAGCTTTTTTGGAACATATTGCAGTCATCAAATTTAGAATGGATGGAAATTTACCAAAACAAAACATACATACAAACAAACAAACAAACAAACAAACAAACAAACAAACAAACAAACAAACAAAAAACCCCACAAGGGTTAAAAAGCTTGTTATTCAGTTGAATATAGGTTGGAAAGGATTTGTAAATCACCCTGTTCTGTTTTTATTTACATTTTTACCCAATGTCTCACATCTTGATCTGTTACTTGCACTGAGTAATAATCATTATAAACACTCAATTATCAGTTTTCTCCTTGATTGCATTTCATTCTTTATTCATGAAAAGCTAAAAATATCATTAAAAAATGAGGAGAAATGAAAATTCAGTATTTTAGTTTTAGTTGTTATTGATTATAAATCCCATAAAAATGGTAAACTATTGTTAGTACTTTTAATACTGTATTTACCTTAAACATTAAGTAATCAAACAAAATGAATCAATTTATTTTTATATCTAAAGCATGCCAGCTTCTCCCACCTGTAATATTTAATGTTTTAAAAGCCGAACAAAAGAACAACACAGTTATGGGCTGTTATGTATTCAGTGAAAATAAACAGTCTGCTGGCGTCTCAGGTCTGCTGCCGTCAATCACAGATGAACCTCCGAGCGCGAGTGTCTGTGCGGAAACACTTTCTCCACACGCCGAAGTGAAAATGGCAGAAAATCAGCCACAGAAATGCAAAGAAACATCCGTAATTTTAGAAAGGAATGTGACATTCCTTTGCAGTTGAGTGAGCCCAGTCTTCAGAGCGCCTCCAACAGGAAGTAAAGCACAATGGGAGCAAAGTGCCAGAAAAACACAAAGTCAGACATTCAGACAGGGGAGGGGGCAGACAGAGGAAACCGGGCCTTCACACAATACCTACACCACTACCATTCAACATCAGTGTAACTGAGGGGGAATTACAGAGTCAGATATGTTTTATTAATTATTGTAGTTTTCCCCTCGAGAGCAGCAGCTTTAAAAGCAGCTGATTTTTTTTACTCGACCTTTTCCACCTTTAAATATCTGGGGTTTTTGCTTGATGAAAACTTGTCCTTTAAAGGTTATATTCAGTAAGTTTTACCAGGCTTTTACAACAGAAACAAGCCCTGTTTCTCTTTTATGGTCAAAAAGGGACTCGTTGAGTCAACATTTTCACCTGTTCTGGATTATGGTGATGTATTGTACATGAATGTTTCTGCTTAGAGTCTACAGATGTTGGACAGTGTTTATCATGGAGCTCACACAAACTGTGGATCACTCACTTATCATTGTACATTTATACTCCAAGGTCAACTGGACTTCTTTAAGCACAAGTCACCTTGGACATTTGTATGACTATCTATAAAGCCATTAGGCATCATTTCGAAGTACCTTTCTTCTTTGCTCATTGTAAAAAACGGATTACATAACTTGTGTTCATTTGTTTTGTGCAGTTTGTTGTTCCCAAAGTCCAAACTGAGCTGGGGAAGAAAACCTTTAGGGTTCCCTCTCCTTTTGCATGGAACAATCTGCAGACTGAGTTTAAATGACAGAGCCAGGGGCGTAGCCTTCATTTCAGAAGTGAGGGGGATAGATTGTTCAGGAGCAAGATGATTTTTATCAAATTATTTATTGAAAGATCCTCTCCCATTCAGTTGCATGAAACAATTGGAAATACCTGATGACTAGGGAAAGCATGAAAGTGAGTATTTTATGATGGGCGCAAGAATGAGAGAATGTCAGATACGTTGACCTAAAACTCTTTTCAACTTTCAACTCAAAGTTGTATTATCCTCTGGCTTCTCCAGACCCATTTACATTTTGCCGCAGCATGTGTCAGGTCAACACACTTTCCCCAGTGCCTTTCACCAGGTTTTTGAGATGGGTATCGGTTCTTGTTAAGAATCAATTAGGAACAGTTCAATCCATGGATGTCATAATCCTTTATGCTTAATGTTTCCCCTGTCGATATTTTACATTACAGTTAACAAATAACAGTTTCCAAGAAAACTCTGATTCAAGATCAGAAGCACTGTAAAACTAAACACACAAAATGTCAGGAGTTGTCAAAAGCTGTCGTTTGTTAGCCTTTTCTATCTGCTGCTTGGCAATGCATTGGGCTTTGTGATAAGTTGAGCTGAAGCTGAGGCTGCAGTGGATCAGTCAGACCAACAAGATCCTATGTTCTCCACAAAACACAAGAACCAGTTTTACAAAAATCGCCAAATAAAGTCACAGTCGTGGTATATTTTAACAAGTTTAAAGTCGTGTATGCACAACAGTAATCTGTGAGGTCAAGTAAGGTGCAACACTTGCTCTGATTGAGATGTTTTTATTAATGGTAGCGTCAGGAAATTAAGAAAGCATTCAATAGACAAGTATTTCATAATGCCTCCCAGCATAGGATGAGTCATTGAAATTTTTAATTTGTTTCAGGAAAGTAAACAAACTCCAAAATACTATTAAAAGTCAGTGAAAAACAGCTTTTGTTCTGTTTTGGGCTTGATATTTTCGCTCAGGTAGAAGATATGAAGCAAGAAATCTGGCAATCAAGAACACACCATAATAGCTATACTTGGACTTCAGTGGGCCTCTAACATTGATTTTGTTCATCTAGCTCGAATCCTCCCGTTGGCATCTTGTCAGATTACCTGTCTCACTGTCCGTGATTGCCTCTCATTGAAAGACATGCAGCGCTGTAGCGTACACTCCATGGTGCATTCATGGCAACTCGGAAATATCAGCACCAACATGTTAAAAATGAATTTAAGGTTATCCAACTCGGAATTACAGGCGAAAAAAGTGCGGGGGACAGAAAGAGTTGGGACAGGAAGTGCGGGGGACGTGTCCCACGTGTACCCCCCATCCGGTACGCCCATGGACAGAGCCTTGTGTCTACGAGTGTTTTAAATCTTTAGTGAAAACTCTTGAACCCAAACTGTCTGTTTACTGCTTTAGCGGATGTTTTATTATGACTGTATCTGTTGCTCATGTTGATTTGTGTGAGCCTGAGTGTGTTTGATTTTGAAACTGCATTGCTGCCATTCTTGGCCAGGCCAGCCTTGAAAAAGAGATCTTCTATCTCATTGGGCTAGTCTGGTTAAAAAAAGACATGATGAAGACATTTTGAAAACAAATACACATTTTCTCAATTCTGCAAGTTAACATGCTGTTTGCTCTAAAATACAATGAAAAATTTCATCATCATTTTTCCTTTTGTCACTTCATGTTATGTATTTCAAAACAGAAGCAGTCCTGTCTATAATCTTCGTTATCCTTCAATCTACTTTCCAGGCCAAGGTGAGAGGGGACCCAATTCTCAAACCCTGACACACACTGTACCTTTTGAACCAGAAAAAGTCACTGCTGACAAAAATGTCAGGTAAAAATCAGGATACTACTGCTATTTACTCCATGGCCTCTTTCATCAGCAGTGCAGGGGTTCCACCTTTTACTTTCCATTATTAAAAAAAAAAAAAAAATGTTCAAAATAAATTGTGTACTTGACTAGTCTTCAAACCTCCTTTTCTATCAGAAAGTCTTTCCTATCCCTGTATTGCTCGCCACACCTTATAGAAAATGTGTTCTTAAATTCTGTTCAAAATTTTGCCCAAAAGATGTCGTTACCACCTCTTTGAAACAGGACATTTCCTAAGTCAGGTGTTTGCTCTGCCCACAGCTGACTTGGAAATATCCAGTGATGGGTGAGCTACTCGTAAAATGTTGGAAGTTCATCATAAATACCAGCTTCAATTCATTTAAGCTACAGGGCGTCTTCTTCCGCTTATCCGTGGTCGGGTCGCGGGGGCAGCAGCCTAAGCAGGGAAGCCCAGACTTCCCTCTACCCGGCCACCTCGTCCAGCTCTTCCCGGGGGATCCCGAGGCGTTCCCAGGCCAGCTGAGAGACATAGTCTCTCCAGCGTGTCCTGGGTCTACCACGGGGCCGCCTACCGGTGGGACGTGCCCGGAACACCTCACTAGGGAGGCGTCCAGGAGGCATCCTGACCAGATGCCCGAGCCACCTCATCTGGCTCCTCTCAACGAGTAGGTGCAGCGGTTCTACTCTGAGCTCCTCCCGAATGACTGAACTTCTCACCCTATCTCTAAGGGAGAGCCCAGCCACCCTGCGAAGGAAACTCATTTCGGCCGCTTGTACTCGCAATCTCATTTCCTCGGTCAAGACCCAAAGCTCATGACCGTATATGAGGATAGGGGTGAAGATCGACCGGTAAATCGAGAGCTTTGCCTTACGGCTCAGCTCCCTTTTTACCACAACAGACCGGTGCAGAGCCCGCATTACTGCTGACGCCGCACCAATCCGCCTATCGATCTCCCGATCCACCCTTCCTCCGCTCGTGAACTACTACTACGTAAGCTACAGCCTGGTGAAAAATAACAAGCTGAGTTACAGCAACGTGACAAAAGAGGCTCACTTCCAAGCTATTTTCATCTATTTGCAGCTATCATCCTCACCGTTTTGATTATTAGTTATTATTACGGTTATTATTACATACAAACGATGCTTTTCTTCATATTTGCTGAACTGTTCTGTTTGTTTTACTGATCTATAACTGATATTATTTTTTCTGTTGCACCTCTTTAATTTTCTTTTTCAAATAATCATAATTAATTTAATCAGACTGATAAAATGTAAGGAAATTAATATTATTACAAAGGAAAATACAAAATAAACCGTTATTATTCATTCATTTATTTACATGATTTTAATTTGTGGTACAGATATATATATATATATATTTATATATATATCTATATCTATATATATATATATATATATATATATATATATATACAGATATATATTTCAGATTTTTCTGTATTTATTTATAAGTTGTTAAGCAGGTATATTGGGTGACATTTTATAGACAATGGTAAAAATGATGCTATTCGATTTCTTTTGTAAGCGTAAGTTGCTGTTGGAGAGGGTGGCATATATAACCTCACTTGCAGCACAAAATAACTGCAACTCCGCAGTTTGGACCATCTGTTTCCAGCAGACACATTTTGGTTGCACTTATTGCACTATCAGACCCAGTGTTTTTTTTTTTTTTTATTAACAAAAATCCAAATTGTTCAAGACTGCATCGTGGGCTTCTGCTGCCTTCTTTCTTATCATATGACTTAATTTACTTAGTTTCCTAAATAACGGTCAACTATAGGATGTATAAAAGAACAATTGTTCAACACATTGGTGAATACAGTCTGTAGAGCTCCTTTTTTGTTCAAACATCCATGATGTCCAGTTATCCCCTCCTGCCGGCTCTAATTGCCTCCTGGTGAAATATTTGCCCCGGTGTCACAGAGGTCCACCACCTGCTCCCCGTCCGACACTCAGTCGTTTCTAGGCTTCCAGCGACAGAGGCATCCATCTCAGTATAATGTCTGATGGGCAGATTTGGAGCCCTGCACTCACAAAGCCTGAGGACGCCTCTTTATCTGGTCTGGAAACAGCGGCTTTAACCGCCATCTGCTTCTAACAGAATGAAGAGGAGGGGGAGTGTGAGTGTAACCTGAGCTGCTGTTCAGACCTGTGGTGATTCTCACTATAGACACAAAATGATGGTTTAAGTTACAGGAGGGAAAGTTTTGAGATGAGGAAGCTCAATTTTTTTCTTAAATGGTAATGGACTTAAGCTTATATTGTGCTTGTCTTGTCCTTTGACGACTCAAAGTAGCTTCACACCACAGGACACATCTATACATTCACACCCATTCATGCTCACATTCACCCACTGATGAGTTTCTATGTCAGGTGTGCATCAGTATCAACAGACATTCACATTTACGAACCACTGATGCTCAGTGGAAACAACTTGGGTTAAAGTGTTTTGCCCGAGGACACATCAGCATGTGACAGCCCAAACCTGCAACCTTCAAACCGAGGTAAAGCAGAAGTGAACGTGACTTTTAGTGCCAGACAGAAAATATAACAAACAGGCATTTGCCAAATCAAACAGGCAAAAGACTTTTACCTCTGTGTCGTCCCCACATTCATTGCATTACAAATGACTGATATTATCAACATAAATTTGGACAAAACTCATTCATACAGTAAATTTAACATATACTCAGTTTTAAATGTAAACTGAGGGTACATTTTAGTGAGTCAAAATGACTGAAACTAACAGTGAAGTGTGCCAATATTACTCACCTGATACAGTGTGTGTTGAAACCAATCATACTCATTGAGTAAAAGGTGTGTAAAGGAAACACTGTAGAAGATCTGCTTTTAGCAAAAATCATAATCATGATTATTTTTATATATATTTAGATCATGTTTATGAAACAAAATAATTCACTGACTTAAAGGTGCTATGAGGAGAATCTATTTGCGGCGACATAAAGACTCTGCTACCCATGAGCACGTGCGGCGACTGTCGTAATGCTGCGTTCCAGTAACCTCGGAACTGGGAGTGACATCATCTCCGACTTATCAGCGTTCCAGTTGAAGTCAGAAAAAAACATGCCTATCTACCAGGCTATTGTTAGCTGTTGTTAGCATGCCCTGCGTTGTTGTTCACAAATATCACATGAAGAATGTGATTATCACTATGGCAGCATTTTTGTAAATAGAAGTCTAACAATACGATGTATACAGCTGATCTAGAGCGACACACCCCAGTCAGAAGTGCAAATAAATTGATTATTACAGGAGCTAAATAACTGTTCACACTGGGTCATCCATCTTTGATTGTCAACTCGGGGGTGGCGAGGTTTCACCGAGTTCCCAGTTGGAAATTCAGACTTCGGGGAACGTTCCAGTTGCAGTTTCCTACTCGAAACTCGGAAATTCCTACTTCTGACTACAACTGGAACGCACCACAAGACGAGGGCTATCCAAAGCGTGTGTTTGTTGTGATGCTAATGAATGCAGCTCGGACCTTCCTCAGAACTCTTCATTGCTTTACAACTTCTTTTTTCACAACTTACAGGATGCAAAGCGATGCAAAGGTAATGTATCTCTTTCTAGTTACGTAGCTGTAGTTTTTGATTTGTGTCAACAAGCAATTTTTGGAAAACTTAGTACCATAGTTTTGTAGCCGGCTATATATCGCTACTTCCAGCCCGGTGCTCTAAGACGTGTCCGAATAATATAAATTTGTTCTAGTTTTAATGGTCTTGTTCCCAAAGTTGAGTATCCAGTGTGTATTTTGATCAGGCATATATCTAAAAGTGAGAGTTTTTTGTAATCACTCAGAAACTCCTCATAGCATCTTTAAAGGATGCTTCAAATCATTTCACTGAACATATATGTTTCTAACACTATTAGATCAGGCATTACACAGAAATATATGTGTACTTCACATATCTTGTTTTGTTTTGTTCAACTCTATAGCCAGTCAATGTGAACTTACACACCAGGGTTTTTTTAAGGGACTGTGGTCATTTTTCTTAAGTTTTGTGCCTGGTAAGCCCAAATCTGAACAGTGGAAGCTCTCATTGTTGGCATGTTAGTCAGAGTCAGTCAGAGGAGTCGACATGGTAGCCCCCTTGACTGTGTGCTTCTATAACAGCAGCCAGTCTTATTTGATAAAAGTCTAAAAAAAATGACAAAAAAAATGAACATAAATTAGTATATGGATGAAGACAGTGTTGAAGCTGCAGTATGACCACGAGTTGTCTGAACTCAAGCCTCTGTTGTTGTGAGCAGCTGGTCCTGAAGCCGGTCAGTTCTAAATTAAACTGTAAAACTCACCAATTTAGTTCCAGTTCAATTCAAATAAGCATCAGATCACAACCAATTGATGTCAAGTCAGTTATGACTATTGCAGAGCAATGAATCATTCGAATGTACAGTATATTCGCAAATATGCCTCAATGATAATGCAGATACAAAGCTGAGTCAAAAATCACCTCTGCAACATTTGCCATCGAGTGCCATTTATTTGCATCGCCCTTGTGTGAAGGCCTTATGGACGGTTTCACACTGGATGAATTTAAGAGAGCTGTTTTTCAACTTATAAGCATGTTATCAAGTAAAAGCTCTCAGGCTAGAGCCACACATCTGCACTGAAAATCTGGACATTGGTTAAAGGTAAACTGAAAATTGCAAAAGATACCAAGTTAATCAGGGATCATTGGCTCTCAGTGAGGTGTTTTCTACATGCACATCTGTAAATTTCTTTATGTATAATAGTGTTAAATAATGTTTATGATGAGTCCGCACTATGCAGCTGTCTCATATCTCTGAGTTCAGACCATGCTGATGTCGCTGTGTAGCAATATTCTGAAAAAGACATCTAAAACTCATCATCACTAAATATATCTCATTAACCTCATTTGTGCTGGGTGGCGGTGGTGCAGTCTGGTAGTGCGCACTTCTGGTTTGAGTCCAGCTCCGACTGTCACATGGTAATGTGTCGTTGGGCAAGATGCTTAATCCCACACTGTTGCGTTAGTGGCATGTTAATGGGTTTGAAAAGGCGTGAATGTGTTAGCTTATTCCGTTGGACTACGTACATAGAAACTCTGAACCATCAGTGAGTGAATGAGTGTAAATGTGTACGTGTGGCCTGTGATGCTACTTTTGGTATTTAAGGAATAGAACATTTTTAAATAGGCTCAAGTGCATTTACCATTAATCCCATTTGATTCCAGAGTTATGGAATAACTCTATTTGTCAACTATGGACTTGAAATTGTCATCCATTATCTAAACTGCTTATCTACTTTAGAGTCACTGGGGCTCAAGCCCATCTCAGTGGTCACTGGGCAGGGTACATCCTGAACCAGACACCAGCCAATTGTAGGGCCACACAGAGAGACAAACAACCATTCATGCTCACAATCACACCCAAGGGAAATTTAGCGTCACCAGTTAGCCTAAAGAGCATACTTTTGTTCTGTTGGAGGAAGCTCCCAAATACCCCATTTCCACCAAGCTGGTTCCAGGGCTGGTTCGGAGCTAGAGCCAGACTTAGCACCAGTTCTTTGGTTTTCCACAGACTAAGCACCGGTTGCTGGCTCTCAAAACCGGTGCTTGGCAAGCACCAACTCTTTGCTGGGTCAGCAGAAAGAACCACATTACGTTGGGGGCTACGGGCTTACGTCAGGGGGTGGGGGCGGGATTATTGACCAACCAAAGCAGAGTAAAAACACAGAAGAGCGCCATTATTAAAAAGAAGAGTTTGGGGTAAGCGAAATAACAGAAGAAGAAGATAAGTTAAACAATGGATATTAAAACAAAACAGCAGTGGTCAGTGGAGGAGACGACCTGTCTCCTTTCAGTTTGGTCATCCGTGGAGATCCAGAAGAAACTGAAGGGAGCTTCAAGGACCAAACCGGTCTTTGAACAGATCCAGTGAGAAATGGCGGCAGGGGGCGCCACTGGCGTGACGTTAACAGACGTATACATTGACGTGATGACGGAGCTCTCTGGCCGGCACCCGTTTGTGGAAAAGCAAATGGTTCTTAACCGGTTCGCACTTGAACCAACTGCTAACAGGCTCTAGCACCAGCACTAGCAACAGCCCTGGAACCAGCTTGGTGGAAAAGGGGTAAAAGAGAACCCACACATGCACAGGGACACAGGGATTGAACTACCTACCTTCCAGCTGTGGGGCATTTGCACTACCTGCTGCGCCACAGTGCTGTCCTTCAAACTAGTTAGAATGCAAAACAAAATAATTCATGTCATGAAAAATAACCTGACAGCCATAAAAAATGTGCTGTTTAAGCTTTTATTAACACTTCAAACTATTTCTGTGCATAAGCTTATAAGGAGTTTAAAGTGTTTTATTAAAATGAGCTTATATCAATAAAGACAGTGTAAATTGTTATGACGTGATCTTACATTCTCTTGCCTGTTGTTGACAGAGAAGCTCGAGGAAACATGACAACAACTTGGATCACTGCGTGAAGGCTCTGATATGAAACAGATGTCAGGTTGCTCTTGCACGGAAACATACATATTTGAAGTCTTTGTATCAGAGCTGTTGAAACAGCGCTTGCTTGCTGTGCTCCCTGTTTTGCATACACTGCATTCTTGTTGCTGCTGTCCATCTGGTGGGGGCTGACAGGTGCATCTGTTAGCTGGAGGGCAGGAGATAGTCTTTGCCAAGCTTTGTTTTCACTAAAACATCTGCCTCTCTGCCTCGAGCATTTTCCTGCCCTGAACAAATACCAACCTTTGGTTTGAAAAGCAACTAAACATTCAATTTTACTGCATATCTTTCATTTTGAAATTTTTCTTCCTCCGCAAACACAAGAATGAAATATTGATTTAATTCTTCTGATTGTTTTTGTTTAGGTTTCTCCTCTTTTATCCAAGCCTTCATTCAAATAACTTATTTTCCTTATAAACAACCAAACAGACAACTGAAGGAGCGTAAAGAATGTCAGTGTTTTTTGTTGACACACGTCTGTGTTTAGAGCCAAACACAAGTGTCGTGTTTTTCCCTGAAACAGCAAAAAAAAAAATCTCAACAGCTTCCCGTAACAGACAGAGAGGAATGTTTGAGCTTCACCTGTTCACAGTGTTTACTATGCTCACATTTCTTGTCAAGTGTTTGGTTGCATTTAAACAGTGATGAGTCTAATGTAGGGATGTGATATATTTTTGCCACAGTATCAGTATTATATATATATATATCATATAAGCTATATCATATATATCATATATCATATTATATATCAGTAGTGCCAATATTTACAGCCAATGTATCGTCCTCACAGCGGCATGGTGGCAAGGTTGCTGGTTGCTGGTTTTAACCCCGTACCAGTCAGGGCCTTTCTGTGTGGAGTTAACATGTTCTCCAAGTGCATTCTTTGATTCTCTCATGTCATGATCCTGCCTGTCATTTAGTTAAGTCACCAAGTTTGTCCTCATTTTGTCTTGTCTCTTGTCTCTTCCCCTGTCTTGTTGCTGGATTGTTGTTCCTGAGTGTTATTTCCCAAGCCTTTTTGTTATAGACATAGTTGATCAAGACCTGTTTTGTTAGCCTTCTTGCCTTCTGTCTGCTGGATACCTCTGCTTGATTCTATCTGTTCATGTGTACCAACTTTTGGACTGAATTAAACCTGCCTTAACAGACGTGTGTCTGCTTCTTTGAGGTCCTTCTGTGCCTGATTTTCTGCTCAAGCCATGACATCTCAAATCACTCCAGCTTCCTCCCACAGACAAAACCATGCTCACTAGGTTAATTGGGGACTCTAGATTGCCCTTGGGTATGAATGCGAGTGTGAATGGTTGTCTGTGTGTCTCTGTGGCCCTGTGATTGGCTGGTGGCCAGTTCAGGTTGTTCCCTGCCTCCCACACAATGTCAGCTGAGACAGGCTCCAGCCCCCATGATTCTGAATAGAAAGGAATAAACAGCATAGATAATGGATCAGTGTTTATTTTGTTCACAAATTATTTTTGTCATAGTTTTCATCAACAACCTTTTTTTCCCCTGACAAAAACTAGACTATAATTTAAACAAGTGCACATGAACAGAAATTAAAACTAAATTGACTGACATGTTCTCCAACAAATCAAAACTAGACTAAAATGTTTAATGGAGACTTAATCTAATCAGACCAAATTATGTAACATAGAAAATAGCAACAAGTTAAGAATATATCCCATTACAGCCACTTTGGTTGTGTGGAGAGGTTGGATGAGTTGAGAGGGACATCCAACCACAACTGCCTTAGCTTCATGGTGGTGGGATCCAAGTGAAAACATAACCTCAAAATTTTCAGGAAACATAAACAGTGCCTTACGTTTAACACTTTCCTTTTAGTCAACTAAATTTAAAGTAGACTTCATTGACTAAAATGTTGTGACATTTCATAAAATAATACTATAGGCTACAAAAAGTAAATCGTACAAAAAGTAAATTATGGCTAAAACTAAAAGATATTTTAGGCAAAAGACTATAACTAACTAAATTAAAAGTGCTGTCAAAATTAACACTGTAATTGGTGAATTTATCAGCCATAAGCCGTAAATCCTCAACATGATGCATCATATGCACTTATTTCTTAAATCCATCCAAATCTGAGCCCAAAGAAAGTGTTTGGGACTGGGCAGAACAAAGCATATCTGGCAGGTGATTGGACAATCCTTCAGTTAATCACATTCTCTACAGACCAATCAGATAACCCAGTAGGCGGGCACTCCTGCCGAGTGTAAAATCCAGTATATGAGCCAATTCAAGAACGTGAAACTATTGTCTAAAATGTCTTGAGTGGACTGAAAATATCCCTGCTATAGAGATGTTTGCAGTGTTATTTGATTTTCATTTGATGAAGAACTGTGGCCAAAATCTGACAAAGCTGTTGGCATCTAGAGTAATCTCCATATGAGCGGTCACTTCCTTCTGTCATCTCACACACGTTGTAGAATCAAACACATACAGCTGGCAAAGTTAGTTTAAACCATCTCTACAAAAAAAAAAACAGTATTGAATCATTGATCAGAGAGGTAAATGTTCCTTTGCTTGTTTCACGTTCATATCCTACTCTCTTTCTGACATTTCTTTCTTTCTTTTACAAATCCACAGTCACGAGTAAAGGAGCAGGTCATTTCTAGTGTGGCTGATACTTGGTGCTCTTGACTTAATGACATGTTTTTATCAGCATGGGCTGGTCAAAAGTTCTGGCACAACTTCACCAACTTCCAAAGAGCTTGGAGAGAAAGGGTCCTGAAGAGATCAAAAGAGCTCCAGCAACACTTGTAGTTCAGGAAGCAACTTATCAGCATGGGCTGAAAATGGCAATTCGAGCAATAAGTTCTAAAGTAATTCTGACTTAGACTTAAGTTGACCATGTATTACTCAGCTTCAGACCCTTTTACTGCTAAAGTTTTGTCCATAACCATAAAACTGTCAGATATTGTTATTCAGTTGATTCTTGATTGATCTGAGACACTGAAGCAGCTAAAATAAACTTTGGTTCAGAGTTTTAATTTTAGAAATATCTTGGCATCTAAGTTCAGTCCAGCCAAAACCATCAAAAAACAATTTGATGGTAGGAGATAAAACAAATCGTGAACGTGACTTTTAAAGAGTATTTCCTCTTTATGATCTGCTCTAAACTTCCTCTCCAGAGTCCCTCTTTGTTCATTGTGTGGATGTGACGCACTGACACTTTCATTGTGTGTTTTTTCGAGCAGAGGAGACAATCCTTACCTGACTTTGAAGGTGACTCCAAGACAGTTTGGCGACAGTAAAATATTCAAAGACAAAGACAGAGCTGTTCAATCTGCAGAGTTGTTAAAGAGTCAGGAAGCTCAGTGCTCCAAATCAACGGGGAAATTTCTACAACATTTTTGTGTGTCTATTTAAACATCTTTCATCTGAAGCGATTTGAGACAAAGACCCACAAACTGCTCCGAAACCCTTTAACAGACATGACGTGAGCGTACTTGTATCAGTGTGCTGAGTGTCCTGTCTTCATACATACCCTCCTGTAAGAGCTGATTTGTTTAGTCAAATGAGGCAGCAGGATGTTGGTGGAGGTGCAGAGATGACTATCACTGCTGCAGCTCGCCCTTTGACCCTGGGCTGAGGCAGAGGGCCAGCTGCCTCTGGGTAACATCATATATTTGTCAGCACCAGAGTCATTAAACAGATGAGGACACTAATGACGCTGTAAGCAAATACTTGGGCATATAAACTGACTAAGAACATTACAGATTTAAATGATAAATATAAAATCTGGTTCTTCATTCAAATCTGTGGGTGCATTTCCACTACATCGCACCTAAACTCCAGTAGTTTATTTTAATCAAACTTTCTATTAAAATCAAGATATGGGAATTGAAAAACATTTCCGGTTAAGAATCAATAACAACTCTCTCAAGGGATGCATATCATATTTTTTTTTGCTTAACAATTCTCTTATCAAAAACTTTGTTACCTCTGCAAAGCTATAACACAAGGCAGAAGTGAGGGGATTTTGGTAGTGGTCTGAATCCAGATGCAGATTTTAAGGATTTGGGGAGATAGGGCAATATTCCTCATTTTTTCTAATAGTTCAAACTTAGATGTGTAAAGCAATAAAATCCTGCTGGTTAGATCATAATCACCCTATTTGTTTGTACTTCTAACTGCTTTATTTTGTAATTTGAAAATTGAGTCAGAGTGGGTTTAATATGCAAATCCCCAAACCTCTTGGCTTTAAAAAATGTGCCAATTGTTTTGGGCACTGGGTTTCAACTTTGTTTGTATGTGACACTAAGATGACACCAAGAAAATTGATTTAATCCACTCTTTTGATGTCCACATCATTCATATTGATTGTCACCTGATTTTGACCGGTTTGTTACAGAAGATTATCATATCGTTTACTTTGTTTAAATTTAGTGATAATGTCAGACCACTTCTTCAATTCTCACTTTCCTTTGCTTAGAAGCTGTTTCAGATCTTTACCAAGTGTGATGAAGAGTTGTGTCCTCAGCACATAAAATATTCTAACATTTTAGAAACATAACAAATATGGTTATTGACCACATGAACAGCTTGGGTCTTACCAGTTGGAGACTGTAACAACATAAATCACATTTTCATCTGTCTTAATATTTAGTCAACACTGAAAGCAGGGTGAAAGAAAGTCACTTATACCTTAGTATACTTGCAAAGCAGCTTGATCCACCAGATCTACACATGTTCGGCTTAAATATAATGAGAAAGTCCATGAGTGCATTGCAAAAAAAAAAAAAAAACATCTAATCTTAAAGACTTACAAGAAATGTCTAAAAGAATCACCGGAGATTAAGATCCACAGGTCGGTGACCCCTTGACTAGTGTCTGTGATTTGCTAAAATATTTACCTAAACAGCAGAAAATTAAATATCAGGAGTGCCATGTGCTTCATGATGCTAATGCTAAATCAACAAGAATTACTAAACAATCTGATCAATAGGCAGACTCGATAATGGCATTGGTATAAATAAAATCTTATTCATTCTCATCTCTATGTGACACTGAAAATGAACTGAGGAAACAGTGTGCAGAAATATTTTGAAGGACATTTTTCTTGAAGTCAAATTCTGCCTGGATGTTCTGAACATTTTGTTCCCCTGGGCTGAAGGGGGCCGAGAGAATAAAACAGTTAGCCCGCAGGCAGCCATTAAAATATGTGTCTTTGTCTCATGTGTAAACAGCATCACCTCGAGGTGTGCTCCTCTTCAGAGATCTCTTTGCTCCACTAGGACTTGTTTGTTTTTATGGTGAGGTGAGGAATTTGTTGTGTCATCAGGTGTGAGAAACCGTTTCTTTGTAGACCTGTAACAAGGCTGATGCTTAAAGAAGTTGTTACATGCCAGAAGTTAGACAAGTCACATATTTTAGCTTTATTCTGTAGGAAGAAACAGTTAAAGCATGTCTTCTGATGTAAGAGAGAGTGAAAATCATTTCATCTGTTTCAGGTCTTCATTTTAATGTTTGTATTCAGATCCAGTCTCCAAAACTTGTTATCTGCTTGTAATACAACAAATTCCCGTCAAACAGAATAACAAAACTGAGCATTTCAGGACTAAGCTGATCTGTTTGCATCATTAGCTCATTATTTCCTTCAATTGTTTTTTTGTCTTTTGTTCTTAATGAACGGTTTTCTCTTAGATTAAAAACAGCAGTGTAGTGTTATTCATTAGAGAGACCCCACATTAAAATAAGAATGTGATTGGTAGCAGCTCTCCCTCCTGTCGTCCTCAGCAGACTGCAGGCTCACTCAGACCCCATGGACATGGTAATGTGAGGAATGCGGCCATTTCCTCCTCAGCAGGAAAACAATAGAAGCCGCTGAAGCACCCGCTCTGTCCCACCTCACTGAAGAAACCTCCCTGATCACAGTCCGCTTTGTGTGAACCCAGTCAGGCCAAGACCTCAACAGGTTCAAATAGATGACCCAGTTGAGGCTCATGTTAGAATAGAAAGCACTTAGAGACCGCAATAATTACATTATAAGTAGTCGTTCCATGATAAAGTTACCATCATAATATGATTCCTTGACCCCTGAAAATCTACACCTAGCACTCTGAATCATGTTGATGTCATCATTAGTTTAGACAGTTATTGAGCATTAGCAATTGTTTGCTAGTGGCAGTTATCTGAATCACCACCGAAATCGAAGATTCTTAAGTTGGGCCATTACCGACATCTCCTGAAAAATGTAAGCAAAATCTGTCCAGTATTTTTTTTTGCATAATCTTGCTAACAATCAAACAAACCAACAAAAAGATGCTGCCAAACATGTGCTGAGACCCACATGACTGCCAAGCATGTATCAATGGTATCAATCCAGAGTTCAGTGAAGCTCAGCAATAATGTGACAAATGTCAGAGCACTAGATAATCCTTGGAAAAACTCACAGCAGTAGCATCAAGTTTTGACTGCTGTCATGAACTTTGCTCTGACAATGCATCTGCAGTGTGTCAAGAGGGCAAACTGGGGATCCATGAGCTCCTAAGGGGACAAAAATGCATATTATCTGCCATGAAGATGTGCTGGTTGTCTATTCGGCCAGAAATAAATGTTATTGTCATCTTTTCAGCCATTGCTTGAGCATATTTATCCTGCTTTTGAAAATCCAAAGTCTGTTTTCAGCTTTCCACTTTTTTAGTGGCTTTTGTAAATGCACTTAACCCACTGAATGTGTTTTTTTTTATTAAGTATCATGTCAAGTTGGTTCATTAAAAGCAACGCTAGTACTACCCCCTGAGAAACTGTATTATTAAGGCTGACACCTTGACTGTTGGCCAATTTTTTGCTGTCTAAATTACAGCACTCTCAAACTGCTTTCAAGTTAGCCACAAGACTGTTTCTACATTTGTTTCTACATTTCTATATTTCTTGTGCTTTTACAGCCTATCATAGAGATTTACAGGCAGCCCTCGGGCCACATCAGACCCACCCAAAATTCAGAAAATGTGTGTGGCACTATTTAGTTGTGGTTTTACATATAGCTTTGTGGTTTTTATAGCTATGAACTCAACCCATCCTCAAAATTGGGATTGAAACAATTTTATCAGGAATGACTTCATACTCCATGTTTTACAGAAATACACCTGTCGACCGTTATTACCCAAAACTAAACTATGTAAAAAGAAGTATATTGGAGTCAAACCCAGCAATGAAAGCCTCAAAAAGAAGTAGCCAAGATGTCCCGTGAAGCTGGCTGCATGATACATTATATTGCCAAAAGTATTCGCTCACCTGCCTTGACTCACATATGAACTTAAGTGACATCCTATTTCTACGCCATAGGGTTCAATAAGACATCAGTCCACACCATGCAGCTATAACAGCTTCAACTCTTCTGGGAAGGCTGTCCACAAGGTTTAGGAGTGTTTATGGGAATTTTTGACCATTCTTCCAGAAGAGCATTTGTGAGGTCACACACTGATGTTGGACGAGAAGGCCTGGCTCTCTGTTTCTGCTCTAATTCATCCCAAAGGTGTTCTATCGGGTTGAGGTCAGGACTCCGTGCAGGCCAGTCAAGTTCATCCACACCAGACTCTGTCATCCGTGTCTTTATGGACCTGGTTTGTGCACTGGTGCACAGTCATGTTGGAAGAGGAAGGGGCCAGCTCCAAACTGTTACCACAGAGTTGGGAGCATGGAATTGTCCAAAATGTCTTGGTGTGCTGAAGCATTCAGAGTTCCTTAGACTGGAACTAAGGGGCCAAGCCCAGCTCCTGAAGAACACCCCCACACCATAATCCCCCCTCCACCAAACTTTACACTTGGCACAATCCAGTCTGTCAAGTATCGTTCTCCTGGACACTGCCAAACCCAGACTCATCCATCACATCGCCAGATGGAGAAGTGTGATTGGTCACTCCAGAGAACATGTCTCCACTGCTCTAGAGTCTAGTGGCGGTGTGCTTTACACCACTGCATCCGACACTTTACATTGCACTTG
The DNA here is from genome assembly GCA_036419115.1 of Scarus forsteni. Classification (NCBI taxonomy): domain Eukaryota; kingdom Metazoa; phylum Chordata; class Actinopteri; order Labriformes; family Labridae; genus Scarus; species Scarus forsteni. The sequence goes on from JAZDUH010000136.1 coordinate 373,151, forward strand.
GTGATGTATGGCTTGGATGCAACTGCTCGGCCATGGAAATCCATCCATGAAGCTCTCTGCTCTGTTCTGGAGCTAATCTGAAGGCCACATGAAGTTTGGAGGTCTGTAGCGATTGACTGCAGAAAGTTGGCGACCTCTTTGCACTATGTGCCTCAGCATCCGCTGACCCAGCTCCATCACTTTACATGGCCTACCATTTTGTGGCTGAGTTGCTGTCGTTCCCAAACACTTCCATTTTCTTATAATACAGCTGACAGTTGACTGTGGAATATTTAGAAGAGAGGAAATGTCACAACTGAATTTGTTGCACAGGTGGCATCCTATCACAGTTCCACGCTGGAATTCACTGAGCTCCTGAGAGCGACCCATTCCCTCACAAATGATTTTTAAAGCAGTCTACATGTCTAGGTGCTTAATTTTACACACCTGTGACCATGGAAGCCATTGGAACACCCAATTCTGATTATTTGGATGTGAAAGCACTCACACACTCTGATTTCTACGTGTCTGTGCTTTTAAACAGGATTCTTCCTTGGCAAACTCTCTCATGATCATTCTCCCATTCACATCTTATGTTATCACTTCAAACGTCAACATGATAAGACATTCAGTATATAGAGATTTTAAAGCTTCTGGACTATCTGATGATATGACTTATCTTAATTATTTGTAATTTTGTTCTTTGTTAAATGCTTTTCCTTTTATTATCTGATTTTAGCTGATTTTATTATGCACCTGATGTTACACTTTCTCATTTTAACATACTATTCATCTAACTTTTATTCTATACTGTTTTATGATTTTATTTATTTATGTATTTACACATTTATTTATCTTACCCTCTAGTATTGTTGAGTATTTTTAAGTGTTATTTTAGTTTTAGCTCCTGTGTTTCCTCATTTTTTTAAAATTCAAGATAGTGTTTCCTCAGTCCTCTGATTCTGTTTTCTGTCAGAATTTCCTTTTTATGTCTTTGCCTGTTTGAGTAAATGAGTGTGTATATTGAATGTGGTTTGGGGGAGGGGGGGATTGTGGGGGTCTTATGTTTTCATTTTATGCTATTATGCAATTTTCTGCTTTTTATTCCACTTACTGTTATTCTATTTAATCTTTTTCTCATGTAAAGCACTTTGTATTACAAAGTCCTGTATGAAAAGTGCTATACAAATAAAGTTTGATCGATTGATTGATTGATTATGAAGACTGCTGTATCATGATCACCAGCCTGTTCTTTAAGTTCCTTTTTTTATGTTTCCATGTTTCATGTTTAGTCTTGTGTTTTCTGTTTTATTTTGGAATCCCTCACTCTTGTTTCTATTTGTAGGTTTTGCTTCCTGTCCAGGTCTCATCACACCTGCCTCCTGATTGTTCCTCCCCAGCTCTATCTAATCACCCCCTGTCACCTCATGTACCCAACCACATGTCTCCCTTTGTCCTGTGCCAGTTCGTAGTACATCCCAGTCTCATCCCAGCGCTCTTTTTCATAGTCTTGCCTTGTAGTTTTGAATCTTACCTCTTTCTGGATTTTGCCTTTTTCTACCTCACGATTTGGACACCTTAGCTTGGTCTGTTTGTTTTTTGTGTATTAAACCCATCAATAAAACTATTCAGACAGATTTGTTGTCCAGACAAGAAGCTCCTGCGTCTTCATGCATCAAATCACCATCCTTGTTTGTGAAACGTTTTTATTCTTTGTACGTGTGTTGTCACGCCGCTGTTCTTTGCAAACCCACATCTCTATCTCCTGTACTGGCATGCACGCGAGAGCATTTTTAATCATTCTGGTGTTTCCATGTGAACGTGGATTGCTTTTGAAAAAGCAAAGGAAAAACCTTTGAGTTTCTAGCGAAAACTTTGTGGTGTAAATATGGCCTTGGAGTCCCTGATAAATCCAATAAGCATGTTTTTGTTCTGTGGGAGAAAACCTGAGTTCATAAAAAAAAATGCTTGCATTGGGAGGACGTAAAAACTTTATGAAGATGGTTAAATATGTAATAAGTATCTTGACTGATCCAGTCTAAAAGAACACAAATCTCAGGATTACACAGAGGACTTAAACCCTGTTTTAGCACAAATTGTTGTTTTTGCATTTTGTCTGGATTACACAAACCAGATAACAAGTTTAATCTGAGAGATTTAGAGGTGTTAATTTGGGGATCTTTTCATCCCCAGACAGCAACTTCAGGTCTTTTCTTGACTCACCGGCTTCTTAATAAGCTGCACAGTAAAACTGAATTTAACAGAGAATGGTCTGGAACAAAGAAAATATCCAGAAGGCTGCAGTTCTTTGGCAAAAATGCCATGTTGATGCGAGAGGTCAGAGCAGAAAAGAAAGGCAAAAGTTACACTGAACATACATCACATTGAGTGTTGAAGCAGATGGACCACAGCAGCAGAAGCCAGTACCTAGTGCCACACCCGTCTGATGAGAACAAGACTCTGAGGCTACAATTTGCACAGACAACAAAAGATTTTACCAGTTTGTTTTGGTGTGATGAGACTCAAGATATTCAGAAAGGGTTCGGATTTTGTGTAAACAACATGAACACATGGATCCATCCTGCCTTGTAGCAGCAGTTTAGGCTGGTGAGGTTGTTGTTTTTGTGGTGTGGGGATATGTTAGTTGTACACTTTGAGCTGTTCAAAAGCCAACCATATCCATCTCTATGACCTCAGTGTAAACATCCTCTGATGAAGTCATGTTAGATTTTTGCTGGAATTCATCTATTTCTTAGCAAGATAACTGGAAAGGTTATCTAAGGACAGATTTTGATGACATTTCAGGGAATGTTGGTCATGGTACAAAGAAAAATAGATAAGATTTTGGTGATGATCTGATTCAAATGTTGTCCAGAAATTATTTTAAAGGATTTGTTTACAGTGTGAGACATGACAATGTTGCAGTGTCCAACATTTTTGACCATTTCTCACCTGACAGTGTTAGAAATGCCTTGGTGGAAGACAGAGCACTTCTGTATTTACCTGAGATAACAGATTGACCGTTCAATACATTTAACTTGTTCATCTGGGAAAGCACCCATGAAAGTCGGCAAAACCTTGCCCGTGTGAAAATTATCCTGGTATCTTGAGATAAGGAGCTGGATAATTTTTCACATCATCTCTGGGGGAAAAAAAAAAGCTTGGCTATCCCAAGATAATAACTTAAATAAGTTGAGATATCTAGAAAACAAGCTTGGTTATTCTGAAATAACAGAATAAATCCTTCAAGATCTTGAGAAAATGACTGAAATTAACTTATCATGAGAAAACTGTGCTAGCAAAGTATGCAAAATTATGTCCTTTCAGGGCTTCCATAAAAACAGTACATTATTAGAAATATGAAGACTAGATATATGAAACTAAAACTATACTTTAAGAAGTCACCAGGTCTTGATCGAGTACAGCAGAAATAAAAAATATACGGGCTCTGAACATATATCCTGCTCTTTATATATCTGCGCTGTTAAGTCAGAAGAATCCCCCTTACCTAACAGCCAAAACAAGCAGATGAGTATCAGTTTGTTGTGGGTGTAATCTCCATTCTTCAGTTACTGTTGGACTCAAACTGACATTCAAATGAGCAGGTGGACGTTTGCCTGCAAGTGCGTCAGATAAAGTCACCTGTGGTTTGTCTGCCGGTGGAGTGTGTGTGCTTTAACAAGAGCAGACTTGTTTACACGCACCGACCTCCAGCAGCACATGAGGACCGTCCTATTTGTGAAAAAAAGAGCTCCACTCAGTGACAATGCTATAAAATCCCAGCCCCCACCTCCAGCTGATCCCTCGACATGCATATGTCTGTGTCTGTGTGTGTTGTGTATAGTTCTGGTCGTGGAGGGAATGGGGAGGGGGGCAGCAGATGGCAAGGCAGCCCCCGCCATGTCTGCTTTTTTGGGGGAGAACAATGCATCTCTCAGAGCTCTTATTAAAGGAGGGGACGAGGATTTCAGTCCACGGACAGCTGGCAGGCAGTGTGCCTCGACCCCCCCCTCCATTACTCCATATCCACACACTCAGACACACTCTGCAATTAACTGGCACGGGCCTCGGCTTAAATATTTACCAGGCACATGCAAACAAAAGGCTGTCCAAGAAAATAATAGTAAATCCATGTCTTCATCACGTCTCTATGTTTAATTTTTGTAGTTTATGTAATGTAAGGCTGACAAAATCACTCATGACTTACATTTAAATACAACTAACAATCACCTTTAAATAAAGTATTATGTGTGTTTAATATATTATGGTATAATCATTTGTGGATCTCCAGTCTATTTCTGACCTTGAAGAGCAACTGAATCACCCTGATTCAATGTCTGTGTGAGACAACAGCAGGAAGTGACTGCTTGTGCAGAGATTAGCATAGATGCTAACATGCTGATGAGCAGTTTTATCAGATCTGGACCAGATTTCTTTATGTAATGAAAACAAATTTCTCTATAGTAAGGATATGCAGTATTTTTGTTCCACTTTCGACATGTTTTGCTGAAAGTTTGTTTTATGAAGTGTCTCACATCGTCCTGTCATATTTTTTAATCAACACGTTAAGGATGTAATTGACGGAACAATCCCCTGCAGTATTTGCTCTGTAGTTTCCCACAAAACATTTTCTATTGACTCTTTCCCAGATGGACAAGTGAAATATATTAAAAGGTCCATCTAGCGGGTCAGATTAAGTTTCACCCCCTTAATATTCAACCATGTTAAACTACACTTGAATGTTACACACCTTTGTTACACTAACAAATAATAAAATAATTTCACAAGGACGTCCAGGGTTTGCCATACTTTTAATCCACTTTTAATGTGAATTATAACAAAAGCTCTGCTATGAGAAAAATACATTTTCAGATTCTCAATGCAAAATACAAAAATATTGAATAAGAACTTCAAAATTTCACTCATTGTGTGAAATACTATTGCATATTTTGTAGTTCCTTTTACTGGCTAAAAAGTAGAACTATAGTAGTAAAATACAACCCTGTTACATGTGTGAATATTGTTTTAATGGATATTTAACCTCAATTAACTTAACATACATATCCTAGCATAATTATCTTCTATTAAGCAAGGCTCTAAATATCAAGTCCTTGAATCTGGGATGATTACGATATATGGAATACTGCTCTATGAAATGAAGATGTTTGACTTAAATCTACTTTATAAAAAATACAGATCTATTTGCATGTTTGTCAACTTTTCATGATCCATTTTGTCTAATAAAGTCTTGCAAAAATACTCCACACTCTTATTTGAACCTCCATCCCCATATTCTCCCCTAAAATTGAGAACAGCAGACTTAAAATATCCCCTAAATCAACAAACAAACTCTCTCCATGACACAGCCAGACGAGATGAGGTGCTGCTGCTCTGAATCCAGTATTTCGCTCCCCTTCCTCCTCCCCCTCCCTCTTGCTCTGCTTTTGATCCCACAGGGACTCGCAGCCTTTACATTCCTCTCATTCCAGCCTGAGCGAACAATCAGCTCTCAGTTATTTATTGGTGCAGCTCGCTCGCAGCTCGGCTCAGTCTGCTGCTGGCTGTCCTCACGCTCACACCGACAGAGAGAGTGAGGTTTACACACGAGGGGACAAACACGGGACATTTGTGGACTACTTTGTTGGACCGAGCGCAGGAAACGGAGAAACTTCGCCGGGCTGTTTGTGCGTAATGACGAGGCTTTAGTTTGGTAAGTTTTTGGGTTTATTTGTTTATTTTGGACGTATTTCTTTCAGCTTGGCTATGTTTCTCTCAGGCATGGACGTGTTTGCTTACATGATGAAACGTGACCTCTCAATGCGTGAATTAAGTCACACTTGAGCTGTATTAGTCTGACTTAGTACAGTTGTTACGCACACTTGTACGCGCTCCACTTGGGATGCTTTTTCAAAAAATCTTGTTAGGCTTTTAATGGTAAATATTCCCTTGTAGTTTTATTTGCATTCTCTAGAAACTGTAAGGACAACCTGTTTGATTAAAATATTTTTGCATGGTGTTAACACTTCTACCAGTAACACGACTGTCTGATTATCAGAATTTCTGAAAGAGCTCCGGAGAAAATCAAGCAGTATAGATGCATGATTAATCACCAACAAAGTAGACACTATGTATTGTTTCGTTTTTTATACATTTTGATTTAAAAAATGCAAATAAACTTTTTCAAATTGTGAAAAATACCTAATAAAAATTAATTATGCATGTGGTTTTTCAACATTTTGTACTCTCTTAAGTAACATGCATTTCAAAGTAGAAAGTGATCTCTACATACATGAATTTTATAATCAAAACACAAAAGATGAATTGATATATTTACTGCAAACGTTGAGTTGTCAGGTGAAACCTAATGTGTACAAGCCTGCATAGATAGTGCAGTGGTGAGAAATGCAAAGGATGCAGGATATATTTGTGGTATTTATACAATGTGCAGGACGTTTTTGGATATTTAAAACCCAAATTACCTGATATGTACTGCTTGGGACATTTGTTTTTGCTGCTGTGGTGTCAGAATTTCATGATTTTTTTTGCATCATTGACAAAACCAAAGTGTGATTTCATTCTCCATTGAACCTGTGGTAATATGGTGATCAACAAGGAAATTACAGTCAGTTGTTCCCATTGTTAAATCGTTTTGTAAAGCTTAAGGCCTGACATATAATTTTCCTCAAATCAACATAAATTTTATTGATAAAGACAAAGTTGTCTTGCTCTGTATCTCCTTTTAACCCATATGATTATATCCCATAAATATATGGCTTTTCAGATGCTGGTGCTTAATCAACACGTATGAAACCACAATGTCTCTAAACAACTCCTAAGTTGCAGAGATGCACAATATTAGAGTTATGCAGATACCAAATATGCCAGTGTTTCAAAGTTCAACTTTGCTGATGTGTTGTGTCTGGAGCACAAAGTCTTCACTTAACTAAAATTGACTTAGATCCATTTTGTTAGAAATGTGAAACTAGAAAAGCATAATTTTATCCATAAATAAATCATAAATGAATGAATGTTGATTTATAGAAGAGGACATTCAGTCATAATGAGATAAACCCTTATGGTATGCTGTGGGATTTGCCAGCGTTTCAACCAAAATACTGATCTGATCCGCAGGTACCGTCAATTCAGTTCAGACACAATAATCAGCCAACACAGAGATTGGTTGGGTAATATTGTACATCCTCACTATGCTTATTTGATTTTTAGTAAAATAAAAGGATATAACTAATCTTCATTCTTGTTGCAGCCCATGTGATGTCTGAAGGCAGAGACTGTCAGGATCCTTTCCTCTGAAATTTAGACAATGTTATCAAAATGAAGCACATAAATCTGTGTTTGTGATCTGGTTTAATAGTTATCAGATGTGTTGCTGCTGGTGCCACAATTGGACCAAGTTTCAGTATCAGTCCCCAGCCCTTGGCAAGATTTTCAGTCTTTATGTTTTGTGAGTTTACCAAGTCATTTTAGTAATACCAGAGCTTCTACAGCTGACCATAAATAAAAACAAAACGAAGATGTGATGCAGTGAATCATGATGTAAAGGTTGTGAGCAGGAGGACCACTCAGAGGGAGTTTTACATCAGAAAGTACCTCCTTAATGTTTTGAGCATATCTTTGATAGTATCTGCTCAGTATCACACACGGTCTCTCAGGGGAAAGTTGTGTTTTAAAGTATGAAGGCCGTAAATCTTGATCTGCTCTGACATCACTGTCAGGGGTATTTCCAGCTATAGCTCATAAAGTTGTGCAACTGATGTGCTGATAAATTAATGGAGAGGAATGTTTGCCTCTACTTGTGATGAAAACAATGAGGGCAAGAAGTGTTCAGAAACAGAGTGTGGATAGAGTGTTACCTGCAGGAGAGTAATGAGTAAAGTTTGTAGAGAGAGGACGGATAGGGGTGCATCATTTGTCCTAATCAAAAAGCTGTCCTTCAGCATTAAAGTTGAAAACGAAATGGGCAGGTCCTTTGCATGTCTGAACACAGGGCAGGGCAATCTTTGGTCAAAGTGGAGCCCTTATTCCAAAATTTAATAAAACTTATAATTAAAATGTATCCTAAATGCATACATAAAAAAATAATGTTTTTTTGCAATGTTAGTAAATATGGAGGGGCAATTTGTTCAGGTTGGTACCTCAACTATGAGGTGCTGCAGAAGACACAAGATGCAGATAAACTTAATGTATGGCTTAGTCTAATTCAAACTTTTGATTTTTCCTCAGATTTCTGACTTGTGAACCTCCCAGTCCACCCTTGAAGACTGTTTTTTTTACCAACATCAAGTTCATTGAAATGAGAACCGCTGAGGACTCTTCTGGAACGGTCCTGCACCGTCTCATCCAGGAGCAGCTCCGCTTTGGAAACCTGACAGACACTCGCACTCTCCTGGCCATCCAGCAGCAGGCTCTGCGTGGAGGCAGCAGCAGCAGCGGTGGGGGCGCGGGGAGTCCTCGCTCCTCATTAGAGAGTCTGACTCAAGACGAGTCTCAGTACATGCAGATGTCCACACGGCAGGAGCCTCAGGGTCAGGAGCACCAGGCGGACTGCCTGCACTCTGAGAGCCAGGTGTGCCATCTGTACCAGCTCCATGGGGAGGAGCTGCCTACATACGAGGAGGCCAAAGCTCACTCTCAGTATCTGATCTCCCAGCAGGCGGAGCAGGAGGCCCCCAGCATGGACATAATGGGGAGTCAGAGTGAGGGACAGTGGGATATGAAGAGGGAGCACGCTCGCTCACTCAGTGAGAGACTCATGCAGCTTTCTCTGGAGAGGAATGGAGCTCGACACAGCACGGCCATGAGCTCCTCACTCAGCTATCCACAGCTGTACAGTCATGCCACAAACTCTGCAGCTGATGAGGGGGCCCAGCAGAGTGTGGACCAGCGAGGACCACCTCCGGACTACCCCCTTTATGCCAGACTACCTGGGTATATGCTGAGCCACTCACAGGAGCATGTGCAGTATTACAGAGAGCCCCCTCCACCTTTCTTCGGCCAGCACCACAGGTAAGAGACACAGTATGCATCAATACTACATCAAACTAGGTCAGTTAGAACCCTCTGATAATGCTTCATTCAGCCTGTGGTTTTCAGTGGTGTAATAATTACTCATGGCTCCCCCAGCAGGTATGTGTCTGCTCAGTCCCAGGTGCCTCACAGCAGCAGTAACACAGTCTCAGCCTTCAGCAGTAACTCAGCTCAGACCGACATGTTGATGCGGGAGAATGAGAGACTCAGGAGGGAGCTGGAGGTCTTCACTGAGAAGGCGGCCAGGCTGCAGAAGGTGAGAAACCAGTGATGCTGTCTGTTGACTGTTTGTTCAGTTTATTGAGTCAAAACCAAAGGCTCTATGCCACTTTTGCAAGGAATACCCCAAAATACAGTCTCATCTACATATATACTTAGGTTGATTAGGTTAGACCACTGTCCTTTTACAGCCGTACATGCCCTTGATTCATTGACAGCATGTCTGCCTCGATGACATTCATGATAATATGCCTCCTTCAGTCTTGTTACAACGGACCAAGCCTACTCCTGACCATGTTTACAAATTTGATGATTGTTGAACACATGGAGGGGCGGCACAGTGTACTGCATGTACCTCACAGTAAGAAGGTTGCTGGTTTAGTGTCGGGTAGGGTCTTTCTCTGTGGAGTTGGCATGTTCTCCTGTGCATGTGTGGGTTTTCTCTGGGTATTCCGGCTTTGTCACACAGACCATAAAGCTGATTGGTCACACCAGGTTACCCTAAGGTATGAGTGTGAGCATGAATGGTTGTCTGTCTCTTCATGTGGTCCTGTGATTGGCTTAACCGCCTCTTGTCCAATGTCAGCTGGGATAGGCTCCACCCCCTGCGACCCTGAAAGTGATATAGATCATAGATGTATGTATGGATGAAAACCTAGTTCTGTATAATTCATATACACTTGCTTAAGTTTTGCTAGAAATGAGATGGAAACTGACCTTCAGCTGTTGTGTTTGTGGACCCAAAAGTGGGTCGTATTTAGCATTTTTATTGGGTTCTAAATATGTGCCAGTACAAAATAAAACTCGCCATAAGGACTGGGGCTTTGCTCTTAAGATATATATTGCAGTTTTTCAAGATAAATGTCTCTTTATATGCATTTCTGTCCACGTTCAAAGTAAATTTCCATGAGTGGTACCATCTGTTACAAAAGGTCTTAATGAATGTCTATTTTTAAATGTTGATTAACACATTCAGTGAGCATTTCTGTAATAAATGAGGCTCAAAGGAAGAAAAAACATGAGCTGAAAGTCTCTATTTAACTTGATCACTTTGTTTCACTCCCCTAATAACATAGGTTGACCTGCATGACATGGCCTTGTTTGTGCATAGAGGGTAAAAGAGGGACTGACAATAGTCTGGATAGAAAAAACAAAACAAATATGTATTTGTTGAATGCTCATTTGGTGTTGAAGTTTACTGAAGCACTTAATACTATTAGGCTACCTATAAAAGTATTGATACCTTCATCCGTAGTTTGTGTTTGTGAGAGAAAATAAATCTTCATCCAGTGTGTTAATGTGTCAGAAATTTGATGCTTTATTCTGACTTGCTTACATGTAACCTAAAAGTGCAGTTATTGTCTGAATCACTGAATTGGGCTTTCTCTTGCTTATGTTAGTGAAGCAAGAAAAAGCTAGTTTGTATATATGTACCGAATGTCAAGGTGTTGAGAGATTTAACCTCAGTCAAACCTCGGGGAATGCACACAGCACATCCTCCCTCTTCATCTCTCAACATGCTGGCATTCTGCCACAGAGGAGATAAATGCGTCCACACCTGGGACCTGTAAGTTCTCTCAGGAATGTTGATTCTTTCTATTCAGTTACACGTCGTGTTGTGAGCCATTAGCCTGTGGGCAGTAAAGAAGAAATGTAGCAATGACTAATTGGCCTCATTGATATTAACAACTGAAAACTAAACCACAGAGCAGACAATGGCTGTGGTTTCTTTCCCGGAGATTCATCATCTCCTCATATTTTCCCCCCTCAGCTGGAACTGGAGATTCAGAGGATTTCTGAGGCATATGAGACTCTGATGAAAGGATCTGCAAAGAGGGAGGCTCTGGAGAAGACGATGAGGAATAAGCTAGAGGCTGAAATCAAGAGGATGCATGACTTTAACAGAGACCTCAGAGGTATGATTTGGACCTAAACCCCTCTGATAGTGTGCAGTCTGTTGTAAACTGACTTTAACCATGACTTTTATTGTCCTCCGTACAGAGCAACTCGACACAGCCACCAGACAGCGAGCGGTGAAGGAGGCAGAATGTTCTGATCAGAGACAGCACGTGTTTGTTGAACTGCTCGAACAAAGTAAGTTCATGTCTGCATCAGCCTTCTGTTAGAGAAACCTTCTTCTCTTTGGGGATTCAGGGAAAGGAGGAAACCTTGAGGACATGTATATTTGAGTGTCTTATCCTAAAAACCTGCACCATACAAACTATCTCCTCTCTGATCTAAACTGACTTCTCATATTGTAAGACATATACATTTGACATTTTTTCATACATCTGTAGCTCAGATAATTGTTTTTTATCAAGTAAATGTCACAAACAACCCTAACACAGTGATAAGTCATCATATTCTAAATCTTCACGCAGCTGTAGACCTGAAAGTTGTTTAATTCCCATCCAAAGTCCCTTGATTTTGTTGGTCTAGAGGGAGAAAAGATGTGTATGAGCATGACACTGTTCCACAAGTTGAACTGTCTTCAACTGAAAGTGGCTTGAACATGACAACAATGAGCAGAAGATGCTGAGAGCTCAGAGCCAGCTCAGAGTGCTAAATGTGCTACAACTTTGAGCAGCTGTAGACCTCACTTCCACTACAATAATGCTCCAGATCTTCATTCCACATAGGAATTTGTTTTTATCTCAGTGGCCACGTCACAAACCAGTAAAGAGTCATCCACTAAACTGGGTATCAGTTTTTATTCATAAGCAGCGATTGGACTCTGAGATATTCATTCAAGCTGTTTGACAAATCAGACTTCCCAGAGGAACACTAAACAATGTCAGGAATAAAGTTTAAAACATACTAAAGCAGGGTTTGGTTTCCTCTGTCAGTTTAGCAGGGTTATTAAATCTGTCCCTACATGTCAGGACACAAACTGCTCTATCTAACACGAGGAGTCACTCTAGGCACTCACTCAGACGCCAGCCATTTTTTCATGGCCGCAGTAAATGTGGCCTGGATTCCAGGAATTTTTTCAGTATTTCAGGCTGTTCCAACACTCAGGATGCCTCCCTCCGTCTCCTCCCCTCCACTCAGTTTTGCATCACTGCTGACTTCCCTCCTCTAGGGGAACTAATAAGTCTGAGACTGCGGGGCATCCAGGTCGACTCAACATGACCTCTGGCTGTCTCACTGGCCTTGTTTGGGCATTTCTTTACAGCGTGGTTTCATTTATGATCCAGCAGATGTGAATATTTCTCTCCTGCTGTGGTATTATCGTGTCATCCGAGCTTATCTTTTGCTGTACTTTGCACAGTCACAGTAGTAAAAGAGTTTAAGCGCTTTGGGTTGCAATTCCAGAGAGGCTTTTTAGATTGAGTTTTTCATTTTTTTTTAAATTAAAGTCAAATGCTGAAGGAAGACCCACAACATAAAAATCAGAATATGTGATAAGGAAATTGTTGGAGTTGTTGAGTATGAAATCAAACTTGAAGGATTCGTGTCTGCCTTAAGATAAAACATTTCTGTGGAAGACGATTAATGAATGAAATCACAAGGCTTACATTTTGTGACAGGCATACATATACTCACACCTAAAGGCAACAAATTAACCCACCAAGCATTTTTTTCATCTATGGCAGTAAATTGAAGTACCCAGAGAAAACCCATGTATGCTCTAGAAGAACATGCAAACTCCACACAGAAAGGCAACGCAGAGAGTCGATCAAGCAACCTTTGTTGTTGGAAGGCAACAGCGCAAACTATTAGCCTTTTTCAGTCCAATTTTTTTCCTCAATATTTGAAGTTTTATTCCTTGGCTTCAAATCTGCTTTTTATGACAGTTCATATTGGATTTCTTTTCCAAGCTCCCTCTGCACCAGTTATAGTTACATAATCATCCATTCTTTCTTCCTTTCTTTTTTTCATACTCGCTGGAATGTCAATTGCTCTTTTCCGTGTATAATTTTATGATTGTCTAAAACCAAAACATCAGAAATATTGTCTGTTTACAGTTCCTGACAACAATTATCTTGAGGCAGCAGAGTCAAAACCACTCTTAAGCTACAATAACTGGATGTGTATATTCTTTTCTTCTCCTACAAACACTTGAATTATATTTTCAGCTGCTTGTTTACCTCTGGTCCTTAGAGGCATTCCTGAGCTTTTTCCCAGTACAAGGCGATGCCTGTGTGCGTAAGTGGATAAGAGGAAGTCTGCATTCCCTCCACAGGCATGCAGGCCGGTGTGTTGTGTAATCAACCTCCTTTCAAAAGTAGCACAACAGACAAACTGGATTTCCTCCCTGCAACATTCCAGTAAAACATGGAGCAACTTTTAATTTGGGAAGGAAAAGCTTTGATTTACTGTTAATGGGTAGCACCCGATGCAGAAAACAGGTTCTTAATTAATTCACTTTCATTTCTTTTTTTTCCGTTGAACCTCCTGCCCTCTCGGCAGTGTGTGAAAATGTCCCTTGTTGGGTCACATTCCTTTAAAATATCAGTCAGTGTGCTGATTTAACGCCTGAATGATCCTCCTATCAACAGCTGCTGAAAGCTCTTGATTTGGTGTTTGCACTTTCATCAGCACTTTATCTTACAAGCCGGGAGGAATTTACTTCAAACTTTTCAAAACTTTCCACTTGGACTCAAGGATGACCTGATTAGAAGTTGGAGGTCAAAGGCTATTGTGCCTAAAATTAGTATCTTGCTTGTGATTGCATTATCTCAACAACTTTTTAAGGGATTGAGCTCAGACTTGTATGCTTTTCTCACCAAAAAAATCATCATCTGTTTACCTTCACTCCTCAAAAAAGTTTGGAAAAGCTATTTGCTTGATTATGTCTCCCCTTTAGTAACACCAATTTGTATAGAATTTTATATGGGTGGAAAGCCTGACTGCCTCCTTAACAGTGAGATATATTGGTTCCACTTCATGGTCTCTGTCTTCCCCAATCTTACTGGACTTGGTCCAAGGTTTGGAAATGGTATCAGGGCTCACCACATGAGCACTGCAACGCCAGCCGCAAATGCAGGGGGTACTGGCACTTTTTTGAGGGGTCACTACCCACACGTTTAGCTGGGCTGCTCATTTCATAGACTCCTCAGACAAAGCTCATTTCTTAGCTTTGTCTGAGGAGTCTAACTATCCATCTGGTCTTGAGAAAATGTTTTAACATCCTTGCCCTTTCTCTGTGTCGTAGATGAAGAGCAGCACAGGGAGCGTGAGCAGCTGGAGCGTCAAATTAAACACCTGAGGGTATCAGGAGAAGAGTGCCAGAGGAGACGGGAGATCCTGGAGCAGGCCCTGGCCACAACTCAGGCCAGAAACAGGCAGCTGGAGGAGGAACTGCAGAGGAAGAGAGCGTATGTGGAGAAGGTGGAGCGCCTGCAGAGCGCGTTGGCTCAGCTGCAGGCAGCCTGTGAGAAGAGAGAGACGTTGGAGCTAAAGCTACGCACGAGACTGGAGCAGGAGCTGAAGAGCCTCAGAGCGCAGCAGGTGAGGGGAAGCAGTCAGAACAATTTCATCAGTTGTTCTTTAGTTTAAGGGGACTGAGGTTTAATCCGACGTGCCAGACGGACAGTTCCATACATCCACCACCGAAATATTTTACTAGTCCATCTGGAGAAGAGCCCATAGAAAATGATCATTCTGCCAGTCACGCTCATCACAGACCAATCCATATCAAGCAACGGTATAATATGGCAGCTACACCCTGTTGTTAGCCATTAGCTTACACTACACTTCAGTCCTTTGACATATGTTAAATTAAACAACACAGATGTATCATTTACCACTAATATGTGATATGAACCTTGTAAATGACAATCCCCACCAAGTTCTCCTTTCCAGGTTTTTCCTTGACATAGGGTTTTAATGGTGATATGGATTTTTTTTTTGCACAGAGCAGTGCTTCACAAAGTTTGGGCAAGGTCACACTGGTGGGCCTAAAGAGGTCTTTTAAGATTTAACATAAAATAAAGCCTAAGGTAAACCACAATTCAGATGATCATGACGGGTCACATTTGAATTGATCTGTGAAATTTCATTAAATGTCTCACAGCACAGCTTTCTCCCAATTTGAGACATGCTATTAGTGCTTTGAAGAACACAAAAGGCACTAGAAAAGATTTTGAAGAGTCAATAATTATGCTTAAAAGTGAATACGTATATAGGTTTAGCAGCAAAACTAAGTGTTCACATTGAAATTCTTTTATGGTAAAAAACATCAGGTGGAATATTTTTTCCTTGTGTTATCATTATACACCAGGCGTTCGAGGATGGGTGGGTGTGGTATAGTAAATGGTTCAGTAGCAGGTCATGGTTGAGACCACGTACATCTGTGTTGCTTCATATTTAGCATACAGATGATACTGTGGTATCAATCCTGTTATCTGACTCTTACATGGAAAACAACATAAGTCATTTATGTAAAAGTCTTTAATCCCTTGAAGAGCTAGCACTGACAACTTTTTGGTTTTAATTTCAGTCTAAGAACCAGTCGGGTGACTCCTCAGCTTCAGACCTGAGCTCGACCACGTTACAGCAGCTCAGAGAGAAAGAGGAGCGTATCCTGGCCCTAGAGGCAGACATCACCAAGTGGGAGCAGAAGTACCTGGAGGAGAGCACCATGAGGCAGTTTGCTATGGACGCAGCTGCTACTGCTGCAGCGCAGAGGTAAGACATAACGAGGACACCCAAAATCTAAATCACAACAAGCAGAGAGTTAAGGAGAGTCTTTATGGACAGCTTCCTCTTTTCTCTTCAGAGATACAACCATCATCAATCATTCACCTCGACATTCACCCAACAGCAGCTTCAACGAAGACCTGACTCTGTCCAGTCAGAGACACCAGGAGATGGGGAAAAGGTACACATAACTCCTCAACACCGTCAAATATATTCAGAAAAACAGTAATGCTTGTTTTGTTAATCTTTGGGGAATCTAATCAATTTAACTTAAAGTCAGTTTTTAAAGTGGGATCTTAAAAAAGCTAAAATGCTGCTCACTCCCCTCCTTTGCATTGTGATTTAATGCTCTATTTAATGTATTTAGGATTCGTGCCCTCCATGCTCAGCTGCTGGAGAAAGATGCTGTAATCAAAGTCCTCCATCAGCGCTCCAAATGGCAGCAGGGCAAACTTCGTCTGGCCCAGTCCGTCCCTTCCATCAACACCGTTACCAGCAGCACGGAGACTAAAGGTGAGAACAAGATGTTTCCCTCACTCCAAGCAATCCTAAATCCATAACGACACATGCTATTAGTGACAACTGGCAGACTGTTAAGCGCCGCCAGGCAGAATGCTGGCTTCCTAAAAAAAAGTAGACAGTAGGTGACGAGCCTTTGGTGTCCCTCAAATAGGCTGCATGTTTTTAAACTGGAATGCATATCGTCTCTCACTTAAGAATAGACCGATCAGGAATAGTCATGGGAAGAACTGGGCAGGGCAGATGTTCAGGAGAGTGTGACTGTGGATGTAATGAAGCAGCCTCCTTCTTTTGTCCGTAGGAAAGAGCCTCTCAGATGACCAGACAGGTGCTGCTGTGCTGCATATACAGTCCTGTATAATGTCCAAGGGCCCGAGCCGAGACTCCAGCACACAAAGTGACGAGGTCCCTCAGGAGCCTGAGCCCGCAGCAGAGCAGGGCAAGCCAAAGACCTCAGCAGCTATGAATGGTAGGTTTATTGTTTTTGAAGCTTTTGACATAAAACACAAAAACTTCTTCACTGCTGATTTAGGCTTGTGTGCACAGCAGCCATATTTGATGCTGTCAGTTTCACAACCTTATTTTTGGAGCTCCTCTCATCATTGTTTAATGATGCAAGGTTACAGCAGATAACTTAACCTTCTCTTGATAGTTAATCTTGCAGTGCAGCTGGATCCACCTAATTCAAAATACCTGTAATCAGGCAGATCCGTCAAGCTTCAGTCTACAAAAAATGTGCTTAGCCCAAAGCAGCACAGCCCAGTAAGAGCCTTCTAAAGCAGGAAGAGGTGGGAGCTATGAGCAAGATGACAGACTAAAAATAAGATTTTATGGTAGCTACAAACATATAAATGCCCAGACCATCAGTCTGTCCTCATCATATTTTTCTCTGCTGATAATAAATTTATTTGAGGACAGCCTCTTGAGATGTGGCATCATGTTTTCAAAGAAGTTCCAAATATATGGCTGTAGGATCCTCTGTATAGTTGTGAAGGCATTTACAACAATGAGTAGAGAGGTCGTTCTTATATTAGCAGGAACAACTTTAATGATTACACACTGAAGAGAACTAATGTTGGTTAATTTAGCAGCATTTGTTGAACTGCCATCACACTGGTTTCACCTGGTTTGACAAGAAAAGATGGACTCATTTGTTGTAAAAAATGTTTAATTTTATGATGATCTTGCTACACTGACCAAAGAAGTCCAGCTATTTATTTTATTTCATGATGTAAAAAGTAAAAATAAGACAAGATTCACTCACATCTAGTAAAAAAATATGATAGGATTAGCTTTCCTTGTGTATTGAGTTTTAAGACACCTGAACAGTATTATTTTATTCACAATGATGATAAGAGTAATTAAATATTTTGATAAAACAAGTCAGTGACATTTGCTAAAAAAGTAATTACCTGTTTTACTTCATTTGTGTCAGATTTTGTCTAAAAATATGTCTGTGTATTGTTGGTAGTCATGAATTTGAATTGAGAGGTTAAGATTAAACCAGTTGCCTCATGCAGCTCTGCAGACAGCAGCTATTGCACTTGTGTTTGCCTTAGCATACCGGAGTTGTTGTTCTAATCTGCTAATTTTATCTCCCCTGCAGATGCCTCAGAGGAGCCACGGGCCGCACTCAAGACATTCAAGAGCATCAACAGCTCAGACGCGGAGGTGGTCGAAATCCTCATTTGAGTGCCCGCTGCAGGGATGGAGCGTTGACAGAGACACTTGGCCGGGTTTTTAAAGGCCTTCATGACGTTGGGCCACAAGTAAAGAACGAGCAGCTGTCTGTCGTCAGTGTAAATGAAAATGCGAAGTCCAGAATGAGGCACAGTCTAAAGAAGAGAGCTGAGCTTTCCTTCGACTGTGAAACTGACTCATGAGTCAGAATTCTTCATGGTACCTGGACAGTATTGTTTTTTATGATTGGAACTGGGCTGCTGATTGTGAATATGTGGTGCATGTCACTTCTTTTTAATGTATTTTATTTATATTTATACAAGTGCTGCTCATGTTGTGAGTTTTTGTTATTTGAGAGGTAAAATGAACAAGGATACTCATCCAGCTCTGCTCCGCTTATAAATTAATGTTCTCACTTTCCTGGATAAACACCCCAATATCTAAATGACCATGTTAACAGTTTGCATTGACCTTCATGCTGGGCATTCAGATACCAAGTGGTCATCCTTTATCTATGTGGACGTTGCTCAGTGCATACTTATTGTTGATATCCAAAAGCTCAGACTGCACACAGTAGTGGTCGGATATTCTGGGGCTTTTCATGCCTTCACTGTAGAGATAGGACAGTGGATAGTGGGGATTGACATTTAGGACAGGAGCCACAGGTGAGTCTTGAATTCAAGCCACAATTTTGAGGACAAAAGACTCCATAGATAGGGCACACAGACACGGCTATTGGCATCTTTTAGGTACATACTGTTAATGGAAAGTGTGTTCCTGCTTATTAAAGTGCAGTCATCTTGGTGTCTGAGTGCCCAAATGGATGTTAATGTAAGGTGAAGGCAGTGTGTTTCATTGGGTTTGTTAAAAACTCTCAGTAGTTATTATATTATCATGCCCTTTTAGAGTAATGGGAATATTTATGAAATGACTTCCATTGTTTGAGGATTATTCTGTTTAACAGAACAACTCAAGCCTAAATTAACAGTTGCTCCCTTCTCAAAAATACACTTGTGCCCTTGCTCGCAGCTCAGCTGAGGATTTGGAAACTTCCTCTGAATGCACAGCCTACAGAACCTCCACTCATTTCTCTCTTAAAAAAGCCTGTGAGGATTGACAGCATTTCACAGAGGTCTAATTTTCCAGATCCCGGGTTAATGTTTGGGGGCCTCACATGGCGACGGCCCAACATTTCTCTCCCCTCCGCTGACACGCTGGAGCTAATCTTCTCACATTCCCCCGGCTGAGGGAATGCTCCCGTTAAAGAAAAAAGGCTATCTAAAGTCTGACCCCCCGCCCTTGTTAAAATGGCACACATTCTCCACATGATTCCTTTTCTTGGGCTGGTTATTTCTCCTGAGCCATGGTAGCTGGATCCACCGTGAGCGCAGAAATGGTCAACTATAATTGGCCTGCATTTGCTCCTCTATTTGTTGTCCCCTTCACTGTGTTATATTCAGACCTGTTTTCTCCATTGCTCAAGTTTCTCACATTTCTGAGAGGACTTGGCATGGAATCTTCTATTTATTTCTCCCTGCGTGATGCAGGATCACTGAACACTGATGAATGTCGACTCCTGTTTACCAAGAATGTTTTATATTTAACTGAAATGTGCCGTAATCCAGATCTGTTTTTTTTAAATAACACCAAAATGTAACTGTAATTGATTTGTAAAGAGGCTAATATATTATCCAGGATCTCTGAAATTCCATGCTGACAACATCATGACCGGAGTATCTGCACAAAATCTAAAAACTATCATGTGAAATGTCAAATGTCTGGCAATTCCCCATCATGTTTCCCTCACAGTGCAGTTGCAGGTCAATGCAGTGTGTCCTCTGTCCCTCCACTTTGTTCAGAATGTGTTTACATGAATGGCTGTTTGAAGTGAGAGAAGTTAATATATTATGTTTTTTCATTTATTTACTGTATTTTTACGTTTCTGGTGCCAAAGATGTACTTCTATGTTTAAGTTATATTCGATGTAAAATACAAAAGGTCCTGTAAAGGTGCCTTGCTTCAGCTGGTTAATTCATTTTGTTGTGGCTGTGAACTTTTGTAAAGGAAACATTTGTATGTATGCCTTAACATTTCACGTTAATAGATTAAAATTCTTAATATATGTCTCATAAAAGGCTACCTGTTGTTATTTGTTGCTCTGTTCGTTTATACAGTATATGCAATGATTTCATTACAAAAAATCTGCTTAATATCCTGGAGCCTTAACCCTGTAAGGCCCATGACCGTAGATTATAATTTTTCCTAATTTTTTGGAGATGAAATGTTTGTTTCACTTTCTGCTAAAATCCACAAAAATCAAAATGTCCACAAAATTCAACATATAGATTTCTCGTATCTCATTTGATACATTAGGTGTTTTTGGCAACTGATAATCCATTTGAGGACATTTCTATCATTTATCTGATTGTATTCAGATGTTTTTTTGTAATTTGTTGATCATATTGAGTAGATAGAGGTATTATAAAAGTATGTATCAAATATGATACAGTTGGCTTTGTAGGGTTAATAAGGTTGACAATAAGATTTTGTAATATAAATCAATCTATTTGCATAGCACCAATTCATAGCAGCTGTTATCTCAAGACACACTAGGACCAAAATAAGAAGTGGTAGATACAAGGTTGGGCCAACCGTAAATCTGTCTTCATCAGATTTGTCTCTGCTGAATATACGTTAATGTAATTGAGGTTAGCCCCTTGGGATAAGATATCATATAATTAAGAGAGTTCTCCTGTGTATATGGTTGTCAAGGTATAATCAGTAGCAACCATGGAAAGAGTGGCCGTTCTTTTATGCACATTAACAATAAGGCATGACTTAATCTGCTTTATAGAAATCAACCTGTCATCCTAAATGAGCCTTTATTCAACCAAAACAATCCAATGCCCATTATGTCAGAGACAAACTCAGAAAAAGAAAACATGCCAAGCTGCAAAGAAATCACTAAAATATCTTATTTGTTCTATGTGGCTGGCAGCAGGATGGACCATCTGGACTGGTATAACTTTAAAGACTAAGAACTGCATACACCTTGTGAAAAAAACATTGTAACTACATAGTATGAAGACATTACAGATGAATTGTTCAGCTACTTTGAAACTCAGCCCTCATAACGTCCAAAATAAAACTGGCCCTTTGACAAATGTTGATGATCCCTGCACTGAAGAATTTAGTGCTGGAGGCATCAACAGTCAATGAATGGAAATCCCCACAAAGCGTGTCAAAAATGCCTATTAACTTTACAATGTGGATGATCTAAACCAAAGTGACAGTTGAGTTTAGTTACACTGTCACAGAGTAAAAAGAAATCTTTGACAGGCCTGAAAAATATTGGTTCATTTATCTACACAAGTCATCTGACACTGCAATAATAGCTGAAAAAATAAAATTAAGTATGACAGGGGGCTAAAGAAAAGGCAGTGGTCCGTCAAGGCCAGGTTCAGGGATATGACAACTGCAGATCTGGGTATGCCAGGCTTGTGTTTTATTAATGTTGAAATCAACTTTAATGTCATAAAGATATGTTGATGTTTTCCTGTGTGGAATAAAGTTTGACAACAAGTATTTCCAATGGTAATGACTTCAAACACAGGACACTCTTGATACTCGGTGCTGTGCTGCACTGGTAAATGATCCTGAAAGTTGCCTGTGAGAGTTGTGCAGTTAGTATCTTTGTGTCAAAAATCAAAACATTACTTCAACCCACTGTCTGCCATGCTTGTTTGACTTCTTTGCCATTTATGCCTCTGATGAGAGCGTGACATCCTCAGTTTGCAAGGCATTTAGAACAAAGTGAAAAGCATGAACAACAGAACTGACGAGCTAAAAGACTAATCATATCAATTCCAGTATGGAACTGGTAACGATTCTCAACTGGAATTAGTTTTGACTTCCATCTCTCTTATCATCATCTCTTTTATACTGATCCATTTAGAGCCTTTATTATAGAGACAAAGCAGCTCTAAGGGTAGAGTTGGGCAAGACAGTCCAGCTGCAGACCTCCACTCTCAGCTGTCTAGCTTGCAGACTCTACACCTCCATCGTCAGAAGGAAGTGACGTCATGATCACCTCCAATGTGAGCAGGAAATGGTGTCAGCATTTTCGGTTACCGTGGTAACTTGATTCATCAGTCGTGTTACATTAAAAAACACAAAGTTAAAAATGCGTAATCTCTGTTTGGTGTAATGATCTCAAGCATTTTCATTTCCTAGAGACACAATTGCTTTATTTGCTTGACAGTCCTTTCACAGCCTCTGTGTTTACAGTCACTGCTGTTTTAACCGTAACACGGGGACAAAGACAGCATCAATTCAAGGTTTTATAAGTTAAGCCACCTTCACACCGCCGCGCAGCAACATCCCCAAAAACAGCCTCCCTGCCAGACAAGTCCATTAAATATTTTATACGTATACGTAATATATTACACATATATGATTTCTATGACAAAATCTGTGCGCAATGATATGGGCGGCAACCGCTTCTCTGTCCTACTGCCGCGGTTTCCCGTCCGCCGCCCGTCACTCATTAAAATGACAGGAGGTGGCGCAAACGCGCCAGTGTGAAGGGGGCTATATAATTATTTATATTTACGTCACGTCAGTCTCACGTTGGAGGTGGCTTCCAATTCACACTGGAGTAGCTGTTGGCCGGCTGAGAGTGGAGGTCTGCAGCTGGACCCCACTCGAGTTGGGAACCGGGGCAAGAGAGAGAGAAGGGGGAATGATGTGGATACTGATTGGACTTAAAACTTATCCACCTATATTGAGGACATCAGTCTCTCTTCATGAGTCATGTGGACATAGGCCACTGGTGTCTAGATCATCAATCTTTTCATCAAAATTTTCATTGCTTTTTGTCCTTGTGTTTACATGGGAACTCTATGCGGAGTGCCCGAATTGGGAAACTTTTGAAACCAGTGTAGAGTGGAAAGTTTTCGATACGCTCCTCCATGCAGCGACATGTAAAGAGTGTCTCAGGGTGAAACGTTGTCATCACCGCATGTGCAGTACTCTTTCACATGAAGGCTGCGTGCGCATGCCAGGAACAACAACAGCTTTGTCCATCTACCGCGTAATGTGTGTTCCACTCGTGCTTGGTTTGTTATCCAGACAAAACTATCCAGACAGATTTGTTGTCCAGAAAATTAACTCCTGCATCTTTGTGCATCCACTCGCCATTGTTGTTTGGGAAAAGTATTTCTTCTTTGTACTTGTATTGTAGCAACACTGCCTCTCTGCAAACCTACATCGCCATCCACTGAGCCGACATGCATGCTACAGCAGTTTCATTCAGTTTTTTATCATCTCCATCTGAACGCAGATTGACTTTGAATACGCAAAGGAAAAATTGTTGAGTTTTAAGTCACAGAGTCTCTGTGTAAACATAGCCTCAGTCTGCAACAACTGTGCTCAGTCTGTTACAGCAGGAAGAGGTCAGAGCTGTGAACCAGATGTAAGCAGGACGTGGCTGCTCATACAAAGATTAGCATAGATGCTAACAGCTTCACAAACATTCACCAAATCTTGACTGCTTTTCTTTTTATTTGTTTTCCATTAAATAAACACTCCAAATATCTCAATATAAAGGATATTTCTTGTTCCAATTTTGTGCCTTTTACCCCCACAGTAGCACCTGCATGCTTCATCTGATTATCAATCAATCAATCAATCAATCAATCATTCTTTATTTGTATAGCACCAATTCATACCAAGTGTTATCTCTCTTTAAGAAACTTCAAAATAGAGCAGGTTGAAGACAAACTCTTTATTTTTATCTGATTGGCCATGATATAGGTGTTGACAGAATGATCACCTAAACAAAGGGTGGGCAACTTTGATTACCAAGAAGGACACAGATTTTTTTCAGTGCCTCAAACACAATTAAAAATTCACGGCTTAATGAGTCTGGCACATTCTAAAGCCAAATGTAGGTTTATTCTTAATGCAATTAAAGAATGAACGTCTCTAGTTTTGAAAGCACAGATATATTACCTTAACCATTATTTACAAATATAGTTTCTACTAATACTCTATATCATATTTTAATGCCTCATGAATGATATGAAGAGATACTCCAATTGTAAAGTATGTTCTTTCATGGCTTGTAAAAATCAATCTAGCACTGTATGTAGCATTGGTTACTCATGGTGAGTCATATTTAGCAGTTGTTATCTTTTTTCATACTTCCAATTTAATTTTTTTGTTGGAAATGATTGGTTGGTCACATTGAATGAGGCGAAGGGCTGCATGTGGCTAAGCACCTGCTGTATACTATTCTGAAGGTTCTGCCCTCCTCAAACACTTTCGATGGGCTCTTCCCCGGATGGACTTGTGAAATATTTTGAATGGTCCATCTGGTGGGTAAGGTTATAGATCACATTTATGGAGATAAAACATACAGTAAAGTTTTAAGAACAGGTCCTCAAGCTAAATATAAATTAATATCATTGCCTAATGCAGTGTTAAACATATGCTCAGTGAGGGTGTACCACTTCACTTCTACTGACAGCTGGGATTTGCTTTGGCTCCCACAAACCCTAAAAGAGGCAAGCATGAGATAGATGGTATAGATAATAGATGGATGGATGGTGAAGCATGTTCGCTTCATCCTAAACAGTTGGATACAGCTAAATATACAGCATCTGCAAAGTCCTCCTGCTTCTCTCAGTTTCAATGACAGGCAGCTGTTTGTTGCAGAAAAAGCTCTGAAAGCCCCTGCCCAGTATAAACAACAGAAAGACAAAGTTAGCGACTGCCATGAGAACATAAAGCATACAGCACCCACTGAGTAAGAAGTCAACCTCAGCAATAAGTAAAGAGCAAACAGCTAAAAGGAGAGAGACTATATTTGCAAGCCAGCAACAGGACTACAGAAATATGCCATGGCGGCATCTTTAGGGTGATAATATGTTGGTGCAGACCTAAAATGGAAAAAATGTTGAAGGAAAAAAAGGGGTTGTCTCCAAAGACAACTTGGATATAAACTCGCTGAGGTCACCCATTGGTTTTTAACTAGACTTTGAAGCCTAATAAAGGAAATTACATTTGATTCACATTAGAAGGCAATGAGGAGTTAAGGCAGGCATTTGGTCACTGGTCACACAGTTACAACACACCAACCTTTAAGCCATTTTGATCACATTTCTAAGATAGTAATTAAAATTCAATTTCAAGGCTTAATGATTAATAATAGATCTTAAAATTGCTGGGTTATGATAGAATAAGCTATTCATATCACTTCTTTTAAAGCAGGTGTGTGCAAATGTTTATCTTTATGTTAGCTTTTAAATTTAAATATAAAACTTTTTGGGGTTTCTTTGTTTATTTTTTCAACCTTCTCTGAACGCTTGAGACACTGCAGATTTCCTGCACTTCTGCACAGGTTTCATTTTTCAACATCACATAATGTCTCTTTGTTTTAACTCACAAGGTTTTGGTCAAAACAACTGCAGAATCAAATTTGATCATTTCAAAAGTTTTTGTCGTAGTTCAATGGTTTTCATGTCTTTTATTTTATATTATATCACTTTACATTGTGTTGCATGACCTAGCTCAGGGCTTCTTTACAGCACTTCATAGTCCTGTAGAGTGATGTTGCAATGTATTTTATTGCTTTAAATTCCTTTACAGTGGTTACCTCACATTCGATTGTCATTTCTTTCTCTTTCTTTTTTCACTTAAGGTTTGTGTGTTGTTTTTGTGTTTCATGTAAAGGACTTTGTGCTGCATTGTATTGTATGAAAAGTGCTATAAATAATTAAGTTTCATTGATAGATTCCTTGTTTGATGTAACAATATTATTTCTTTGTTCAGTGATGCGTCACATCTTAAGGATTTCAAGGATACAAGGAAGTTTATTTCGCTCTATGCAACAGGCTGCACAATGAAATTAAATTGTGGCTCCAAAGCAAAACAAAAATCAAACAATTAGATGTGGAGAAGCACAGATGGAGCGTTGAGCAATCTCACAGCCTGAGGGAAGAAGCATCTATGCAGTCTGGTGTTACAACAGCAGATACTTCTATACCTTTAGCCTGATGGCAGCAGGGTGAACAGGCTGTGGCTGGGGTGGGTGTTGTCTTCCAGTACCCTCTGGATTCTCAGTACCTGATGCTCAGTGGGTACCAATGATGTTTTGGGCAGTTTAAATGACTCATTGCAGAGCCTTTCTGTCCTACGCCATGCACGTCCCAGTTCATGATGTTTCCAGTCAGGATGCTTTCAATCACTCCTTTGCAAAAGTTGACTAGAAATT
The DNA here is from genome assembly GCA_036419115.1 of Scarus forsteni. Classification (NCBI taxonomy): domain Eukaryota; kingdom Metazoa; phylum Chordata; class Actinopteri; order Labriformes; family Labridae; genus Scarus; species Scarus forsteni. The sequence continues at coordinate 399,513 of JAZDUH010000136.1, forward strand.
GGAATTTTGATTTCTTAGGTTTCCTTAAGAAATGCAGCTGTTTTTGAGCTTTTCTAACCAGGGCATGTGAAGTCCAAGACAGATTCTCTGTTATGTTGATTCACAGGAACTTAAAACTGCTCTTTTGCTCCACCTCAGCTCCACGGATGTAGACAGGGTTGTGTGTCTTTGCCTCCTCTTTCAAAAATCAACCATCAGCAGCTTGGTTTTACTGGCGTAGAGCAGTAAGTTGTTTTTCTGTGCTCATACAAAGTCTTATGATTGTTGAATATCTGATGGCTGTGTCATCCACGACCTGCACAATGGAGTTCTTTCCTTGTCGGAAGTTGCAGTCGTGGGTGTACAGCGGAGGGGACTGAGCACACAGCCCTGGGGACTTCCAGTGTAGAACACTGGAGTGGAGAAGGAGAGACTGCCGACCTGAACCGACTGAGGTCAGTTTGTTCTGTTTGTGGGGATAATAGTAATAATAATAATGTTGCCATTACTATCTCAAAATCCCATTATTAGCCAGCCAGCTTATAATCTCTCTGTTTTATGCATTCATCTTGTAGGTTAAATAGATTTTCATGTTCCAGCATCTATTTTTGATAATGTTCATCATATTTTAAACCTAGCAAAACAATATGTAACGCTGCAGCAGAAGTTACTGCAGCAACAAATAACACAAAATAGCTGAATGATAGCATCTCATGAACAGCAGGAACAAGAAAATCCCCCTGAAGACTGAATCTGAGACAACTTATTCGAGAATGATGTCTTCAGCTGACTTAAGGTTTTAAAAAAGTAGCTCAAATTATATTTACGCTACATTTGTATGCATCATATATATGAATTTTGTTTAACCTGCACTGCACCAATCTAAACCTTACTAAGATGATTCTTCTAATTCCCTCTAAAATCAAGTCTAACTCAATCAATCAATCAATCAATCTTTATTTGTATAGCGCCAATTCACAACAAGCGTTATCTCAAGACACTTTACAATAGAGCATAAAGCTCTTCGTTTTATGGATACACATGTATGCATAGATACATATATACATATAAAAATAAACATATACATATATATACAAATATATACATCCAACACCCAACATGAATCCATCTGATAAAAGCCACACTCACCAAGTTATGTAAAAATGTTTGGACTTAATATGTCAAGAAATTTAACAAGTAAACTGAAAACAATATTAAATGTGTTTGCTCTGATGGAGTTTTTTGGGTTGTACTCATTGTTCTATGCATTAATCTTAGGCTAATGCAGGAAAAGCTGGAATTTCAGTGCACATTAAAAAAGGATCTTGTTTCACATGACAGAAAGTCATTCTGTGGACGGATGAAGCAGAAATAGTGAGATTATTTGAGGCTGTAATGTGCACCCCAAGCAGAGAGGCTAAATGTGGACGTCAGTGAAAACTCTGGAGATCTTTTAAATCTGCCTGTTAAAGAGGAAACTGCTTTTATTTGCATGTAAGGTTTATTCTTAATGGTAGTTTGATCTTTTTTGTGGATTTCAGTGAGGTGGAAACAGCCCCCAAAGCCCCCAGAGCCAAAGTTTCCTCAGCAAACTTTGACTTTTAATGTAAATATTTCCCCCTCCCTGCTCCCTCTGGTGAGCCGGGGTTGGCATACCATGAATGCCACACATATTCTTCCTGCTGCCTTTTCTTGTTGTAGCCAAGTGCCACTTTTCTCAGTTCAGAAAGGCTGAAATAACAAACCTCCTGAATGCATTTTGAAACTGGAACAAAAGTAATTCAGGGCAGAGTGTGAGTTACCACTGTTTTTACTCGTTTCATTCTTGCATAGATCACATTTCTGAACAAACTGTGAGTTGTGAGGAACTTCTGTGGGTGAAAGGTTACGATTACATGACTGTGAGTTTGGAATATATTCCTCTCAAAGTCTTCTGGTGGGCTGAATCAATCATAGATTATTCAGGATGGAGAAAAATCCAATCTTATGCCCTTGTGAGCATTCCTCACATAAAGTCCTGCAAAAATCAAAGTCATCGTCATCACAAGGGTCTGCATGGATTTTCTCTTAACCTGACTTAACTGTCCAGTTGATTCCTTTTTTCTTTAAAGAGCTCATATTTTGCCTTAAAACGTGCCATTGCTGCAGGGCACAAACCTACTATCTTTATTTTTAGGCATTTCCACTTATTTCCATGAAACGGTGCTATTGGTCATCTTACACGTTGGTGAGAAGTTTTGATAAACTTTTAAATTAAAGAACCAAAAAAATGTTTGTTTTTAGAACAATAAATACCATCCACTATCTACACAGGCTGATATGTGAGGATCCGGCCATCGGTGTATGTAATTTAAAATAGTAAGACATAACAGTGGTTGAACTTTTTTTGTTTCTCCATCAGTCTGTGTCCTGGTGGTTGGGATCTCTGGTCTGACCAACTCATGTTCATTCCCTGCTTATGCACGGTCTGAAGAATGCTTTGGGCTATTTTTGTAAACTTGGCACTAGTACTCTTATCCAAAGATAAACTGATTACATTTTAGAGTCATAGGTAAAGGTCATGACACCTTAAATCTCATGCAAAATATTTAAAATATGCATTGAAGAATTTTTTTTAGGAGGAGGCGAGGTGCAGCGTGCATGCCTCATAGCAAGAAGGTTCCTGGTTCAAACCCCGTTTCATTCAGGGCCTTTTTTAGTAAATCAAACTGTATTTGTATAACACGTTTCCTATAAAATCTTGTAGCTCAAAGTGCTTTACATAAAAAAATTAATGAAAAACTGAAGTAATACAAAAATAGAAGACTGAATACAGACCTTACCCACCCTCGCGATCCACTCTCATGCACAAACACAAAGACATTAAGATGAGATTCTAACAAAAAAGAGAATAAGAGGACTGAGGAAACCTCTTCTTGAATTAAAAATGAGGAAACACAAGAACTAAGACTAAAATGTCATAGCAGAAAAAAAAATCATGATAAGAAATGAGATACAAATATTGTAATAAAGGAATACAATTTAAAATAATACTATGGTAAAATGGGGTAACCAAACCAAATCTGCTCAAGAAACATACTCGATTAACAGAGAATAAAATCCCGAACAATAAACCTCAACTGAAATGCTGTTTCATTTATGCGTTAGGTTGTTGAGTTGCCATTGAGTGTGCGGCCGCGTTTACATGGCGCCGAAAACGGTCAAATCCGATAAGTTTTCATTGCTTTTGGCCTTGCGTCTACATGGAAACTCGTTGAAAACAGAAACTTTTGAAAACAGGCTCCAGAGTGGAAAGATTTGAATCCGCTCTCCATTCGGCTTCATGTAAACCTGTATCAGAGCGTTTCAGGGTGAAACGCTGACGTCACTGCATGCGCAGTACTCTTTCAGATGAAGGCTGCGCGTGTATACCAGGAACAACAGCGGCTTCGGTCGTCCGCAGAAGAATTCTAAAACGCAAAGGGCAAATCTTTGCGTCTTTAAGTCAGGAGTTTCCATGTAAACGTAGCCTGTGAATGGTTTTCTATCTCTCTATGTCGCCCTGTGATTAGCTGGTGACCGGTCCAGAGTGTTCCTGCCTCTCACTCAATGTTAGTTGGCATAGGCTCCAGTTCTCTATGATCTCCAAAGGGATAAGCGGTATAGCTAATCAATCAATGATTTATGTTTTATTCAGATTAGGAACAAAGCCTTAATTTGTACTGGAGAGTGAGCTGTGTTTATTGTTGGGATCAAACATCAATTCAACAACCACTTACTAAACTAGTGTAGTTTAATCCAAGATTCGCTAAATTATGCCCTTTTACTTATAAAGAAACAAGAGTTCAACTCATTACACAATAGCAAAACCACCCCAGCCTTGCAGATCCACCACTGTACTCTCATCGCCTGGCTCTTGCATACCTCGTGGAGGCATGCTGTGGCTCTGCAGTAGGTCCAGTTTACCATAATTTCTCCATTTTGACTCCAAAGGACTCTGAAGGTTCTCACTTCGTTTAACCAGAAGTCATAAATCAGATCATGAAGGACATGTACCAAAGAGCTTCTCTTGGAATAATGAAGCGTTTTGTTGATGGTTATACACGGTCAGCTAAGTGTAAAGTCATGTGAAATGATGTGAATTCTTTACATTCTGTCCTTATTATTCTGCTGACATCCATCTCACCTCTTTTGCTCTTTTAAAGTCAAGCACTGTTTGTTCCATAATGTGTGTAAATCAATTAGTCTGGCAGCAATAAAGGGGACAATTGGTTACAAATCATCTGATCCTTTTGGAGGCCCTAGAGCACATTTTTCTCTGAGAGCTTGTGTGAAATGTTTGGAAAAATAACTGTGGAGCTCTGTGTTTTGCCTTAATTTCCATGGAGATTCCAAAACTTCCTGCCTTCAGTGCTTTAGGAATGTGCCCCCACTCCACCTCCATCCCCGAAACTTTTCCACATAAATTAGGGCACGGTCCTTGAAATTCAGGGCTGTTAACAAGAAAGAGAAAACTTTTCAGAAGGAGGGCCCTCTACAGTATTTTTTCTGGTTAAAGGGTTAGTTCAGGGTTTTTAAGTGGGGGTGCCAGAGGTTCATGGCACAAGTAAATATTAGTGCCAATGAAGGAACGTGCCATCAAAAAAACTCAAAATTGAGATTTGAGTTTTTTTAATAGGACAGTAATAAACATTGGCATGTAAATATATGGGATTATAGCTAAGTGGCTAATTTCCATCCCCTGATCCCTTAGCAGATTGCAATTAATCCACTTATAGGTTAAAAATACTATAAAAATGTTGGCTTAACAATACACTACAGCGAGATTCCTTGCTTTCCGTGACAAAGCCCCTGTGTTTAGGACTATTTTGTGATGCTATGACAGGAAATGGGTCCTTCACCCCTTCACCATCAGTTCAGGTCGGAGTGCTGCAGCGGGGTCAGTAGAGGTCACTGGAGCACAAACTGTAGTGCCGTGTCCATTGTACTGATCAGAACTACAAAACACAACAGCAGTTTGAAGGCTTACTGAAATGAAAGAGCTCTGATGAAAGGTCCAGAACAATACAGTACATTACAGTAAGATTCCTGACTGCGTTTAACTCTTTCTTGACAAAGCCCCTGTGCTAGAACTATTGGATGTTGGGACATTGGGGTTACGTAACCCTCCACCATCAGCTGGTCGGTTAGTCAGAGTAAACAACAAACAATAACTTCATTATAATTGAACTAAAAATGAGCGTTTTCTACACAGGTGTTAACAACCTGTAGTGCTAATCATGCCAGTCGAAGATACCTTAATTTGACAGACATGATTAGCTTGTGGCCTTCATCAGGGTCATCAAAAACACAAACATCCTTTAAGTGTAGCCTGAACTGGAAAAAATAAATGAATAAAAATCTAATAGAAATCTGTGATCTTGAACCAACACAGTACTGGCAGAGACTGAAGGTGAGTGTATGTGAGTGGTGTGGTTTTTGGTAAAAAGCCTTACAGACCATTTGAGTCAGTGCAGCAGCCATTTTAACATGATTATGGATCAAAGGAACAGCAAAGAAAATTATATATATACTTAAACATAAATATATATACATATATGATATATGATATACGAAACATCTGTAAAATATCATGGCTGAACAACACTAAAAAATCATCTTTTATAAAAACAATACAGAATAAAACCAACTAGAAAGTGAACCACAAAAACTCATTTATTGAAAAGTACTCATTCATGAAAATGTGGTAACATAAGAATCATTTAAGGACTTTGTCAAATTTACAACAAAGCTGATAACTGAAGAGTTACGTGGCAGAATGTTCAGAGTGCAGGGCTAATGAAAACTTTGAGGACTTTTTAAAATTTTGCATTGGTGCAGAATCTTGCTTGAGGATGAAATAACTAGCTTTTGAATGCTGTTAGACAAACTCCTTTGATCTTTTTTTTTATTAACAAAAACAAGAAAATATCAAGAACAATTTTAGGATTTTCCCCAAAATTTTGACAAAAGCCCACCCTCCTCCTCCCGGATATATTTTGAAGGTCAAAGGTCAGTGTCATCAAGCTCCATGCGTGTTTATTGCTTGTAAACATGGTTTGACATGTCTGTCATGGTTTGATTACAGACATGTGGTTTTCATGTCTGTCATCAGGCAGATCCCTTTTGTAAAGCTTCAAGCTAGAGCAATTGACCTGGGTCTTCAGAGACACTGTCCAATGAGGTATGAGCTACGAACATGTTGACAGGAAGTTCTTCCAAGCTTGGAAACAATTATGGCTTTTCAAGAGATTATAATATTATAATTTCTTTTCGAATATTTTATCTGGAACTTACAAGTCCAACAATAACAGCACCTGTTGGACATTCCTCCTCGTCTTTCAGCTCACGCCGAGTGAATGCTGGGCCAATGTGTATCACTTTTTGGGCGTTCACCTGGTTTCTCTTCCAATTTCGTTTTTTCGTCTCCTTCTTCGTTTCTTTTTTTCAGGGTTTTTACTGCTTCCGCCATGATAACAACTCTACATTTAGCTTTCTTTTTCTTCTTCTTTTTCACAGCAGATGACATTCACTATCAGAGGAGCATCACTGCCACCCACTTTGCAGGAGTGTGAGCCAGAGGTCCCCATTTCCATGAGGAAAATAAGTGCATATTTACTTTAAACTAAATTCTGTTCATTAAACCTGTTTTAAAATCAAAAATTGCCTTATATTCTTCTTTTCCCAACGTTTAGCTTTTGCCCGAGGGGAAGTGACATATGCCGCATGGCAGTCAAGCAGTAAAAATTTGTAGTTTTTTCATGTGGAAGTGTTCCTACCATCCACCTCAAAGTTATATTGTGCCAGTGAATCAATCAATCAAACTTTATTTATTTGGCACTTTTCCTACAACATATGTAACTCAAAGTGCTTGAAGGTGATACAGACCCCCTCAGACCATGACAGAGGTGTCATTCAACCTGTTTTACGAGATGTTCCATCACAATGATTCTAGAAATATTATACTATGGTGGAAAAGCTACTTAGTGTTGGTTTAAATTGGTGAATTGGTTCAGTCTTTGTTCCTTACTTATTGGCAGCGCCTGCCTACATCTTTGAGTGTCCCTCTTCAAGTTTGCATACTCTGACAAACCCTGATTGGCTCTACTAGAGCTCCACCATTTTAAGGACGCCTTAAAGGGCGTGAATGTGTTCGAGATACTGATGGATAACTAACATAGAAACTCAGAGCCATCAGTGAGTGAATGTGAGAGCAAATGGGTGTGAATGGGTAGGTGTGACCTGCTGTGTAAAAGCAGCTTTGAGTAGTCTCAGACTAGAAAAGCGCTATATAAGCTCAAGACCATTTACCATATACCGTTCCCCACATTGGCCCAATCCAGTCTGATTTGTTGGTGCCTGGATGTTGCTTTTGATGGTAATTTATCAGTTGAGCCCTGCTCAGTACAACAGCTCTGTATTTATTCTACAGTTGATATTCTGCACTGGGCTCGCCAACTAGAGCCAGTGGGTTTGACCTGGTGCAAAATGGTAGGTCTATTCTGGGGAACAAGTCCTTTCAGGCAGCTACTGGGGCTATATGCAGGGGGAGAAGGAGAAGTTTAGATGCAACATACTTTTTGTCTGTTATAAGGAGGTGATGTGTAAAACACACTAACAGGCACACAGAAGTAACAAAAGCAGAATAAGGGCTCTTAACTTGTCACAGATTATTCAGGCCCTATTTTAGCTTTTATATTATTTATTTTTATTTTTTATAGCATAGTATGCATTAATGGGCATTTACAAGTAAATTCATGGGGATATAGCCAAGTGGCTAATTTCCATCCCCAGTCCCATTGGCAGGTTGGTGTCAACACATAAAAAAACAACCATCCATCCAAAATAGGAATAAAACTGACAGAGCATATTAAAAGACAAGCAACAAGCATAAACCATAGACAGCCTAAACAACATACAGTCCCAAATATAGCAGGCCTAGAGTTGGGGAACCATGGGAATTAGACACAATGAAATGTAAAGTGCAGAGTGATAAAGTGCAGAGTGCTACAAGCTTATTTATTCAATTCTATGTTTATCTGGACTCCTCAAGTGAATGTGGTGTATTAGATAAGCTATGAGACATATCTGCCAAAGAAGTAAACAAATGAAACAAAGTGTTTTCAACACACTGAAGCTGAATGGAAATGACAGATTCAGACCTTCATGGTGGAGTAAACTTGAATTTTAGTGCTCCAGTTCTGCTTTAGCCTTCTTATCACAATTTTTTTTTATCCACCTATTTGTGACCCCCCACTGAAAACATCTCTCTGACCCACTTCCTGGCCCTGATCCGCCAGTCAAGAAACCCTGTTTTACTTTATTAATCCACCATTAACAACACTGCAGCTGGGTGATGCCATGACAGCTGGTTTGGTTGGTTTAAGCCCCAGACAGTAATTGGTTACCAATGAATCAAAGCAGCCAAAAACATCCAGAGCAACTGATTCAGTGATGGAATAGAGTGGGTGAATGAGTCAGATCTGTGTGTCTGTGGAAACACAAAGACGTGCTGTGGAGGATAAGCTTTGGGCTGAATGAAGACAAAGACACCTGAGTCAGAGGTGAAGACCAGAGACTGAGCAGCCAGGAGTGAAGAGTCTGTTTATTCACCTCTACGAGTCAGTGACTAATTAAAAATGTAGACAATGGCCAAAGTCACATGAAGGTATGTGAAAACTGGGGACAAGACAGACTGAAGAACCCACACTGTTAGGATGATGATAAATCAACATAACTAGACAGCCACAGGCAGTTTCTGTTCCCTAAAACTTCCCCTCAGCGGACAAACGGGAAAACTTTGGTGCCGCAGAAGTTTATTCTTAGTTTGTCTCAATGTGAAGCTCACGCTGTCCTTGATTAGCTCAATAATAACTCCTCTTTCCTTATTTCTGCTCATTTCACCATTTGCATAAACTCCTAGAGAAGAAGCCTGTCATGAGTGTTGAGCCATCTTTCAGCTGAGGCGACATACCAACAGGTGTATGTGAGTGAGAGAGCACAGCTGGGGAATTTACTGCTCATGCCTCAGCACGCAGGAATGTTTTATATAACCCTTTACGGCCCAGGTGTTTGTAAATGATGTTCGTCAGTAGGTGCACGGGTGCTGACAGGTCACTAATATTAACACTGTCATGGCATACTAATGCTGATCCTGACAAAAATGGGGAATGGGGTGAACTGCTAATGGTGCTATATTTGTTACAACGTGAATAAATGATAAATTGAGTTTACGTAGCACTTTTCTATTTTTCCTGGCTACTCAAAATGCTTTACACTGCGTGTCACATCTACTCATTCACTCTCATATTCACTCACTGCTGGCTGAAGTTTCTATGTCAATCAATCAATCAATCAATCAATCAATCAATCAATCAATCAATCAATCAATCAATCAATCAATCAATCTTTATTTGTCTAGTGCAAAACCATAACAAATATTTCCCCAAGACTCTTTACAATAGCAGGCGGAAGCTAACCCTGTGCAGCAGCTGGACCCTCAAGTGAAGGTACAGCTGGCAGTGGAAATGCAAACAAGATCAACATTTCCTGCTCCAAACCATACCAATCTGTTCTAAACAAAACTGGAAAACACTCTAGTTGTGATTGCAAACCTTTGCCAAGGTAGCTCACATATTGCTGTTACATCTATAAGCAATAGTTCCACGAAAAGGTACCATCAAAATCTGATTCCTTGACCCTGGAAACACACATCTAGCACTCAGAATCATGTTGATATCATTATTAGTTCGACAGTTGTTGAGTAAGAACCAATGGTTCTCTAATGGCAGTTATCTGGGTAATCACCAAAATCTAATTATTTTTAAGTCGGGCTATTACCAACATCTCCAGAAAATTTCAGCAAAATCAGTCGAATATTTTTTGCATAATCTAACCACCAAACAGTCAAACAAACAAACAAACAAACAAACATGCAAAACTAGAAAAGCACTTGGAGAGCGCAGACCTCCGCCAGCGCCACAGTCCTCACTGATATTGTGATTTTCACCATAAATGTTAGTCCTACCTTTATTTCATCAAAATATTTAGATTCCTTGACCATGAAAACATACTATCAGCAACTAGATTCATAATGAAATCCATTTTAGTTCAGTAGTTATTCATGAAAATCACATTTTTCGCCATGGCGGCCAGACAGTGATCCGGATCAACACCAAAATCGAATCAGTTCTTCCTTTTCCCGTGCTGAACATTTCCTGAAAACTTCATCCAAATCCATCCATCACTTTTTGAGTTATTTTGTTCACAGACGGACGGACTGATGGACTGATGGATGGACGAACAAACAAACTCTCCCAAAAACATAAACTCCTTGACAGAGGTAAACATAGCCTCCTTGGCATAGGTTACAAGGCCTAAGAAGAGGAATGGTCAAGAGCAAAGCAGGTCTGTTCCTAATTTATTGATGCAGAAAATGACTGTGCCTCAAGCCACCTAAATCCCCATTTTGAGGACCTGAAGCTCTTTGTCAAAAAGAACAAGGGCCACAGCGGTTTGGGTGCGTTGGTTTACATTTTGCTATTTTGACCAAGCAAATTCCTGATGCACTGCAGACTTGAAGAGGAAGGTTGATGTGCTTTGATTGCACGTGTGTGTGATTTGGGAAAAATATGGATCAAACCAGTCAGGGTCAGCTCTTATTCCCCTTTCAGTAACGTTTACTGGCTTTTTTTTTTTTTTTTTTAGATGTATATTTTTGGGCATTTTGTGGCTTTATTGATAGGAGAGAGACAGTGGATAGACTTGTGAAAGGGGGTGAGAGAGTAGGGGAAGACACTCTGCAAACTGGTCACAGGTGGGATTCAAACCTGGACCGGCAGAAGCAAATACATGGGGTGCTAACCACTACGCCAAACCAACACCCCTTGCTGGCCATGTTTGTCGTATACATGAGCCATTACACAGACACAGACAAGAAAGTGCATGAGACATTTTAATGTTCAGATTAACAAACTATGAAAAAGACAAGTCAGATACTTACAATTAATGTAAATCATAATTATTTAACTCTCCAAACAGGATCACACAGGTTAAGTTTATGCTTGACCTTTTGTTGTACATTAAATAATTGTTGGATTAAAATTATTTTCTCTGCAGGAATTATTGGCTCTATTCTCTGTTTTGTGGATAAATAATGTACAGCCTGCATTAATACCTGCATAACAATGGATTTATTTCACTATAATGGTTTCCAAAAAATGATATCAACATGATTCTGAGTGCTAGGTTTGCGTTATCAGGGGCAAAGAATCGTATTATGATGGTAACTTTATCATGGAGCCATTGCTAATAGATGTAACAGCAATATGTGAGCTACATGGCGGGGGTTTGTGCTCTCCGAGTGCTTTCTAGTTGTATCTTTCTCCAAGGCCTATTAATGTTGTTTGGTAGATGGGAGCAAATACACTTACAAGCCATTTTATTAGGTACATATACATCCACTTTTGGTTAACACAAATATCTAGTAAGCTAATCCAATGGGGGATTTTTATCTCAAATTTTTGTTACTGGTTAAATAAAAGCAAAAAAACAATTACTACATTACAAAGTCAACAGTATCTCAGATGACACACTTTTTATGACCAATGTGTGCAGGAGATCATTTCTGAACCCACAACATGTCAAATCTTGAGGCAGATGAGCTACAGCAAAGGAAGACCACAGTGACTGCTCCCCCTGTCAGCTACCTGTAAGTGGGTTTTTTAATTTTTATTTTCATCAATTTAATTTTATAAGTCACTTAAAAAACAATACATATAAGAAAGAACAAAAAGGATCATTACGGCAGAAATATTGAAATGGGTTATAGGCCGTTAAATCCATAATCACATGGGTTTAGATTTTTCAACAGATGGAAACATATTTCAGAGTAAGTTGTATGTCACTTCCGGTTGACATAATAATCCACTTTTTCTAGTGATGTTTTTTATACATGTCTTTATTAGTTTTTTGTTTGGCAGCACTGTCGCAGCAGGTCAAACCATAAGATACCGTTACTTCCAACAAAGCAAATTCCTCCCATCTCCTCTTTCCCTTTCCAGAAAAAAACACAAGAAAACATGTTTAAACAATCAAAAAACTGAAGAAAAGATAAAGCTGTGATAGCTCTACAATATTGTGTATGGTATACAGTATGTACCACGGATACATATACAACTATCTCACTTCACTTATATAGAAATATACTGAAAACAGTTACAACAGTGATGAATTTCAGGGACATACACTATATTACCAAAAGTATTTGCTCACCTGCTTTGACTCACATGTGAACTGAAGTGGCATCCCATTCCTAATCCATAGGAATATGACGACAGTCCGCCCTTTGCAGCTATAACAGCTTCAACTCTTTTGGGAAGACCGTCCACAAGGTTAAGGAGTGTTTATGGGAATTTTTGACCATTCTTCCTGAAGCACATTTGTGAGGTCGCACACTGATGTTGGATGAGAAGGCCTGACTCTCAGTCTCTGCTCTAATTCTAGGTGCTTGATTTTATACACCTGTGGCCATGGAAGCGATTGGAACACCTGAATCTGATTATTTGGATGGGTGAACGAATATTTTTGGCAGTTTAGTGTATCTTGAACATTCTATCACACTACATGGATATTCTACTTCCTCAGAGCTTCCTCCGGCTGAAGCAAGTTACCAATATTAGCATCATGTCTTAGAAAACTTTTAAAAGGTCTCCAGATGTCATTAAAACATGTTTTCATCTATGGTGTATGTTATCTATTCCATTGCCATGTTTGATGCCATCTCTTTAAATCCCTTTCAATTTGTGGTCCTACAAGTGGGTTAATAATGAGGCTTTTTGGTGGCACCATATGTTCCGGCTACCGTCCACCCCAGATGTCTCTCCCAGTGACAAAGCTTGCAAATCCCTTTAATTGGTATTCATATTAACTACCAACCCCCACTTAAAAAAACTGAACTAACCCTTTAACCGGAAAAAAATCAGTATAAAGTAACATAGTTGCTTGCGATGATCAAACTCCCCACAGTGGCATGATGTACTGGTCTGCTGTGATATGAGGACTGCACGTTCATCCTTACAGGGTCCTTGTTACAGTCAGAGGTGGATTAAACCAGTTCTCATCCACTTTGGTTTTGAACCCTTAAAGTGTAATGTAAAATTCTATCATGGAATATAAAAAGCAGCACAAAGCCACAAAAATATTTCCACACAGTGACAGTAAGATTATTCTGCTTCATGCATTCACATTACATCTTAACATAGGGAAGTTCTCAAGTGTGCGGCCAGTAAATAACAAATCTCTGCAATTAAAGCAGCTCTTTATTTCACTCTTCAAACTGTATTTATGAATCCTTTGTCTTTAGAGCTCACGGCAATACTTTCAACACTTTAATTAATTTTCTCTCCACTTGTAAACTTATTCTGACAAGTAAATCCATTTTAAACAGTTTTATTTCTGAACTAATTGCCTACAGTTGATGATTTTAGAGTTACTCAGCCTGAGGGAGCTCTCATCTCCTGAAACACTCAGATGATCCCTCTGTTGGGACAAAGTGACAGGGATACGACATCTGTGGAAACAGCTTTGGCCCCAAGATAGTCACAGATATGGCAATCTGAATCAGGAACTGAAAGACATGCATTATCTTAATATGACTCATATTGAGAAAAGCAGAGAATCCCTTCAGGGGGAACCAGTAATGTTGATTAAGCGAACAATTAGGAACACTGTCTGTGTTAAAGCACAGACAACATGACCTTTCACACTGTCGCACCAGGTTTTGTCAAATTTACACAAGCAGACTGATGCAAACTCACTAATGCTCACAACAGAGTGCCCTTTGTAGTTTTGGTATGTGAACCCAGAGGAAACTAAAAATAGTGTCAGGCTTGTTTAAATCTGAATACTCATTCATTTTGATTCATTCTCATTAATTTTTACTCATTTTCTTCCAACTTGTATTTATACTTGAGATCACTGATGGGCTGACCTTATTAACAATAACACTGAGTCATCATCGGGGCATTTTGTTAGCCTCGATTGAGACCTGTTGACCAGACATGTTGCCTTTCCAGTGATTTAGTGGGAACACTTTATGAGTGACATCCAATGATAAATTAAGGCCAAATTTTGCGAGGCTCATTATATTTTAATGCAGAAATTAATGTACAATGCATAGTTTTGTCTTGTGACTTGTCACAAAAGCTTAGTCACAATGAATTTATTCAGTGAGTTTTACAGTATTTACAATAAATACACTGGTAGATATTTTCTAATGGACTCTTACAACTATTACAGCCACATTTTTTCAGTAAAAGTAGGAAAAAAAACACTCTTCAGCTGGAATTGTAGAATAAAAGTGAATTAAACTGTACTGAACAAAACTTGTTCATAATTTTTGAAAATTTTTAAAGTTTCTTAATTTCTTTTTTTAGTTATCTAATCATAATCAACAAATATCTGATCTTTTAACTCTGTAAAAGATTCAAAACTTGTGCAGGTTATACATTTGTTTTGCTTTATGACCAGCTTTTCTAAAGCAACCAAATTTTCTAACATGGTACATTAATAAAATAATACTATTTAAAGAAGTGTCTCTTTGAATGTTTTTTATGCAACTTAACCCATGGGTCAGGAGGCCATGGAGTATTCAAAACTATTGTTAAGGCTAAAGGAAAGTGCACATTCCTCTCGCACCTCAATCAGTATTTGTGTGAAGAATATCAATCAATCAAACTTTATTTGTATAGCACTTTTCATACAGGACTTTGTAATACAAAGTGCTTTACATGAGAAAAAGATAAAATAAAATAACAATAAGTGGAATAAAAAGCAGAAATTGCATAATTGCATAAAATGAAAACATAAGACCCCCGCAATTCCCCCCTCCCCCAAACCACATTCAATATACACACTCACATACTCAAACACACAAAGACATAAAAAGGAAATCCTGACAGAAAACAGAATTAGAGGACTGAGGAAATGCTATCTTGAATTAAAAATGAGGAAACACAGGAGCTAAAACTAAAATAACACTTAAAAATACTGGAGGGTAAGATAAATAAATGTGTAAATACATAAATAAATAAAATAATATAACAGTATAGAATAAAAGTTAGATAAATAATATAGTAAAATGAGAAAGTGTAACATCAGGTGCATTATAAAATCAGCTTACATAGGGTAATAAAAGGAAAAGCATTTAACAAAGAATAAAATTCCAAATAAAAAATCAGAACTGAAATGTCGTAATAAAACAAGATAAAAGGGTTAAAATAAGTTAACATATAACATAAAATAATATTAAATACAATCAGCTAAAAGCCAGATTAAAAAGGTAGGTCTTGAGTTTTCTTTTAATATTTCTTCTAATATGTTGGGTGGCTGTTTACATTTTACTTTGGATGTATGCTTGAGGTCTGGGTGCTGCACAGGGTGAGTGTGGACTTTTCCTTTTGGTGTTTTCTGTTTTCAGATCTGGTAAGTGTTTTCCCTGTTGTGATCACTGCATTTCCTCTCTGCATTGTCTGCAGGTGTGAGAGTAGTCACACCAGTATTCACTGAGGCTGACATCAGAGCTGCAGGTAGCAGAGTAAGGTGTGTGAAATCAGCAGTCTGGTTGGTGTGTGGCACATTGGAGCTGAGGCTATGAGGAGAGACATTTTTGGACTAATTTCTCTTTTTTTCTCTCTGCAGGGGACATTTTTGGAACGAGTTGGATTGATTTGCCATTTTGTTGTCTTACTTTTGATATGGCTTGATAGATACTCTCCTCATTTTTTGACAATTCACAACTTGCTTAAGATTTTTCCTTACACTGCCTGCCATCCAAGAGTATATCACCATGCCAAAAAACTCTGGATGAGCCTGAAAAATGTTAACAGAAAAAATCAGTTATTTGGAGCACAAAGAGCTCTGTTAAAGCCTATAGCAGATAATTAAAAAATTAAAAGGTAAAAATTACTGATATGTAGTATATTTAGGTTGCCCTGACAGCCATGCAAATCCCCAGACACACTTAAAGAGTTTGCCAGGTTAAGGGAATCAGTAGTTGGATTAATAAGATTAATTAATAATACAGTAAGACTAACCAGAAAGGGATAAGCGATATAGATAATGCATGGATCTATGTAATTTAACACTTTCAAAAGGATTTTCCTTCTCATTTTGTGCCACGGAAAATGTGTATTTTACATTCACCCAAAACTGTCCTTTTTTTTCTACTTTGACTGATGAAACAAACCTTCATCCCCACATTTCCACTCATCTCAAAGTTAATTTAAAGAGAGACAGCAAAGAATTAAAAGAAACAGAGAATTAATCATGAGATAATTAATGTTCCTCACAACTTAGCTCAAGAGGGCTAAAAAGTCTCTTCTGTTCTGCTATGCTGTCTGTTTGCCATCTCACGTCTGAGCTACGGGTCAAGCTCATGGAGCTGTGAGACTGAGCCAGAGGATAGTTCTTTGGATTTGTACTGCACTCTAGTGTTTGGGCTGTAAACCTACACCAGGACGGCTCAGAGTTCACTCTGGGGTCACATCAGCCTGATTCACAGACTCTTCAGCAGATAAACTGAAGGAAGGCGACCACCAGCAAGACAGCGGTCACATTACCAATGAGTTACTCAACATAATTACCATAACACTACATTGACCAAAAACCTGCTACTTTTTTCTTTCTATGAAGAACAATAATAAAAAGGAAATCCTCAGCAAAAGCAAAGTGCACTGAAATTTGAACCAGTGGCAAAAACCTTCTTTAAACCTTCTTCCATATAGACCTGATTTCTCTACATTTCTGTTCTGATAATTTCACTCCTGTAACTTTAGTGACTCCATTTGGAAGATATTACGGATAAAATAAAAGCTATGATCACTGAAAAATCACCCCTAAAGCATGAATCATTAGCTACATTTGGAAGAAGGAAATATTTTTAATAAACTGACATTATGAGAAAAAGAAACACAACTATGCGAAGAAACTTGCAGCAAAGCTATCAACACATTTGAGTAGTAGCGTAGTGTAGTAGTAGCGTCCGGTGTGGTGCGTTCACACCGGACGCTAGCTGTACTACCTCGGCGATCACTCTCCATGCAAAGTCAATGTACAGCCACGATGGGGCGGGGCTAACCCTCCCGCGACGCGACAGCTGGTGACAAGACGATCACTTCACTCGTCGCGCGATGTCAAAGTTAAAAAAAAAGTTGATCTATTCAGGCGATGTCGTGTGTGGCATCAGCCAATCAGCGCTGTGTGTACCTGTGACGGTGCAGTTATTCATCCGGACTACAGGGTGGATGACTTCCTTCTAGGCGGAACTAATCTCAGTGAGGACATTTGCAGACGGACCGCGGTAAACTCACAGATGATGCTGCTGCATCATCAGCTGCAGTGTTTTGTGTCTGATAAGTGAGTGAAAAGGATACAGCTGGAATAATGTCCGCTTATACATCCTATTATGTGATATATGATATGATCGCGGTAAAACTTCGGCGGGGCGTGGCGTCACCGGCGGCGGCGGCATAGCGGTGACCAAACAGGTATTTATGGACGCGCGACGCTACATCTGTGTGCGACGCGACTTTGGTAGCAGGGTCGCTTGCGGTGTGAACGCACCTTAACACTGCTTGTTCCCACTGCCCACAAATACATCTACAAGTGTGATGTGCAGTTGTTGTTTCTTTTGAAGTGCAGAGCAGACACAGTAGAATGAATGCAGTTGTTGACAACAGGGACCTTGCAGCTCTGAGCTGATATAAACCAATCAGAGCAGACTGCATCTGCTCGACAAAACTCACCGCTGAATTGTCTGTTTATGTATCAACCTCAGTGTGCAGAAGCAGCTGCACAGTCTATCAAAATCACAGCCGTGAATCATCAGTCAGTCACACCTGAGAAAAGCAGGTTTTCCAAAGAGCAGGAGACACAACTCCATTCAAAAGTCACCAATGAATTGCCTCTGCCAGTTCTTAGCTCATTGTGAGAATAATACATCATACTATGCTGCATTAAAACTTCAAAAACTAAAGGAGGTATAGGCTAGAACTGCTCTGTTCCAACTAAGCAAACTGCTGACATCCAACTTAATGTGTCCCATGTTTTCTCTGTAATCCTCATCTTTGATGTTAATAAGAAAACTCATGTCAGTCAGCTTTACAAAGATGATGGAAAAACATGACTGTACAAAACAAGCCAAACTTTAGAATGAAAGTGTCAGGATTTTTTCTCTTCACAGTTCTAAGAGCTTAGTGTAACTTTCAAGGTTCGTACAAACACCTGACATAATTCAAAATAAAAGATGACAAAGAGGCAGCTGGATGCAATCAGATGGAATTTACTCACTAGCGAGGAGGACAACAATACAGTCAAACCGTCTGAATGTTGAACTGAAGAAATACAATGTCTTCTCTCTTTTATAAGAGTGATAAGAACATGTGTGCATGGAGTGACCTCATAGACTGTAAAAAACATGGACGTCATGTCGCTGGGCTCGAATTGAAGTCGCCACAAAAACTGCTCCCCCTGGTGACTGGCTGCAGTATAGGTCAACTCTCTGTCTCCCCCATTCATCTGAACGGGGCCGTAGTGAAACTTCAAAAAATTAATACACCTCGTAGAAATATTTCTCCCATCCGTATGCTGTGGTGATATGAAAGTATTATTGGGCTGCGTTTTTTCCAAGTCCTCTTTTTTCTGAAAAGTTTCTTTTTCATCAGTTATTAGAGTTTAAAAAATAACCGCGGTTTACGGCAGTTTCACAATGATTGTGTACGCTGTATGCTGGGGAGTTTTGCGACCGTTTACAACAGCTGCGCCCAGATATGGTCCAGATTCTCTACTGGCTGCACAATGGCGGTGCCCTGACGGGGGATATTATGGCTTCAAAACCGTTAAATGGTAGAAGGCGGAGACACGCTGTCCACTATATACAATCTATGAGTGACCTCCGCACAGGCTCCTCTCCATCTCGGCTTGAGCCGGGTTGTTGATAAGAAGGAGCCTGCACAAGGCCATATAGTGTGTGTGTGTGTTGCTGTGTGTGTCAGAAGAATGCAAAAGCTAAACGATGATTATTAAACATGATTACAAAGTGATTACAAAGAGATATACAAATACGAGGACAATTAAACAAGATTAGGACAGGGTTATAAAGAGATATTCAAATACATGAAAAGATTATATACAATATGTACAAAGGTTAAATCATTCTTCACAGAAAGGAAAAATGTGCAGTCAGAATACTACATCACCAATCTGTGGTAATATGTTACCATTTATGTGCATGGTATGGAAGGAAAAATATAAATATGATCAATATATGAATTTTGAGATAAATGTCTATTCATTTGTGAAGCAGGCTGTTGATGCATTGATGGATGATTTTCTGCTCTGTGACTCTGAAGAGACTGGTTATATGTATGTACTGTATCTGTGTCTGTAATTTTTTTCATGTTTGTAACCTTATGAATGGTCTGCTGCCTGTCCTGGCCAGGATACTACAGCAAATGAGTAGAAGAAGGTCTGAACTAAAAACAAACCGTTCTTTACCTACCCCAAATTACCCAATAGGTAATTTGGGGTAGTGGTTCTGCCAACACATAGTGTGGATTTATCAAGATTCTGACAAAAGCACTGAAACTAACTTGTTATTGCAGACATCACATTCAGTGCAAGTGAGTGGAATTCCAGGCACTGGGTGGCAAGAAGAACAAATTAAATTCAGTTATAAGACAGAAGTATGCAGGCAAACACTTCGATTTAGCAGAATTGTATCACATTTTTGGCTATAAATGTTTGATTTTGTTGACTTGGAGCAATAGTAAAGATCCTCAGCTGATGTTACTGAAATTTTTGGAGCTGTTTATGATGAAGTTAATGATGAAGACTAAGCAGCGCTGTTACAGTAGGGGCATCATATTATGGTTATGATGAACATGAACCAGTCTCTTTCCTCTTTCTTTTTCCTTTAGTATTTGTCTCAAATGTACTTTAAAAATATATATTTTAGCTAATCATTCGTAAAGTTACACATCAATGTTCCAAATGATGAGGCTCTGGGGGATTAAATTATGCTGTCATACTACATAAAACCTTGACAAGCCAAAACTCAATATCTGATTTGACAATGAACAATAAAAAGTAGTTAATGCAAACAGATTATACCACAAACTGGTGAAAGTGAGCCAAACCTCTGCCAAGGAAGCTCACACTTTTCTGCTACATCTATAAGCAGTATTTCCATGATAAAGTTAGCATCATAATATGATATCTTGACCCTGGAAACCCACACCCAGCACTCAGAAGCAGGTTGATATCATTATCAGTTAGATAGTTTTTGAGCAAAAACAATCTTTCACTAATGGCGGTTATCTGGATCACCACCAAAATCTAATCACTTTTTTAGTTGAGCCGTTACCAACATCTCCTGAAAATTTCAGCAAAATCTATCATGTAGTTTTCCATAATCTTGCTAAAAAACAAACAAATGCTGGAAAATCACAACCTCCTTGGCAGAGGTAATAGGCTTAGCGGGATGCAGCCCTGTGTTCCAAGAAAACCTCAGTACATCTGTCATTTTGAATACACACAAACTTTGGCATTAACAGATTTTGCTTTTGTTATGGCACAACAAGGCTTATGAATACTGTGTTTTAAACATAACTTAATGGCTCAGGAAGTTTTATTTATTCATGTTTAAATAAGGTTAGTATCCACATTTTCCATCATGAACATCATACAAAACATTTAGGCCCTCAGAAAACTACTAATTTCAAGTGGTGCATAAAAGCTTTCATGTTTCTTTCTACCAAAATCAGATGCTCTCTGAAACTCAGTGGGTGGCAGTGCCAGTCTGGCACACAAACTGTCACACCAGGGCATACCCACTACTCCAAAATTCTGACATTCACATGTTTAGCTCTTTTAAAACCTTTATATTAGACCCTGACTTACTTAGACTTTACTGTCATTTAGTATGCTGCAGGTGTATACAGAATGAGATTTCATCTGTTTAGACTACAGTTTACCTTCAGATTTCAAGTACAATCTAAACATAAGTAGCCTATATAATAATAATATGGTGCAAGTTATTATAAAGAATGTGCAAGGTGAAAGCGAGTATCAATACAAATCTAGATATTAAATATCAAATATGTACAAAAGAAAAATAAGGTTAAGCCCAGTTTCAGTCAGTATACAATAGCAGTGAGACTCAGGAGTTCAAAGTCTGATGGTTTGGGGCAGTGATTCCCAACCAGGGGTACGTGTACCCCAAGGGGTACGTGAGAACATTGCAGGGGGTACGTGGAAAAATGTAATAATTTATTTCCAACTTGGAAGTACTGAGTTAAGCCTGTCAGTAGAGTTGTATGTGCTCCTCACCAGCAGCCAGGCAAATATGGATAATTGCCGGAATATCCAGTTCCATTGGATTCAGGAGGAACTATTCAGAATGTTTTGTTCCAGATTTTGAAAGTTTAAATGCCTGTTTAAAGGGGTCTTCTTCAAAGGAGCACCAGTGTTTTGTGGCAAAAATTTCAACGGGTATATACAACAAAGGCAGGTTGAGTATTAAGATTTTGTTGCTATTTATTTGGACATATTTATTTTCAAGGCAAACTATTATTATTTATTATTTTTGATAAGACTTAAAAAGAAAATTTCTGAGATTCTTAGATCTCTTCTGGGAATTAATGTTCAAATTGAGGAGATAAAATAAAACATTTTCATTTATTAATTCGTTGTGTTACATTCTGTTTTAGAAGAATCGTGGACAGGTATGAGTGAAGGGGTACTTATGGTATGACAAAAAGGCGCAGGGGGTACACAAGACAGCAAAGGTTGGGAACCACTGGTTTGGGGGACAAAGCTGGCATAGGACCTGGTGGACCTGCACCGAATGCTGCAGAACCACTTCCCCAGAGGGAAACTGAAAACGCAAAGAAAACGCAGGGATGAATGTCCTCTTCAGGCTTCCGTACTATTTCGTGGTGTTGTCCATTACCGTACTTTGTGTGTTTTGTTGGATGTTTCTTTGATCCATATTAATCTCCATCGTTCTCAGTCACTTGTCGATGCTCTATGATAGCTCCAGACCAACATTTCTCAGGGTTTCTCCCGGCTCTTCTCCTCGTCGCCCTTGTTGCTCTGGTGTTTGGGATCGGTTCGCTCCTTGCAGATTCCTCCCCCCATCCGTCTGCTGCAGCTTTAGGATGGTCAAAACATTTCCCGCGCTCTGGTTGGTCGATGATCCTCCGATTTCTCCTCTGATTGGCTGACAGAAAGAGGGCGGTCCCGCTCTTGCCGAGTGTTCTTCCGGCTTACATGTTGGAAAAAAAGAAAAGACGAATGGAAAAAATTGCAATCTACAGAGCGAATATTGGCTTTTAACTCCGAGAAACGGTAACACATGCACACATTCACAACCGCGACTGTTTGTTTAGCGTAGTGACGTTTATGTGGTTTATTTCTTTATAAAGTCCGGCGTTGAGCGTGAAGAGCAGGCGGTACCAGGGTTAGCGATTCCAACGTTAGCACAATGCTAACAGAGCTAGCCTGCTAACGAGATAGCATTCTTAGTTTTTAGACTCCTGGAGCAAAATGAGACACAACAGAGCAGATTTTCAGACTGAACGGGTATCGCGTTTGCTTATTTTAACAAAGGAAGTCGCTAAAACCTATTTTCACCCGTAAATTAAACTTGATGTTTGGCTAAGCCCGATGCAGGTGCTGTTGAACAGTTTAGTCAGATGGTATTTTCTCTCTAAAGTCCTCAAGATTGTATTATATGAAGTGAAAAAGCTGGTATTAGTGTGTAATGCTCTAAACAGCAGTCGGTAGTATGGATGCTATTGCCTTGTTATTAGCATTACGCTAGCTAGTCGTCACAGTTGACTGCAGCGCGTCACCAGCCTGTTAGTCCGCGTTGGTGAACCATTTCTCCCTCAATAATGCCGCTGATCCACACCAATGCTGTGACCAGTTCTGTGATTACACACCCCAAGACAGGGAAGATGTCTCTGGTACATGTTACACTGTTCCTAATGGTCAATCATTGTCCGTATTTCAGGTCCTTAGCAGCTAAAATGAGCTCCCAGCAATTCCCCCGACACGGGCTGCCAGCCTCCAGCGGGGGAGCTCCTCAGATTCCTGCAGCAGCAAACCTGGTCCCTGTCAACCAGCCGTCAAACCCCACAGGTAAACACAGCCTGCTGAGATCAGTCATGCTCACCTCACATGAGGAACAGAGGGGAACATATGGATATATGTTTAAATATCAGTCTTGTTGTCAGGGTCAATTTTGACAGCACTGTATAATTTAATTTCAGTTATAGTCATTTGCCAAACAAATACTTCAGTCTTAGTCATGATTTGGTCATCCCATTTGTTTTGATTTTACTCTTTTATGTGTTACATATAAAACAAGCAAATAGTGCCCCTTTCAGACAGGCCAAAAAACAAAAAAAACAGTTTAAACCCGGTAACAGTTGGGTCCTGTTGGCAATCTGAAAGGGTTTAATCGGCATTTCGACCTGGATCGACTGATCCTGCAAGTGACTCGGGTTTTTATCAGCTCCCTTCTGATGGACTACAGTGGGAACATCGCACCCGGGTCAACCTGCTAATATATGTCATGATGTCAGCGTAACATGCCCATCACATAACATCGCACCTGTCCTTCGTCTGTAACTTATGCCAATCTTTGCCGTCACAGCAACAAATTCCACTTGCCTTCATATCATCAGCGCTCAAATGTTGTCCAGTTTGTATATTTTTAAAGAGTGGCAAAAGTATAAAGTACAGAAAACAGCTGACCAATGTGTCCACGGCTTTCCTGCTCCTTTCCATTGTTTAGATGGCCGTGTTTCATCGTGCTGACGATGTCATCAGAAACAAAAAAGCCACGCAGCTTGACTGCTGCCAATAGACCAGGGTCTGCTGGCAGTAAAAAGGACTGACTTGCTGATTGTTAGCATCTGCTAACCTGCATTGAAAAAAGCCACGTTGACCTACTAATTTTAGTGGGAAAGTGGAATAGGAGATGCATTCCCAGTACACTTCTCTTCACATATCTTTTATAAGACCATGTTCAGATTGACAAGCATCTTCACTTACATTTTATTCAGTGTCTTATTGAACAATACACATGTTATACTGTCAAGCGTTATCGAAGTTTGCGGCCAAGCAACGCAAAAGTTGCAAGTTCTTAAAAGAGTTTGTTGTCCACCTGTTATTTTAATGTTATTATGACACCAAAATGTTTGATTTCTTTGTTACAACAAAATCAGTTTTCTATTATGTCATTACAGATATTTTGTCAAGGCCTGAGCTCTTACAGTTATCATATAAAAGTTCAATTTTAAAACACTCCGCTTCTACATATATTCATATTTCAGTCTCTGTACACCATCATTGTGCTTTTGCGTCTCTTTACATCTCTCTTATAAGACCATTTTCAGATAGATGAGCATCGTGACTTCTATTTTCTTAATGTTCATTGAATGATATATACGAATGTTATACTGTATATTACACAAGTGCATTCAAGGTTAAAATAAAATCCAAAATTAATAAAATGTGAGGGATGATTAGAGTTCAGGCATTGCCCATATCACTGCTGGTTTCCATCTGTCAAAATATTGTCTGTTTTAAGCTGTAAACTTGAATTGATTTTTTCTTGATTAAAACAGCTTTAACTCTGAACTCCATAGCATAATGCTGGGGAGCAAGGGTCTTAACCATTAAGCTGTTATTGTTTTTTTTTTGCTAGTAAAAGCAAAGTTCTTAGTAAGGAAATTAAATTCCCATTGTTAATACGATCAGTTATTATACCCAGTATAGTGAGTGAAGAATTCAGAGGAATTTTAATGCCCTAAATTTGTTGAATTATCTGTTGAATTTTGTTTCAGAAATTAACAAACCATAGAGAGTCCCAAAATATATGTGTATAACCCTCAATTAATCCACAACCCCTCCAGCACAACTCGGGTGTGTTACTGAATTTGGAAGTGATGGAAGGAGCATTAAAGTTGTAAAGGAGCATCTTGACCTTCCAATGATACTCTCTCCATTTGGCTTTTTGTTAGTTTGTGTCATGCTGTAACTGTTTCCATCTCTTGTTCATTCCATATCATTCCATTTGTTTCCAGCTCCCACTTTGCTTTTACCTCTAAATTGCATCTTTAGATTTATGTTGTCGTTCTTTATGGAGTCTTCAAATTACTCTTTTTTCCTCATTCATTTCAAATGACAGACACACTTCTTCTAGTTTGGTTGGTGTTTTAAAAATATTATCTCATTCCTTACTTTATTTTTTTTTATTTTAGTCTAGTTGTAGTTGATGAAATTTCACAGCATATTACTTAATGAAATTTACCGTAAAATTAGTCGACTAAAATATAAAGTGAAAATTGTATGGCATTTTTTTATGTGTCCTCGGATTTCTGAAGTCATGTTTTACACTTTGATAATATAACGAAAGAATTTTATTGAATGCTAGTAAAGTTTGAATGTATAAATGAAAAAATAACTTTGAATTTTGTGTGAAATGCAGTCACCTTATTTAGGCTACCTGGCAGAGCATCTCAGTAACAGTACCAGAGCAGACAACAGTGAACCTGCTCTACATGAATATATCAATTCATTAAGAGAGCAGCTCTGATTGGATCGCTCCACAACTTATCCCAACACCACCAAGTTGAGGCAGCTGTGATTGGATGTACCTCTTAACTCATCCAACCTTTTCACACAACCAAAGTAGCTGTGATTGAATATATTCCTAACTATTTCCCTACTTTCTACATGATGAAATAAAATTTTATTGGATTAAGTCTCTGTCAAACATATGGGTTTATTTGTTAATGAAAATGTCAGTTCATTTAATTTTAGTTTTTGTCCATGTGCACTTGTTTTCATGCGTTACTGTTTGGTTTTAGTCAGGGGGTAAAAGATAATTATTAAACTAAATTGATACTGGTTGTTGTTCTGCCAAGCTTTAAAAAAACAAAATAAAACAAAATAGTAAAGCACTCAGAGAGCACCGACTTCTGTTAAAAGCATTTCAGCTCCGGCAGTGGCCTTTTCACAATCCCTGTAAAAGATACAATTCTGGATCACCAGATCCAAAATAAAGCCAGGATCCAGACCAGACTCATATATATAGGTTGTTGTCCTGTATGACAGACAGTTTTAGGACCATCACTTAATGTTTTGATTTTATATGAATTATTAAACATTGTCAATGAGATTTTCAGACATAAAATTCAGATTTTTTTGTGATGTCAATCTGGATTGTATCTAGATAAAATTTGTCTTGATGATAGGGCCATGGGCCCGTATTATCCTGGAAAACTGGAAGTGAATTAGTTCAGAAATGATAGAGATATGATTTTTTAAATTTCTGCCCAATGTTAACCTTTGAGATTTTTGGAATTTGTAGCATCCAGACAGATATCTGTATCACCACCAAAATCTAATGGCTTCCCCTCAGACCAAACCACACCTCTGGTCTCATAAAAGTCCGTCCAGTGGTTTTCTGTTATTTTGCTGACAAACAAATACATGCATGCCAAACATAACCTCCTTGGCAAAGGTAAAAATTCACTAGTCATGGAACATTAATTATATTCACAAAGAAGCAGCCCTCGGGCATTCGGTTAAAGCTACAGATAATTTGCTGCCTCTCCAGATCTTTTTGACAAAGCACATTCACATATTGCAGTGGATTGAACCTTCTACAGAAGAAAATTTGCCCCCACCCCCAACCTTTACCATATATGCCAACTGATGAATATTAATCAGTACACACAAAACACATAATTGCATTTTTGCTGTCACTTAGCTGTAAGATTTACCTCGGACATTATTGCATAAAGAACAGAACGGGAGCTTCAGCACTGACCTTGTGCAGCAGCTGGACCTCCTGATTCAACATCTGTAATCAGGCAGATCCATTCTCCCTCAAATCAAGTGGGTCAGCTCAATCAGTGTCCTTTAGAGCAGGAAGAGGTTGGAGCTAGAGCTGGGAAAAAAATCGATGAAATAGGTTAATTCGAATTATTTTCTGCAGAAGATTTAAAAAAACTAAAAATCAAGATTTTTTTTCTTGCCATAGTCCAGTTGTAAGTAGTTAAAATTTTTGAAAAAAATTACAATTTTCATGATGGTCGGCCTTATAGGGTTTGCACAAGCACTTTTATAGGCTTGTATTTGTTATTCAAGTAGATTAAATATTGATCAAAGAGTTTCATGCTCATACTGTAAAAATACCTAAGCCTTTTAGTTTTTATGTAGACAAACCTGTCTACCTTTATACTACATAATCAACCTTTTATGACCCAGACTTTGACTTTAACAGGGAAGCATGTAGACAACGTAAAGACACAACATGATTTGTTTCATTTTTATGTCACTCGGAGTTTTGTTTCTTTAGGGAGGGAAAAATCGATTAAAAATCGTAAATTGAGTGTTGTGGACAAAAATCAGGGATTTTATTTTTAGCCCATATCGCCCAGCCCTAGTTGGAACTAAGAGTGAGACGACAGCATTGAACACAGATGAGCATAGATGCTCAGTGGCAGTTTTATCAGACCTCGACAACATTTCTTTATTAAATTGAAAACATTACAGATCTCTCAGTAGTGAGGATATTGACACTTCACTTCTGACGTGTTTTGATGAGTTTCTTTTCTAAAGCGGCTCACTCTAGTGCAGTAGTGCCTACCTACTAAATTAACTTATTGGCCCATAATGAGTGTGATTGACATAGTGATTGTCCAGTTACTTGCCATGGTTGCTTTTGAAGGCTTCTGTCCATACCCAGACAGTTTTAATGGGCTCTTTCCCTAATCAGCTGGTGAAAAATCTTGAATGGTCCATGCCAGGTAACCTCAGCATGTGATAACATACTAAAAACACCAACAAGCAACTTTTACAAAAGCAGTTAAAAGGGTCCTGCAAACTTCACACTATTTAAGATCCCATTTGTATTTTGTTACTGCTTACCTTGTCTCCATCTATGTGAGAAACCACTGTTTTACCCTGTTCCAGTACTCGAGCCTGACAGCTTTAATGAAAGGCACTGAAGTGTCTCCAGTAGGGATGTGAATTAATACGATTTTATTTATCAGTACCACAACAGCTTATGATCTGATTCTCTGACAGTTCCACTTAGTTAGAGCTGTGCAGTAAGCATTTTTGGGTCTAAAAAGGCCACAGCAGTGACTGTCTTTAGATTTTTGATTTTGTTATGTCTGCTGCTGCCTCAGAGGACAGTGTGGCATCCTTGACTTGCAGGCTCGCAGCACAGAATGTACACTACTAAATTGACAAGCAAAACTATTAATTCTTTTTGGGAGTTTTTATCTATTCTCAACTTGGATAGGATTTTGATTTCTAACCCATGTTTTAAGTACACAAGGGGATTCAATTATTCAGAACAGAAATGCGACACTTTTGTAAACGTTGACGTCACAAAACAAACAGATTACGTTTTTTTATGTTTTCGTTATAGAGATGATTTACATAAAAGACAACAACAAAACAAAGCCTTGTGAGGCCATTCTAATTGCTCTGTATTCTGCGCTGCTACTTTAAAGTAGCATTTCTAGATTTCTGAGCAATTAAATGCTCATAAATCACCAAAGTTCATCATCAGGAAAATTTTCCTTTTTCCCCCCACTACAGCAGGATCAGACAGGCAGTCATCCAAAGACAAGTTTATGCATTTAATTAGACTTGGCTGCCCTTGTTGTGCTCATGAATAGTTTTTCCTCCCTTCAGTGCCCTGTGAGGGGCTGCAACCTCTTCGCTGGACTTTTATTGAATTCAACACCATCTGGTCGGTCCCTCTGAGAAATAAGAGCACAAGAAAGTCAAAGTTGTCTCATTTATGTCCTTTATCAGTGGGCAAAAACTTCATTTCAGCTCACAAGTTGATGCATATCTTTGTCTTAACATGAATGTCTTGACCACTCTCCATGTAAAGTTAATGCACAGCCGTGATGGG
The DNA here is from genome assembly GCA_036419115.1 of Scarus forsteni. Taxonomy (NCBI): domain Eukaryota; kingdom Metazoa; phylum Chordata; class Actinopteri; order Labriformes; family Labridae; genus Scarus; species Scarus forsteni. Next base: position 428,521 of record JAZDUH010000136.1, read on the forward strand.
ACAGGGTTAAACCTGGGGGGGGGGGGGTCTGTTAATAATGCTCCATAATATCATAATTAAAGAGCATTTACATCTGAATAAATAGTAAGCACTGTGGGCACACAACTACAACATTCTCAAAAAAAATTAAAGTAAACTGCATAAAGTATAAAAAATATTTAAAAAAAAACAGGAAGAATGTAACATTTCATGTAACCAGGTGGAGAGAAGATGAATCATAAAGTTATAGCAAGTGACTGACAATGAGGAGAAACTACATGCTGAAAGTTTCCTACACTGCTAGCTGTGCTTCCCTTCTTAGTAAGGACAATTGGCTTAAACACGCTGAGATCTTTGCTTGGGGAGATAGTTTGGTAAGATTCAGGTCATCCATTAATGTTTGTTTAAATTATTTTTTTTAATTATTTTTTTTTACCGTTATGGTCGCTCCTTCATCCGCTGCCTGAGTGTGAGTGTGTGTGTATGTCTGTATGTGTAGTGTGTGTGTTTTTATCATCCCCTTCACACAACGCGCCGCTTCCAGTCATTTCAATGAGGGACAGGCGGCAGACAGCACGCGGTTTGGACTGCCGCGGTAGGAGCGGTTGCCGCCGAAGAGCACATGCACAGATTTTGTCCTGCTGATCAGAGTCTAGCGTTTTGAACTTTCTGGCTGTAGTCGCCTGGCAGCAGCAAATCATATCGTACTATCGAAGACCTGGACGTGGGAAAGCATTTCTACTGAATTGTTTTTAGGGAAGGGAGTGTCATAGTAGTATGTCAGAGTGAGCATCTTCAGAGTAGACGATCTTTGTAGTGTTAACGCTGCTCAGGGGGAGCCCGGGGATTGGCTGAGGGTTACAGAAGTGTGGACTGAGAGAGAGAACTGCTAACTGTATGACACGCTGTTTGAGTCTGTTAATAAAGAGAATTAACGATTCAGAAGTTATCGGCTCGTTCTGTGACAGGGAGTGTTGTGAGACACTTTTAGGTGGCCTCTGCTCTGACGTTCACTGAATCACCGCTACGTCTCGGCCCGCGGTGGCAGCAGCCTCCTTAAAAAAAAAAAATGCATGTCGGGGGGGACTCCGCCTGCAGAGAGACGGTTTGGTTGCCGCGCGGCTTATCGGTGTTGCACAAGAGGAGCGGGGGAGGAGGCGTTTGTCAGAGCGGAGAGGAAAAATGTATTTTATTAAATGTAAGCAAACCATAGCGACACAACTATGGGCAAGATAGTTATCTGCCTCAGCACCCGCGACACCCGATTTAATGCAGGACTCTGATGTGAAGGCGGCGACATGATGCTGCAGTGGTGTATTTACAGTTTAAAAGAAAAACATTGCTGGAGCGGCGGCCCGCCGCTCCTAAATGAATGTAGAGGAAACACTGAGATTGTCTGTATGGGCACAGAGACTTTGACGCGCACCCGACTAGCCAATTGTAGCACATTAAGCGCAGTGCATGGTATTATCTCCTGTTTGGTTATGTAACGTGAAGCCATGGGAAAGAGAAAAGGAGATAAAAGCTTGAAGATGTCTGTACAAAAATCTGTTCTAAAGCAGCTGTATTATTCACTCAGGTTATAGACATTGCAGTTAGATAACATTTGTTCTAAATTGTTGCACTTTAAGAGATAATGTTGATATTGTTGTTCATTACCTTTTATGTTCACATTTATTGCACATTTTTATAAAAACTGCACTATTTAAATTAAAACCTGTTCAGAAAGTTTCTTTGGCTTTATTTGTCATTTTTTTTCTTTTAGGGTTTTACATGTTTTATATGTTAAACATTGGGAAATAATGGTCAAACACGCAAATTAGTCTAGAAAAATGAAAGTAAAAAAGAATCTTGATAAAATCGTGATCGTGATTGTATTTTTAAAAAATCGTGATATGATATTTTTGCCATATCGCCCACCCCTACTTTCATGTAAGTGCACTGTAAAAAAGACCTAAATGTGTGTGTCACATTACCGCTATATGCAGGGATGGAAAGTGATTAATTACGTTTTTCTCAAATCGAGAGTTGAGAATCAATAAAAATTAAATTAAAAATGTCAATGATTCACTGTGATGGACAAAGATGTTTCTGCTTTCTTAATGCCTGGGTTGGGCCTGGTTGGATTGGGCCTCTGTCAGGCATTTTGGTCTATTTTTTTATTTTTATTTATTTTTTGTTGATGAGAGTGTTGGCTGACCGGGTATGGGTTTTTATTCAAGTGCGCTTGTTCTTGTTTGATCACTGTCTGGCTTCCATCAGGGGAAGATGGGGGGTTGTGGATGAAGGCTATAACAAGGATAGTTAGTCAACAGAATTATCATTGCTCAAAAACTACCCTGGCCCTAGTGTTAAAATCTATTTTGTGATTCAACAAAGGACCATGTTATCTTCCAGGGGGTCACAGTGCATTAAATTTGGCTTGTTATCCGCTCTACTTGTGACTCCATCTGCTGGAGTTCTTCCTCTATTTGTCGAAAACAACATAAAAGACCTTACTTCACAACAACGTAGAAGCCCAAGGTGTTTATAGATGCTGCTTTATTTTTGCAGCCCTCATCCAATCCTCGCTGAAGAAGCCCTGGATGAGTCTGCGTGTAAAATCCGAGTTAGTATATTGTCAAAGTGAACCTGTTTAATATTGATTATCAAATGATTACAAATACACCACAGGTCTGTTGTGGGTCTTATTTTATTTTATCATTATTTATTTTTATTTTTTTGTGATATTTTTGTTTGTTTGATTACTATTATTATTTTTATTGTTTACTTTTCTTTTCTTTTCTTTTATATATATATATATACATATATATATATATATATATATATATATATACATATATATATATATATATATTTTTTTTTTTTTTTTCTTTTCTTTGTTTCGTATATTCTGTAAAACTAAAATGGATATACTGTCTGTAAGATTTTTGTCTGAAAAAGGAAAATAAAATAAATAATTAATTAAGAGTTAGTTTCACTAAGACTTTTTTTGTTCTCGCAGGTGGAGATGCAGACAGCAGACAAGATGCTGCTGACCACACCCAGCAGGATCATCCACCAGCTGCAGGTGGAGCTGCCCTGGCATTTAGAGATGACAAGCAGGAGACCATGGTGGTCCGACCTTACCCACAAGTGCAGACGCACGGCCAGCCACAAGCTGCTCCACAGGCCGTCCCAATCCAAGCCGGCACACCTGTGACTTTACCTGCACCCCCGGTCCACCTCACACCAGGCCCGTCTGCTGTCCTCACGGAGGGACAGATGAAGGTGAGGTTTACAGTGCTGAGATAGTACATTTTCATTTGTGCATTTCAAAGTACTCAGATACTCAGCCTTCAGTCATCTCATTCACAGTTCTTCAGATAAATTTACAATTTAAAAAAAACATTCTGCCTACTACTTTTTTGTCTCTAAATTGTGCATTTTACTGAGCTTCCTTTTACATGTAAAGCAATGTCCTGTATTTATTTCTGTTTTTTTTAGGCTGTCCTCAAGTCTCCTATGCCGAGTCGTCTTATTGCCCCTGCACCAGCCACCAACCAGGCTCATATTCCCATACCTCCCAAGGTGCCTGGTCACATAACCGTCACTATAGAGAGCAGCATCGCTCCAACTCCGTCTATTCCTGTGGCAACTATCAGTGGTCAGCAGGTGAGTGGTCTGCAGCAGCAACTGCGACAATGTTTACATATTTATATATATATATATATATATATATATATGTGTATATATGTACAGTCATGGAAAAAATTATTAGACCACCCTTGTTTTCTTCAATTTCTTGTTCATTCTAATATCTGGTACCACTAAACGTATAATACAATGAACACAACAAAAAATGCAGCTGGTCACATAATACTTTATGTCCTCTTTGACATTCTTAAGCTTAATTGATTCCCAGGGTATATAAGAGGCCATTTCATGTCACAAGCAGCACTGCACATGCAAAGGCCTAGAGTGGTTTCCTGCTTACATTCAAGCCGTAGCACAACTCAGAAGTTGTCAGCTCTCACATAATGCCTAAAACAAAAGAATTATGTGAAGCCACAAAGGCAGCCATCTTGGCACTGCTGGAAATTGGCATGAGTGAGAGACAGGTAGCGAAAAAACTGAAGATCTCCAAGACAGCCGTTCATTACAACAAAAAAACAAGCTGAACATGGCACTACCAAATTGCTACCTGGCCGTGGCAGAAGCGTCTTTCTACCCCACGAGATGACCGTGCACTCATCCGTTCCTGTGTCAGGAATCGTCAGACCTCCAGGGACCTTAAAATGAGTGGGCACTGTCGAGAAATGTGACTTGTTCAGCAAGGACAGTTCGAAACCGACTTGTTGAAGCTGGTTTGAAGTCACACAGAGCACGCATAAAGCCCTTCATCAATGAAAGGCAGAGGAAGGCCGGTTACTCTTTGCTCGAGACCACAAGGATTGGACTGTTGATGATTGGGCTAAGGTTCTCTTCAGTGATGAATCCAATTTTGAATTGATGCCCTCCAGCCAACTTACTGGTTAGGAGGAAGCCTGGAGAAGCTTACAAGCCCAGACTGTCTTGCCCTACAGTAAAACATGGGGGTGGATCAGTCATGATCTGGGGTTGTTTCAGTCTGAGTGGAACAGGGCAAATGCAATTGTGTGAAGGCCGAATGAACCAGGTCATGTACAGGACTACCCTTGAAAACAGTCTTCTTCCATCAGCTGGAAAACTCTTTCCTGCCTCGAATGACTGGATTTTCCAACAAGACAATGCCCCTTGCCACCACGGCAAGGTCAGTTAAAACCTGGATGGAGAACCACAACATTAGCACCATGCCTTGGCCTGCTCAATCACCAGATCTTAATCCAATTGAAAACCTGTGGAAAATCATCAAACTCAAAATGGAGAACCACAAGCCCAAAAACAAAGAAAATTTGTTTGAATTTGTCCAACAGGAATGGGCTGCTGTGACAGCAGAACAATGTCAGAAGCTGGTGGAGAGCATGCCAAGACGCATGGCTGCAGTCATCAAAAACAATGGTTATGCAATCAAGTATTAACTCTTGTGTGTATCATGTGTTTAAAGCAAACAGAAAAGAAAACATGGAATGCTTAAAAGTAGTGTTTTTGGTGGTACAATGCCATAGCTATTGATGTAAGAATTTAAGTAATTTTGGTTATTATCAAGAAAACCATGGAAAATGAATAGTTCTTAGTTCTTAAATTAAACTCTCATGAGCTATTTTTGTTGTTATCATTATAATTGTCCAAACAAATGTACCTTTAGTTGAGCCAGGCATTAAAATTAACAAGAAATTGAAGAAAACAAGGGTGGTCTAATAATTTTTTCCATGACTGTATATATATGTGAATACATATACTGTAAATATCCTGCTGTTTCTTCTTGTTACTAAAATCCTGGGCTGCTTTTACTTTGTTTCAGGGTCATTCGAGTAACCTACATCACCTGATGCAGGCAAATATTCAGATTATTAGGGGAAGTGCCCCTCTGCAGATTGGTACCCCTACTGTTCCCCCACAGACCTTCACTTCACATTTACCCAGAGGTATGTAACATGTACTGAAGCATCTGTTTAAGATACAATTCAAAAGTAGAGTTTGTCTCACAAGTCAATTTGACGTGGGTTCTGAAGATTAAGGTTAGATTCAGAATCAGTTTTTGGATGAGATGGATATACCATCCTTATTCAAAGCTCTTGGGTTCATATATCAAGATTTACAACAACCTGTTGTGTGCTTGACATCTACAGACAGCTCAGACAAGAGCTAATAAGACTTTAAGGAAGTACACTGTAAAGTACACAGCGGGTAATGGTCAGCAGGCAGTATCATATTGGCCTGCTAGCTGCTGTTCTGTTCTGTGCAGGTTATAAATATGAAGAGGGAGTGTGGGACAAACGTCCCTTCTAAATGTCACTTTTTAAAGGTTATAAATCGAAGAATCTTGGAGGGTAAGAATCACGATTCTGACATGAATGATTTTTTCCAACGTTCAGGTCGGGAAACACATTTTATTTTTCATGACATATTGATGCATTTGAAAACAAACATATTATTTTTATTGATAAAGGGACAACAAGATATATTCCTGTCAACATGATCTGGCTTTGGGAAGATGCAAGGTTTATTAAATTGGTTAAAACAGTGTTTTAATATTCACCCCACGAGATGCTGTTTTGGATAAGGCTGAGTGGAAAATTTTCATTTTTATTACTTCTATCAGTCAGAATATGAGTCGATTGTATTTCTAGTTTGTAGAAGGGTAGTTTACTTCTATTTATTTGTTTTTCATTGATATTGTGTATCTGGATGTTGGTGTCTGTGTGCCATTTGGCTTGTGAGTTCCACTTAGAACTGACTTTGTGACTTTCTTTAATGATAGGAGTGTTGGAGTTGATCATGTATCCCCTCAATGAGAGAGGGTGTCTGGTCCATACGCTCCAGCGGTACCACACATTTGATGAAATGTCCTCACCAGCGTGTTTCTTTCTCTGTAGGAGCTGCTGCAGCTGCCGTCATGTCCAGTTCAAAAACTGTTTTGCGACCAGCTACAGGGGCGAGTGCAGGTCCAGGCCAGCCCACCGTGCAGCACATTATCCACCAGACTATACAGGTACAGCAGAGGGCTTTGACCCATTGAAGTGTCAGACCCCCTGAAGTTGTTATTCGTGACTTTATTGTACTCTCTTGTCAGCAGTCCCGTCCTGCCATAACAACATCTACAGCTGTCCTCCCAACGGTGGTGGCCCCCATTTCAGCTACAAGAACTCAGTCTCCAGTCATCAGCCCGTCAGTCACACACTCTACAGAGGTGCCACATGGGTACGTCACAGTCTGAGGACTCGTTTAATTAATCCTCATCAGTCTTCTTTGTTATTGTGCCACTTCATTACATACATCATCCTAAGACATTTACAGAAAAGGCTGTCAAGACTAAACACTTTGACATGAACTGAACAGATCCAACCATATGTAATCCTGTGGGACTTACACCTCAGAGTTGTTTTTCCTGCCTCACATCGTCACTGATTTAAATTTCTTGGTCTTTTTCGTTTATGTCCCAATAATATAAATTAAACAAATGAAGTCAATAAATAAAAATGTCTGCTCAGGGCTTTTGCACCGTTGTCCAGCCCTGACTGAAAATAAAACGCAGATCATATTTAATGTGTAGTCATTTTCTCTTCCAGGCGTCCAGGCCTCACCATTCACCCTCCCCCAGTCGGTATTCCGAGGGCTCCAACGCCTCGTGATGCGACCACACGGATCACGCTGCCGTCTCATCCAGCTATCGGAGCACAGAAGCCTCAGCCTCCACACACAATGGCACAGGTTTGTGCTCAAAGCTGACTGTCTGCAACAGTGATGATTTATTACTTCACACAGTTATATTTAACATGACAGAACTACAAACACATGTTTGTTTATTGTTTGTTTTGTACAGAAGCCGATCTTCAGCCCTGTGACGCCTGTAGCTGCTGCGACTGTGGCACCGATTGTTGCCACCAACACTGTGCCATCAACAACCACAATAGGTATTTACATTCATCAGTATCAACAACATCCACAGACACCAAGGTGCATTTCAGGCTGATTGTTTCAACAGAGCAGCTGATGAAGTTTTCTTTTTCATGTTCAGGCACAGTGCCACACACCCAGATGACCAACAACACTATTGTTACCATGACGATGACCTCACACTCCTCTCACGCCACAGCAGTGACTACCTCTGCCATTCCCGTTGGTAAGTCACATTTACGTTCTTCATGATAAGATGGCTGACCATCCTAAGAAGTACGGTGCAATAAACTGCTTTTTAAATATACAGTATTTTCAAGATCATAATTGGTTAACATTCTGCATATGTCACAAATGCCGGAGCCAAAATGACTCACTCTGCGAGTTATTACCTATGAAAGACCCTCAAGCTTGGACTAAGCACAGTAAAGCTGCTTTTTCTTTTGACACTCCAAGTTTATGGAGCTCTCTTCAACACAATATAGAGATTTTAGTTCTGCTCTCGCTCACAGAGAGACTTTAAATCTTTGATTTCTTGACACTGTGTTCCAAAGGGGATTGGGACTTAGATGATTTTATTGATACCCAAACCATTAACAATTCTTCTTACTGATCTGATTCTTTGTCATTTTCTTTATCCATTTTGTGTGGAATAAGTCTGCAATGACCTCAAACTCCTGATATTCAGTGCAGTGCTGCATTGGTAAATGTTTCTGCATTTGATCAGAGAATTGAAAACCAAAGGAGTAATAACATTGATTTCTAGAAGGAGTTGTTATCCATCCTTAACTGGAGTTGAGTGTTGATTACCATCCCGTAGTTCCAAGTTTAAACTACTTTACGTATGTAATGAATGTATGTTTTAAACTTTTGCTGATGTCTGTTATGCAGATATTTCTGAGCCCTTGTAGCTGATACCAGGTTTTCTTTTTTTGCACAGGGCCTCCTTTTTATGAAAATTATCCCATTCCTATTGATGTGATGATCTGTATGTACAAGAAATAGACACAAATAAAAAAAATATATATTTTATTCTTCAATGAAGAATGCTACACACATTGCTATATGCTTTATACTTTGTACATGTAGACATCCTGCGATGATGAAATGAAGTGAACTGTTATGGTACGTTTGAACATTCTGCCAAAATATTTGATAAATATGACCAATATGCACTGCCAAAATATTGACTAGGATATGGGAAAAAAATATAATATCTGACAATTTTGGCAGTCAGATTTTTAGGCAATACCCTCTTGGTGCGGTATATTGTTCAGATAACATTTTGAATCCTTGTCTTTGTTGCTAGTTCTGTTTTTCTCCTGATGCTTGTTTTGATGTGCTGCTCTCTAATGAATTAGTAATCTCTGCAGCATTTAAAACGAGGGACTTTCAATGTTCATAAGTGGCTAAGTTAAGTTTTGAAATGAAAATTAATGAGATGAAAGTTTAGAATCAGAAAGTGGTGGCTCAATGCACATCAGTTAATCATAATGTTGTTCACAGCTAAGGTGGTCCCTCAGCCCATCGCCCACTCTTCATCCCGGGTTCAGCCCGAATACCCTGGGGAGAGAACCAACCTCATTCCCATCCCAGGCCATCGGTCGTCTCCTAACCCTGTCACCATGGAGACAAGAAGTGACAACAGGTGAGCCGATTACACTTGTGGAAGAAGTTTTGAACCCCATTCACACTTACATAAAATAACCTTGAAGTTATCCAAAATCTACACGGGTGAGCTGTGTGTGAACACAGATAGCCGAGTTTCTCCCTCAGACTTCACACAGGTTATTCTCTAATGTTTTATCCGTACAAACTATGAGTCTGAGCTGATGTCTGAACGCAGCACTGAGTAGCCTGGGTAATTCACTGAGGGTGAGTGAGGAAGGCTGAAGACGTCATCCTGTGTAACCGTCATGAAACTGGAAAAGGGAGACTTGACAAGCCTTGTCGTGGGAGAAGTTTATATGATTGTAAGGGGATGACTCTTATGGACATTTGAATGTGTTGTTTCCACCTTAAAATCTGCTCTAAAACTATCACCATCAAGTCTCTCGCACATCCAAAGAGCCTTGTGCTGCTGTTGGACACAGAGCTGAAACACTGCACCCTTTTTCTTTGATGAAATCATCCTGCGCTCTGGTGATGCTGATGACATTCACTTCTGCAAGCTTCAGTGTTACTTCAAACTCTTTTTCGTGCTGTTGATACACTTTTATCACTGAAGTCAGGATGTAGGATGTGATCTGCTGCTCTATTATGAACACTGACTTTGGTCACATATTTTTGACCTTGTTTCCTGCCGCCCCCTCACCACGGCTTCTCCGCAGTCCTGCAGGGACTACTCACAGCAGAGCAGAGCGGAGCAAGTGGGAACAACCATGTTAAGGAATTATTCAGGCACGCTGCCTGGGTGTCATCCTGATATTGTCAGGTTTGCATGTGCGGGAAGGGGTTTGATTAAGTTGTTTTCAATGAGCCCAGCATCAAAATGTATTATTATTAGTATTATTTAAAAGTGCCTTTCTGAACACTCAAGGACACTTTACAGAGTAATTAAAGGCACAATTAAAATGGATAACAACAGAAAAGAGTACTGTATTCTTATTAAAGGGATGTAAAAATATGGATTTAAATGTAGAAAAGTGATAGAAATTAATTTTCTTCAAAAAAAACATAAAATTGACAATACTGTTTTATATGCTGTTTCTCAAATGACAGTCTTCATCCTCTGACCACAATCATTTTGATTTCATTGTAAGTTACAAAAATAGTAAGACAGTCTAAGGATAAGAGAAGTTTCATTTAGTTGTTAAGGACTGCTTTATTGAAACACTCAGACCTCTTTATGTAACTATTGGCTTCACAAATGAAGGGCAGGATTTTGACTGCAAAGTAAATAAAGACCCAAATAAAGCAAACATATAACTTCAATTGAAATTTAATTCATTTACAATTATCAAAGTCATTACGACATACCTTTTCATACTCAGCTCTGAACAGTTTTTGCAGTCCTTCTCATTTCTGCCCACTTACTTCACTAATATAGTTTTAAGGTAGTAATCGTGATAGACAGGAAACAGGGGTCTTAATTGTGGCTTGATTTTACACAAATTGTTAACGATGCTCACTGTTCAGCTGTTTTATTTGTGTGACTTCAAGCAAAGTAGACACAGAAGCAAAATGACTATTAAGACTTCTTTTTACTACACTGAAAAATATTTGATGAAGAATTGGACCAATAAGCAGAATCAATAATGGTATTCTATTAAAAAAATCTTAAAAACTTTATGAAATTCGTATCAGACTTTCAGGCACAGTAAAAATGGAGCTTTGAAAAAGCACTCTTGCAAAAATGCACTTTGAGATGAGCCGTTATTCTTTATTAAATGCTTGGATGTACATTTAAATACAAAATGTTTTACAGTTGTATTGACCCAAAAACAATTGCAGGTTTAACTGTATATTTTCTCTTTCATAGGCCTCCTGTGCCCGTGCAGTTCCAGTATTTCCTGCCAGCGTACTCATCGTCGTATCCTCTGACACACACCTACACCCCCATCAGCAGCTCTGTGTCCACCATTCGCCAATATCCTGGTGAGCATCGTTTCTGTCCGGCCACCAACATAAACTAGTTACTCAGTATGTTTTCATGCACAGCTACGCCTGGATTAGGTCTTTTAAATGTTTTATGTTCAAGAGGAGGAATGATTTACTGGCAGAATTATGTCCGACTCTTCTGTAGCAGATGGGAAGAACCCCTTCTCTGCCAGTTGGTAATGAGCGGGCTGACCTCCTATATCACATAACAGCAAACAATTTCATCATGTCAGACAAAGAAAATTTGTCATTATCACAACATTTCTTTTAATTCTATGCCAAGTTGATTCTACAGTCTATTATTCACGCAGGTTTCCTTTTACATATTTCTGCTTTTTTACTTCTGTGCCAAGACCAAGGGTGGGGAATTGTGAAGCATGTTAAGAATGCTTTGACCAGTGTAGGGCCAGTTGTTTCATTTGCAAGAGTAAAAGTTATTTTAGTCTAACTTTGATATTTTAGATTAAGGACATAAGTTCATGTCTCTAATGCTACCATAAGTGAGCTTTTACTGTGATTAATGTCACAACTGTAGATGTCTAAGAAGGAAGCAAATTAGCACTTAAAATGAAAATGTTACTCCAGAAAAGAATCTTTAACAGCACTGACTCTAAGACTATATTTACATGATGACATTTTCAGCAGAAACACAAAGGTTTTTTCTTTACATTTTCGAAAATGATCTGTGTCCACACGGAGACACGAGAATAACTGAATACACTGTAGAGTGCATGCCAGGCCAGAAGATGGCGATGTAGGTTTGCAGAGAAACAGCAGCGGACGCAGAAGTTTCTTGTCTGGACAACAAATCTGTCTGGATCGTTTTGTCTGAATAACAAACCGAGTACAGTAAGCAGCACACATGTTACTCAGTAGACGGCATGTTACTTTGCAGCCTTCACTTGAAAGAGTACGGTGCATGCGGTGACGTCAGCATTTCACCCTGAAGCCTCACACTGATTTGTTTTCAAAACTCTCCACTCTGGACCCTGGTTTCACAAGTTTGCGGATTCAGGTACCCTGGGAACTCTGGGTTCTCTTGTAAACAGGAGGAGAAAACACAATGAAAAGTCTCAGTTTTAGGCTGAAAGCGAACTCGTGTAAACAGGCCCTAAATTGACTTGACTTTATCTGTTTGATAGTTACTCCTCAAGCTCCGAGCTCAGCTCTGCCCACCCAGGCCGGTGTTGGTGTTGCAACCACTGTCCATCTGAACCACATGCAGCTGATGGCTGTGGATAGAATTGGTCTCCCATCTGCACAAATCAGCACCCAAGGGATCCAACCTGCACCAATCGCTGCACAGGGCATTCAGCCTGCACCCATAGGAGTGCAGGGCCTGCACACGTCTGCACCCATCACCACGCAAGGAATCCAGCAGACACCGATAGTCACTCAGCAGCAACAGCAGCAGCAGCAGCAACAGCAGCCGCAGTCTGAAGCCAAACCCGGTAATTACTGAACCTACGTGTCTCAGTCAAATGATATGGTGATCAGAAGGGTTTCCTGGAGCCATGGGATGTTTGAATGCGTGTGTTTTTTAATCCAGGGGTTGTTTTAGCTGAAGGCTTTGTAGCGAGCCCCATCAGCACCACCTTCGCCACTACCCAGCCAGTAGCCAACATGGTGCAGGCCCACACACAAGGAGGAGGAGGAGCTCCAACCCTTGTCTCATCACCCAGACCAAGCATCCTCCGCAAGAAGCCGGCCAATGAGAGGTGAATATGTAAATGCAAGAAACCAGGGCAATGTGACAGAATATTTATATTTATCTCCCTGATCCTGCCCAGTTTTCTTTTTTCCTCAGCTTAACTTCACAAGTTTGTCTGATATCACCATTATTTGCCTGAAAACTTAACACTGTGAGTTTGTTTCTTTTATGAGGGCAAAAAAGGCAGAAGCAAAGAAGGATTTTACAGATACTTTGGTATTAGAGTTCAAAAAGTGTGTTTAGTTTTTTTATCACTTAAAAAGCTGTTCAAAAGACTACTTGTTCCCCCCGCAGAAGTAAATCAACAAAAGTAGGTGTCTCTGTACAAGTAGGTAATAACACAACTAGAAGAGCACTCCGAGAGCGCAGACCTCCGCCAGCACCACAGTCCTCTCCCATATTGTGATTTTGACCATAAATATTAGTCCTACCTTTTTTCATGTAAATATTTAGATTCCTTGACAATGAAAACATACCATTAGCAATTGGATTCATAATTACCTCCACCAAGGAGGTTATGTTTTCGGGAGAGTTTGCTTGTCTGTCTGTCTGTGAACAAAATAACTCAAAAAGTTATGGATGGATTGATTCAGTTCTTCCTTTTCAGGAAATGTTCAGCATGGGAAAAGAAAGAACTGAATCAATTTTGGAGTAGATTCGGATCACCGTCTGGGAACTGTGCTGCTTGGCGGAGGTCTGTGCTCTCCGTGTGTTTTTCTAGTGATATCTATTTTAGTTCATTAGTTATTCACGAAAATTGCATTTTTCGTCATGGCGGATCCAGATGGTGATCTGGATCAACACCAAAATTGAATCACTTCTTTCTTTCCCCACGCTGAACATTTCCTGAAAATTTCATCAAAATCCATCAATCACTTTTTGAGTTATTTTGTTCACAGACAGACAGACAAACAAACTCTCCCGAAAACATAATCTCCTGGCAGAGGTAATAATAGTAGAAGATAATGGAACTTCATGGTTTAAAAGTCTTTTGTTTTAAGCATAATCAGTAAAATACTTATTTATTTGTCTACAGTGGACATCTAAACAAAGAGACATTTGCTAGGAAACTGTTTTCAAAAACACTGTTTCTGTGGCAATAATGGAGGCTGAAAGTTAAAAACAGGAGGGACTGTTCATGAAGAATGAAACTTTAGATGTCTTTAGGAGAGACTGATAATGCCATCCAAAAGAAGAACAATGACAATCTACAAGTTTGGAATTGATACACAGCTCTCCTGTGAAATGTGTGTGAGGCTGAAATGGAAATAAACACGTGGTTTCACAGTAAAACAAGTTTGAAATCTAAATAGGTGTCTAAATTCTGCAAAACTTTTGATTGATGTACCACGACTGCATTTTTAAAGGTTCCCTTGAGCACTGATTCCCAACAAGGGGTACATGCACCCTGAGGGATATGTTAACACATTACAGGAGGTACGTGGAAACATTAAATCATTTATTTCTAATTTGGAGGCACTGAGACAAGTGTTAATAAATTGGTATGTGTGAACTACAACCAGTTTTCCCGGGAGACAATAACCTGTGGCCCAGCCGAGCCAAAATGAAAACAGCTGCTAACCTGCACCTGCAAATAAACTGCTGAAACATCCAGCTGTTCTAGGTTCAGGAGAGGGTTCAGAGGAGCCCGCTGAGGAGCTGCTTTGTTAAGTGTTTTGTTCTTTTTTTAATGTATTTTTTGAGCATTTTTGTGCCTTTATTGATAGGAGAGAGACAGTGGACAGGCTTGTGAAGGGGGGTGAGAGAGTAGGGGAAGGCACTTTGCAAACTGGTCACAGGCTGGATTCGAACCTGGACCGGCAGAAGCATGTACATGGGGTGCCTGGATGCTAACCACTCCGCCAAACCAGCACCCCAAGTGTTAAGCTCTTGATTTTTAAAGTTTAAAGAGGACTTATTCAAAGGAGCTCCAGTGTTTTGTGGAAAACGTTACAACAGTTACATTTAACAAAGGCAGGTTGATTGTTTTGATATCATATCTATTTATTTAGATTACTTACGGTATTTATTTTTATGTTTTATGTGAGTTAAAAGAAAAACACTTGACAATTAAATGTTCAAATTAAGGAGATAATTTAAATGTTTTCATATAATGATCAGTTTTGTTATGTTCTACTTTTGAAGAATCATCAAGATGTATGAGTGAGGGGGTTCTCATTGTATGACCAAAGTCTCAAGACAAAAAAAAACTGGGAACCACTGCCTTAGAGTATTGTGATACTGCAGAAGGATGATATTTTTCTAAATTATTTTTTCCCAGCATAGTTAAGCCCAGCCTTATTCCATGTTTAGGTGAATCTAGAAAGCTTTGAAAATTACTTGCATTGACCCTTTATGGAATTATTTTTGCATATTTTCTTTCAGTTGTGTTCGTAAAAACCTGATCCCTGCACAGCCCGGTGAGGCAGCTGGAGCCAGAATTGAGGGCGGTGTCAGAGGAGCAGGATCTCCCCGACCTGCAGGGTGAGCCACTGTCACAATCATCACATCGCCTTGAATCACATCCTGTCGTTGTAAATAAAAATACGTAACCTGACGCTCCTAATTCCTCCTGTAGTGTCAAACCCAAAACAGAGGTTCACATGGCGGTGGCCCCTCCAGTCATGGCTGCTGTTGAGGCTCTGCCCTCTCAGGGAGGTGAGCAGCAGGCTGTATCGTCAAATCCTCAGCACCTCACTCAAGCCATCCCCACCATGCTCGCCACGCCGGGCCCAGCGCCACCCTCTCAGCCCTCCACAGTCCTCTCAGCCCTGCCGGCAGCCATGGCTGTCACGCCCCCTGTCCCTGCCTCCATGGCGAACACTGTGGCGTCGCCAACTCAGCCTGCAGCCAGCAGCACTGCAGCCTGTGCCACCAGCTCTGCCTTACCCGATCTGAAAATAAAGCAGGAGGTGGAGAGTATGGATACATCTCAGCCAGGTGAGATGCTTGTTCATGAAGATAATATTTATGGGGACTGTTTGTAAAACGGTGTTTGGATCCACAAATTAGGGTTGATGCTGAAGGCGGAGCAGTTTGTCAGCGAGCCTCACGTGTAAAGTTTTGTGACAAGCACAAGCATGGCCTGTGCCTTTTGCCTTTTTCTTTGCTCTGTTTCTGACTGTTCGCTGTGTCACTCCTGTATCAAATGAAGTAGTTAAAACAATAAAACCCTTTGAAAAAAAGTTTTCCAGCCCTAGAATTCATCACAAGTTCATCTTAAAGAGATACGCTAATATTTTTTTCTTAGATTGACACCATTCTTTAGGCTGTGCGTGCACTAACAAGAAAGAGACGGGCAAAGCTAACCCACTGCTTATTAGCTTAGCTCAAACACTGGGAGTCAATGGGAAGTGTTAGCCAGTCTTTGCCTACAGTCATCAGATACACACTTCAGCAACTCGAAATGGTGCTGTGTGCTTGTTGTGACCCATTTTTACAGCATTATGGGAGATTATCCTGTACTATCACTGTATCATCTTCTACTCCTAAACAGAGGCTTTGTTTTCTTGATACTTCTGTGGTGGTTTGCTAGAGATTTGACTTTCATAAACAAGATGAGTGTTTTGAACAGGTCTTTTAAGTGAATGATAAGAATCCATTTGTAGTTGTGAGTGAGCCGTTTGTTTGCGAGCATTCTTAAGCCCAAATTTCTTTCAAATTAGGCTTGATAATGAACAGCTCATTCACAACTGTGAATTAGTACTTCTTGCCCTCTAAAAGAGCTTTTCAAAAGAATCAACTCGTTACCACTGCGGAGATAGGTCAACAAAACCAAGCCTCTATTATATATACAAGTAGAAGATAATATGGTGATAGTACAAGATAATGTAACTTAATGGTTATGAAACAAGTCCCAAGAAGCTCACAGGACCGTTTGGAGTTGTTAAAGAGTTTATCTGATCACTGTAGGCAGAGACAATCTTACAATACCCATTGATTTCCAGTGTTTGAGCTAAACTAACTAGCGGTGGAAGAGCTCTGCCTGTCCCTTCCTTGTTACTGCGTTCACATTCAAAACTATCGGCTTGTTATGGACTCAAGAGTGAAGCAAGGTATGAAATAGAAGTTGGCGTATCCCTAACTGAAACAGGCGTCATTGAAAACAGCAGGTTAATGTATGATAACTGAAACATGAATAAGTAAACAGTGTATTTATTTTTGCTCTCAGATCCAAATGCAAACTTGTCATCAGCCCCAGTCCACAACACCCCAGGCTCCACGCTGAACGCTCCTGCCCCTGGAGAACTGATTCCCGGGGCCTCACCGAGAAAGAAGCCCCGAAAGCAGCAGCACGTTATCTCTACAGAGGAGAGCGAGATGGTCGAAACAAACAGCACAGACGAAGAGAAGGCCCCAGGCAGGCCGATCACAGGCAGGGCAGAGAGACGAGAGTCTCCACCCAGGGAATATGTCGGTACGTAACATTATGAGCTGTTATGTTCTCTTTTTCTGATGATAAGTTTGAACAAGTGCTTAATGTTATGATGCTGTGTTCCAGATGAGGAAGGAGTGCGATATGTTCCAGTCAGACCCCGACCTCCTGTCACACTTCTGCGGCACTATAGGAACCCCTGGAAAGCTGCCTACCACCACTTCCAGAGATACAGCGACATCAGGGTCAAAGGTAAAAGACCTCCTGCACATACAGAACGAACAAGTCTCTGCTTGGTGCACCTTAAAAATCATGGCGAGAACCCTGAGGTGCACAGTGTTGGCCTGTCCGCATGGAGATGAAAACATTTTTGTTTAGAAAACGTTCTCTTTAAAGATGTATTGTATTGTTTCAAGTAATGTATCTGTCCACATGAACACCGTAGTGTATATGCCAGGCCTGTAAGTGGTGCTGAAACGCTGTTGCTGACATACACCAAAACCAGAGAAGAAGACAAGGAGCATGGGCTTAGATAATGAGAAATGTCAACAAACGCTGGTGCATGTCGTTCTCCATGTCTTCTTGTTCACAGTCGTTGTAGAGGTGTCGTTGATTTTGCTGTTAAAGTCAAAACAAGCTCAGCAGCTTCTGTAGCATGAACACTACACTTTCTTCCACCGTTGCCTCTGTTGTTTCCAGGGTTCGGGCATGCGGTTTAAGGCAGAGGTTGGGTTATGATGTCATTATTTCTGAAAATATCTGAAAATAAGTCACCATATTGGTGCTCTTAAATGCCGCAACCATATGGACCAAACGCCTACACCATTAAAATCTTGTGCCGATACAACTGAATTCATCTCCTTGTGGAAAGACCCTTACATTTTTTTGAGATATTACCAAACTCATTTATTTATTCACTGCTTCTTTTGTAAGGAACACCATGTCTGCCCTGTTTTAAAGAGGCCATAACAAGATTTTTGTAGTTTTATATGGCCTTTATTGTGTTTAACATGTCCCCTCTGCATGCTAGAGCACCTCTTTGAACAAAACAAAGAGTCTCCCCCTCTTTGCTGTACCAGCAACTGCCAAAAACACCCTGTCTTGAGGTGTAAATGTAACAGAGCCTTGTTGTGGCACTTTTGCATAAGGTACTGAAAATTTGGCCATTTTTTCCCATGTCCATGCAGAGACACTGTAGGGTTTCTGAATTTCTTCACCCTGGCATCCATTTTCCAAAATATGTTTTTTCAGTGATCCAAAATGCTTTTTGTGTGTGGAGAGAAGACCAGAAGAAGCTGTGATTTAAAAATGACCCTGCATGGACATGGTAACACATGAAACATGTACCAGTTGAGTTCAGTAAATGAGTCGTAGGCCAGGCCTTAACATCAGTTCTTTAAACACTCTTCTAAGGACACTCAAATACAAGCAAAGTTTATTTAAATAGCACAAACCTAAATATAATGCAGGCCTTTTAGTCACATAGTTCATGGTTCAGTCAGGACATGTGGATTGTTGGATATGTGTTTTTCTGTACCAACAGCTGTCACTCAGTGTTGCCCATCGCTTTGTTTGCTCTGCTGGGTGTGTGCCTGTGAATCTGTCAAGGTGTTTGGAAACTCCTGCTGCAGGTAACAATGGCTGGACCAACATGCCACACTAGTCCTCTGAGAGGGGAGGGAGCAGTCTGCACCCCTAACATGAGGAACCTCTTGTTCTTCATATCTATGGATGAATGTAGCCTTGTGGATCCTGTGACAGAGCTATTTATTAAACTGCAGGTGCACAAATATACTATGCATATACACTATGTGTATATGATACAGCAGATTATGTCTTGCCTTATGGCCTGCCCTAAAAAAAAAAAAAAATCCTGAACAGACTCTTAACAAACTGATCTATTCAGCAACAGAAATGATCCTCTGCTCAACACAGCCATGAAAAGCACATCGTGCTTTTGTCAAAAGTCCCATTAATTAATAATTGTAATGTCTTTTAAATTTTTGTTGACATCAACAGGGTGACATCTAAAACCAAACCAAACCAAACCGTGTTAATCAGCAGCAACGAGTAAACAGCAATGTTTTTATTTGATGCATTCAGAGTTGGCTTAGAATTTTGATAATTCAAGGATTGAGCAAAACATCATGAAGATGTGTTTGAATACTGCACATTTAGAAAAGAAAATTCTGTTGTCTAAAATAAATTGTTACAGTTTCTTTGGAGGGGAAATTCATTTGTCTCTGTAGCATTATAAAAATATAATAAATGTTCCCTAAAGGTAAAGAATACGTTTTTGTAAATAATAAAGAAACATGAGTGTATCAAGGGGATTCATGGAAATGTATTTTTATCTTAAAAGTAATAAAAAGTTATAGTACAATAAAATAGCTCTTCCCCTCAGAAACTTGTGCTGTTCTGGAAAAAAAATGCTGACAATTCTTTAGAATGGAAATTAATTTAATAAAAAAAAGAGAAGCACTTTAGTGGCCAAGTTGTCAAAACTGAACCAAATCTGTGAGCTTAAACCTGAGGTGTGTATCTGTGGGCTGCACTCATTGTTGCATCCCCTCTGAAGATAAACTTTGGAGCTGTTTTATGATATATATGCAACCACATGTATGTAACCATGGCCTCGTGTTTCCTCCTGCAGAAGAGAAGAAGAGCAGCCTGCAGGACATGGCCAATCAGAGAGGAGTGGCCTGCAGAGCGCAGGGCTGGAAAATTCACCTTTGTGCTGCTCAGCTCAGACAGCTGGTGAGTGCTGACCATGGAGCTCTTTACCTGAAGGCCTCCTTCAGTATGTAGAGATCAGTCCATGGCTGAAAGAGCAGTGGAGGATTCCTTTTAGTTCAGTTACAGGCCTCACTCAAAATGTTTGAAATAAAAATATCACAGTGACCCGACAGCCTCTGAAACTGACAAACCACGAGACGGCAGCCGTTAATATTTTCTGCTATCTTTAACAACACAGTGCTGAAAGGTCAGTGTGTTTATTTATTCATCTTCCTCTGTTCACATCTGGTGTTTGTTTCTAATTCACAGTCCAGTTTAGAGCATGATGTGTACAGCCGCCTCTCCACCCTTCAAGAAGGTTTGATTCCAAAGAAGAGGGCGGGAGCCGACGATGACCTTCACCGAATCAATGAGCTGATACAGGTGAAGGGGAGACATTTAAAACAGCATGTATTGTATTAATTAGTGTCTAACCATATCATGAACCACAACAAGAACTATTAATGAAAAGTTTGAAGCTCCAGTGCCTTTCATTTTGATTTGATGCACAGCATACCAACAGACATCTGCTCTAGTAATACTCTAATAATACTGAGGCCAACTTACATACACGCAAAGAAGCTTCAGGTACACACTGCAGTGTGTTTTGTTGTTTTTTAATTGAGAAAAATTTCTATCAGACTGTCACAGTTTGCACAAATATCTGTCTCTTTTTGTAAAACTATGACTGAGGACCTGTAGCTTTACTTAAGTTTAGTACTTTTACATACTTAAATAATGTTGATGTAATGCTTTAAACTTGTGACATCAAACATTTTGACTGTATTCTCCAGAAGGGCTCAACAATGTTGTAAAATAATCATTTTCATTTTCAATATAAATCCTCTATATATTTTAGGGAAACATCCTATCAGTTTTAATGTTGTCATGCTGTATGTGCAACAACTTAAGTTTGGTCTTGTTTTTCTTTAAGCTTGTTCTTCTGCTGCACACTGCAGCTTTTTGACAGCGACTGTGATAAACAGAGGAGGGGGTGTGAGGCCACCAACTGTGCTTTCTTTAGCCTTTATATTTAACAACTCTGACAGTGTTAACAGTTAGTTTTTTTTTTAAGATTAGCCCATGACGCACATAATATTTTAATCCTCTTTGAAAAGTTATAGTTCAAAGCCTCAGTCTTACTGTATCATATTGTGAGCCAATACGATGGCTTATTTGTTCAGTTTTGAACACATCATCTTTTGATTGTGGACTTTGATATCGACATTGTTGAGAAATGATGTTTAAACTATCTATAAACTATCAGGGATTTTACTGAAGAATATACAAATAATGATCATTTGCATTTGTTTGTGTCTGTCTGATGCAGCCACCTTTTGAAACGCAGAAAAAGTAATTTTCCTGCAAATATTTCTTGGCAATATTTGAGATTTGAAAATTTGAAAAGGGTGTAAAACTTTTTTCCCCTGCTGTATATCAAATCTCACTATTCAGGTGAAGGTATGGAGGCAGGATTTTCTGTCTATATCGCCCTGCCTGAGTGTGATGTCACTTAGATCATGCTAGTTCTGACATTTGTGATCATCAAGCATAAATGAAGCCTTAACTCGTCTCAGTTTACACCTCCAGAGCTGCACTCACTCCTGAATGTATCACTTTTCCTCTCAGCTGCTCTAAACTTGAGGATGTGTCTGTGCTTCTGTCCTCAGGGTAACATGCAGCGCTGTAAGCTGGTGATGGACCAGGTCACTGAGGCCAGAGACACCATGATGAAAGTCCTGGACCACAAAGAGAAAGTTCTGAAGCTGCTCAACAAGAACGGTGTTGTCAAGAAGTCGTCCAAACTGAAGCGTAAAGAGCGAGCATGATCGTCCCCTCAGAGGACAGACACCATCACCGTCCCCTCTCTGCAGGGGAGAACGAGCTGCTCAGATTTTGGTGCTATGATTTGCTGTAAACAATCGCACGCACCTTCCTTACCTGCCTGATGGCAGACGGAGAGAAGTGAGAGGGAGGGCCTCAAGACGCAGGGAAGCTCATCAGGAGCAGGCTCTCATTCATGACCCAGCTTAAATATTGAGTGTGGAGCATCAAAAAATATAATCTAATTGGCTAATCGGACGGCCCTGTTACTGTCCCCCCTTCTTTTTGTTTATTTTGACAAAGACTATTTTACTAACTTGATATCTGCCTCTTTAGGAACATTTGATCGGTCCATTCGTTTATCTTTTGTTTTCGTCACTGAATGAAGGTGCAGCAAGTCCCTGAAGCTGCATTCACACACTGACATCTTGGCTAACTTTTGCTGACGTAAAGAGAAAGAATTCAATGTTTGGTGGCCAATGCCAATGTTTGAGAGTCTCAAAATTTCATGCATGCTTAAAAATTTCAGACGTTCGATCCAACATGCTTGTTAATGCCAGCAAGAGTTGACCTCTGCTTACCTTCACTACCCTCGGTTACATCTGCTTCCTTCTCAGGACTGGACTCCTGCTGTACGACTCGAGGCCCCCCTTTGGGGCATCTTTCATCCTCAAGGCCTGGTGTTGGATACTAAGACCAGCTGCCTGTGGTGAAATGGTGTCCACTGTAGAGTGAAGTCACAATATGTTTGTACAGCAACAGTGCCAAGCTCCAGTAGGCCAAAGTTACAAAGTGTTACATCTATGTTGGCAAACATTTAAAATCTGTCTACAATCAGTCAGGGGGCCGTCAGTTAACATCGTACCCTACCAGCACTATGTTTCTGCCCGCTTTAGATTGGTCACACAGCAACATGAACCCCGAGAACGAACCATACGCTTGGGTGTGAAGTCATATTCAAGAATGAGGCAAATCATTTTGAAGGAGTGTTTTAGTCAGCTGTGTGTATCCAGACTAATCTCAGTCGTGCTCTTTACATTAATCTGTGCCTTCATTCTGTGGGTGTACATGAAATGAACAGGAAAGGAAAGCTGTTCCACATGCTGTTAAATATAAAACAAAGAGAAACTTCAGGTCAGTTTCACAGCTTCCCCTTTTGTTAGTACATCCTTCACATGGATTTTTTTATTTTTAAGTTCACATTTTTATCAGACGAGTGTGGGAAAATACCTTCTTAAGCCACAAGTTTAGAGACTGTGTTAAAATGGGGGTTGATAAATTAAAAAAACAGCCTAAATGTGGCAAATATAATAGATTTAATATGCAAAAAATGCTCTTAAAGGATAAACCTCATCTTTGGATTGTTAATAAAAGTGAGAACATACTGCATATGCCAAGATATTTAACAACTAAACTGCTGTGAATCATCTACTTAACCCAAAGTAAATGGGTGTCATAGTGGTAAAAAGAATATTTCATTCTGTTTCAGATGGTAGAGTGTTTGAAATAGAGAGCGATGCAGACTTTGTGTGACTATACAGATGGACTGAATTCATGTAAATCACTGTAAATGTGCTTTTTGTGTTTTTTTTTCCATTGACCTGGTTTCTTTTCAAGTTTTGTACTCAATGAAACATTTTTGTGCAGTGTGATGTGAGTTGCTTCATTTTGCAGAGTGTAAACGATAATTACATTATGAGATGAAGTGAGTCTGAAAAACATCCAGCTATTGTACATTGTTTTTGTCTGTGTAATTATAGTAAAGATACCTAAACAATATAAGCTGCATTCTCAAGTTTTCTTCTCTTTTTTTAAAAATGTATTTTTAGGGCATTTTTTGCCTTTATTGGTAGGAGAGAGACAGGCTGGATTTGATCATGAACGAGCAGAAGCATGTACATGGGATGTGCATAGTTGCTAACAACTCCACCAACTCCACCTTTTTTGTTGTTGTTTATTTAACCCTTTAAGGGGGGGGGGGGGGGGGGATATTTGGGGATTTTTCAACTAAAATCCCAAAATATCAAAATTTCCTTTAAAATTTAACATATATTTTTGTATCTCATTTGATACATTAGGTGTTTCTGGAAACTGAAAATCCACTTGAGGACATTTCTGATTTTATTCAATTTTTTTTTTGTCATTTGTTGATCATACATAGAGGTATCATAAAATTATATATCAAATGTGATACAACAAGCTTTAAGGGGTTAAGCAGTGTTATATTTTAACAGTATTATCAATAGGATTTGACTTTCTTAGTTCATATTTTAGACATGCTGATATATGTTTATACTCATACAGCTGTATGTGGAGCTGTATCCTCAGTGAGGCCTTTTCACACCAAACGACTGTTTAACCCTGAACTGAGTTTACATCTGTACATGTTGGGGATTTTTAATTTATGGGTGGCGCATCCTCACAGCAAGAAGCAGCTGGTTGTCTGTGTATCGCTCAGGGCCTTTCTGTGTGGAGTTGCATGCTCTCCCTGTGCATGCATGGGTTCTCTCCTGGTACTCTGGCTTCTTCCCACAGACCAAAAAACATGCCTGTTCAGTTAACTGGTGTATCTTGCTGGTAGGTATGAGTGTCATGGTGAATGTTTGTCCATCTCCATGTGGCCCTGCAACCGACTGGCAACTGGTTCAGGGTGTGTGAATTTCCTGCATACAGCCAACCCTGCAGGATATTTCTTTCATATTTTTTTGCTCAAGGTTACCTAGAAGATGCAAACTGATCTGCTGTTTTTTGTTTGTTTTTTAAATCCTTAAAAAATTACAACTTTTGCTGCAACTTTTTGAAAAACCTGCCACAACATCTGGCTGTTGTGCCCCAGACAAACAAAGTCCTTTGAAACCCTGAAGGGTCATTTTCTTACATAAAATGATTTTAAAAATTAAAACTTTTGCTGATACTTTCTGTAAAATGCTGCAACCACAAAAAATTTATGTCAAACTGTTTGATGTGGGATGGATTGTGAGGTTAATAAATGTGTGACCAAGTCCCATATTACCAGACTCAAATCCAAAGAGGGAGGAAACAGGTGATTGGATGACTTTGTTTTTGCTCTGATTTAGCTTTCGTTTCCTGATTATGTGTTTCCCTGTCTGAGTTACACCCCTGGAGACCTGTGTGTATTTAATCTCAGCCTGATCTGTCAGTGTTGATGGGCTGAGCTCTTTCATCCAGGGAGATCTCAC
The DNA here is from genome assembly GCA_036419115.1 of Scarus forsteni. Classification (NCBI taxonomy): domain Eukaryota; kingdom Metazoa; phylum Chordata; class Actinopteri; order Labriformes; family Labridae; genus Scarus; species Scarus forsteni. The sequence goes on from JAZDUH010000136.1 coordinate 453,503, forward strand.
TGTCCCACCTCCACGGTTGTTCCTCTTTATTATCTCCTCTTTATGGCATAATGGTCCTTCTGCCTGACACGCGGACAGGGCCTGACCTGTAACGACTTGTGGATCAGGAACAGCGGACACATGTAGGAGTAATCAGCATTCCTCTGACTGGTTCTGTTGCCTGGGTAGCATTTGTGTCTGCATGGTGATCATCGTAATTCATCATTTGAAGAAAAATAAGAAAGGAAAAGTTTCAATATGTTATGTCAATGATGTTCCCTCTGAACTCAAATTAGCTTAAATGTCTGACGTGTTCAATTTCCCACAGAGATACTGTACTCACTCGTCAGATTGTTTAAAGAAGTGTTGTGATGGTTTGTCGACATGGTGGCCATTCTGAAGTCTGTTTTGACTCTGTTATTGTTAAACTCATTAATCTTCCACCCACCCTGAAATATTGTTTACAAGTTTTACCCTTGGGATCAGTCTGACCCCAGGGATACTTGCCTTTAAAAATGGTTTACATAAGATTGCTGACCAAATTTCTTTTGTCAGGCAATTTGTGTGTTTGTTGAATACATAAATAACCCCTTGAAATGAAACGCCACTATCAGGCCAAACTAAAAGACCTGGATGTGATCAGCTCACAAGCCCACATTGGCTTCCACATTTTGGCAAGAGGTTTTAATTGAGGTTGTTTCCCGCATGCCTACAAAATGAAAAGTATCAAAGTTCACATGGGAAGGGTGCTGGTTTGGTGGAGTGGTTGGCAACCAGGCACCACATGTACTTGCTTCTGCCGGTCCAGGTTCGAATCCCCCCTGCAACCAGTTTGCAGAGTGTCTTCCCCTACTCTCTCTCCCCCTTTTACAAGCCTATCCACTGTCTCTCTCCTATCAATAAAGGCACAAAATGCCCAAAAAATACATTAACAAAAAAAAAAAAAAGTTCACATGGGAACAGTTGTTTTCCCCGCCCCCCTTTTATGAATGAGCTCAAAAGTATCATCTCTGCACCTGGAAGTGTGGGGGTGTCAGGTCGCACACATGACAGACAAGTTTTACACAGCTAAAACAGCTTAGGGTCAAATTGACCCCAGAGAAACATCAGTGTGTTCAGCACATTGAAAAAATATTGCGATGATTTTATGCTTAATCAGCTATCCCCATCAAATTAGTTAAAGTCATGATTTATGAAGCAAATACAACAAAGAATACAAAGAATGATAAACACTAAATGGGGTCAAATTGACCCCAAGGATAATAGGACTGTTAAATCACCCTGTAGTTTCAATCGGCCATTTGACTGATTTAAGTGCATTGAGTTTAATGACATGTGAAATCATTACTCTGTATGTCAGTCCATTAACCAGTACATCCTTATTTGTATAGAATCATTTCATAACAAGCGTTACCTCAAGACACTTCACAATAAAGCAGGCTGAAGACAAACTCTTCATTTTAGAGATACATATATATGCATACATACAAGTACAGGTAATAGATTTATTTGTATAGACACAAACACACATTCAGAGATGTTTCCATCCAGGAAGAGACACAGAGACTATAAATAACTATGTAAGATGTCGTGTGAGTGAGTCTTGAGTCCAGCAGTTAGTGACTCTGGGTGGCTCTACCTTTACAGGAGCAAAGTCAAAGAGCCATAAACGGGTGTTTGCTGGAAATGCCCTCTGCTTCCTGCTTTATCAACATTCAAGGCAAAGTCCCTCCACCACAGCCGGACCAAGAGGGACTTTCATTACAGCATTCAGGTAAGACTAAAGCTACACTCGTAAAAATGTTCTTAACTCACTAAACTCTTTTTAGTCTTCTGGTGGGTTTAACTGGATTTTGTTAAGTCTGAGTTTTCATTTAGACTTCATTAAAATCATTGTTATGAGTGCTGAGAGTGTCATTATCATAATACTATGATTATGATGTAGTAATGTTTAAAGAAGTGCGAGTCATTTTAATAATAAATTATTCTTATATTGGTGTAACATTCATAAACGACTACTTAATAACTCAAGAAAAAAAATGCTGGCCTGCCTCAGAATATTACTTGGATTGTATAATATGTAAGCCCTGAATGATGTTTTATGTTAACTTGTCACTAAAGGCTGTAATCTTCAACAACATAAAGTAATAACAACAGGCATTTTGTCGATTGAACATTTCTTTACTGAAAAGCTTTAACTGAAATTATACTGCCTTCTTTAAGGCACAGATAGTACCACAGTCCACTTTGAATCTTCAAAATGATCCTAGCCCAACAAAACCCCCACTGAACCCTGAGACCTGGAGTATTCACCTTCCTTATTCACATAGACAGATTTCAGTATGAACACGTTTGTTTTGTTGCTATATTTGTGTTTTATTTTGCTCTTTCAGAACAGAAGTGTCTCCACAAACTCTGTCTCGACACATTTCATGCATTCGAAAGCGTGGCTAGATTCTGAGTATCAGGAGCAAATCTGTGTCGTGAGATAGTTAATGACATGTCACCAGTTAATCCAAGATCAGTTCACTGTGACACCCATTCTGTTTATCAGACATCATAACTGATAAAAAGTCAGTGGTGGAAAAAGTGCAGAACTAAGAAGCACTCGGAGAGCATAAATCTTTGCAGAGGGATCTCCCATAATGCTGTTACAACTATAAAGTTACCATCATAATATGATTATGACCCTGAAAGCCCAAACCTAGCACTCAGAATCATGTTGATACCATTATTAGTCATAAGGTTATTCAGCAGAAATGATCATTCACTAATGGTGGTTATCTGGATCTCCACCAAAATCTAATCATGATTTAAGTTGGGTCATTACCAACATCTCCCGAAAATTTCAGCAAAATTCGTCCAGTAGTTTTTGTGTAATCTTGCAAACAAACAATTAGACCAAAAATACATATATATTTATATGCTAGCAAAAACACAACCACCTTGATGGAGGTAAATATCATACTTTAATAAAAGTAAAGTTACTTTGATAATATTTTACTCAAGAACAAGTAAAAGTAATTAAGTACTTTGTTTAAAAATGTACTCAAAGTATTGAGCATTTTCTTACAGTTTGTTCAGAGTGTAGCTGTAAAAGGACAACAGCTGGGGTGTGTTAGGTCAAACGTTTATGTGATATAATAAAACAATGTGAAAGTATATGTCAGTACTTGACCCACACAGTACACTAGGTTAAAAAGACAAATCAGCAATTTCTAAAATATAAATACAGTAATAAAGATATATATGCAAATCTATTTTGAGTCATCCTTTTATATGAGCACATTGTACATGATAAATAATTCTGGAATGACAAGCACATTGTATGAATATCGATGAAAAGTTGGTCCTGGTGAATATTCAGAGACTGAACTTCACTTCCTCAAAGAGGTTATGTTTCTGTTGGCATGTAGTTGTTTAGTTGTTTAGTTAACAGAAGAACTCAAAATGCTATCGAATGGATTTTGGTTGAACTAATCAGAAATGTTGGTCATGGCAAAAGGAATAAGTCACTACATTTAGGTGGTGAGGTGCAGGAACTTTTTCAGTGATTTCAATGACAGTATGAGATTATGCAGTTTTCCACATTTTTGACAATAACTCAACAAACAATGCTGAAAATGCTGTGGTGGAGGTGTTTGCTCTCGGAGCACTTATCATTACCTCCGCCAAGGAGGTTATGTTTTCGTGAGAGTTTGTTTGTCTGTCTGTCCGTCCATCCGTCCGTCTGTCTGTCTGTCAGTCCGTCCGTCTGTGAACAAAATAACTAAAAAAGTAATGGATGGATTTTGATGAAATTTTCAGGAAATGTTCAGCATGGGAAAAGGAAGAACTGATTCAATTTTGGTGTTGATCCGGACCACCGTCTGGCCGCCATGACGAAAAATGTGATTTCTGTGAATAACTACTGAACTAAAATAGATATCATTATGAATCCAGTTGATAATGGTTTGTTTTCATGGTCAAGGAATCCAAATATTTTAATGAAATAAAGGTAGGACTAATATTTATGGTGAAAATCACAATATGGGTGAGGACTGTGGCGCTGGCGGAGGTTTGCGCTCACCGAGTGCTTTTCTAGTTTTTAATGTTTCTTACATGTAATGCTGTTGATTTACTGACAGTTAAAAATGTGACTTGCTCTTTAGAACATAGTCTTTCTGATCAATTAAATATCAATCAGCCCATCAAACTATTATCAGTCAGTTTCAAGTATTGATACTGTTTTTAGAATGATGGTGCTAAACATGTATTGTCATGATTGAATTTAAAACTGTAGTACTGTGGCACAAGCTGATGACACACTTTGATTGGTATAACTTTCAGTATTGTTTTTAGTCAGAGTTCAGAGGCTCAGACAAGTGTAAATAATCAATGCAGTCACAAAACAAGTAAAAGTTAAAGAACTGATTTACAAACCTGCTCCAGAAAGTACAAGTACGCAGAAAAGCTTCTCAGTTACAGTAACTGGAACAAATGTAATTGCTTACTTTATAACTTGGAAAAAGTTAACATGTAAGTTGAATCTTCAGGCTGTTTTTGGAAGTTCTGGGGCCTGAAAAAGCAAAACAGTGATTTCTGTTAAGCCCGTGGGTTTGATTACAAAGTATCATGATGACCGCTTGCAGTGCCCCAATAGCCTCCACTTTGGGATGCTATGGTATACAGTTTTTTTTACTCCATATCACTTAGAAAAAAATAAAAAAGTTAAAAATAATCAGATACATGCTATGGATTTTCAAAATTAAAATTAATCTAGCTAATCTTGGTAAGACATTTAGAAAGATGAGATTTTGATTTCAGATATTTCGCTTCTCCCACAGACACCACCTGAGTTTCTGCTATGCTACATTTGAGTAAGGTAAGTAATAAAATAAAACTGAAAATCCCTTTTTTATTTTTCATGATGTTATTTATCGGTCAGGGACTTTCTGTGTGCAGTTTGCATGTTCTCATGCATGTGTGGGTTCTTATAGGCATCCGTCTTCCTCCCACAGACTTGCTAATTAGGTTGCCAGACACTCCAAATTGCCCTTAAGTATGAATGTGAGTGTAAGTGGATGTCTGTCTCTCTGTGTTGCCCTGTGATTTGCTGGCACTCGCACAGTGTCAGATGAGATAGGCTCCAGGACCCACAACCTTGAAAGGGATAAGTTGTATAGATGATGAATGGATGGGTAACCAGGTATACACTCACCAACGTCTTTATTGTGTACACCTTGCTTGAACCCGGCTGGACCCCCTTAAAGTGATACAACATTTTTTTCTGTTTTCCTGTCTCACATCAACCCCAAGTCCATGACAAGCAGATAGACACCATCTTTTGACTGTGTGTGCAGTAATAAGGAAGGAACAGGCAAACCTCACTCACTGCTAATTAGCTTAGCTCGGACACAGGGATTCAATGGGTTACATTATTCTACCTCTGCCTACAGTGCTCAGATAAACTCTTCAGTAACTCTTGTTCCTGTGTGCTTAACGTGACTACATTTTTTCTTTTTTGTACCACGTTACATTACGTTATCTATTTTAGACTAAGATTAGCACTTTATCTAATGAAATAAATACAAACAGTGGCGGACTGGGACTGAAAAACAGCCCTGGACTTTGACTCGGCCCAGCCCACAACAATGGGTGCTTAAAAATCATCAGCCAGAGACACAGGTCTCAAAATACTTCAATAGTAACCCATGATATTTTACCTTCAAAATTAATGCATTATCGCTGTTGTTGATTAAAAGTGGTGTGAGGAGCATAGTATAGACTATCACCGAGTCAGTATCCTATACTATGCTCAACACACTCTTTAAATGTCAACAAGAACTGAGAGCTCAAAAAAAGTTTGGAAACTAGAAGAAAAACTTTAATGAATAATCAAGCTACATCAAACTATTCCTCAATCATATGCTTTTATTAAACTGTCAAAAAGAAAACAAACAGAACCTGAATATATTATAAAACTTATATTAACAAACCTTTTACATTAAATATTGAGTGTAAAATCACCTGACTTAAAAATATTGTTAAAAAAATGTTTCAATTGGAGGAATATAAGGAGTGGGAATTAACAGCCAGAACGTAATAAGAAGCTGGATGACTTCAAGTGGACATCTAAGTCCAAGTTATAAGTACTTTCTTTTTAAATACATAAATAGAAGTAAAAATAATGTTTCTAATACAGTGCAATATTTGTGTCATATATGAGAGGATGAGGATCTCAGCATGTCCTCTCTGACTGTCACAGTCTGTTGCATCAGGCAGAGAGAAGAGAAAAACTCTGGACAATCACAGATTCATTACAAACTAAGATGAAAAGATGGGCTACATACAGAGCTAATTTCATTTTAGCTTCAAAATAAACACCATATTAGCTGGGTGCTGTGTTTACTTGAAACATGCCGGCAGACTTGAGCACAGGAGGTGAAATATAGCTTTTCATGTTGTGCTTGTTGAACAAGTGGAGTGATAAAAAACTTATCAACCATTCTGTGTTTTAATACACTTACTTCATTGGTTTCGACACTGCTATGCCCGCCTGTCGCCTGCAGCTGTGTGTGAGTTTGAGAAAAAGTTTGGACCAAACCATTGTGAGGGGAGGGGGGCAATTTTGTGGAAGGGGGTGACACATCCCCTAGCCCCCCTCCCCCGGGATTAGCGCCTATGATGGTGTCTACTCTCGAGTGTATTTCTCCCATCTTCACTTGCACACAAGTGTAAGTAGCGAGTTAGCTTGCACAGCTCAGTGCCTGCCAGTGCATTGGTGCCAACCATCGGTCTGGACATGGAACAACAGTATCTTGTAAGCAAGAGACAGAAAAAAAATATGACGGCGGTGCAGCGGCCGTTCAGCAGCCAGCCGCAGGCCGACCGGTAGCACCGGCCGTTCTGGTATTCTCCAGAACGTCCAGATGGCCAGTCCGACCCTGCATACAAAACTAAACTGCAGGGCACATGTGCGAACCACACATGGATGATTGGACAAGAATAATGACAGAAAGCACACAGGACCATAAAGAGTTGCTAAAGAGTTTATCTGAGCACTGTAGGCAGAGGCAGGCCAATGCTAACTTAATTAGCAATCGGCAAGCTCTGCCCGTCTCTTCCTTATTACTGCACTAACAGTTGAAAGAATGATGTCTACCTGCTTGTCATGACCTTTGGAATGAAGACATGAAAATAAAAAAAATGTTGGCGTATCCCTTCATACCTCAGAATTGCCTTCATCCTTCTCGGCATAGATTCAAGAAGGTGCCGGAAACATTCCTCAGAGATTTAGTCCATATACACATGATAGCTTCACACAGCTGCAGCACATCTATGACAAGTGAAAATAAGTTTAAAATAATGAACAAGAACGTGATATTCACAAGATACTTCAGTATTAAGTGTGATAATATATGATTATTGCTATAAAATAATGTTTGAAAATTATGTATACTTATCTTCTTGTGGATATGTTAAATATGAAAAAATAAACTTATGTTTATGCATGTAATGGAATGTTAATGAACATATGTCCAAAAAAGAAATTAGTGTGCAGGAACACAGCTGTTTATAAGAATGTGTGTGTGAGCATATACAGCATGTGCTTAACATCTGCATTGGTTTGGGACAAATTGGTTGGAAAAGGGGTGGGAATCATTATGTTTTTTATATCCTTCCAACCCTCTTTGAATATGTTGACTAGATATTGTCTTGTTTTTGTTTTTTCTTTAACTTCATATCCAAATATATGAAAAATTAAAAATCAAAAAAATTTTTTTTACACCACATCCAAAAGCTTGACTGGATTCTTTATTTTTTGGACCATTCTCTGTACCTAACATTCAAAGTTGATTAATTGCCTAAAGTTATTTCATTACTGTCCGTTGATTGGCTGTTTAACTTTTTTGTTAACCAGCAGGTGAAAAGGTGTCCATTTTAAAGTGTCTTGGTGTACCATTTTTCTGTTGGCTGTTATATTGACAGAATGTGCAAATGTAGCTCAGTGCTTCGCTTTACTATCTACAGTCTACATTTTAAACCAACACAAGAAGTTTATAAAGACTCAAATGTCTCGTTTTACTTCTGTTTTTCGTACAAAAGAGGCAAACAGACCAATTCTAGTCTACCAGGGACTTAATATTTTTGACAAAAACAGTGCACATACGTTAGTTGTTGTGTTAGTCACTGTGATAATAGGTTTGGAAATATTGACACGTTAGATTCAGGCAAAAATCCAATATCGTGCAATTTAAGTGGGAAAAGAAAGTGTGTTCATTAGTTCAACTACTGATTGTATTTATTTATGTACATGACAAGTAAACAGACGTGAATCTACAATGTATTATAGTTTGATCGTGAAGTTAGGAATTAAGCAGTCATTTTAGCCAAGTTTTTATGACAGTGTGTTCTTTTTTTTAATCAGGGTGATTTCGTATGGGTGGACACGGGTACTGGGGTGCCGATTGGGGCGGAGGTGAAGGTGAATGACACCGGGCAGCTCAAACTGGAGGATGATGATGGAAAGGTAGGAAAAGTCAGTTTTAATCAGAACTTGTAAAATTTGATATAAAACATAATCCCAACTCTTTTATGACAAACACACAGACGCACAAGATCACCAAGAAGACAGAGGGCACTATCCGGCCCATGCACCCCACCTCAGTGAAGGGTGTGGACGACATGATAAGGCTGGGTGATCTGAACGAGGCCGGGCTGCTCAGAAACCTCCTGGTGCGGCATAAGGAAGGACACATCTACGTAGGTTTTTATTCTCTTAATGTGACTGTGAGACGCCCAGTTTTATGATGCCTATATCCTGTTGTGGAGAAGCTTACTAATCTGTGTCCCCCCTCGCTGTGAACAGCTTTATGTCTCAGACTTTGCCCTGTGGTAAATCACTGTGCTGTTTGTCTCCATGGAAGCCAATGAGCCTGTGTCTAAAGAGAGCGTCCCAGTGTTTTCTGTGTCGCTGCATCACAGATCAGCACTGTTGGTTCAGTTATGAATCAGGACATTTTTGTATGAGGCTCAGTGATTCTAAACAGGTCAGGCTTCAGGACCCATCACTAACTCCTAAATGACATTCAAATCTGCAAAAGAATTGAACAACTTAAAAAAAATTTTCAGGTTTTTTGAAGTGAGGTTGTGTGAGGTCAATGGCACGAGCCTGAATGTGTGCCACAGTGTCACAGCTCAGTTCTCTTTCTGTTCAGAAATCGCAGGACAGGCGCTCATGCTATACATTACTGTAAATGGTGTCAAACATTTTGCATAATTAAAAGGATTATGGGAGAAAACAAGCCACAGAAACATTGTGGGGTCATCACACGCTACAAATCTTTTGATTATATCCGCTTAATTTCCACTTACAAGCCACTTTCGTCAGGCATTACTTTGAGATACAGCACGTGTCCTTCTGCCAGCAGCGCAAAGATCAAACTAAGGTCTGACTTCACTTTCGTCATATACACAAATAATGCCTCATCTCATTACAAGATTAGCCAAATGTAAAAATGTTAAATTATGATCCGGCTGACTAAGCTCTGTAATTTTGACAAAGAATGTTTTTCTAGCTCAGTTTACCCACAACGATGAACACGCTGTGTGCAAGCTCCAAGTCCACTTCTCATTTAAAATGTGGCTTCTCTCTTTACAAAATAAACACCAGTATAAGCTAAATACTTACTCTGAAGATGGACTCTTATTCAGCTGTCCTCTTTGGCCCTGTAATTTGTAAAACTGTGAATTTGGTCTGTACAATTATAAAAGTCTATTTTAGCAACGAGAGCTGCTCACTGGAGATAAACATATAAAAGCTGATAGTATCCTCTAATCCTGAACATCCTAATACATCCTGAGGTGATTTTTTTGTAGTCACACTCTCATTTCATACAGCTTGATGACATGAGCTCAGGGTTTATTCACCTGAATCAACAGATACTGTGTTTTCCTCTGGTCCTCAGTTCTCAAAGCAGATTCCAACATTTTCAGTTCAGACCTGTTGACCCTCTGTCTGCAGCAGTTTCTTCCGTGAACTCCAGTTCATGCAAGTACTACAAGCTTCCAAAGTAAACAACGATCATATTTGCTGCAAAGATAATGGCTGGGTAGTCTAAATTTGAGTGGATATAAACAGTTTGTAGCATGTGATGACCCCACACTGTTCTTGTGGCTTGTTTCCACACATCATTCTTTAAATTAAACAGAGAATCTGGCGCCTATTACAGCAATGTACAGCATTAGCAGTTTTTCTGAACAGAAGGAGAACTGAGCTGCGACACTGTGACTCATGCCATGTACCTCAAACACCACATCAAAAAGCTTAACAATCTCTGTAAATTCAACTTTATCCTGAAGACATATCATTTCTTCCGTAGTCTGTTCCTCTTTGTGTCCGTCATGTCTATAATCCAGTGGTTCTGAAAATAACATTACAATAACTGACCCGTATCAGGAGCATCTGTCTCATACATCATAGCCATGACCAGCCTGAGGTCACTGGGGTCACTGTCAGTTCATAAAAACTTGTTTACACTGATAGTTGTCAATGTGCTGTTGTCTGTGATAGTTAACTCCCCTCTCTGTTTTTAGACATACACAGGCTCCATTCTGGTGGCAGTGAATCCCTACCAGGTGCTGCCGATCTACACCATGGAGCAAGTGCACATGTACACAGACCGCCGTCTTGGAGAGATGCCACCGCACGTCTTCGCCATAGCAGACAGCTGCTTCTTCAACATGCGCCGCAACAAGAAGAACCAGTGCTGTGTCATCAGGTTTGTTTACATTGGACTGAGGAGGACTGGACTTTTTTTTAAAGTGACACATTATTCAATAATTAACTGAAGCTTTTTCATTTAAAACAGAAAAGTGCAGCATTTTTCATGAAGTTTAAGAGTAATCAAAACATTGTCTGGAAGAGCACTTTGACAGCAAAAAAACTCTGACAATATCAGTCCAGTTCTACTAAAAAGATCACACCATAAAAGACTGGATGAAGAATGAAAAATTTGATTTTTCCCAGCTTTTGAATTTTACAGTGTTTCTACTATTTCTCCAAATTAAGGCAGATAAAAAGGCTCTTCTCAGAAGAGCTGAAGTGTGGATGTATCTGAAAAGACCAGCCTTGTGTTTCCATGCTCATTTTTGAACTGTAAACATTTCTTCCCTATCTATTGTGTCTTTTCTGTGACAGCGGAGAGTCTGGAGCAGGAAAAACTGAGAGCACCAAACTCATGCTGCAGTTTCTGGCTGCAGTGAGCGGACAGCACTCCTGGATCGAGCAGCAGATTCTTGAAGCAAACCCCATCTTGGAGGGTAAGAGACCAACATCAATGCGCTGTTAACAGATTTATTCAATTGTGGTGCCCATGTTTGTAGCCTCAAAGGTTTTAAGAGTAAGGCATGAAAAAGGAAACAAGGAAAGGGAGGTGTGTCCGTTTTTCTTTGCACAGCTTGGAAATAAAGTTTTAAGATAATCACGTGAATAAGCTGAAAAAAATATGAACAGGAAATTTCAGAGTCGAGCTTTTCCCCTCACAATGTTGACTTAATTTTCTTTATTTACTCTCAACCATTTCAACATTTTCTAGACTTGACTTTTTCCTTTACAGTTAAACTTTTTAGAATATTTAAGCCTTTTTTGTTTCAACATTTTCATTTTTTTCATTTTCCTCTCTTTTGTTTCAATAAGTCTTTCCTTTCAGCTTATGACTTCATTTTGACTTTTTTCCTCTTCAGTTTTCTCAACATTGAAAAAATGTAGAAAGTTTGACTTATTTCTTCCCTTATTTTGATATTTTATCAATTAAGTTTTCATGCTTTGACTTTTTTCAGTATTTTGAATTTCTTCTTATGAAATTTAATCTTTTGTCTTGAGGTACACAGGAAAAACTATCTCCCTGCTCTTATTTTGTAGCTCTTTTGTCTGACCCTAACACCCTAATCTTTAGTAATGAATCCCAAAAATAAAACATAGAAACAAGTTATTCAGCAAACAGTGATAAAACCTCCAAGGAAATCAGTTGTGAAGAGTGGATTCTAACTAGCAAAGCAAGACAACATGATCTGCATTTCCACCAAGCAGTTCAGTTCAGGTCAACTTAGTCCAGCTCGCCATTACTGGTGTTTCCACCAAAAACCCCTACACATGTACCTTGCCATGGTTAAATAAGTTATGGATTAAAGTTGTGTGTAAAGGTATCTTCCATAACTCTGCGTCTTGGAAAGTTTTACCCAAGTGAAATCAGGAACGCTGTTTCAGCAATCAGTCAATGCAGTGATCAGGCGAAACGTTAGGACCACCTGCCACCCTGACTGTTCTGCAGCTATAGAGATCCACACATACCAAACTGTGATGCTCGGTGTATTCTGAAAGTTCCACCTATAAGCATGCATTGAATAAGTAAATTAGGGTCCAAATAAGAAAAAAATGTGGATGAAATTAAATTGAAATGTAATGTTGATGGAAAATAAAACAAGCTGTATGCAGATTTCTTCAGAAAAAAAGGGAATATATTGCATTTCAAAAAAATAATAACTGGGCGTTGCTTGTTTTTGAGCTTGTTTTTTATCAACCTGTTTGCTTATTCAGTGGAAAAACCTGGCAACACTGACCACAAGAGCTGCATGTTTGAAGATGCTCTGACTTAGTCGTCTGGTTTTAGATTATTTTTAGTTTATTTGTTTCTTTAATTGTACTGCAAAGTGAAAGAGGCAGCTTTAGCCTAATTTCCAGCTGTAGTCCCCGGCCACTTGTCATTAGGCAACCTTAAAGGTTTAAAATAGAATAAAATACATAACATTTATAATCACATCAGGCCTAAACAAAAAAAGAAAAGACACAGCATGCCACACACAGATCGAGTAGACACACAAAGCACATCAAATCAGTTCATGCAACAGAGACATTCTGTGACAACAGAAGAAAGAGGAGAGGCCACATTTAAATCACATACAAGACAACATGGAGGCAGGCAGCAGCATTGACTGTGTCACATTAAACACACAGTCTAGTCATCAGACTTTGCCAAACTCACCCAAATACTTAACTTTGCTCATTTTTCTATTTCTAACATCAACTTTGAGGTAAAAAATGTTCCCTTGCTGTCTAATATGTCTCTATATGTATATGAGAGATGATCAATGTCCTGGCCATAATGCTTCGCTTGATAGGTTTATATTGCTATGTTTTTTTTTTTTTTCAGCTTTCGGGAATGCTAAAACTGTTCGTAATGATAACTCCAGTCGATTTGGGAAGTACATTGACATCAACTTCTCCCAAGGAGGGGCAATCGAGGGCGCCAAAATTGAACAGTACCTGCTGGAGAAATCCAGAGTTTGTCGCCAGGTGAGAGGATTGCTGACATTTTTATTTCAACTCGATAAAAGTGAAATGTTGTTGTGAAGAAGTTGTGTTTTTCCTGTGCAGGCGCGTGATGAGAGAAACTACCACATCTTCTACTACATGCTAATGGGAATGTCAGCCGACCAGAAGAAGACTCTCTCTCTTGGCAACCCAACAGAGTACAACTACCTCACCATGGTACTGAAGTGTGTCTTTTGTAGTAAACCACTGAATAAAATATCATAAATGAGAAACTCTAAGCTAAGAGCATTAACAAGGGTGGTTTTAGGAACTTGAGGGCACGGATAAAGACCATTATGAGCCATTCGTGGCTGAAAGCAATCTTTCAGTGTGGACAAATTATTTTAAGGCTTCTTTAGAGGCTCTATAGAAAAACAAAAACATAAAATCCTTTGTTATTTTTTAATGAAAAGAGGGAACTGTCTAAATTGCTCAAGTCCATTGGCAATCAGCATGTATTTGTAGTGGCACCACCAGAACATTTTCACTGGGGGGCCAGATGGGCCAGTGAAAATGTTAGGGTGGCACAGCAGCTTTGTCCGTCTTCAGATTCAGCTCCAGTCTGGCTGTGTACTGCATTCCCCCAACTCTTTTTCATTAAAGGACAATATGCCAATGTGCCTTTCTGCCTCAGGACCCACAGGTTTGTTGCAATTAAACAAAGTCAGGAGTCAAATTGCTTTTTTTTTTTAATTAAATTGGAAATTAGGCTTTTCTTAATTAATTTGCTGAACTGTAAAAACTCCTGCCATTTGCCTATTTAATCCACATTTCCAAATCTTGCCATCTTATTCTGAGGGTGTTTTCACACCAACCATATTTGGTGCGCACGAAAGAAGTTTTGGCCCAGGTTTTGGTACGTTAGTGTCAATGTGAATGCAACCACCGCACTTTGGTGCGCACCAAATCAGCCGGTCCAAGACCTCCATGAAGGGGTGGTCTCGATCCGCTCCATCTCCCTACATTTGGTGTGGTTTCACTGGTGTGAAACAAAGTGGTCTGAATCGATCTACTTTTGATGCATTACTTCCTGTTAATTCCACGGTTAAATCTTTTGCTTACTCAATTTGTCGATTTGTTTATTCTGGTTGAGGATTACGATGATTTACGAGGCTCCAGAAGGTCACTGATGCCTTCTCAAACACGATAAAAAAAACACACTTGAAGGAAAATGTAGAAGAGAGCGAAACGTAAACATTGGTTGTCTGGTGTAGGAAATGGTTACCATGGTAGCCTCTTCTTCAATCTCCTCTGTAGCAGATTTGGTAACCAGTTACATGCATATCGCCCCCTGCTGTTTCAAACTGAGAAAATACACAAGTGGGTCTGGGCACGGTTCGATGTTGCAAGTGTGAATGCAAGCCAGCGGGGGAGGGGGGCGAACCACGCCGCAGTACGGTTCGAAACAAGTGGGCCTAATGTGAAAACACTCTAAGACCTCAACAGACTGCAGCACTTTCAGCTCCTTTTAGGGTCATTGTGGTATGCTCTCACTCCTTCATATCTGATGGTGGAAACAGCAGTAAATGTGTGCTATACTGAGACGAACTGAACCAGACTGCTTGGTGGAAATGCAGATAAATCTGAATATGCCTGCTTTGTACATTTCTGTGCATACAGGGCTGTAATCTGGGTAGGTCACACAGATATAGGTTACATAGATACCCTTCTATTACTGCAAAATTGCTAAAAATAAAAAATTCCCCTTTTGCTCTAAACTGCATAAATATGTTGACAATCATTGGAAAGTTCACATTTACAGGCTGTCCAAATGGAGAAAAATTCAGGCATATTCGCTCAAGTTTTTCATGGTGTGGGCATTCATCCTTATGGTGTTTTAGGTGCCCAAAAAAGGCATATTTTGAAAAAGGTTGAAGAGTGCATAAATTTGAAAATGCCATCTGAGTGTTTCCTTGTGGACTACAAGTATGGTTAGTTTCAGACAAGATGAAGCCTCATCTTTCACTGAAACTGTATGAATCCTGACACAAGAAACAATGGTGGAATACAGTTTCTCTTTAATGCTGCACAAGCTGCTGAGCTTGTTTTTCCTTTAACAGACAAATATATAACACCTCTACGGCCATCATAAGAAACAAGAGGACACAGAGAACATACTAAGCCATTGTTTGTTGACATGATTTTTGCATGTGCTCCATGTCTTCTTCCCTGGTTTTGTTGTTTGTCTGCAGCATTACAGTGCCACTTACAGGCCTGACATGTTTTTGTGTCGACAGACACTTTTGTTGAATGATGACGTCTTCACAGAGAACATTTTCAATCCAAAAAAACATTTTCTCCATGAGGACAGGCCCTAAAACTCTGTTTGTCTTGATCATTAAAGTTCTCAGATGTAGGCCTATATCTTGTGCTTAATTTCTTCTCCTGGAATCCTATGACCTCATTTAATTACCAATCTTTATGTAATTAACAGTCCCTGAGCATAAATCTCTGGTAGACAGGTTCTCATTTACCTTTTTGATCATATCTGCAGGGTAACTGTACCACTTGTGAGGGACGTGATGATGTGAAGGAGTACGCTCACTTCAGATCTGCTCTGAAGATCCTCATGTTCACAGACAACGACGCGTGGGAAATCTCCAGAGTGCTCGCTGCCATCCTTCATCTAGGCAACGTCAAGTTTACAAGTAAGGATTACTATAAACAAACAATCGGAGGATTTTTTAGAAAAATTCTACTCCCAATTTTTTTAAAGAAAACAAGAAACATTTTTTTTCATTACCTCAGGCACCATAGAGAACAACCTGGAGGGCTGTGATGTTGAGAAATCGTCTCATTTTAACATGGCCTGCAAACTAATGGAGGTACATTTAGTTTTGTTTCAATAAGACAATAAAAGAATCAGGCATGGTCCAAACTGACTGAGTTTGTCCTGTTTCTTCAGGTGTCTCCTAAAGAGCTGGAGAGTAGTCTGACGGAGCGCTCCATCATGACGATGAAAGAGAGTGTGACCAAATCTCTGACCTCAGCGCAGGCCGTGGACGGCAGGGACGCCTTTGTCAAAGTAAAATCACTAAACACTCGGGCTACGTTTACACAGACACTTTCTGACTTAAAATCGAATCGCATCGAATTTTCCTTTGCATATTAAAAGTTGATTCGTGTTCAGACGGAGACGCTGGAGACAAATAAAGCTGCTGTGGTATGCATGCTGGTTCAGTAGATGGTGGTGTAGGTTTGCAGAGAGACAGCGCTGCTACAACACACGTACGAAGAAGAAAAACTTCACAAACAACAATGTCGAGTGGACGCACAAAAGATGCAGGAATTTCTTTTCTAAACAACAAATCAGTTCGGACAACAAATCTGTCTGGATAGATTTGTCTGGATAACAAACTGAGCCCGGTAAACAGCACACACGTTACTTGGTAGACAGCCAAAGCTGTTGTTGTTTCTGGTATGCATGCACATCCTTCATGTGAAAGAGTACTGCGCATGCGGTGACGTCAGCGTTTCTCCCTGAAATGCTCTAGTCTGGGTTTACACGGAGCTGCATGGAGGAGCGTTTTGAAATCTCTCCACTCTGCAATCTGCAGAGTTTCCATGGAAACACAAGGCCAAAACACAATGAAAACTTATCGGATCTGACAGTATTCGACCCTGTGTAAATGGCCCCTCAAAGTATTATCTAGCAAGAAAATTATGTCAGACTTTAATACAGCTCATTTAAGTAGCTTTAAGAAGAGTTCATGCCCAAAGTATGCAACTTACCCCACAGGGGGAAAGTAAAATACTGCGTGCCACTGCCGTAGTCCTAGACTTACCTCCTTATAGTAGGCATTTATACCTTAATTACAATGGCAGGACAGTTGAAAACTGAGGGGAGAGGGAGAGGGGACATCGAAGGAAAAGGGAGCCACAGGCCAGATTCACAACCAGGCTGCTTCTCAGGGGCTGTTTATACAGCTCCTAAAGCCATCAAATCCAATAAGCTTTCATTGCGTTTCGGCCTTGTGTTTACATGAAAATGGTACCTGGATTGCTTGAATCTGCAAACATTTGAAAACAGGCTCCAGAGTGGAGAGTTTTGAATATGTTCTCCATGCAGCTCCGTGTAAACCCAGATCAGAGTGTTTCAGGGTGAAACAGTGATGTCACCGCATGTGCAGTACTCTTTCACATGAAGGATGCGCATGCATACCAGAAACAACAACAGCTTCAGCTGTCTGCCGAGTAATGTATGAGTCTCTTACCGTGCTCAGTTTGTTATCCAGACAGATTTGTTGTCCGAACTGATTTGTTGTTCAGAAAGAACTCCTGCATCTTTGTGCGTCCACTCGACATTGTTGTTTGTGAAAAGTTTTTCTTCTTTGTACGTGTGTTGTTGCGCTGCCTCTCTGCAAACCTACACCGCCATCTACTGAACCGACACGCATACTACAGTGGCTGCACTCCTTCTGATCGACTGGAATACACGAAGGAAAAGTCTTTGTGTTTTTAGGTCAGAAAGTGTAAATGGCCTCATTTATACGAAAAGACAAGGCTACTGGAGCCAAAACTTCATTGGTTCTTGGCAGGAAAACAAAGCTTTACATAAAACTCATATAACTACACATAATATCTGTACCAGCCAACTGCAGTGCACCTTACAGGAAGTCTCAGCTTGTTCCCTTTTAAGTTTTCACATCTCTGAAAGCCCTCTCAGACGCTTCACTGATTGTCAAGTATGTTATACAACCCAAATTCAAAAATAGGAAAATATGCTCTAAACAAGCTGTTAGTTGCTAATTACCTTGTAGCTATGACAGTTTTGTGTATCATGCTGTAAAATGTCAGTGAAAGCTGATAAAATAACCTAATTCATATTTTAAACAGTGACAAAAATCACATATATTTTTGTTTGTTTCAGGCCATGTATGGAAAACTTTTCATCTGGGTCGTGGAGAAAATCAATGAAGCTGTTTACAAACCACCAGAAGATACAAAAGAGGTCAGACAATCGATCGGTCTGCTCGATATCTTCGGCTTTGAGAACTTTGACAAAAACAGGTCAGTGTTTGTGCCCACCTTTGCTCTCTGACCATTAATCTGCATTAGTTTTGTCCTTTTTGATAATTATTTTGTCCTCTTCTGCTTTTTGATTTGCTACAGCTTTGAGCAGCTTTGCATCAACTTTGCCAACGAGCAGCTGCAGCAGTTCTTCGTCAAACATGTTTTCAAACTGGAGCAGGAAGAGTACGCCCTGGAAAACATCGTCTGGAAGCACATTGACTACAAAGACAACCAGAGCACACTGGACGTCCTGGCCAGCAAACCTTTGAACATGATGGCACTGATTGATGAGGAGAGCAACTTCCCCAAGGTTCATATATTTTATATTGGACCCATAAAAGTTGTGCCCCCCAAAGGAAGCAGGGCTTAACTCTTCTTCTGTTGTTGATTTTCAGGGCACAGATGTAACCATGCTCCAAAAGATGAATCAGCATCATGGGAAGGGGGGCATCTATATTCCCCCCAAAAACAACCATGAGACACAGTTTGGAGTCCAGCACTTTGCCGGAGTGGTGTACTATGATTCAAAAGGTAACTTGTATAGACTGTAAGAACCAGATCTTCATTTACTGCTTTACTACTACACAGAAAGATCTATATAGACAAATCAACACTATCAGAGTTAACATTAACACTTTACAGCTGTCTATATTGGTTTTGTTTTTACATTTTTTTGAAGAATTGGTACGTTAACTCTCCTCTTGTTGCTTTGTTGTGGAGTTGAATTTCAAAACTTTTAACACTCAACTTTGGGACAACACTTCTATTTAGTGTTCAGCCTTTTCTCAAGGTATATTTTTTACCTACAACTCGTACTGTCCAATTTTAATGATCTGAAATAATGCCTGTGAACACCAATACCTATCACCGATCACTGGAATAACCGCTCGTGGATGCCATCAGTTTGTCTGATGCTCTGTGATCCTCTAAACTAAACTGTAGCAGAGCCTCCAAACTTTGTCTCCACTCCATAAAGTCCAAAATATTAGTCTAGTGTCTAAGTCTGCACTAAAATTCACACTGAGACCAACAGCATAGAAGCTAATCTTCTAAGTTAAACAAGCAACAAAACGAATGCATGCTGTGGTTAGTAATGCATCTAAGGCCAGTCAGAAACACTGTGATGCATTCAGGTTGGCTCAGTGAAAAGGAGAATTTGAAGAAGCACAGAACATGACATGTTTATTTTATACAGTTGACTATCTAGACTTTTGCTGAAACTTGAATAAATATAGTTGAGTGAGGGTGATTTTTTTTCACTTTTTTTTAGCATTATGGAACAATTGCATCAGTTGCATTATGTTAATGACTTTATATTTTAACATGTATTATTATTTATTAAAGCACTTGGACTATTGGTCTGTTGGACTGAAATAATAGTATTCGTCAGTCCATCAATAATTTGGGTGATCATGCAATTAAAAACAGTGATGAATGAGTCTGTCCATTGTGTTATTCAGATATCCTCACTGTAGGATACTTGCTGCATTGCTCTTGAGATCTTTTTGTTGCCTTTGCTGAGCAAATAATTGATCAATTGTCAACACCAAATATGAACATAATTGTGTCAATACTGGTATTGGCTGATCCCATAAACAGGTGATTTCTGTATTTTTTTACTGTACTTTAAAGGATTTTTTAAATGATGTGGGCTTGTGGCATCTGTTGGTTCAATAATGGGATATAGTCGGGAAGATTGACCCTACAAGTGTGACTTACAGGCTCAGAGTTAAAAGTTAAAGATCCTCCAGTGACACTTTGACACTTATTATGGGTGAGAGTACATTTCAGGGTTTTTTCCTACATCCAGAGTATAATTAACTCGGCACCTGCTGAAATTTACCTTTAACCCAAATTTGAACTTTTTTCAGTTTGTTGTGTACTACTTTAATTTTTCGGTCTTGATTTTAGGTTTCCTTGAGAAGAACCGTGATACCCTGAGCACAGATCTTATCCAGCTGATGGAGACCTCCACCAATAAGCTCCTCAAACAGGTGTTTCAGAGTGAGCTGCAAACCAGCACCATCAAGAGCAAGAATCCCAAGATGGTCATCTCTGCAGCCAGCAGCAGCCTCAGAGTCAGTACAGCCTTTGGCTTGATACACAGTGATACACAACAGCGTAACAATGCAAAGATAAGCATATGCATCTGTCTGACTACTGCTTAAAGGAGTTTACATTACAGTTAAAATGTGCTATGGGCTTTTGATGAGTCTGGATACAAAAATAAAAAAGGGCTTTGCTGTGAGTATGGTAATAGTACTATATAGATACTGATGGCAAGAAGATGATGCAAATTATGGAGATTAATACAGAGATGAACTTTAGATTACTGATTAAGATTACAAGTGTGTTATTGTACCAGAATGTCAGCATGATAATATGGAAAAAAAACATATATTTCATCCCTAGTAACAACTTTCATAGGGCAAAACATACAACTGTGGCAGTATCAAAAGTAGCAGAAGTAACCAGTGCTTCCTGACAAAAAACTGGCCTTGTTATTACCTTCCTGTTATGATCATTAGTTAATTAATAAAAGAGTTGTAGCTCATGCAGCTGTATTGTTGTTTGACATGTTTACAATTGCCCTCATCTTGTAAAGCTGTGTTTTATGTCAGAATACAGCACACATACTTTTGAAGACATCACACTCGGCAGTTTTTGTGCTGTTCACACAAAATATAAAAAATATTGTGTCTTGCCTTTGCATGACTAAATTTCACGCGTGCATGTTCCAAATGGATTTCATGAGGCCAAACCTTTAATGAAGACATTAACACTGTGACATTTGTCTGTGCCCAACAGCAAGCGTCAGACAGTAAAAAGCGCATTCCCACCCTGATCGGACAGTTTCGTCAGTCTCTGGATGCCCTGATGAAGACACTGACCGCGTGCCAGCCTTACTTCATCCGCTGCATCAAGCCCAATGACTTCAAAAAGCCAGTGGTGAGAAAAATGTCTAACTGAGCTGAAAATACTGAATATTCTTAAAGACTCTGGTACAGGTAAATCTTTCGTGTCTTAGCTGTTTGACAGAGACCTGTGCCTGCGCCAGCTTCGATACTCTGGCATGATGGAGACCATCAAGATCCGTAAGGCTGGATATCCTGTACGCTACACCTTCCAGGAGTTCTTAGATCGTTACAGAGTCCTTCTAAAGACTTCCCGCTGTGACCCCAAAAAAGTAAGTCAGATATCTAAAAACTGTCCTTTAATTGTGAAAATCTTTCCCTCTCTTCTTATTGTCTGATGTTCGTTCTGCTCTGACAGGAAAGCAAAGAGAAATGCTGTGAAACTATCTGTGAAACTGTGCTGACTGGAAAGGGGGACTGGAAGACTGGCAAGACAAAGATATTCCTAAAGGTGCTTCCTTACATCTTGATTGAAATATCTTTGGGAATAAAGATAAAAAAATCCTTTGGATTTTAAATATCTTATTTCAGGGGCAGCCAAACATGGCGCCCTGCAGAGTCTTTGAGGTGCTGCAAGGATGTAATAAAACTAGTTGAAGTTACCCACAGGCTTTAAATATAAAGATATTTTATTAATTTATATATTTTTTGTTTGAAGGGATATCATACTTACAAGAAAGGTCCATTTTCTATTTCAACTTGACCTGAAAGAGGAAACTTGACCTGAAAATATATTTCAGTAAAACACACTAAACTTTAAAATTGATAGATAAATAACTATTATTACCTAAAATAAAGGAACAGATATTAAAAAGAAAGACTGAAATGGTAGGTCTTGAGGAGTATTTTAAAATCTGGATTTAAAGACCTCAGAACTGGACTGATATGGTCCACTGTTTGGTCCCGGTGAGGACTGGAGCAGCCGTGTTCTGGATCAGGTACAGATGGTTGATAGATTTTTTTGTCAGAGCTGTTGAGACATTTACAGTCATCAAAACAACTGAATGCTTGAACCAGTTATTCAGGTTCCTGCTGTGGCATAAATCCTCTAATAATGAAAATAATCCCCAGTTGACTGGAGTCCAACTTTGTAATAGTCTTGATGTGGGTTTGAGAGTTCAGGTCTGAGTTCATGACTTCACCCAGGTTTCTGTCCTGAACCATGGTTTTCATTCAGTTGCCCTTTCGTGGGACCCTCACTGCCCCTTAAAAGCTTTTTGTGCTCTTGTCTTGAGCAAACACTCAACCAGATGTAACAAAACACGATATCGGCTGATCTCACTGACAGGTGATCTGTGTTCAGTATTGACCTCAAATAGTCTGACCATGAAATTCCTAAATGTAAGTTATGGTGTCAGTGCAGCAGTCGTTCTGTCCTCAGTCTTCTTCTTCTTCTCAGAAAGTATATTTAAGCTACTGAATGATGTGTTTGAACATTACATACAGATAATATCGTTATAGAACTCAACTAAATCCAAATTATTTGACTAGTTTATTCTTCCTACTGAGGTTTTCCTTTGCTTAGAGATGAACGGTATATTTGATATCATGCAAATCTTTTTTTTTACAGGATAGCCATGACACCATGCTTGAACTGGAGCGAATGAAGCAGCTCAATGTCAAAGCACTTCTGATCCAGAGAGTCCTGAGAGGCTACAAATACAGGTACGAGACAGAACTTCCAAAATCCATTTATTTCTCTGATCATTTTGGGTAAAGTTAATGTCCTGTCATTTATTCCCTCTGTAGGAGACAGTTCCTGAGGCAGAGGGCAGCTGCTCTTGTCATTCAGAAACACTGGAGAGGATACAAAGGCAGGAAGCTGTTCAAAGTGGTGAGTTACTGAGTTATGTGTCACCATTTTGTGTTCAGGCTCGCAGTTTTTTATGCTTCAGTACCTCATGCTTTAAATCTTCTAAATATCTTACTATCCTCAGACATATTTCTGACCCAAAGCTGCTGCAAGAGGAACACAAAGAAGTGTTTGCACAAAAATAACAGCAGTGTTAGTGCAAACTCTTTTCTGTTGCACACTGTAAAACCAGAAGTTACTGAATTTAATATAATTTATTTATTTGATAGGGACGATGCAGGTTAAGATAGTTCCATCAATGAGCATGATTCTGATGTGCTGCACAGAGAGTTTATAGCAAATGCTCATTTCCAACTCTTGTCCCTAGTTAGGCCTTTAAATTTAAAAGTCAGAAAATGTACAATATTTAACAGCATAAAATAACAAAAACAAAAATTCTATTATCCATTATGGGTGTCAAGGGCTTCTGCTTTTGCTCCATGGTTGACAAACTTTCATATTTACTTGAATCATGTGTTAAAATTCTAGTCATTTTAAAAGCATGCAGCAGAAATCCAGTCCATCTTTCTATAAACCCCACTGATTATGTTTTTTTCATTTTGATTCCAGGTCCAGCTCGGCTTTGCGAGACTTCAGGCTCAGGTTCGCTCTCGTCAGCTTCAATACCATTACAAGAGGCAGCGTGAGGCGGCCACCGTGCTGCAGACTCACATCAGAGGGTTCCTCGCCAGGAAGGACTTCAAACAGAAGAGAGATGCTGTGATCCTGCTGCAGGCGCACACCAAAGGATGGCTGGCCAGAAAAGCTCTCAAAAAGATGAAAAATGATGTAAGTCCTTAAACTAACACGACGAAACCCTCATTGTGACCATGAACAAATCCTTTCTGTTTTTATCAGGTATAAAAGTGCTTTGAAACATTTTATTATGTGAAAACTATTTACCTTTTAACAACTAGACAAACACTCAGAGAGCGCAGACTTCCACCAAGCAGCTCAGACTTAGCAGTGGCTTTTCTGCAACCCCTGTAAAACATACAATTCTGGATCACCAGATCTAGACCAGTGTCAGGATCCAGACCAATATAAACACATATATGGAGGTTGTTATCCTTTATAAACACAACAATTTTTGGGAGCATGACTTAAAATTTGGATTTTATATGAATTATTGAATGTCATCAATGTGATTTCCTATAAAATTTAGTGTTTTTATGATGCCAATCCAGATGAAATTTACCTTGATTATGGAGGAAAGGACCCCATATTACTGTATAAAATAAAAGGGAATCTATTGAGAAATGGCAGGGTTTTGATTTTTTAAAAATTACGCCCAATGGATTTGTGGGATTTTCTGAAATTTTCACCACCAAAAGTGAAAAGCTTCTTTCTTGGACCAAACACACCTTTGTTATAGTTTTCATATAAATCCATTAAGTAACTTTTCTTTAATCTTGTGAACAAACATATTAGCAAAAAACATAACCTCCTTTGCAAATTACAATATACGCCATGTCAGCACTTTATCTGTACTTATCCAGTAGAAGAAATAAGGTACAAAAGTAGAGAAGTGGTCCAGGTTAAGGCTGTTTACTTGATCCTGTTTTGTGTCTGTTTTAGCTTTACCTCTCCGAGAAAGAAAAAGAAGCAGAGAGGAAGGCCATCTTGCAAAAACAGAAATATTTGGAGGAAGTGCTGCGACAGAAGAGGGAAAACGAGGCCAAAGCTCAAGCTGAGTCCATCACAGACCAGGAGATGGTGGAGCGAATGTTTGAATTCCTGCCACCTGATGGAGGTCAGGAGGGGCAGGCACCTGTGGGATTTGAGGTCGGAGAAGTCAAAAATTTTCCACATTTTATATTCTTGAACTATCACCAGAGACTCTGACTGAATGTTTGTCTGTTTTCAGAAATTTGAGGGGATGATCACTGAAGAGATAGACATCGACGAGCTCCCCATGGCAGATTTTCCCATAGAGGACTATGACGACCTTGATGAGTATACCTTCTCTAAATTTGCCTCCATGTACTTCCAGGGGGCAGCCACTGACACCCACATCCGCCAGCGGCTCCGTCAACCATTGCTTTACCATGAAGATGAAGGAGATGTTCTGGTGCCTATCAGAAACTTTGGCCTATGTCCACACGTAGGCGGGTATATTTGAAAACAGAGGTCTCTATTTTAAAAATTAATCCCATGAGCATGAGGCTTTTGAAATAACCCTGTTCACACAAAAATGTAAAAACATGTAAACCCACGGTTTGATGCTGTTTATTAACATGTCATGATGTCAGTGACGCAATTTCAATGCAAGTGCCGTTTTATTTTCAAATCTAGACTGACTGGTGTCATGTTTTTACTTGTGACCATGTTAACTGGTGATAGCATGTGTTTTTTAGTCAATATTCCTTCATTTATATTTCAATCTGAGCCATACGTGATCATCAAATTGTGTTATTGAAAAGCATTCATGAGTGCTCTTGTCTGTCTTAACATCTGATGTTACCACAGCAAACAGAGAAGCAGGCACAGCCAGCACAGCCACTTGCAAAACATGCAAATAGTCCACTCAGCAACACTTACAACCGCAACAGTTTAGCAGCGTCTGCTTCAGTATGTGAAAATGCTGCATAGTGACATCAACCTGAGGAAGAGGTGGCGCAGATGAAAACATCCTAAATTTATTTTTTCTGCTTTTTTTATGTTTTCAGAAAATAAATCAGCATTTAAAAGCAACAACTAGAACAAACGAGTAAATTAAAACAAATCCATGGGGGAGGAGGCATTGTCTTTGTACAAGTTGAACATGTAGTCTGTTATACCGTATGACCAACATTCCCCTTTCTTAGGAAGTCAGTCCATTTTCTTTGAGTTGATCATGATTCTTTGATTTGTTCCTAAACTAATGAGTCAGTTTTTTCCATAGAAAACAGATTAACTGATGGACATCCTTCTATTCAATAATAACTTTGGGAATCAGGCCTAAGTACACAATCTGCAGATCTTTAAGAATCTAACAACCAAAAATCTCTTTAACAGTCTAAAGAACTTTGTCTATCTGAAGAAGGTTATAGTTTTATGCAGAGCTGGAAAATGTGTGATCGACTGGCATTAAGAGGTACACACTGCCTCCTACAGGTCTGTTGTGAATTTAGTAATTTGGTTTCAATCTGAGGCATAACCAAAACATGCATCAAATTTTTCTACACAGATTCTCTTCACCTTCTGTAGCTTGTAGATGTTTGATGTATTTTACTCAATAATTTGAGTTTCTGAAAATCTCTACCCTGGTAAGAATTTTCCAACATGTGCATTTTCAAAAAAACCCGCCTATGTGTGGACACAGCCTTGGATTGATCACTTTAGCTTCTCCTACAGATCTTGGTTGCTCATCACAATTTGTTTCTGATGTTCTCATCAGGCTTCTCTGACAGTGTGGTGGATCATCCTGAGGTTCATGGGAGATCTTCCCGAACCTAAAAAGCAGGTTAGAGCTCAGGAAAGTGCAACAAGAGAGCGTGTTCTACCACAAGAGCTTATCGCCAGAAACGACAGACGTCTCAGCCACATGGTCGGCCCTGATCAGGTAAATCTGCCACCAGAGATGTTGGATGTATTGCTTTTTGGCAAACTGAGGTGAGCAGAGGGGTTCCTTGAGTAGGTTTGTGACATACTTGTCAATAGTTCACTTCAGAAAACTTGATTTATCCCACAAGGGATCCAGTGTACTTTCATGCATACAGTCAGTCAACAACATAAATAAATCAATCCATCAAGGAGACATCTTCAAGCATGGGACAGAGGGACATGTCTGAATATTATATGTAGATTATACAAATGGAAGAGCAAGATAAAACAAGGTAAAGATAAAAGATAAAAGCAAATGGGGTTAAAAAAGACAATGTAAACACTGTAAAACAGTAAAATAAATAAGACAGGAAACAAATGTCCTTTAAGTAAAAGTCATTCTAAATGGGTGATGTCTGCGTTAAGGAGCTTAATAGCAGAGGTAATGTGTTCCCATCAAGAACTGCCAATCAGCTCAGGCCCTTTAATGAGAGATGGGTCAGTAAACTTGCGTAGAAATAAGATTTAAACTTTTTAACACCTTGTCCCAGAATCACCTCAAGTCTTCCTGACATAGATTCAACATGGTGCTGTAAATTCCACAGCGATTTTAGTCCATTTTGACAAGTTAGCATCACAAAATTGCTGCAGATTTGTTAGCTGCACATCCATGAAGCAAATCCCCCACATCACATGATCTGAGCTTTGTGACATGGTTAATTTTCCTGCTTGGATAGCCATGAGAGGATGAGTTCACTGTGGTTATAAAGGAATGGACATGGTCAGGTAGGCTGTTGTGTATAAATGGTACTCTGTTAGGGCCCCAAAGCGTGCCAAGAAAATACCCCCCACTCAATAAAAACACCACCACCAGTCTGAATTGAAACACAGCAGGATGGATCCATGGTATATGGTCTTTACACTCAGTTCTGAGCCTGAGCAGAAATCCAGGAAACATTTTTCAATCTTCTTTTGCTCAGTTTTGTTCAGCCCTTGCAAACTGTCACCTCATTATCCAAGATTCAAGATGTTGTGTGTTCAGAAATGCTCTTCTGCATGCCTTAGGTGTAAAAAGTTAAATGATTTTCTGTCATCTTTTTATAATCTTGAACAATTCTGCCTATCATCTCTGACCTTGGACACAAACAAGGCATTGTGGGTCAGTATACTGCCACCGACTGAATATTTTTTCCTTTTTTGACCATTCTATGCAGGCAGAAATTATAAATTAGCAGTTTCTCGAACTCACAGGCCAGTACGTCTGGTATCAAGAACTGTGCCAAGTTCAAAATCCCTTAAATCTTTTTAACTCAGCAGGTTGTCTTGAGCATGTCCACATGTCTAAATGCATTGAGTTACTGCAACGTGATTGGCCAATAAGCTATTGTTTTGTTAAGCAGGACAAAAGGACTTTAGCTTTTGTAGCTCTTTTCAAGTCTTTGGCTACTAAAAGTAGCTTCACACCCCAGGTCACATTCATCCATTTACCCAGGGGCGCAAATCCCTTTTCATTGTTGGGGGGGACAATAAACAGTAAAATTTAAGACATCAATTCCTGGGGGGGGACATAAAAATAAATGCTATATTTTTTGCTGTGTTTTTTTTTATATTTTGATTATAAACAGTGACTATAATCATGTCATTGTTCCTTTTAAGTCCATATCCTACCTGTCTGCAGGTTTGTTTATACTCAACTGGCAATTCCAAGGGGTGTTGGGTGATAGGTGTCAATTACACCAGTTGTGACCAAACAGAATTTCTTTTCTCACCATGAACATTGGTCTGATCACAATTACAGCAGCTTTACAAGAACTGAAAGCTCAATACAAGTGCTACAGAATGTAATTAGAAACTGGATCTGTTCAACATCTACGTCGAAGTCATAACTACTTTATTTTTAAATAAATAAATAAATCTAGAATAGAACATAGAACTCAAATAAATAATGGCCTACATTAAAGGGACAGTTCAGTATTTTTGAAGTGGGGTTGTATGAGCTCCATATGGTCACTAAGGACAGTAGATACTGTAGCAAGCTCTCTCCTCTCCACCAGAAAGCCACAGACTGTGATCATCAGTGACGAAGAAAAAGACGCTAATAGAAAAGTACCGTACCGGAGTTAAAGGCTATTTTCTCTGCCTACAAGAACTCAAATCAAAAAGTAATACCACAGTTTAAGAGTACACTACATAGACAATTTTTGAAGTGCATTAATCTTTCGGAAATATAAAGTTTATCCGGACCTAAGCCGACTCACGCCGTGTGTCCCTCCACTAAATCACTCCGCCGTAGTTAGCTAGCTGCTTTTAATGGCTGTTTTAGACTAATTAAAAGCACATTATAAGACAAATATTGCTGAGATGGGTTTTTGTGATGCTTCCCATGATTCAGAAACAGATGTGCATCATGGAGAACTCAGCTTTCACCGTATTCCTCTGTGTAACGAGGGCATTCGGTTACACAGTATAGTGAATGCATCTCTGTTACCTGCTACCTGACAGATTGTTATGATCAACAAACAGCCTCCTCTACTCTGCTCATTTGTCTCTGACAGATCATTATTACTTACTTTGAGCATAAACTGTCATTAGGTCCTTCAGGTCTGGGACGTTTTTCCAGTTTATCGTCAGGAAATTGAAGAATGTCAATAGACACGGGTTGGCATGTGTATCTAATGTTTTTACAAAGTAGATGACTTTTACTCCCATCACCAGCACATTTGCACAGCCAAGCATTGATGCCATAATCACAGCAGTCAAACTGAACGGCCTCTCCAAGTGAAAAAAGACTTACACTTAAAACAAACTGCACCTTCACGACATTATCAAACGCTCAAGTTTCATCTTTGACTGTTTCAGAGAATGCTGGGGAACAGAAAAGAGAGGGCCCCCTCCACAGTCCCCGAGGACAACAAAAGAGGCTCCATATTTTCAAGAAACAGGAAGCCGAGCGAGGCACCTCAAAACCCGAGAGCGTACAACGTGCCTGATGGAAGCCTTCGAGGCAGGAAGGCATCCACATTCACTGACCTGCTGTCCAGGAACAGGAGACCCACTGTTCAAGAAAACGGGATCTCAAAACCCTCAGGCATTAGGAAAGCCTCCGTCATCATGGAGGAGGTGAGGAGCAGGAGAGCTGTTTCAGCCGTATGACCCTGAAGAATATTCTGGTATTTCAATGTGTTTCATGGAAATTCAATGTTTTATTTTCAGTCTGATGACCTGATGGAACAGCCCAAGGCTCCCACCCTGCAGACTGTACAGGAGGACAATGACATCCTGATTGGTGAAGGACCAACTCTAGACCGACCCCTTACGACTTTCGAAAAACTCCACATCATCACAGGATACGCCATCATCAGATATGATCTCAGGTAACCTATTATGGATTTATAAAGACAGCTCACACAGTTATCCAATTTAGAGCATTTTTCTTTCAACTTCTTTTTACTGATGAATTTATTAGACATTTGCAGGTTGGAGACCACATTGAACCATTTTGATTTTTTTCTTCCACAGTAAAAACAATCAACTAACTGCAATAAAACAAGAGAGAGCATCACTGTGTTTTCCTGTTTTTATGTTAATAATTATTTGTATTAATAATGATTTTGTTAATATAGGGGACAGATTTTTTTATTCCTACTGGAACAGTCATCAGAGTTTTGATTATGAACCCGTAAGGTGTAAGGAAGTAAATACATTTAAAAAAGAAAATGATAAAGTTCTGGGTGATATGAAGCAGAGGAGAACAGAGCTGGAGAGATAACTGATGATGTGTTTGTGCTGAAGATGATGTTGGAGATATGCCAAAAAGTACATCATCCACTATTAATGCTGGACATAATCTTACTCATTTTAACTTTCTTCATTAACTCTGTCTCACACCACAAAGATTACATAAATACATCTCGAGGACTTTTGAATTTGAGCTTCAGGTGCAGCACTGAGGAGAGCACATTCCTGCACTGTGCATGGTGTAGTGTGTTTTATTTTCCCAACAGACATACAGTAGATTAGGCTGACTCGTTAAAATCTGCTCAGAACATGGCTGCCAAAATGAAACTTAAGGATGTCCAAATTGTCAGGTTGTCTTAAAAAAAGAACAAAAAGCAGACAGAATCCATGTCCGAATGCTAGTTTTTTAAAGTTTCGGACAGTGTACATTAGCAAACCAGGAAGGATGAGCTGACAATGTGGCACCACCCAGCTACAAAGCTGTGAAACATTACTTTTTATTCCTTAAGCTTGGAGGTCCCCCCCTCCTTCTTGAAATTTTCATCCCCTCTATTTAACATTCCTGTACCATTACCCATCCCTAGGCCTTTGAGTAAATCCAATTATGTCCAGAATTTCTTAATCTTATAAATATTATATATTGTAAGACAATTGTCCTTTCCTTATTTTTTCAAGAAGATAGCATATTCAAAATAGTTTCCATTGACTCTTCTGCTGGTTCAAATTGGATTCTCTGTTTTCTCCAAATATGGTGTGGAAATGTCCTCTAACTTAATGGACTTTCCACGGAAAGCCTAATCTCAAACTTAGTGGAACTGCATTTCCACATAGTTGATTCACCTCATCTTTAACATAGACATCATTTCTTATGTATAACCTTAAAGATAATTTATGCATATAAAAAACTATTACCTTCAATGACACTGAAACAGTTACTGAGGTGATGGTCGTTGGTGGTACGTTGGGACACCCCCTGTAGATCTGGGTTCCCTGGCTCAGTACAACAAACAGGTCATCACAAACCTGGGGGTTAAAATGGATCCTGATTTTAAGCTTGACGGGCAGATTAAGGCTGTTGTGAAATCCAGCTTTTTTCATTTGAGGCAGCTGGCCAAGATAAAGCCAATTCTTTCAAAGCAGCATTTTGAATTGGTAATCCACGCCTTTGTGACCACTCGGCTGGATTACTGTAATGCTTTGTACGTGGGGGTTAGTGCGTCCTCCATCGCTCGTCTTCAGACGGTACAAAATGCAGCTGCACGTCTTTTAACTGGCACACGTAAATATGAGCACATTACCCCTGTTTTAGCCTCACTTCACTGGTTGCCCATACAATTTAGGATTCATTTTAAAATTCTTTTATTTGTTTTTAAATCCCTCCATGGTCTTGCCCCGCCCTACCTGTCTGAGCTTCTGCACCCTCACACACCCTCCCGTTGTCTCAGGTCAGCCGACCAGCTTCTCCTGAAGGTCCCTAAGACCAAGCGGAAGCTCAGAGGGGACGGTGCTTTTGCAAAATATTAAACAGGCCTTGTCTCTGCCTGTTTTTAAATCCCTCCTTAAGACCCACCTTTTCTCCCTGGCTTTTGATGCACAGTAGTTGGCGATTTTATTATTATTATTATTATTTATTTTTTATTTGATTTTATCTTGATTGCTTCTTCTGAGTTTTTATTTCATTTTAATTGGGCTCATGTCTTTTAAATTGTTCCTTGTCTTTGAAGACTCTCTTTACCTATGTTTTATGTCTATTCTTTTATCTCGTATTTTATTTATTCTCCTGTACAGCACTTTGTTTCAACTATGGTTGTTTTTAAAGCACTTAACAAATAAAGCTGGATTGGATTGGATTACATGAAAATACAATGTGAAAAAAGTCTACTACTTATTAGATTATAAATCAAACCACTCTTGTAGCAATAATAAGGCATAAATTGTGACAATTCTAACTGGATAAGGTAAATATTCTGTGTGTAATATATAAATATAAAAGTAAATCATTGGTTACAACACTGATTATGATAAGCAGAATTAAAGACCTAAACAACATATTAAGGCCATCAATCATCAATATTTTTCTTCCAAAATGGTCTTGTTTCAAACTAAACACCATTTGATTCAGTTTTTGTGACATTATAATCGATCTTTTTAACCCTTCATGCTCATAAGCACAGACTGTTGTTAAGTTGCTGCTGCTGTAAACATCTCTGTATCCTGTAAGTCTTCTTCAACATCAAATTGCTCTGACAAAATAAGACATAAAGACTTCATGCTATATATTTGTAGACAGAAACATGTTGTAAGCTAACTTGATTTAGCTTAACTTGACAGAGACACAGCCTGTATTTAATAGCATGATGAGTAGAAACAGCAGACGGATACAGCAGCGTGTTTTCTCTTTTATTTACATGAAAAATGGTTTATATTATATGCATTCATTTGCAGGGATGAGATTTACTGTCAGATCTGTAAGCAAATTCAAGAGAACAACAACAGAAACAGCTACTTCAGAGGATGGATCCTGCTGTCTCTCTGCCTGGGCATCTTCCCTCCAAGTGAATATTTTTATAAAGTAAGTCCTGCACTTGTTTATGTTTGCTTGTTATTGTAGATGTATGTCATTAGAAATATTTTGATAACATAATCTTTGTTTTGATATACTTTTATGACTTCCTTTGGTCTATGACATTATTTTCTTTAAACAATGACGAGAACTGATAAGATTTTATTGCTACCAATACCTTTATTGATTCTATCCATAACATCTGGCCCTCTACTTATTTCCCTTTTAAAAATTTATAGTGTGTGATATCACTGGTTTGCAAAGTATCCAGAACATAGTTGGCAACAGTAATGAAGAAGTAGTGCAGCACAAAGACAAACAGAGTTGATGTCTTTAGCTGAATGTCATAACCTCCATTAAAGAAAGCCATATTTATGGAGTCTGCCTGTCTGCCTGTGAGCAAGATAAGTAAAAAAGCTCATGAAACATGTGGTTGAACTTTTCGCTAAATGTTGGACATTGCAAAAGGAACAACTGATTTGATTTCTGTATCCAGATATTGATTTGAGATTTTTTAAGGATTTGTTTGGATCTTGAGATGGTTATTTTAACAAACAACTTGGCTAAGAAGGTCAGATATGTTTTGGCGGAGGTTTTTGCTCAGGGAGTGCTTTTAGTTGATTTTTAACTGGGAAATTGGATTTTTAGTCCCACCCTGACCTTTAAAGACCTTTCATCCCAAATTGGGACGCCCCAATCAGAGTCCTTAAGAGCAGTTAGGACTACAAGCAAGACGACAGCAAGAAGGGACTACTCAGATGAAGATTAGCATAAATGCTAGCAACTTCATTAGCAGTTTTATCAGATCATGGCCACATTTCTTTATGAAATGAAAAACAAATAACAATATTACAAACTTCCCTACAGAAAGGATTTTTTGCTACAATTTTACCAAAATCATGCATGGTGGGTCAAATTTAGCAGAAGCACAGATAGAAAAACATTCAAACTTACATTATAAGATGTGGTCTGTAAATCAAGGTTGTTATTGAGATTTTTTTAACAGTAGCTTCAGTCTTACAGCCTGCCAAAAGCACTGATGTTTCATCTTCTAAATTTTTGACAGTATCTGCAAAGTTTTATCCGCTCTGCTCCTGGAGACTACGCCGACTACTGCTCAGAGAGGCTGAGACGTACGAGACAGAACGGGATAAGAGGAGAGCCTCCGTCCTGGCTGGAGCTGCAGGTAATGACGCAGACATGAGAAATTAGCACAGGTATTAAGGTTAAACATGCCTTTTCACCCTGTAGTGAATATACAACAAAGTAGGGTGAGGGATTTGCATAAAATGCAACTTTATAAAACATTTTTTATGATTGTATCACAGTCTCGATTTTATCAAATTTAACACTGATTTACAATTTAATACCCAACTTACCGAGCCAAACTAAAATCCATACATTTTGTTTTAAATGAACAAATACTGAGCTTAAAGTAGACATTAAAGGTTCTTTATATGAAACTTTTACCTTGTTTTCCATAAAAATATGTTGTTCATTGTATGAAGTGTTTAGATATTTGCTCTTCTCCAGATTAAACCACTAATCAGGGCAATGAGTTCTAAATGAAATAAGGTGAAACTACTATTTTTCTGCTTTCTGGACAATTTTGTTAAACAAATTTAGGCATTTTTGGAACATTTTTAAAATTATTATTCAAGATTTAGTGGCGTTTTAAAAGCTATTAAATGCTTATTAAACATATGTAATTGAAAGATAAATAAACAAATTTAAAGGCATGTGGACTTGAAAATATATTGTGTTTCTTCTTTAATATAGCCCAATATAATTCATGTATCAGACTTTTTACAGAGACTGTACATTATTTATGAAACTATGCGTGAAATTGCAGGATTTTCTCCAACTAGATGGATATTAAAGACAAAAAAAACCCTTTTATAACCATAGCAAGATTATTTTGTGATATATTTCAGAGCAGTAAACTGAAAGAATGAATAGACAGATATCTTTCTTATATGGATTTGGATTCACTGAGCAGCCGGGACTTACAGGGCTTTTTTGTGCATTTTTGACTCCATGTTTAATATTGCTGTAAATCAAAAACTGTCCACCCAGAGTAATAACCCTTTATATTGACACCTGCTTGTTCACCCTGTACAAGAGGGCGAACAAAAAGCTGCAGGCTTAAGCCACTTCAAGCAATTTACAAGGAAGTAATTACATAAAGTATTTTAAACAACTTTTTCAGAGTCATTTTTATGTTTCAACTTGACAGGCAACCAAGACGAAGAAGCCCATGATTGTGACAGTGAGGGTGATGGATGGACGCTCCGTGAATCTGCCAGTCGACTCAGCTTCAACCTCTAAAGAGATCTGCCAGGCTCTCTCCAACAAAATCGAACTCCAGGATAACTTTGGCTTCTCTCTTTATGTTGCTTTGTATGAAAAGGTACACAGTTATCCTACTGTTGTATTTACTCCTGATTTGTGTTTGGTTCCTTTAAAAAGTCTCTTTAATTCTGATAATGGGAAATGTCCAAATGCTCCACACAAGCAACTGTGAAGTATGTGACCATCCCAAAACATTAAAATCATCAAAGATACATGTTATGTTGCAGTCAACATATGCTACGTAAACAATTTTAATGTAGCCTTATAATCACATTTCACTTGGATTTGCTCTCTTCTTCTGACTGTTTATTTCCACACACTTAATTCCACAGGTTACAATGGCATGCACCATCTGCTAGCCATCATAATGCCGTGCAGCATCAGTTCAATATATAACAGTACATACCAGATTTAAATGTTTTGACAGCAACAGAGACAATGGTGGAAATGCAGTGTCACATTCATGCTGCAGAACTTGTTATGGCTGTACAGCAAAATCTTTTGCTACTCTATACGACCACCATAATTAACATGAGTAAAACAGAGAACAGCATACACCAGTGTTTGTTTACATCTCTCATGATGACTGCGTATGCTCCATGTCTTCTTCTCTGGTTTTGGTGTATGTCTGTAGCGGCATCACAGTGCCAGTGTTTTTCGTTTGGACAGAGACATTACTTTTAACAAAGCTGTCTTTGCAGAGAACATTTTGTAAACATGTTTCCAAAGTTTGTGGTTCTATAATAGATTGATGTTAGATTTTTACTTTTGCAGTTAATGTTGAAGCCTTAAAGGAGCACTCCGTCATGTTTTATGCTTTCATGTCTTACCGCACTCCCAAGTCCATGACAAGCAGGTAGACACCATTCTTTTGATTCGGTGTCCAGTACCAAGAAAAGACGGCCAAAGCTCTCCCAGCACTAGTTAGCTTAGCTCAAACGCTGGGAGTATACAGGCAATGCTTGAGCCTGCCTCTACCTACAGTCATCAGATAACTCTAGACAGTCCTAGGTGCTTGTATATTTTTTTATTGACATTTGATGTTACGTTATGTATCTTTAGACTAAGATTAGCAATTTGTGCATTTTTTTAAAGAATTACTTGCAAAACTAAGCTGCATGGTCTATGTACAAAGTACCACAGAAGTGCTTCTCAGTATGTCAACAAAACAAAGCCTCTGTTTACCAGTAGAAGAAGATCGGTACTCAGGACTTTATGAGAGAGGATGAGGATGATTTATCCAGGATTGGCAAAGATCCACAAACTTATTCATTTGAACCAGAATATCCTCTCTCATCACAGGCAGGATTGGTAATCACAGAAAACTAGCATGAATTTCAATGTAGCGTCTCCTAAGAACTTTGTCGAGTTTGAGCTAAGCTAATTAGCAGTTGCCGATCGGTCTCTTCCTTATTACTGGATGCACAGTTAAAAGAATGACATCTACACACTTGTCATGGACACAGGAGTTGGGTAAGACATGAAAACAACAAACATGTTGGAGTGTTCCTTTGAGACTTGAAAGTTAGGTTCATTAGTAATGATTATCAAGATCAACAAAACAATGATTTTTCATTAATTTTTGTCCTCCACAGAACTTACTGTCAGCAATGATCTCAGAACTCAGTGATAAATCCCATAAGCCTTTTGTCGAGGGTGCCAGTGTGATACTAACTTCCTAGTTGACCCTGAAACATCTGTTATCCCTGCACCACACTTTGACTTTTAAGCATTTATGTGAGATTCAAACATGCAGATGAAAACTGCAATGAAACAAAAAGAGATGACCTACTTTACAAGACACATGTCAGATTGTCAAGTTGTCAAAGGAATTAAAATACATTAGCACTAAGTTTACCACTGTATGTAAAACCTCAGTTTAAAAATGAAAAACTAGATGCCCCAAGTTATTTCTAAAATTTGAACTAAAAGTACAAAAAAATGAAATAAGCTCAAAGCTGGTTTTATTAACCGACAATTCTACTGTAAATTCAAGAAAATACAGAAAAGAGTCCTCATTTTCTGTTGTAGCTTAGAGGTTTCTCATGAATACCCCCAAAGTGCAAGTATATTTAACAGAAAATAAATAAATAAATAAATAAACCACCACTTTAAAAAAAAAAAAAACTGAACTAACACACAAACAAAC
The DNA here is from genome assembly GCA_036419115.1 of Scarus forsteni. NCBI lineage: Eukaryota > Metazoa > Chordata > Actinopteri > Labriformes > Labridae > Scarus > Scarus forsteni. Next base: position 490,943 of record JAZDUH010000136.1, read on the forward strand.
AACTGGAAAAAGTTCATTTGAAATAATAATAGATTGATTAATGAAAGCCAATTACTGTTTTAATTCTGATAACTTATTATTGCTTAATGTTAAGAAATTCTCAAATTCTTTTTTTCACCTGTTGAAAACATTTCTGAGTATCACATCTGACCTGTCCTTTAAGGTGTGGGCTCTGGGCAGTGGTCGGGAGCACGTGATGGACTCCATCTCTCAGTGTGAGCAGGAGGTGAAGAGGAGAGGGGGACAAGAGCAGCACGCTCCCTGGCGTCTCTTCTTCCGTAAGGAGATCTTCACTCCATGGCACGACTGTGAGGAGGACAAAATCAGCACAGACCTCATCTACAAACAGATCATCCATGGCCTGAAGTTAGGAGAGTACCAGAATCAAAAGGTAGAACTATTTATATTTACAGATCACAAATTCTTCATGTCATATCAGTGGACTTCTATTTCACAGTTTTTCAACTTTACAGGAGAATGAGTATGTTGAACTTGCTGCCAAACATCTGTATGTCCTGCACGGCTCAGGCAGCAATCCAGAACATGTAAAGGAAGCCGTTCAGGAGATCGTCAAAAACTCGCTGCTGGAGGCGAAATCTGAGGCAAAGTGGGTGCAGATGGTCAGCCAAGCTCACGCTCAGGTCAGTCACTTAAAACTCAACAGAAACACTCAACAACAGTCATCAGTTGGTCTAATGCTCTTGTCTGATTTCTCAAATCACACCAGGGTGCATACCTGACTTCAAGACAAGCGACAGATTCAGTGAAGGCAGAGCTGGTTGACTATGCTCGTGAGAAATGGCCCATGTTCTTCTCAAGGTTCTTTGAGATGTTCAAACTGTCGGGTAAGAATCTGTTCGTCTTTGTAACCTACCTGCTGTTCTCAACATTTAAGTATGACTGCTGGAATTCAGCAGTATTAACAATCACTGCCTTTTCAATGAAGTGAAATATTGATATTGTGCCTAAAATGGGCATTTATGGAAATATCATGTTACTTACTGGTGCTTAGAAGGTGGGCTGGGCTTTAGGCAGTGGCGACTTAAAACGCAGGGAAAATAAACTAGAAGAAAAAGCAGCAGAGAAAAAGGCAAATTATATCAGAAGATATGACTTTACCTTAACTATCCATCCATTCTTTATCCATGCTATTTTTCCTTTATGGGGTGGCAGGGGGCTTGAGCCTATCCCCACTGACATTGGGCAAGATGTTCACCTTGTCTCCAACTGATCAAAAGGCCACACCCAGCCAGACAACCATTCACACAAGAGGAGAACATGCAAACTCCATATATAAAGGCCCTGACAACACAAGGTTCAAACCAGCAACCTTCTTGTTGTGAGGGACGTACTCTACCTCCAGCATCTGCTCATCAATCCTTTGCCTCTTTTGGCTTCAAAAGTCCCCATCTCAGACGAGGCTAAGCTAAACTGTTGAAAGAGCGAGGCAATCCTTTGGTCGCCAAACACTCAGAGTGACAACCTTGCCAGGCTGTTCACATGTGATAACAAGACAACTGGAGCAGACTTCAATTCCACATGTCTCTTACCTTGGGCTGCAACATGCCCCGGATGCAACAGCACATCAGGCAAACTGTGAGCCATGTGCGTGGGTTACAGAAGAAGGCGAGCACACCAAGCTAGTTTGTTTGTAACCACACATCCCGCATCAGGGACAATCAAAAAAAACAGCCAGAGACACCAGGTGCCACCCTTAGCTGGGGAGAGCAACTCAACTCAGAGCCAAAGTTAGTGACTCAGATGGACTCAGAGCATGCCTGAGGGAGGAGCAAGAAGACTCAGGAGAATCTTTTTGCTCTGCTTTCGTTCACCTCTAGTTCACCGCTGATAAAGATGATGAGGATTGTGTGTAGCCATTCATAGTTTCTCTGGCTGCACATCCAGCCGCAGAGGGTGGTGTTGGCAGTGCCCCCCCAAAAGACATCTGCTACCACAGATCTGTAAACAAAAGAATGTTCCAGCTGGCATGTTCGAAGCCCCCAGAACAGAATAAAAGAACAGGATCAAACCTGCAGCGTAAGCTAAGTCAGCTAAGTCCCACGAGCACACAGCAGTGCCCATTGCCCAAAATAAAAGTCCACGCTTGCTCAGCACCACAGATGGGCATGACGACCCCTCCAGAGGTATGCCAATGTATTCCATGGGAATGTCAAGCAAATGTGGGATCCATGGGCACTGCAATGGCGCGGCCCAGCATGCAGCGCCATCTTGGTGTGGCAGCTGCACCACCGGGCCCCCTTGTGCACTAAACTCGACAGTAGCGTGCGTGCCTTGTGGCAAATTGTGTAGTAAAGACTCCAATTTGCCAACACTCTGCCCTTTTTCAATGGGATGTTCCTGTCCTTTGCACAGGGAGAAAAAGGTGGTCCCTGCCAAACACATATCAATCAATACACCAGCCACTTTATTAGGTACGGCTTTCTAATTTCTCTATCCATCTGTTGCAGCTGGTCAGTCATCTTGACTGTAAATCTGTTGCCCTTAGTGTAGCCATAAAAGCTCCTGATAGCTTTATGTTCTTTGGGATTGTCAGTCTATTCATTCATCACATTCATGTGAAGGCGCCGCCTTGAGGGAGAATATCCAAATCTAACACAAACGTCCTCTTGTTCCTAAAAATGAACTGTTGAGGTTTTTTATGGTCAGAGGTCTAGAGCAACCATGACCTCACGTTTATCATGTTATCTTCAGAGTGTGAAATCTCTGCAATGCCTGGAGGGAATGTGATTTATGATTGGCCCACTCTACACAAGTTGGTGTCAAACTGAATACACAAAACTATGTACTGATGAGAACACTATTTAAAGGGTATACAGACTCAAACACTGCTGATGAGAAGGAGTGAGTGTGTGGGATGTAAACAACAACATCTCTGTGTCTACGAAAAGGAAAAAAACCTGGTGCAAGTCAGTAAACTCAAAGTAGCACAGTCTTAGCTCTGAACTAAGAGCCAGATCCACTAAAGGTTTGAGTGTAAAAAAACACATGCCAACTTGATAGCGCACGCATAGTTGATCTACTAACAGGGTGCACTGAGGATTGTGTCAGTCAATGAGCAAAATAGCACACACATTCCATTGAGTGTGTTTGCTCTCATGAATATACAGAATACATGCAGATGATCAAAACGTGCAAAGTACTGGGAGGAGGATTTCCAAATTATTATGCAGAGGGCTGCGGTCATTGTGGCGAGAAACCAATGTCCCATAATCATTTTTTTTTAATGACTGAGTTTTTGATAGAAAGCAAAAAGACTTGGAGGCTGTCAGTCATTAAAATGGACTGGAAAAAAAGGGACAATTCAGTGTACCATCATACTCATGCAGACACTAGTGTGAAGTAAACCCTCTCTGTTTGCACTGTAATACATCGTGGAGGAGGTCATTTAACCTGTGTACAATAAAACAAAGAACCTTCATAGTCATAATCACTGCATTTTCTCACTCAGAGCTGACTGCATCACACTCTCTATGCACTGACAATGAGTTTAGGAGCTGTCAGTGTGATGCAGTCAGTGCGTAAAAGGCAAAAGTACCCACTCAGCCTGTGTGTGTAACTGTAAAACTGCTCTTCACATGAGAGGTTATTGGTGATGAAGCTGTGTAACTATGTAAATGCTGTTATTTAGGTTATGTTTAATTGCAATAAGTAAAGGAAAATTAAAAATAATTGCTAAAAATATATGGCATGAGGGAAAATTGATGACCTTATCTGTCAAAATTGCAGACAACAAAAGAAAAAATAATGAAAGTGGGTTTGTTTGTCTCTAATAACTTCAAACTTCCATGGTGACAGCATACACAAAATCCTTATTTAAAGAGGTGGTCCCAACACTTTTGTGCCTGTTATCAATAGTGCATGCAGTGATAGTAGATCACCCGTAACAAGCCCAACAATGCCACATGCAGGTGTTTAGGTTGCACACACAATTGAGAACCCATTATTTGGGATCTAAGTAGATCAGGCACTAAGCGTTTCATCCACTCATTCATCCATCCATCCACCATCTCGACCATTTCAGGGCTGCAGGGCTTGAGCCTATAGCAGCTCAGACTGGTGGAGAGGCAGGGTATATCTGCCTATCACAGGGCCACACAAAGAGAAAGAGATAACCATTTACCCTCACCTCTCCCTACTATGGGCAATTTATAGACGCAGATTAACCCAAGAAGCTCACAACCATTGTAGGTTGGAGCTTGGCAAGATGGATCAGCAAACTCAACAGAGAAAGGCCCTAACAATGGGTCCAAACCAGCAACCTTCTTGCTGTGAAAAATTGTCACTGCCACTGTGCAGACCTGGGTTTACTATTATTTATCTACTTAATTAGTATGAATAAAATAAATTATGATCATGGTGTTTTTCAGGACCTGCATTGCCAAAGAACAAATTCATTGTGGCCATAAACTGGACTGGAATCACCTTCCTTGATGAGAGAGAGAGGAGGCTGCTGGAGCTTTCTTACCCCGAGGTCACTGGAGTCAACACCATCAGGTAGAGATAAGAGAGGGAAAAGGAAAACAAAGACTCTCATTGAGATGAAGGGTGCTTGATTTTTGACTCTGCTGTGTTGCTCATACAGGGAGGGCAAATCATCAGGTCAAGCAGTGAGTCTACTGACTCTGAAGGGAGACTTCACTTTGACCGGGACTGCAGCCGGGGACATGGCAGAGTTGATCACCATGTTCCTCAGCGGACTAACAGAGAGATCAGTGTATGCTGTGACTTTAAGAGAATCCTTAAAAGGTCAGAGGACTTCTGTGTCTCATATTTTATCTCTGATTTCTCTGTTGCTGTCATGTCTGTAGCTAACTTCTCAAATGTTTCTCCTTTCTTATCTTCAGATGACTCAACACTGCTCAGCTACAAGAAAGGAGAGCTCATAATAATAATCAAAGATGAAGATTCTCCTCTGCAGCGCGGCTGGATTCAGGGCCGAAATGACAGCACTAAAAGAACAGGAGCCGTCCCAATTGATGATATTGTCATCCTGCCCACACTCAGCAAACCCTCAAACGAGGTCATGGTGAGTAGACACCAGAATGAGGGATGCACCAAACTCTTCCTTCTGCTACTGCTATACAGATCTTCCAAAACTTTCAGTTTGTTTATCCATTGCTTATATTGTGTGATGTAAGTAAGCACAATTTAGACAGACAAAAAGCGTTGTGCTAAATAATAAAAGGTATTATAATGAACTTTACTATGTTGGGATGTAGGGCTTATGTATCCCTCCACCATCAGCTGGTCAGTTTGTTAGAGGAAACAAACACTAACTTCCGTAAAACTGAACTGAAAGTGACAGATTTTGACTTACAATGATGACCGTAACTTGTGGGTAGGAGAGGACATCTTTAGGAACACAAAGGAGAACTTTCGCAAATGGAGTCACAGGTAGAGAAGGGATGGAGAACAGAAGAGCAGGCCAGATCACAGGTTACCTGATGGTGCAGATAGAACTGGGAGCTTGTGTCCACAAACTCAGAGGCCCAATTCTGTCACTAACGGGACTTTAAGACTTCAAACTGCTGTCATGTGCTGTAGTCCTGATCAGTAAAATAGGTACTGCAAACACAACGCCGTGTCTCTACTGAGGGTTGAGCCCTGGTGTCCATATTTTAAAAAACAAAACCAAAGCTCACTTAAATCAACTTGTGGTCCAGTAACCACTGTGAAAACTGATCATTACTTTTGTTATGCCTACTATTTATTGGTGTAAGTTAAATGTACCTCATTATCAGACTGTTCCTCTGTGAACTGCAGACACTAGAGTATTAACCATGGATGTATTTTAAGAACTGGATAGCGTGGCTCCGCCTTCTACCATGTAATGGCTTTGAAGCCAGAATATCCCCCGTCAGGGCGCCGCCATTGTGCAGCCAGTGGAGAATCTGGACCATATCTGGACACAGCTGTTGTAAACGGTCGCAAAACTCTGCAGCATACAGCGTACACAATCATTGTGTAACTGCCGTAAACCGTGGTTATTTTTTAAACTCTAATAACTGATGAAAAAGAAACTTTTCAGAAAAAAGAGGACTTGGAAAAAACACAGCCCAATAATACTTTCATATCACCACAGCATACGGATGGGAGAAATATTTCTACGAGGTGTATTAATTTTTTGAAGTTTCACTACGGCCTGTTTAGATGAATGGGGGAGACGGAGAGTTGACCTATACTGCAGCCAGTCACCAGGGGGAGCAGTTTTTGCGGCGGCTTCACAAAAGCCCAGTGACATGGTGTCCATGTTTTTTTACAGTCTATGGTATTAACAAAACTTGATTTTAGATAAGAAACACAAATTCCAATCTAAAGACCATGTGCTTAAATTTTTAAAAAGCTGCTGAATAGTAGGAGCCTCTCTCATCAAACCTCACCCAGCTTTAAGAGTTATCATTCATTGAAACGGTGTGGCATTCAGTTATTTGTTTCTTTCAGAACCTCCTTAACCTCTCACCAAACCAAAGAAAAAATGTCCTTCAAGCCACCATGAAGGAGACAGGAACTGTGGGGAGAATAGCTCCTTATACTCTGAAAGAATACGCAGTGGAGTTCTTCAGGTACTACACATTACACTAATATAAAAAAGCACTGTATTTCTTGCTACAAATGAAAAGCTCTGTCCTTATTTTTGTTTAAATCTTACAGGCAGCCGACTAAGGATGTGAACCGTCAAGTGATTTCCAGAGATTCTGCTCCTGAGAGGCTGTGGGCCAACTCCAGAGAGCCCATCAGACAACCTCTCCACAAGAAACTGATCGGGACCCAAGAGCTGAGCCATAAAGCCTGCCTGGCCTTCACTGATATCCTTTAACCAGCATAAACTGAAGACAGAGTAAACTTACCATTATGTTTTACCAACAACAATATTGTGTTTTATTCACCACTGAATGTATATCGACATGAACACAGTACTCTTCAGCTGTACAAAATTAAAGTTATAATACTCCCAAATAACTAGTTCAGCTATTTTCTCCTCTCAGTTGGCTGCCATTGGCATCAGGTAGAATCTGTTTTATTTACAAATTTATGAGAATGATATTTTGAAAAAGGTTATTCCGCCTTGACGTTTGTGCACCGATCCTGAAGTATATGGGAGATTATCCCACCAAGCAGATGCAGAGTGCTTTGGAGCTCACAGACCAAATCTTTGGACCTCCCACCAAACATGAAGAGCTTAGAGATGAAATCTACTGCCAGATCATAAAACAGATGACCAGCAACAGCAACAGGTGCGCTAATTCTGTAACACGAGACCATTTCACTGGGGCTAGGTCCACGTGTAGGCAGGTACTTTTGGAACTGATGTTTTCCTCTACCATTTTCAAAAATAATCTGTCCACACAAGTGGAGTTTTAAAACCATCTCTGCTGAACATGATCTCTCTATTCTGTCTGAGATGCTTGTGTCCGTTTAGGGCTCTCTTGCCCACATGAGTCCACTGTGATAGGTCATCCAGTCTACAATTTGGTTATTGGTCTGTTCAGCGTTGCCCTGCAACATGTTGTCAACAGCTCAGATACACTGTTACAATAGTGGGATGTCACACTGGTAGGTTTGTTTGACAAAGCTGAGGGAACGAGTCGCTTTAGCCATCTCTTAGCTTGAAAAGTGGGAGAGAGGGAGAAGTCCTGTTACTGCCAATTTTTTTTCTTATTTGTAGAAGTAATATTTTACTTGGAGGAGACATGTATTATGTGTACTAAACTCAAAAAGCATATTTTTGGCACATAAAAAATCCAGAAACTCAACACAACATCTCAGAAAGAGAGAATACAGGTGGATCAGGTGTACTCAGTATGTGAATCAAACATGATTATGAATCAAACATGTATTTAATGACAAAATTTATGTGTCTTTTTTTTCTAACATTTGTCCACCCCCCCAGGTTCAGCATCGAGCAGGGCTGGCAGCTGATGTGGCTCTGCTGTGGCCTGTTCCCTCCCAGTCAGCCTCTCCTGAAACACGTTCAAAAATTTTTGGAGTCTCGCCGCAGAGAGCAGCTCGCCTCTGACTGTCAGCAGCGTCTGCAGAGTTCACTGAGGTTTACACAACACTTATACATGCCATTTACACACTGCCCTGTATACAAGGTTTCAAAGACAAGTGTATGGACTGTGTCGCAGCATCAGCTTGATATAAATCACAGCATCTGGAAAATTATTCAAAAATAGCATCACACTAAACTGAGGCTGTTCTCACACTTGCACCCCTGAAAACTTCTTGAAAGTTCAGGAGATCAGCAGCTGATATCCTGAGGTGGTTGTTCACACATGTACCTCAGGTGGTCTGGGGGAGACTCTGAGGAGGCAATACAGGACTTACATGGCTGATGAGTGAGTACTGGACAAAGCAGCAGTCCCATGATGCTACATTTTCTACACTTAATACACTGTTATAGCTTTACCCAGGGCTATTCCTTATCAACATTGTCTCTGAATTTGAAGATTATTACCTTTCAAAAAAATCAGTGGCTCCAAATGGAAATTTTTAAGTCCACTCTTAAATGTAGAGTCTCTGAATCTTGATTTTTATGTGACCCTAAAGAAGAGGAGCCTGATAACTGCAGGCTTTACCTCCCATACAACTTATACAGACCAAAGCTGAACCAAGCAGTTCAGTCCAGGTTGGTACAGTGCACAATTACAGGCTATTCTGCTGTAAAAGGAGAAAAGGTGTCCAAAATACAACGCTTTAAAGGGATGCTCGAGGGTGCCAAACTGACCCCAAATGGTGGAGCCAAAAACGCTGTGGTCTGTTGACTGGTCACAAAAACTGTACATTCCAATGTAGCAGCAGCAAAGAGGAAAACACATACATGTTTGCGCTGTTCATCTGATTCATTCACTTGTTACTAAGCTTCAAGCTACAACAGCTGTGAGCATCCAAACGAGATAGGCCCAATCAGCATCCTTCGGAACAGAAAGAGGAATTAGTAATGATTGAGATGACAACAGGAAGTGACTGCTGTTACAGCGATTAGCATAGATGCTAACAGCTTAATTTGCATTGTAATCAGATATGGACTACATTTCTTTATTTAATGAAAAGCAAATGATAACACTGCAAACTTCTTTTTTAAAAAGATATTATCACTCCACTTCTGGAAGTTTTTGCAGAGAGTTTGTTCTACAATGTACTTCGTGTTTTTTCTTTAAACAGCAACAGTTGCAGTTTCTACTTCAATATTTGACTGGCCTGTAAATAATGTAATGGACGTGCAATCATTCAATCACTTGCCAGATGTGCTTCTGAAAGACTTTTCTATCCCCAAAACCTTTGTATGGGCTTTTTCCTAGTGAAACACACTGAGCTGTCACATTGACCTGGTTTGTCAGGTTAATGTGACAGCAGCTAATATGTAAAAACACACCCAAATGTTCAATTGAGCTGAGGGTTTAGGGTTTTGTTCACTGTAAAAAATGTTAACAAACAACAGAGTGTTGAAACTCCTGCATTGTTACTCTTTGTAGCTGCATCATGCTCTATATCACTCTGACACATCCTGCTTCTCTCAGCTCACATCCCCTCTCAAGTGGAGGTACACCTGGCAGTGGAAATGCAAACAAGATCAGGGTTTACTGCTCTAAGGCCCCATTTAAATGACAACATTGTCACAAAAAATGAAAAGGATTTTCCTTGTAAAAGTGCTCTGCGTTCACATGGAGATGGTGTGAAAATGCTTGTTTGCACATAACCACAACAACAACTGAAAACGCTGCCGGTGGTTGGATGTAGGTTTGTAGAGAAACAGTGATGTTACAGCACGCATATGCTTTCTGATGAAAACAAACTTTTCACAAACGATGCCGAGTGGACACACGAAAACACAGGAGTTTCTCGTCTGGACAACAAATCTGTCTGAATACCTTGGTCCACATAACAAACCGAGTACAGTAAGCAGCACACATGTCAAAGCTGTTGTTGTTGTTCCTATGGTGCGCGTGCAACCTTCATCTGAAAGAGAACTGCACATGCTCTGCACATCATCTCTCAGTTTTCTGCCTTTTTCGTTGTTGTGTAAACGAGGTCTAAACTGTGCTGAACCAAACTAGACCACTTAATAGAAACACAGCTTAAGGTTACCACAACCAGGCCTGCATTACAGGAGCAAAATGCCCTAGAAGGGCAATACAACACTACAAGTGCTTGGACTGATGCTGTAAAGCAGTACACACTTCTCACAATATGACAGCAGCTCACTGCCAAACTTAAGAGTACTATGAAGCAGCAGGAAAGCTGAAAGGCCATTTTCACTTTTAAAAGTTCCTCCTTTGTTTGACATTGCAATTGACATTGAAATTATTTTCTCAGGTCAAAAAGTGCATCATTTTCTTTTCATGTAATAAAAGTTCACATCATTCTGGATTTGATCTCCTTGTGTAGGTCAGATCCCAGGAAGCTGCCACCACATCAGGTAGAGGTGGATGCCATCCAACAAAACAGCCCTCAAATCTTCCACAAAATTCACTTCCCCAATGACTCAGAGGAGGTAAACATGCAGAACTCCTTTCTCCCTGCAGTTAAATATGTGCTGGGGTGCTTCCTAGTGACACCACTGATTGTGTCATTTCTGTTTATTTCCTCTTGTAGGTATTTGAAGTTTCAACAAACACAAGGATTAGAGATCTCATCCAGAGCATCAGCAAAAAGCTCATGCTCGCCTCAGGAGATGGATTCAGCATTTTTGTCAAAACACCTGACAAGGTTAGTCCAACGTTCCTCAGATTGTGCACATACGCCACACTTATTTACTATTAGTATTAGTATTTAGTATTTTTACTTATTAATGCAAAACTTAAGTTTGTGCACATGTTTTTATTTTTGATGATGTGCTTTTGACAGGATATCTGGTAATAATGGTATATCATAATTTTCATTGCATTTGCAATTTTTCCTTTGTTTCTTTGGCTTTGTTGTTTCAAAGAAGCCTAAACTACATTCTTAACAGTTTTAAATTATTAATAATCAAAAAAAGTCTACCTACCAGCCTCAGTGTTAGCGATTAGAGTCTGTCTGCCTCTGTTTGCCTGTTAAGGCTACAGAAAGTGTTTCTATAGTCATGACACATGCTGCAGACTTTCAGTCATCTAAGGCAGATTCTCCAAAACTGTTTTTCTTCTATCAGCAGAACCTTGTCCTGCTGCTTGTCAATGCTCCAACCTAATTTGCAGTCCATTCGTGTCATGGACAGACCACTGTTACTGTTAAGTCACATGCAGCTCAACCTAGAGAGCTTTTGTCTAATTTTAAGTGACTTCAAGATGTCACTTTATCATCACTTTAATCATTGTTGAAAATGTAACATAAAAAGCCCTTGTTTTGGCTGTGGTGATTGGTCGGTTCAGGGCGATCAAAAAGCTCTGAATTTGGTTTAAAACTCTGATGCTAACAGCTTCAGTGGCATTATTTATCATACCTGGACTGCAATTCTTTAACACAGAAAAAACAAATAGCACCACAACAAACTTTTCTATGTAAAGGATCTTTTTGCTCCACCCCTAACATGTTTTTACAAGAGTTTCATTTACACAGTGGCTTATTCTCTGTCCTTTAGACCCCCGCAGTAGTGTCCACCTACTTCATTATCTGATCCCATTCCCAAAGAGTTTGTATGAGTTCTTTCCCAGATAGATCAATGAAATATATTGAGTGGCCCATCAATTACATCAGGTGAAGTTACAGTATACATGTAGAGCAAAATTGGCACCCAGCAGCCCCTCAGCAGAGCCTTTAGAGGATTAATTTCCCTCCATGCACAGACTCGATGAGACTTTTTGTGGGTGTTCCCACTGAATCAGACTGTGTCTCTGTCTTCACCAGAAAATGGATTATGTTTTATATGTTTTTTATGCAACATTTCGGTCAAGACCATTTTTGAGCAAATGTATAACAATTGCTTGAAAATGGTCTTTGACCGAAACACTGCAATAAATTTTATATTCTGAAGTTTGCTAGTGTGCAGGATTTTATCTTCATATTAAAATATAGAAATATACAGACGCATTTTAATTTTTAGGGCTCCTGCTGCACTCCTACTGCACTCTGACATAACTCTGTACATGTGTTTATTTTTCAGCTTCTAAGTTTGAACGACACAGACTACTTCTTTGATAGTCTGAGACAAATCACAGACTGGTCCAAGAGAGCCAAGAGGATCAGAGATGGTAAGTCCTTAAGTTCTTATCTTTTCCTTTAAGGGACCTTTTAGAACCTCTTTCTCATTTGAGTTTGATTTTGTGTTTTATAGCTGGGCCTATGAACATACAGTACATCGTGTTCTTCATGAGGAAGCTGTGGTTTAATGTGGTTCCAGGCAGAGACGTTGAGGCCGATCTTATCTTCCATTTCCCTCAGGTAGATTTGCAACTCAGCCACCATTAAGATTTACATTCTGATTTGTTTATCCACTCAATGTGTGCAGTCCGTCACTTTGAAGAAGAGTCCTAACACCTCAGGTCTCGTGATTACTCATGATTACGGAATGATACAGATTTGTAAGCCTTCCTTCCATCAGAAGTCTTAATGAAATCACTTTATTTATATTTTAGGAGCTTCCAAAGTACCTAAGAGGATATCATGTTTGCACCAAAGAGGAAATGATCCACCTTGCAACTCTGCTCTTCAGAATTAAAGTCAACAATGACAAAACTCAGCTGGTGGCAATTCCTAGGATGCTGAAAGACCTGGTGCCTGCAGACCAACAGAAGGCCCTGTCTGAAAATGAGTGGAAGAAGGTATGATCGTTTTTTTAGACATTATTTTATTTTAACTCAAATCTGTTAACTAATTGGGAGCTTAGAGAGGAGTTGTTCAGTATACCTTGGTCTTCTGACCTTGCGCAGCAGCTGGATTAGTTTGAATAAACGTCTGTGAATCAGGCAGATCCATGCTGTCAAGCTTCAATCTATAGCAACTGTGTGAGCCCAAAGTGGCACAGCCCAGGAGGAGGTTGAAGCTACAAGCAAGAAAACAGCAGGAAGTGGCTTGTACAAAGATTAGCATAGATGCTAACAGCCTTCGTGGTTCTTTCATCAGATCTGGACCACATTTCTTTATTAAATGAAAAACAAACAGCAACTGTACAAACTTCTCTCTATTGAAAGGATAATTTTGGTCACACGTTTCAACAAGAGTTTAATTTATGTATTGGTAATTGTGTAAAGTAATTTAGCAGTAGTGCCTGCCTACTACATTATCTAGTATTGTGAATCTTTGCAGTCATAAATGTAAAACAACTTATAGTAGCATCAGAGGGAAAAAAGCAAAGGGATTAACTATATAATTTAAAACAGGTTCAATGCATCAGAAAGCTGCTTTCATCTTACAAGCACAGATATCAACTACCACACACGCTGAAACTCATCAAGCACATATTCAACAAACTTGCAAAAAGTCTAGACCCACGAGAATACTCTTGCTGCTACACAAACTCTTTCAATTATCCCCACAGGCTCTGTTTTCTTTAAGAGTGCATGGCTGTGTACCTGCTCAGCCTCACTACGCCCATGCAGTGAGAAGACATTTATCCGTCCTGTCCTCTTCACCTTCAGTGTCTTTCCTGCAGCCAAACTCATGACTTTTTTCTGACAAAACCTCATAATCACAGTTTAAGAGTGATGAAAAAGTGCATAAATATTTTGGAAATATAAAGTTTATCCAGACCTAAGCCAACTCATGTCGTGTGTCCCTCTGCTAAATCGCTCCGCCGTAGTTAGCTAGCGTACTCAGACACTGTTTTACACTAGCGGAGGGATACATGACACAAGTTAGCTAGGTCCAGATAAACTTTAGATTTCTGAAATGGTAATGCACTTAAAAACAATCATATGTAGCGTACTCTTAAATTGTGGTATTACTTTTTGATTTGAGTTCTTGTAGGCAGAGAAAATACCCTTTGTATTTGGTACGGTACTTTCCTGTTAGCGCCTATTTTTTCATCTCCGACGGTTACACACTGTGGCTTACTGGTGGAGAAGAGAGAGCTTTCTACCGTATCTAATGTCCTTAGTGACCATATGGAGCTCATACAGCACCACTTCAAAAATACTGAACTATCCCTTTAAGTAAATAAGAACTTGAGTAAAAATATGCACATACAAAAGAACAGTCATTTTCATTATAAAAAATCAGCTTTCTATCTCCTGAAAAATCTTCAAATCATAATTTCAATAAATACACACCATTATGTTAAAGCAAATACAAATTAATGTTATTTTTAATGCAGTTTTCTGGGTCTTTTTTTCAGCTTTGGATTAATACAAAGCTGTTGCTCACATCAGTTATTATGATGGAAGGATATGCCTGTAGTACTTAAGTGCTTTTACTCAAAGGATAAGCTGTGAGAGTGCACCAGTGGCTAAATGATGTTATTTTGTACAAAAATGGAGCTCTATGCCACAGAAAAATCTGATTTATCAGGGTGTCTCATGTTTGTGTTGATCTATTGATGGACTTCTCAACAATGAGGAACATCTAGCATAGAGGCAGCCTTATCCTTAACATCTCTTTTATGAACAAACCCCCATTGTACCATCTCTGTGATCCTGTCTCTGATCTCTGACAGCATCCCCTGAGGCTGAGAGGGCGTTGAAAATCATTAACCTCATTAACAGCCTGCTAATGCTCCTGCAGAACCAGAGCTTTGCATCATGCTCTGATTTATATATTTTTTCTCATTTTCAGACTATAACGGCCTCTTTTAACAAACAAGCCGGTATGACTGTTGATGAAGCTAAGGTGGCTTTCCTGAAGGCAATGTACCGCTGGCCCACGTTTGGATGTGCATTCTTCGAAGTAAAGGTGAGAGCTTCTGGTCAAACACACAAAATATTCAAACCTATTATTTAACTTCCTGTTGTAGGAACTTCTGCTTGTTTCTTTGGGTATAAATGCACACTGATGAGTGTGCATACTGGCTCCTAACATCTTTGTTCTGTTAGAACTCTTTTATTCTCAAAAGCACTGAAACTCATCCCGTGTGTACTGCATAAAAAACCTAAGCAGAGTTTCAGATGTTTGTTAATCTTTTCAATGCATCCTCTTCATATCATAAGCACTCAGATGCCAAACTTCAGACCAGTCCTTCAGCAGGGTACACACATAAAGATTATTGACCAGTGAGCATAAATGCCAGATTATGTTATGTCTTGTAAGATTATCCTGAGGACTGAGGTGTTCAATTTGATTTTGTCCTGATAATCAGCTCCAAACCAGACTGACAGTTGTAAATATAAAATTTGATCCATATTAAAAATCTTTATGTGTGTAGGGAAAGTCGATGAGTCCTGAGTCTGTGAATTGTGACGTGGAACAAAATGTAGACAATCAAGAAACAAGCTAACCGAGGATCAAGGAAGCAGGCGTAAATAAAAACAAGTATGGCCGACCTGAAACATAAAGTTGAATGGACCTCAGAAATGAAGGACCAACACACGTGTTCATGCCCTCTCTAGGTTTTTTTACATGGTCTTTTTTTAGTTCCTGAATTTTTAGTCAGAAACAGTCCCAAGACCATCATCATTCCTTTAGTTGTTGCTGTGTTTCTCCTTCTTTGTTTTTGTTAGATAACATTTGATCTTGCATGATTTCTGGCTTGGAGGACTAGATTCTAGATCGGTGGTGTAACAGAATCATTAAGTGTGTGGTATGCTGTGTTGAAATTATCAGAATAAACAACACAATATGATCAAAACTGTTCAGTGACTGAATTTTTATCTTCATGTGCAGGGTCTTTAACCCTTTCATACATGAATTATTAAATCAAATTATTCTGCATTTGAACAGTGCAGTAGGCATCATGCACCTATGGTAAAAGTAACTTAGTGGATTTTATTAAATATTCACAAACACGTTTTTGACAAACATGTACTGAGAGTAAATAAAAGAAAAAGTGAAATCTGAAGTGCATGAATTGTTGCTGTTTAATCAAACTATTCACATTTGAAAACATTTAAAAAATAAAACACAAAATGATGTGGACTCTGAATACAGGCATAACATCCAAGTTGCCCTTCTTTGGAAGTTTTGGATTTATGATGCAGTATCTCGATATGGTAAAAATGTGCAAAGAGGATATTTTTATGAAACTTGTGAGAAGATTTGGGAATTCACAACCTGTAAGTTGGACATGATACTGCAACCTAAAGGGTGGACATTTTTTCCAAATATCTGTCTACTGTAGTGGACATCATGCATGAAAGGGTTAACAGATAAAACTCTCTTTAGATGGAGAAAAAATCATGTGTGTACCCTACTTAAGATAGGAACAGACATGCATTGCGACTAATTACTCCTCAGCTTAGAGAAACACAAATCCAGCCACAAACGGGTTGATAGACATTTATTTATTACCTTGACCAAGGAGGCTGTGATTTTCCCAGCATTTGCTTTTCTATTTGTCTGATAACGAGAAAACTAAAAACTAGGAAGAGATTTTAATGATATTCTCAAGAAAAGAAGAAACAAGGAACAAGTGCTGACCTTATGTTGGAGGATTTGTCAACAGTGTGATTTAGGACAGTTTTCCACTTTTTTTTTTTTTTTTTGTTTACAATATATCAACTGACAGTGTTGGTAATGCCTTGGCAGAGGTTAGTGCTCAACTACCTCTGGTTGAACAATGTGGCTTCAAGATGACAACAAGGTCAGGGTAGACAATCTGAAAGTCATCTGCATTTCATGCCAGAACACTTTGCACCAGACAATAGGGCCCATAGTCAGGATCATCAATGATGAAGCTTTTTCTCATAATGTATAACTTTACTTTTCAGCAAACCTCAGAGCCAAGCTTCCCAGATATTGTGCGAATAGCCATCAGCAAGCAAGGTCTCACCATCTTCAATCCAAAAACCAAGGTAAGGGAAAACTTCTTGAATCATTTATGAACTGCTTATCCATCTCTGTAAAGGTGAACAATCATTTTAAATGGATTTATGGCCTATTGTTAATTTGTATAAATATTTGAGGACCATATGGATAATTTTGAATCAAAACAATCTGTAATTGCTGGAACTAAATCATTTAATGTGTATTTAAAGTGTGTCCACTGGGAGCATTTGTTTTTATCCCTGCCTGGCTGATTGTTTTTCTAAATCTTTAACAGCATGGCAGAAAGGACTCCACAGTGACGGAGTTTTTTCATGGGTTACTTTCTTTATGTAAACCTAAACTTAATATAGCAGTCTCAAACAAAACAATTATTTTGCACCATAAGACACAGATTGTGCTTTCACACATGCACCAAAGTAATTTGCAAAAAAATTGAAGGATCAAACCCTATGACTAAACTTATAATGATGAATTTCAGATTTAATTTTCTCTACCAGTCCCCAAGTCATACTGTGTTAAGTTGTGACAAGATGTGTGAACTCAACAGAAAAAAATTTGACAACAAAAGTGGTGCAGAAAAGAGTCCAGAAATGTGGTTTCACTCTCACCGATTGCATTAAAATTCACAAAAAGTCTTAAAAGTAGGTTTGTGTGTTAACATTATCACAAAAACAGAACATGTAAGTCATGATTTTGTCCTCTACAGAGGTTGTTATCAGCAGTGATCCAAAACATGGTGAAAAATCCCAAAGGCTTTGAATTGGCTTGTAGTCAGGGGAACCAGCATGTCGCCTACTTCTGTGTTGGCCCACAAAAATGTGTCATCCCTGCACCACTCTATTGGAGGGTGTTATGGTGCGTTGCAGTTGTACTCGGAAGTCAGAATTTCCGAGTTCCGAGTAGGAAACTACAACTGGAACGCCCCCTGATGTCAGAATTTCCTACTGAGAACTCGGTGAAACCTCGCCACCCCCAGAGTTGACAACCGAAGATGGATGCCCCCAGTATGAACAGTTATTTAGCTCCTGTAATAATCAATTTATTGCACTTCTGTCTAGTGTGTGTCACTCTAAGTCAGCTGTATGCACAGTATTGTTTGACTTATATTTACAAAAATGCTGCCATAGTGATAACTATATTCTTCATGTGATATTTGTGAACAACAACGCAGGGCGTGCTAACAACAGCCAACAATAGCCTGGTAGATCGGCTTGTTTTTTTCCGACTTCAACTGGAACGCCGATAAGTCGGAAATGACATCACTCCCAGTTCCCAGTTCCGAGGTTAATGGAATGCAGCATTAGTAACATCCCACAGCTAACAACCAAAAAGTGCCATTTACAAATATAAAATATAACCTCATGTGAAGTTAACTGTTTACAGTGTATTCTCTAATCATTTTGTTAGTACAGTAAATACATGTAGCCACAGATTGATTTGATATCTTAGCAAAAAATGTTATGAATGTGTTTTCCCATATTTAGTTTTTGTTACATCATGCCCTGCCTTCTGAGGCCTTTATCGTCTTATACTTTTCTGCAGCTTTTAATCTCTTTTCGTAGTTTTGTTGTTATTATGCTACATTTGTACAAATTCCAAAGAAAACCATAAAAGCATTCTTGAGATATAATGAATCATGATATCAAGTAAACCAATAACATTACTCCATGACAATAACCTTTGACTTAACTTTTTTTTCCATTGACAAACCCTTTTTGTTGTGAAGGATCTCCTGGCGAACCACCCATTCAACCGCATTGCAAACTGGTCGAGTGGAAGCACCTACTTCCACATGACCATCGGCAGTTTAGTCAAAGGAAGCAAGTTTCTGTGTGAAACCTCGCTGGTAAGATTGATACACATGGAAAGTTTCAAGTGTTCCACTTAGTTAATAATTGTCCTTTTTTCACTTCATTCTTCACCTCCTTGTCTCTGTCTTTAAAGGGATACAAGATGGACGATCTAATAACGTCCTACGTCAACTTGTACATCAGAGAGAGTAGAGCACAGCAGACCAGGAACCAGCGCTTCTACATGTGAACACAAGGGCAAAAGTTTGATGTAAAATGTGCCTCTGACTGCAGATTTTACACTTTAGGAATGCAAATCTGCAACACAGAGGCAGAGCTGGAAAACCAGCGGGTAAACAAACCAAAGACACACATGATTTTCGGCGTTTAGGACAGTTGTAGATTTCTGACATTCTATTTAAATGTTTTTTGGCATTGATTTTGGCATGAAAACATGATTCCAAAAAATGCATATTCTTGGCTTTCTAACACTGGAAACACATTTTCTTATGCATTTACTTCACATTTTAGGTAAGGCTCATAATACGAAGATAAATATAAGTGTTTACAACTGCTGACTTGTTTTAAACTGTTTGTCTTGTAACTTGCTTCAACCTTCAAATGATAATAAAAATGAGTAAATCAGTTTGATGTGAAGCTGAAGACTCCTTATAATTCAATGACTGAATGTTTCCTGACTTTTCTTTTCTTTTATATAAATGCTTGGGAAAACTTATCAGCAGAGAGTGAATAAAGCTCATTAAAGTGTTTGTCCTGGTCTGAATCATGGGCAGATTGTCTAACTGTTTCATATTTACCTCTGTTTTGGTCTTTGTTCGCACTCAAATATTACAAGAGTAAATCATTTACTAATATTACACAGATCTGTACAAAAATTCACAAATGCATCCACTTATCTGCAAATGTGCAAAAAAGAAATCAAACAGATCCACAAGAACTTATAAAGACTCAAAAATAAGTAATAATAAATTTAATAAATTCCACAAATGCATGAACAATGAAAAAGAAGAATGAGACCCACAAATGCACATACAGATCTACAAATATGTGCACAGGCCTGCAGATGTATACTCCAATTTGTGAGCTATCAACCAAATGAAATATCACAATTTCTCACACAATAGTCATTTGTGAAGGACTCTGCAAAAGCCAGTCAGAGCTTATAAATAGGGACCTTAACATCACACAATATCCTAAAATCTAAGTATAAATCTAAAAATCTCAATTTCCCTCAGTTACTTAAAAACCGTATTCGATACATGTGGACAAAGACACATAGAAAGTGAGAGTAAAAATCATGTAGGTTGTCATATTTCATTATTTTTCATGAATAATTTTATGTAGAAATCCTTTTAAACCCTTTAACACTGAGTTTTAGGAATTTGTATGTTTCAGTAGCAGCTTTTTCTTTAGGCTCTGGACTATGCAGATATTTTCAAGCTCATTCCAGACCAGCAGACCTCAGCAGGTGACACTGAAACTTGAACTCTCTTAACAACAATGTAAAACCTGACATTATTGTGCTTCACTGAGGCTGATTTTTAGGCTAACATCCATTATTTTATACAACCCCACTTCAAAAATCCTGAAATATCCTATTAATTCTTTGTGGCATAGGTGCTCAGAGATTTTAGTCCATGTTAGCATGATAAAATGTTACCATCTTTAAAATTTAACTATCTCTTTGAGGAAGTTTTGAGGGGGTCCAACCTGGCACAAGCAAGATGAGCCCAGAGCCATTCAAGGGTATCTCTGATTTTTTTGCAGAGGGGTTGCTTGAGGCCCATGGCACTATATGAATGCAGATTAAGGAACCTGTGAGCTTTGTCCTGAAGAGAGATATTCTGGAGGCGGTGGTAGCAGTACATGGTACCACCTAAAGCCTCATTATTAAAGGTTAAAGCTATCAAACCACAATATGCTACAGTAAGATTCATTACAGCGTTCAACTTTTCCTCCACTGTGTTAAGAGCTTCAGTTTGTTGGGCTGTAGGGGTTACATGTCCCTCCACCATCAGCTGATCAGAGAAAACAACAAACACTGACTTCACTAAAGCAAGTAAAGACAAAGTAGGTAGTGTTAGCTTGCCTCTGCCTACAGTCATCAGATAAGCTCTTCAGTAACTCTAAACAGTCCTGTGTGCTTGTTTTTGACCCATTTTTTTCATGTTATTTTACATTATATGTTTCATTTTTCAATGTAATTTTCAAAAGAAATACATACAAAACTAAACTGCAGGGTTCATGCGCAGACCACTGCAGAAATGCTTGTAAGCTAGTCAACAGCTACTGTCGGCAGAGGCAGGCTAATGCTATCCATTAACTCCCAGTGTTTGAGCTAAGCTAATTATCTCTTCCTTGTTATCTTGTTACTGTAAGCACAAAAGGAATGTTGTCTATCTGCTTGTCATGGACTCGGGAGTGAGGCAAGACACGAAAACAAAAAAAAAAGTTGTTGTATCCCTTTAAGCAGTAAAAGTGTACTCTTACCATCAAGTTAAACTTTTGGTTCAGTAATGTTGGTGTCATGTGGAAATCTGCTACAAATGATTTTTGGTGTAACCCCGAAACTGATAAGACACAGCATACAATACTTTTATTAACATAATTTTATTTATATTTTTGGCCTCTAATGCCTGCACTTGAGTGGCAGGAGGAGTCAGAGTTGGAATTAGAGGGAGAGAGAGTGGGGAATGGCATGCAGTACAGAGGGCATGAGTCAGATCTGAACCCAGACACCCTCTTCAGAAACCCCAGCCTTTATGCATGGGGTGTGCAAACTAACTCAAAGGCCACTAACATTACGTTACATATGAAGAGGGTCCATGCACCAAGTCTTTATGGGGGGCATACCGTTTTTATGGGCAGCCCTAGAAGCCTGTGGATGTATCTGCTGCATCTCATTCTCCATCAAAGACTCTTTCAGAGGCTGAGTGTGTTCTTCACCGCAGTCAGAAGAATGATATATTTACGATGGCACACACTTTCACAAGGACGTGTTTTTGTTTCGGGGTTACGAGACGCTCTACAGACAGAGCAGAGACGCCGAACAAAGGCGGGGGGCCGACCCAATTAGCGGTTGGCAGTGAATTAACAGTGTAGTGATCTTAAAGCTTCTCCACAGCCGTGCACTGATAGTGGCTCCATTCAAGTGCACAGAGATGCATTTGCATGTGGATGAAAACAGAGAGGAGAAAGGGCCGATGTGTGCGACACACAGCTGTGATCTCCTCCTATGAAAGAAATATTATCCACCCGCAGCCAGTGGGACCTCTCTGTCCACATCTGTCCGATGGCTATGTGACTGATTATTTTGGGCATTCCAATTCAGGATGCCCCCAGGAGGCAAAGGGCCAACAAGGGCCTCTGTTTGCTCCCAGCGTCCCCCCCCCCCTCACTCCCTGCTCTTGTTTTTCACTCTCTCCTATAGGGAGTGAGGCCCTCTGAAGAACATTCACAAAAGATCATCTCTGAGACTCCAGTCATAAACGTCTGCATCAACAACACACAGTCCATCTCTATCTGTCTATCAGTGGGGGGGTGGGAGTTCACGGTGAAGGCTCAGGGTGCTCCACCGCTGGGTCTTGTTTCCATGGAGTCATACCCGAGGACTCATTGCGGCTAAGGCATGCCATTCTTCTCCCTGCGGCTTAAATGTGCAGCTTATTCTGACTCAGGCTATTGTGGAGCGCACAAGTGGCTCTCTGAGGAGAAGGGGATGCAGAGAGAAAGGGTGGGGTCAGGGTTCAAACGAAAGGCTCCCGTCGGGACTCCCTCCCCTGTTATCAAATTTGTTGAGATACAAAAAGAGCAACAGTCTCATTCCCAAGAACATCTCGAGGAGGAGACAAGAGGTTAGAGGACCAAATTCTTTGAATCAGAGCTTCAGTTCCTCTGCAGCTCAGCGCTCCATCTCCACAGGCTTCAGTCCAGCTCACGCTGCTCCAGCACACGGCTGATCACTGCTCAACAGACTCATTTTCACAAGAGGTCCAGCCTTTAAGAAGCTCCAAGGACCAGGTGAGTCACCCTTGTTTTTCTACACGCTTCTTTATGTTGTAAAAACTTTTAGTTGTTACTTTTTGATCCTTAAACCAACAAACTGTAGAGACTCATCTGGGATTTTTCCATTTCTAGAGCTACATTGATACTTGGAGCTGATAATGTTTGCACTCATCCTAACTCATGTGATAGATTAATGCAGGAGGATATTGTTTTAAATCTGAACATTTCCAACAAAAACATATTTCATAATGTTTAAAGAAAATTCTGAACAACTGCCAAGTGATTGCTCTATGGAGAGGTCGTTTGTGCAAACGTATTTTTTATTTCTGTGAGCCACCATCACTCATGACAGGCGCTCTTACTCAAAGTGTGAATCTGCTGTCACTACTCGAGTATGGAGGTATTCATCACTCAAGGTGGTAACTGTCCTAATGAAGACTCAGTCAGCACAAAGACAAATCCCTGTTCATCAAAGTGTTGATGCTTGAGTATTGCCTCTGAGTGCATCAGACTTTGAGTGACAACTTTTGGTCGACAATGTGTGTTTCTGACAAGGGTGTAGGTTTGATATTGACATTGGTGGGGACATAAAAGTGCACCAAGATGGCACCCTGGAAGTTGATGTGTTTTGTAGTCATGGCTGTTTTTTAATGTCATGAAGAGCTAATCAAACAAACAAGCAAACTACCATATTCAGAAAAAAACTATTGTATCGGTATATACTTTACCTCCAGCCTCTCCTCTTAAATCTCTACTGTCTGTTCCTTGACAAAAATATATTGATGCATGACACATGAACAGCGGGACAGTTTGGGATCAATCAGAAATTCTGATGGAATGGTTACAGTCTGATAAATATATAACCAAAACCAAAAAGGACTACTGATACGTGTATTCCTCAACAATATTAATGTATACAGTCATGTTTTTAATCCAAGGTTTTATTGTATTTTTTTCCCCACAAACTTTTATTGTTGGTCTTAAACAATAATATATGGATAATAAATAAAACGGTCAAAACATGTATCTCTCTGGCATTAAATATAAGCATTTTTTTAGTTATAACGTTGTATTCTATGCTTGTGTTTTATGTTAGGGACCATGTGGTAGTAGCATAAAATTGATAGGGACGTGTCCCGAGCATCCCTACCCAATTCTACGACCCTGGTTTCTAATACAAACATTCATTTATTTTACCTTTGTTCTTTGTCCTTACAAAGGACATGTCTAAAATCATCATTGCATACCTCGAACCATTGCAGCCCTTTCCAAAATTACTACTTTTCTGGAAATAAAAAATCGCTCCACAACTGATTGAATGAATATTGTGCTGTTCTGATAGCTAAGTTATTTCTTGCACTTAAACATGATTACAAGTTTAAAAATCTACTCACAAATATGGAGGCTGCCAAAAGGTCACTGTTTATGCCCCACAGGAACAAAAGTATTTATTTGTTTATTTTTTTATTTATTTGTTTAAGAGTTTATTTAGACAAAGTGGAAACAATCATCTAATGCATAATGTGATGCTGTTGCTTATTTTCAACACTCAAACCTGGATGGACTTTTTTGTGAGGATATAAATAAGTATATTAAACATGATCATTTAAATGCCCAGAGCACATACTGACTTGTCTTAAGCCACTCAAGCGTGCCCTGCCCGTTTGAGAACCACTGCAAAAAATGTTTGGTTTTTTTCGGCATTGTTTTTATAATTTAACCAGTTTTTGCCACGGCAAATGTTCCACCCATTGACTCTATATGGGTGCAACTCATTTATGTGCCTTTTTAATCCACCTGTTATTGTGCAGCACTCTGTAAAGTCTGTTCTTGTTGGTCTTTAAATATACTTTAGAAACTCTTTTTCATACACTGAGAAAAATCATTTGGTTCACCACTAAAATCAACTTCATTTTCATATGATGGAGGTAAAGTCTTTTTTTCTAACTTGACTTAATCAGATGGGTTTAATACTTGTTTAAAAAAAATCTAAAATATTTTTCAATGGCCAAAATTATGTTGTGGGTAAACAGTCTGATAACTGGTCCGCACACAGTAACTTAACAACAACACAAGGTATTAAGTTGTCTGATAATAGTATGAGGTTGGACATCTTACATCATTGGCTCACCATGTTCCTGTCTCCCCTAATCTGATATCAGCGCTACTGTTTCCTAATGATGTATGCTCCTTGTCTCTCTTTAGTAGGAAGTAATAAAAGATTGTAAGTTGGCTCTTACAGACTACAGCAATAGTTACTCTAAAACATATTTATTTTGTGATTATGTTTGTGAATCACCTTTGTGCACATCCCCACCCTCCTGTCCCCATGTTGGGACACTGTTTAGGATGGTGCTGCTAACCCTAACCCCCTCTCTTTGCTGATGGAGATGTAGCTTGTTGGGACTTTACCACACTGATCAATAAAATAACCTAAATATTGAAAAGCTTTTCAAATCAGAAAACAACAACATAAATAAACCACTAAAGATTCTGTGTGTAGAAGCATCACTGCCCATCACTGATATGCAGTACAGGGCAAAAGTTTGGACCCACCTTCTCATCCAGTGTGTTTTCTTCATTTTTATAACTAATTACATTGTAGATTCTCACTGAGGTAATGATGGCCACCCTTTTCGATTAACTTAGCTGATTGGTTCTTGCTATTAATTCTAACAGTTGTCTAATTTGGCTGTTGGCTGTGCATCAGCCTGACTTCTGAACAACACAAATGATGGTCCAACCCCATTAAAAAGGTAAGAAATTCCATTAATTA
Organism: Scarus forsteni; assembly: GCA_036419115.1. Classification (NCBI taxonomy): domain Eukaryota; kingdom Metazoa; phylum Chordata; class Actinopteri; order Labriformes; family Labridae; genus Scarus; species Scarus forsteni. The sequence continues at coordinate 516,389 of JAZDUH010000136.1, forward strand.
ACCCTGGAAAGGCACACCTGAGAAGAGAAAACCATTTCAGGTGACTACCTCTTGAAGCTCATAAAGAGAATGCCAAGAGTCTGCAAAGCAGTAATCAGAGCAAAGGGTGGTTACTTCGAAGAAACTAGAATATAAGACTTGTTTTCAGTTATTTCACACTTTTTTGTTAAGTACATAATTCCACATATGTTCATTCATAGTTTGTATACCTTCAGTGAGAATCTACAAAGTAAATAATGATGAAAATAAAGAAAACACATTGAATGAGAAGGTGTGTCCAAACTGTTGGCCTGTACTGTAAGTATGTAAACCAAATTTTGGAAACCTCAAAGCTGACAAAGCCTCGCACAGGACCCTCAGAACCAGCACATCCTCAAGGGGGGCTTGGACTCTGGGTTGGACCAAGGCCTTATGGAACAATTTAACCTAATTATTCTAACAGTAACAGATGGGCCGCACTACAGCCGTCACAGTTTTGCCCCAAACAAATCACCTCAGACTAATCTCTTGAAGCAGCGATGCCAGGATGTTCAGTGTCTTCTCTGGCAGCTCTCTTCCCATGGACGCCTGCACTGATCTGCTAACACTGATCTTTGTTATGATGGCATATTTCAGGATCTCCTCTCTTTAGGATTATCCCTCAGGGATCCGTATTTATGGAGGCTTTTCCATTCAGCAGTGCTGCTCGGGGTTTGTTATCCCTGCTGGGACCGAGACCCCTTTTTTCTTTGGGGGACTTGTTCTTGTGAATTCACTGAGTCTGAGCCTTGGCTAAGAAAAGTCTACTGTTGTAAGTCTTATAGTTTTAGTAGATCTGGCCCCAACATCTGAATAGTTAGCCAGTGAAATGGAGATTTAGCTCAGTCAGATGAAAATCAATCCCTGTCACTTATTGTTGCAAAAGTGTTGCATAGTAAAACACTCTGTGTCCGTCCTTGTTCTTCTGAAAACCTCCCTTCTTTGGAAACATCTGCTGGATGACAAGTTTCACCCCCGCTACAAGTTTTGATATTGTTCTTGGATTTCCCACAAACACTGAAATTAATGAAAACATTCTTAGACAATGTTGTTCTGTTCACGCCCCGGAGATGTTTGTATAGATGTCAGGCTCAGGGAGAAATTATTAACAAATGAAAAGCTGAGGACTGCTGGAGCTTTCCAGAGGTGAAGCAGGGATTCACGAGTGGGAATATTTTGAGGTGTGTCCAAATATCTCTACAACAGATTTTCAGTTTAATTAGAAATGGTTAAAGTCTGAAAGCTTAAACAGTCCATGTGTTTGTGAGACTTTTTTTACAGGACAAAGAAGTTTGCATGTTAAAGGATTGGTTCATGTTTTTTGTAGGTGTTTCTAAAGGCCCATGACACGAATAAATATGAGTGTCAATTTAGGAACCCGTGAACTTTGTTCCTGGAGGGAGATATCCGGGGGCAGAAGGTAGTCATTACATAGCAGCTGCTATGATACACCCATCAGGATAAACTGGATCAGGTCACTTGGTTATGATGAAACCTTCAAAAAGAGGTTACAATAAAGATGTTACACGTTTTAAATGTTTTAGCTATTTCCATCTTAATGTTTTACCATTACGAAATGACCACTTATTTATCCATAGACATACAATGTAGAATTTATCCCATCTTATGGTAAACGGTAAAAATGACATTTTTAACTACTTTTCTCCAAAATTAAACTCTAAAATGAGAGAATGCATTATACCTATTGTGTAATGACTGTGTGACTTAAAACTTGTGGCTATTATTGGACTGAAAGGTCAGTAATTAGAATCTGACACTGCAAAAACAAACAAAAAAACAAACAATGCATCACAATCAGTTTTATCGCTTGTTTTAGGTATATTTAAGCCTGATCTTTGAAAAAAATTCGCTGGGTTTCCACCATCTATTAAATGGAAAATAACTCATTTCATGTGGGGTTTTTTCATAAAAACAGTGGTATAATGTCATCGAATGGGCTATTAAAGGGTTAAAATAAAAGATAAAACAATATTTGCGTTTTTGGATTAGAATTAAAGGTGATTGAATGATCTGAACAAAAAAGAAGAAAAGATATTAATCCTTTGTTTTTTATATCAGTTTTTGGAAGAGGACATTTTTGTCATCTTGTGGAAAAGGATTGTAAATTATGAATATAACACGGAAAAAAAACAATGCATGAAATAAGTTTTATCAAAATTTTATGTACATTTATGCCTGATCTTTAAAAAAATCCCCTGCCCTCCAACATTTATGAAATAAAATATAATTCATTTTTGTGATTTTTTTTCTCATAAAAACAGTGACATCATCACATTTGCATTTAAAGGTTTAAAATAAATAAAGAAATTCTAAGGTTTTTTTTGCTAGGACTGAAGTTGATGGAATGCTTTGAGCAAGAAAATACAAAAAATATTGATCTGTTACGTTTAGATCTATTACATCTCTTAAATTATTTACTATTACAAGTTTTTAAGAGAGGACATTTTTGTCCACTGATGACTTCAGTGGGGTTGCAAATTTGCCCCCAGTGAACCTTTGACCAAAAATAAAACTTTGTTGTATGTTAAGAGTTTTCATAAAAACAAAAAAAACATTACATATTCAGTAACACAACCAAAATCATGGCCAATAATTGAGCCAAAGAATTGCCTGAAAAGACAAAAGAGTCCTGTTTACTTCTGATGGTTAAGATTATCACAAAGAGCAGAACATGTAAGTTTCATTTTTTTGTATGCTACAGAGCACATTATCAGCAATGATCCAAATTCCACATTTTTTAAGTCGGCTTGCAGTCAGGGGAACCAGCGTGATGCTAACTTTCACAATGACCAACAGAAAGATGTCATCGCTGCACCACTCTGAGGTTAATGCTTTTACAAGGAAGGTAAAAATAATCCTAAATGTTACAGCTCCTGCATAAACTTTGTTTTACACTGCCGTTTTCCCATGTCTTTGTCTTTTCTGTAACAGAAAATGTTAGTTTAATGCCCTGTTGTGGATTGTAGCTTCTTGTATCTTTTCTAGTTTGTCCTTGACAGTTTCCATTCAGTCTAGATAAAAGAATTCTTTCAGACAAATCAGACCGTATGTGGCTGAAAGAAAACACAGTGAATTTGTAATGACTCAAGCTTCCTGCACTTCAGACTAAGCGGAGGAAGTCGGATGCTTGTAGCGGTCAGGATGAAGTAATTATCCGCTCCGAGGGCAGGGACACATCAGCCGGGGACAGTGACATCTATTGTTACCTTGTAGGACTGGCACTGAGACAACACTCCCTACCTATTCTCTGTCAGTGTGTTTAAAGTAAAAGAAACAGGAAAGGGCTGGTGAGGTCCCTGTCACAGGAGCTGACTGCTTTTTAAAGACTGACATGAGCTGTTGCAGGAAATTCAGGACTCTTAAGTTTCAATTTAAATCAGTGTTAATTATGTTGACTACTTATTTTTGTCATAGTTTTCATCATCAACAACATTTTCCCCCTGACAAAATCTAGACTATGACTAAAAACACAAGTGTAGATTGACAAAAACTAAAACTAATTTAACTTACATTTTCATCAACAAATAAAAACTAGACAAAATGTTGCCAGAAATTTTATCCAATCAGACCTAATTTTGTGATGTAAAAAACAGGAACAAGTTATTAAAGGTTGGATGAGTTAAGAGGGACATTCAGTCACAACTGCCGTAGCTTCATGGTGGCGGGATCCAAGTGTAAAACAATTTAAGGAAACTTGAAAAACGCCCAACACTTAATACTCCCTATTTTAGTCGACAAATTAACTGTAGATTCTGTCGACTAAAGTGTTGTGAAATTTCCTCAACTAAAGCTAGACTACAATTAATACAATTTAGATGACTAAATTAGGACTAAAACTAAAAGATTTTTCAGGCCAAAAACTTAAACTAAATTTAAAAATACTGTCAAAATTAACACTAGATGTGAGCACAGGTGGTTGCTCCTGCAGGGCATTTCTGCCTGTTGCACCTCCGACGGTGCCAGTGAGTCTGCTGCAAGATCGACAGCTGGGAGCCAACCCACACCGATGTTTCACCCCTTTAATCCCGGCCAACCATTAACCAGCTCTCCATTCTACCAGCCAACTAACCAACCAATCAACTCTGACCAACAAACTAGCAACCAATTAACTTACTTATTAACCAAAAAGTTAACTACCAATCCCATAACAAACCAACTAGATGTGAGCACAGGTGTTTACTCCTGCAGGGCATTTCTTCCTGTCCTACCTCCGACGGTGCCAGTGAGTCTGCTGCAGGGTCGTCAGCTGGGAGCCAACCCTCACCCATGTTTCACCTTCTTTAGATTCACCACCAGAAGTTGAAGTGATACCAGTTTTGACTGTATTTCAAGCCTCTGAAGAGTGCACACTATAATAATTGTTTTTGAAATTTGTGCTACAAAAAATCTCAGTGACTGATTTGTTTGATGGTGAACTGATAAAAACGTGACGTGGCATGATTGAAAGGTCTAACCTAACCCACCAGATGGACCATTCAGTATGTTTCACTGGTCTATCTGTGAAAGATCCCATAGAAAATGTTTGGGGAGGAGAGAACCTTTCAAAAGCAAATCCGGCTGGTGATTGGACGATAGTTAAATTATTATCATTAATTACGGGGAATCAGATAATGGAGCTGCTGGGCACTCCAGCAGTGGTGTAAAGGACAGAATGTAAACAACTTTGTAGAACAAGCTCACCGAAACACGACTGAAGTGGAGCAAAAATATTCAAACTTTTTGTAGTTTGTAGAGTTGATAACTGAAGCTGTAAGTATCTATGCTAATCTCTGTGCTAGCAGTCACTTTCTGCTGTCGTCTTGCTTGAACTGCTCACCACCTCCTGCTCTAAAGGGCTCTCACTGGGTCGCGCTGCTTTGGGTTGCTCACAATCCTTGTAGCCTGGAGCTTGACAAGAGGGATCTGTCTGATTTACAGACATCGAATTGGACTGATCCAGCTGCACAGCAAGGTCAAACAAGAGAAGACAAGTTAATATTTTAATTGTCTAATATTCATCATTTATCACTTTAGAGCTGTGATCAGCCGGTGGCCAGGGGCCACACCAGGCCCTTAACACTCGGTCTACCAGAATTCTGACACTACTAGAACTACCATGGCAGTCATTTTGACTGCTCAGACATTTTTTGAAATAAGATCGATAATAGATAAAAAATTCAAATAATAATTTGATGAAAAGGGTTAAAAATGCACCATGACACGAAATAAGAATTAAAATGAATGAGATTTTTATTTTATGGACACCAACATAACTTCTGAACTTACATATGCAAACTTGGACTGAATTCTTTTTCTTTTTCAAATACAATCAAATTCCTTCCGTCTTCAAAATAGGTTGTTGTCATTATAAGACACTGTGACTGTAACAGAGAACTGATTAACCATCATAAATGCTCTTGTGTTTGGCACAGTAGTTGCTGCTAATATTTTGGGATGTTGCCCTGTCAGCAAAACGGTATAGCCTTAAAAGTTTTATTTCATGGAATACTCCTCTCATCAGATCATTTCCATTTCATGGCACACTTGATATACCAAAAAGATATATATTTAAAAGAAAACCATACTATAATGTAAACTAGAAAGGCACTCAGAGAGCGCAGACCTCTGCCAACCAGCTCAGCTCAGTGGCTTTTCTTCTCTGATTGGACAGCCGAGTGTCCACTCATATCTCTCCATGTGGAGAATGCTGCATTCCATTTACATTGGAAGGGGGGAGAGGGAGTTGTAAATGACGTGATCTTCAAGTTATCACCATTTCAGTTACCAACTTGGAAAAAAATGTGCCGATCTACAGGCTATTGTTAGCTGTTATATTAACAGAAGTCCTCCTGGCATTGCAAGGGAAGCCAGGAAATGTAGTGTGGCATAGCCTTGAAAAACATTCATGTCAGTTTGCAAATAAAGTACAGTTTCGATAATGATGTAAATGAATTGGATTTGCCATTATAAACTTGTTCTGTGTCATCAACCTGGATCTGATCAGCACCTGGTAAATTTTTTAATGTCAATCTATTTAGTAGTTGCATAATCTTGCTAACAGACAAACAGACAGACCCCGGCGAAAACATTACCTCATTGATTGAGGTCTTTATTTGGTAGGCCACGTGTGGCACCTTTGCAGGCCACCAGTGGGTCCTGGACCACAGATTGTTAACCACTGGTCTATATATAGACTAAGAAGCTCTCAACAACACATAAAACTAATACAAGCTTACATTACAGTATGAGAAGAAAGATTCCTACTGTAGACTTCATTCCTTGAAAATTTGCATATGAGATGTCAGCAAATGTATAATTTGATGTTTCCAGTCATCTTTTTTTCTGAGTCACTCCCTGAGCTAGATGAACCTTCTTCCAAGCACCAAGAGACATTACTCTCTAAACCTGCTCTGGTTCTTCCTTGTCAAGGCTGGTAAGCAAGAGTAAAGCCTCCTTATTTGTAATTCGCCTTATCACTTTTGCCTCTCTTGTTAGCTAGATTTTAGCATCACTATAAATTCTGCAGAAGGAAAACCACCCAGTAGCTTCAAAGAGTATAAAAAACAAACAATCAATAGAACAGAAGAAAGAGCCCCTTGTAAATTACATGCAGTCAATTTGACTGCCAATGGTAGTTCGAGGTAGTAATGCCCACAACTCTTTTGTGTTTTTGAATTTTAATGATGGAACAATTTCAGAAGAAAATACACCCACATTTAGGAAAAGTAAGGGTCCTATGGGTATGTAGATATAAATCAAACAAAGTTATGACATTGCAAATTTTGAAAGCAGTCAAAATGACTGCCTTGGTAGTTCTAGTTTTAAAGCTTTCTAATCAGCCCCTAATTAGTATTGAATCAAAATGTGTTTGAGTGCTGCAAATACTTTTTTTAATTCAACTTTTTTTATGCCTGTGAAAAACAATCTAAACTCACAGATTAATGAAAGAATTATTAGATAAATTATGACCTAATTTCCAGAATACTTGCTTTTTTCATCAAAATTCTTACTTTAATTTCAGAGTTCTAACATATTTGTCAGGAGTCTAAATTTACTCTCAGAATTTTGACTTTTTCTCCAGAATTCTAACTCTTTCAGCATTTTGTTCCTTTTCTTCCTTTTTTTTTGCTCTTACAATCTTCTATTATACCAAAATGATAAAATGTGTGGGGTCAATATTTGATGTTGTTATAAGGACAAATTATTGATGTTAAACATCAACAACTGTTGCTTCAGGACTGGTATGAAATACAATTTATCCAAAATATTTCATAATTGTCGTCCTTAAATCATTATCAATGTTTTCCTAAACCTTGCCTCAAAAGCATATGCCAAAATAATAATAATAATAATAATGATAATAATAATAATAATAATAATAATAATAATAATAATAATAATAATAATAATAATAATAATAATAATAATGATAATAATAATAATAATAATAATAATAATCATAATAACAATAATAATAATAATAATAATTATTATTATTATTATTATTATTATTATAATAAATAGCACAAACAAAAAACAAACAAACAAAAAAAACAGGACCTTGTTCAAATATAGTTGATGACCTCTGATTTGGAGGATTAAATGTTTAATTAATCATTTAAAGACGGGCAACACAATTGGTGATAAAACCTGATGTGATGAAAATGTTTTTAGTTTGAAATATCAAATTTTATAATGTTAATAATTTTAAATTGCAGGCAATAAAAGTTTCACTGAACTGAAATGTGTTGTGGTTGAAGCTGACTTGGCCTTTCAAAAATGATCCTGATGATATTAGGTTTGTGTGAGAGGGGCTGCAGGCAACTCGATGTTCCTCTACATATTATCTTAAAATTATGAGCCATTGTTTTTATGACAGGTCAAATAAAATGGGGAGCGCTGAAACAAACACAATCAAGCATTGCTAACAGCATGTGATTTTAATGTTCAGATGTGAGCTTGCTGGACACGAATGTTCCAAAAATTCTGCTGCTGTTTAAAAATTCAAAGCTGCACTCTCACTTGGAGAAATGCGTCACTACTGTGTGAGCTTACCCTGACCTCTAACAGATCCAAAAATTATAATAGTCACAAGTGTTTTGTCTACAAAAGGCCTTTCTTCTGTGTTTCTCACCATGTACATGCTTCTGTCTCCCCAGCCACCATAATGGAGTCTGAAACAACAGAGCTTCCGTTCCTGCTGTCCAATCAGTCTCTGGAGAGCTGCGCGGTGGACTCCACTGTGGAGAACACGCTGTTTGGCTGCTTCTACATCCTGGTTTTCTTCTTGGCTCTGAACGGTAACAGCCTGGCCCTCTGGATCTTCTCCCATCAAAGAGGCACTTCCTCCACTGCTAACATCTTCCTAATTCACCTCGCTGTGGCGGACTTATGCTACGTGATCATCCTCCCTCTGAGGGCCACCTACCACCTCACTGGAGGACACTGGCCTTTCGGGGAGGTGCCCTGCAGAGTGGCGGGCTTCCTGTTTTATGTCAACATGTATGCTAGCTTGTACTTCCTGGCTTGTGTGGCGGGGGATCGATACTTGGCTGTGGTACATGCTGTGAGGTCGCTGAAGGTTCGTCGTGCTCGATACGCTCACATCATCAGCTTCTCTCTTTGGGCCCTGGTTACTATCTCCATGGCACCACTGCTGATCACCCATCAGACCGCGGAGGTGGACGGTGTGACCGTGTGTTTGCAGCTTTATAGAGAGAAAGCATCCCGTAATGCTCTCATCTCCTTAGGTGTGGCCTTCACTCCGCCTTTCCTCGCCACATTGTCCTGTTACCTTCTCATCATCCACAGCCTGCGTCGAGGCTCCAGGTTAGAACCGGCGCTTAAAATGCGAGCCCTGCGCACCATCGGTTTGGTCATGCTGATCTACGTGGTCTGCTTCCTACCTTATCACGTCAGCAGGGCCACGTTCATCCTTGGCTACAACCATCCCGACGTCTCCTGTCAAACACGCAGAGGTCTGAGCCTCGCTAACCGCCTTACCTCCTCCCTCACATGTCTGAACGGTGCCATGGACCCCCTGGTGTACCTGTTTGGAGCAGAGAAGTTTCGTGGCACTCTGATGAGGTTGTTCTGCAGAGACAGGGCCGGTGTCTCAGCAGCCACCAGCGGGGAGTTGAAGGGAACACATGAGAGCTCTCTGAGTGCCAAGTCCGAGTTTTGAAGAGGATAATCTTAAACTGATCTCCATCACTGTTTGACGCATTACCAACATTTTCAAAAACTGACCTTCAATTTGTTTTATTTATTTTAAAGGGCACTTCAGTACTGGCTTTGACCCAAACATATTTTTACAACAGCAGACAAGAGCATGACAAAGGGATGGGAATCAAAAAACAATTCTTTTTCGTGAACTAATAACAACTTCAAGGAACTAATATCATTAGCCTTTTTGCTTATTAGTTCCTTCCATTTTTACCTCCACCAAAGGAGGTTATGTTTTCGCCATATTGTTACCAAAATTACACAACTGGAAACAGGAACATTTTGACCAGAGATGTGGTTTATACCAAGGAAGAAGCCATTGCATTTTGGTGGTGATCCACATATTTGTTTGGATGCAAAAAGTTTATTGGGTTGTATTTAAAAACATCATATCTCTGCCATCCCGTGATGGATTCGCTTCAAAATCTACAGGATAATATTTATAATGTGTCTATCATCAAATCAAATTTCATGTTGATCCGATCCAGATTGACATCACAAAAAACCTAGTTTATAATGAGAAATCTCATTCATTCCTCCTGGAGATGCTGTGAAGGTTTCACCCCATTTACATTATCGTTGGAATTGTTTATTTGCAAACTGACATCAATGTTTTTTCAAGCCTATGTAACTTCATTTCCCAGCTTCCTTTGCAATGCTTGAGGAGCCTTCCACATGCACAGACATGAGCGGAGATCAGTCGTCGAAATGGAGTATGTTGATCCAGAGTTATATTTGTCTAGTTCTGCATGCTTTGCAAATCATGGACATCTGTTCTAATCATTGGCAGTCAGCAGAAATGAAGATAAAGAAGTCAAAAATCAATTCAATGAGTGGAAACACCAGAAACTTCCAGAGACAATTATCTTTGCAGCACCACACTGAACATCAGTGCTATGACTGAAAACCTGTGTAGGCCAACTTTTATACCACACAGAAAAACAGCAAGTATTAATAATGGAATCGTTAAGGAATTAGATCAATGTGCAGACTCGTTAATGGCATTGTTATCAATGCAGCTCTATCAACTCCCATCCCTGAGCATGTCCAAGAAAACAATAAACAAATGATCAGTATATTGACAGATCTTTCTGGCAAGTTGGCGCCACCCGTGGCAACACTAAGGAATGAAACACAAGTGAACTTTGAAATCCAAAGATCCAGCTCTTACTCACCAGTGTTAATTTTTTTGGTTTTGTTTTGTTTTGTAAGGAATGCTTATAGCAAAGTTTCTGTGGCAGGACCACACTCTTCATGTTCATATGAATTCAAATGTGATCATTTCCTCCCTTTGTTTTATTCACATGACACAGCCCTCCCTCCCTCTTTTTCTTTATTGTCTTCCCTCCAATCCTTTTGACCTTAAAAGGGAATTTGCTGTGCCCAGGAGCTACGGCAATAAGTTCCCCAAAATCAGTATTGGCAACATGTTATACATTTCCAAATCTAAATTCATCTTCTAACATTAAGTAAAAGTCAAATCCATCTTGTTGATGGTGTGCTACTTGCTAGTGAACCCTTTGTTTAGAAAGTGCTATGTCCATTCTTCTTTGTGAACATTCATGGACATTCTTAAAGGAGACATATCATGCTGATGCATGATTTAATACTTACATATAATATAATAAATTTGAAAACAAGACCTTACACCCCCTTAATTTTCAAAAAATGAGATATTGTATTTTTTCTGATGTCCTAGAATGAGATTTGATGCCTCTGAAAATAGGTCATTGCGAGATGTCTGCAAGATTTCAAACGTCGCGACGACACGAGGTACCTTTCTTTTTATTGGAGTAATCTGATAAAACACTTCCTCCTCTGTGATGTCTGTTAGCCACAAAACCATCACCGAGGAACAAATCCACCAGCAGGGGTATATAGATCCCTAGCTCACAGTCACTCATTACCAGCTCTGGCCTGTAGGGGGACTCAATACGCGGTCCCTGCATTGAGCCTGCCGGAAAATACAGTAGAAAACGAAGAACAGGCTGGCTCAACCCCCGATAGAACTGACCGATCAGAGCACAAAGGGCTGTGACGTTGTGAGGTAACTTTAGGTCATCCTCAGATCCGAGTGTTTCAATGAGAGCTTCATAATGGCCTAAAATGAGGATATTGAGAACGCTATTGTGGGGCAATGAAGGAAGTAAATGACTTGTACTGAGGGCAGAAATGCTTTACAGGCATCCTAGTCTGGCATAGTGAAAAGAAGAAACAAGCATGATATGTCCTCTTTAAGGACAACAGCCCAATAAACATATGAGAGAAGAGCCCATATGGACTTGAGTTTGGTTAGATGTTTGGGCCAACATTGGATTCAAGAGAAACAGAGTAAGTAATAAAATAAGGTATTTAACAGTTTCTGTTTGATTATGGGTGGCATGGTGGCAAAGCAGGTTGCACATGTGCCTCACAACAAGGCTCGATCTCAAAGTCATTGAGGACTTTTCTGTGTGGAGTTTGCATGGTCTTGCGGTGTGGGTGTGGGTTCTCTTTGGGCACTCCGGCTTCCTCCCACAGACCAAAACAGGTTGATTGGTGACTCCAAATTGCCCTTAGGCATGACTGTGAGAATTAATGGTTGTCAGTTTCTATGTGGCCCTGCGATCAGCTGGCAAACAGTTCAGGGTGAACCCTGCCACTTGCCCAGTGTCAGCTGGGATGGGCTCCAACACCCGCTACCCCGAAAGGGACAAGCCGTATTGATATTGATAACTTTATAATGTTTGCTTATAAAGTTCCAGTCAGCCTGTGCATTGATTAAATATAATTTGATCCTCAAATTTTCCAATGCATTTTTTCAGAATGCATTAGTAGCGCTACCAACTAATGAGACCAACATTTCCTATCAGCATTTTGTATCCTCTACCAACATTGATTTTTTTTTTGTCATTTTCAATGAAGTTGTTTTTATCTCTGGAAGCAGATGATTGCCCTACCATACTGTCAAGACTGTAACCATCAAAACTCTATTTACAGAATAGAAATGCTGTTGTAAATATTATTGTTTCAGATTTATATTTGTTGAATTCTTTTGTTTATGTCTTTGTAGATGCCATCCACAGCATACCAACCCCTTTTTGTACTTAAGGCCAGAGGTCTCTAACCAGGGGCTGCAGGCCAGAACTGGGCTAAAGATCTTATGGTAATGGGCCACAGAGAAACAAAAATGACTGATTATACAGTCTTTTTGTGTGTAACTGAAACCAAAAGTTTTTTTTATTTTGAAAGGATGACCAGAGGTAAAAACATATCTGTCACATGGCTGGATAATTGTTTCCTTCAATCACATTTATTACCGTCCTAATGTCCGAGGCAGACACTACTGCAGAACGTTAGCCTTTTTAAAACCAACTGTCATCAAAACATGTAAAGAAGTGAAAAGAAAATACCCTTGTGATCCCTGTTATTTTGTATTTATTTTAAGAAAGAAATGTGTTCCAGGTCTGATAAAACTGCTACTGCAGCTTTGAGCATTTATGCTAATCTCTGTACCTGCAGCCACCTCCTGCTCTGAAGGACTCTAATTGGGCTGTGCTGCTTGGGCTGCACACAGTTGTTGTGGACTGCAGCTCAGCAATATGGATCTGCCTGATAACAAACATTGAATCAGACTGATCCATCTGTCCATACCCTAAAATAGGCACCTGACTATTTGTAGCTGACTGTAGGCCTGTTGATTTCAAATGTAAACTCAAACTGCAACTGAATCATTCATGACTCATGACCAATGGATGCAGTTGATGTGCTCATGCTGTACAGTGTGACAGTTGAAAACGGCCTGATTGAAAACACTGTACAAGTGTAAGTGTAGTTGAGATGGAATGTTGAAAAATATCAGTAGAGTTGGATCTGCCATTTCATAAACATGCACACAAAACAGTGGGACACTCATACAGAATCAATAGCAAACACGATTAGCAGCTGACATAAAAACATATTCCCTGTCAGCTGAAGCACTGCATCAGTTTATCTTCTGAACTACACATGATATTCGAATTTATTACAAAACCAAAGACCCAAAGTTTTGTCTTTTAAAATGCTGTTAGCAAAGGTTAGCATGCCAGTATCCCAAACTAAAGCCATGGGCTGTGTCCGAAATGGCATACTAACATACTACATACTACAAACCCATTGTGTATATACTGTATACTACATACTATAAGTATGATTAGAATGCCAACCGTTCACACTGTAGTATACTACTAAGCTTCCTATGATGCATTTCAAACCTCTGACGAAAAAAATCAGAAGCACACCAGGCTATCAAATATCTCTGTTGATTCGCCACATTTGAAAGTTCAGAGAGCATTTTCGGCGAGAAAGTCACCACGTACAATACCAAAATGTGGTCATTTGAGCCATAAAACGCACGGATACAAATTTCATTTCGACATTTTGGACATTCCGCTATGCCGCTATTATGCTATCGACGAAACTTCCGGTCGGCTCAAAAACAAGAGCCCATTTACAAAAGCGTTAAAGAACTAAAAGGAGATCATAAAAGACGCATTTATTTTGAAAATGGGAAGTTTGCTAGTGGCTGATTTTTAGCTGAATGTCGGTCGGTTGTGTATGGCGCAATGCATTATGGGGCTCGCAATGCATTATGGGGCGGTTGAGTGTGAGTAGTATGCCCACCTCGCGTACTTAACATTTTTTCCAATATAGTATACATCCGGGTATTTCTCGCACACTAAGTCTTTTCATACTATCCAGTGTGAACGCACTACATACTCATTTTGACGTCACACTTAGTATGAGTAGTACGTTAGTATGCCATTTCGGACACAGCCATAGTTTCAATTCCTGCACTACAAACAACACAGAGCAATCTCAAGAAGAACAGCTGAGCTTGTAGATCTTAGATTGACATTAAGAAACTGTAGTAAGAAAATGAACAATGTGGAGACTAATGGTGATGCTTTTATGGAGAAACCAGCTGACTAATGCAGATATGTACTCTTGTATGTTTAACTTGTAAACATTCTTGTTAATGGGAGGTAGACATGCTACATATTTCATGAATGATTTTGAAGTGTAGTTTTTATTGTAATGTACTTAACGACTTTTACAAACTGCCTTTTTATGCCAGTGTTATGTTTACTTTGCTTGTGTATGACAAATCTTAACTGTATATATTCCAAGTTTCCTAACTTTTCTATGCTATGCATTTGTTGTTTGACACTCTTTTAATGCTTTTGCACTATTCCTGAATAAATTATGAATACTTTTAGGTCGTTGTGTCTTTTTTCAGAAAGATGTGATATTTTTGACTGTGAAACATAATCTAAATGGTCTATGTGTCATGTGATAACAACAACATATAAACAGGGTTGAAAAGAGTGCACAAATGTACTCAAGTAAAACACAGCAACATTGATAAAATTGTAATCTAATACAACTAAAAATAGCACTTGTGAATCCATTTAAGTAAAAGTAAGAAGTACTTCGCCTAAGGTGTTTTTAAGGTACATCGAGACGAATATGTTTTTGTATTTAAAACATTCTCATTTCAAGAATGTCTGTCCACATGAAAACACTGGCTTTGCAATAGTGCAGGCGTATGCCGTTCTCCGTGTCCTCTTGTTGCCCACAGTGGTTATAGAGGAGCAGGGGATTTTACTGTAAAAGTCATAACAGGCTCAGTAGCTTTTCTAGCATGAACTTGATACTGTATTCCACAATTGTTTCTGTTGTTGTCAGCGTTCATGTTTGTAAAAGAGAGGAGTGGAGCTTCGACGCCATAGTGTCTTAAAAATATCTGTATTTGTTTTACGTATGGAAGGTGAAGTCAGGTATTTTCAGATTAATCCACTCTTCGACTTGTTTTCAAAACTGGAACCCAAAATGGCGTATCTGTGTGGACCAAAAATTCCATAAGATTAAAAACTTGTGCAGATCAAAAAACAATGGGAACATGATCTAGGGAAAATGCCTTCCTCCTCAACAATGGGGCGCCATAACAAGACACACAAATTTCATATAAAAATGTGTCAGATTTAAACAGCTGATGAGAAGATTTTCCATCAAACATACAAACTCCATAAAATAAACCCCAGCGAGTCAGAACTTTTCTGGCATGGCTGTGGAATTAGAAGATCCCTAATGCATACGTTTTGGCACTGCCCAGAAATAAAAACATTTTGGGAAGGAGTTCAATATATTCTATGTTTTATCAAATGGATATTGTTCCCAGAAGTGTACCTGTTGGGAGTGAAAGTGGATGGTTTTAAATCTGAAACAATACAGCGCATAGTAACGTTAGCATTTCTCTGGGTAAAAGGATCATTTTATGAATTGGAAAGTACAGAAACCGGACTACTTTTGCCCGTATCTATGGTTGAAAGAATTTATTGGGCTAATAATGATGGAGCATGCAGCCTCAACTCTTTAGGGGCTCTATGAAGATTGACTAGATGGATGTGGACATTTATTAAGGAATATATAAACGTGAGATATGGAATTTAGATGATGAACTGTGTATCTAAGTTTGATTTTAATCCCTGGCAAGACCCCTGTTGTTTTTGTTTTGTTGTGATCTATTTTGTGTGTTTTTAGTGTTCTGGATCTGTGTCGTGATGTGTATTGTTTTTTTGTTAAGTATATAAAATTGTAATAATTAAAAAAATAAAAAACGTATGCGGATACGCCAGAGTATCAGCAGAAGTTCAAAAGAATGCACAAGTAAAATCCAGCTACTATTATGTTTGGTGTTTAAAATTACAGATAAAGCGATTTTTTTTGTTGCAATGTCATATATTGACATTTGACTCAGAGTCATAACCAATTTGTCAGGTTATTTAAAAAAAAAAGGTTCTGTGAGATATATGGGAAAATGTATTATCCACGCGTAGTGAGTTATATTTTTTTATGTACGAACATTGTATTTAAACACATAAATATGAATACCAAACATATGTATGGAATTAAGAATTTTCCCGATATTACTGACCCAAAGTCCCACAAATTTGTGTATAATGTAAACAGAAACAAAATACAATGATTTGCAAATCCCTTTCAGTCTAAATTTAACCGAACATTCAGTTCTTTTAGTTCAAACTGATAGACTGTTTTTTCATCATGGAGGTACAGCCAACAAAAGTGCTGCAGCTGCTTGATGCTGTCACGTCAATATGGAGAAAATCTCTGAGGAACATTTCCAGCACGATGTTGAATCATTGACATGAAGAATTTAGGCAATTCTGGCCGATGGCAGGAGTCCAACCCAGTACAGGTAGGGTGTACCTGTTGAAGTAGCAGGTGATTGCTTGCTTTTTATAATTCATTTTTTAGTCTAAAGTCCAATAATTTTGTATTTTTGTCCCTCTTGCATTGAGCGTAAAATCAATCTACCTCTCTGGTGGTCATAATTGCCCTTTGCTGCTAATAGTGCTCTTTTACATTCCTGCTGCTTTCTTGCTTGGTTATATAAGCATGTAATATGCCAACAAAAACATTTACTGCCTCTTAAAATCAAAAATATGATTTCTTTTTATGAGATAGAATCGTCTGTTACTGCCTCGACATGACTGAATAGTTTCTGTGAAAGTGAGAAACCTATTTTAGGCGTAGAACAGAAAACATCCACGGCTGCAGTGACTTGTCAGTGAGTACTTCTCTTTTTGTGTCATGTCATGTGATCTGTGTTGTGGTTTTCGAAGCTGTCTTTTTTTCTCCTCCTCTTATTTCTGCAACACTTCCTGTCCATCACATGCATGCGGCAAGCCCATTCTAAAGTCGTATTTCCTGAATGTATGCTTTTGCAGACACCCTTACAATTTCTGTTACATAGCTGAATGATGTAGACTTGTATGTGAATGACTGTGTATTTTTTTAATAAGAGCAAAGAAAAATCAGTCTGTCAAGAACAAACTGAAGGTGTCTGTCTTTAACTTTAATTTTTTTTAAATTTGTGTTTTTACTGAGACTAAAATGGGGCACTCATACAGCAAAACAATCATCTTGGCAAGGTTATTTTAATAATTCCTTGTCTTAATATCCCATCTTTTTACCTGGAAGCCACACTTAACAGAAAAAAAGTTCTTCAGGCAGCAAAATCTTATATATTTTAAGCAATGCAGACCTTGATACGGCATGAACAATTTTCTTTAAGTCTCCAAATATCCAGTGTGGCTCTCAGTAGTGATTAATAAAAATGTTTTGATTTTAAAGTCAAACATCAAGTTCATCCTGTGTCTTCCTCTTATTTGTGATCCCAGTTATTTAAGAGCCTTCATATGTATTTTCCTGTTTTTGCTCGTAGGTTTTCTCTGACTCAGGACTAAAATGATTGGATTTTAGATGCTTTAAGTCCAAGTTTAAGGTCACCCCAAGTTCATCCTTTGCTTGTGAATACTGTCCTGTAAAGCAAATATTTTGCCCTTACCCAGGTTTTCATCTTATTAAGACTGTTGGAGAATGTGAATAATCACTAATATCTACTCCAGAGCACCCCTGATCCACCTGTATTCTCAGTCTATGTAAGGCTAGTCCCAAACGTTGACTATATAAAAATACTGGAGGTTTTTCTGTGAGCTTTATCCTTCTGTCCACACATAAAACGGTCTTTGAAAACACATTTTGGAAAACTCATGCCAAGAAGATTTTTGGAAAAACAGCTTTGGGTGTCCCTGTGAGGCCAAGGAAAACAGTGACCTGCCTCTGAAACACCACATTATACCCAGACCTCTCCTCATGTTGGTGTTATCCTTTTCGACATTGTTGACATGGGCTAAAACAGATGTTGCTAAACTAAAGTGTTGATTACTGTACTGGCTCGATCCCACAGACTTTCAATCCTTCCCTCACTATGATGATGCTGCCTCTAAAATGATCCAACAACACAAATGCTTGCATCGTTTGGGATGAGAACCCATGTTATGTTTCATAAGTGACCGTATTGACTGATGACCTGACTGCTTGTGCTCCTGTCTGCCATGTTACAGCAGATGTTGAAACCAAGAGAAGCTAAAAAGCTTAAATGAATAACAGGATTTGTTAAATACTATCAGATTTGACTCATTTTGTAGTATAAACAAAGTATTTTCTCAATATTCCTGCTAACACCAGAGCCACAAAGTAAGCTTTAACACCAGTCAGACTTGTGGTGGAATAGTTATGGAAAATAAATGCACTGGCATAGAAATAAAAACAATTACATATCATGGACATCATGGCAAGGTCATAAAAAGTGTTTGACAGTGTTTCTGTGTAAAGGATTATTTTTAAAAGTACCCACCTACATGTAAACATAGTCTGCTGCCACTTTTTAGATTTTATCCCCATTTGGCCATGTTGTCAACAACTTTGGATTATTCTTCTGTTTTTTCTCTTTACTGGACTTGCCACCCAGGTAATTGGGCTTGAACTGTTGACAAGGCAGTGGTTGGATGGTACATTGATATTTCTTTTCAACTGCAATACATATTATATATTTCTCACAAATACAATATTCCATAGTAGTGATAACAGTAAAAATACTTATTATAATTTTCTTAATAATAATAATAATAATAATAATAATAATAATACATTTTATTTAAAAGCGCCTTTCTAAGCACCCAAGGACACTTTACAACATACATGATAAAAAACACACTGCATTAAAATCACAATTAAGATAAATAAGAACAACATACAAGAGTGACACAGTTAAATGAGGGTGGAAAATTAAAGGGAATATGCAGTTTGGAACAGATGAGTTTGAGTTTTGATGTGAAGTGGGAAAGGGAGTCAATGTTTCTGAGGTCCGAGGGGAGAGAGTTCCAGAGTTTGGGAGCAGAGCGACTGAAAGCTGTGCTACCAATGGTGCTGAGCCGGGCGGAGGGCACAGAGAGATGGAGGGAGGAAGACGACCTGAGGGAGCGAGAGGGGGTGGCGATGTGGAGGAGATCAGACAGACGGGGGGGGCGAGGTTGTGAATGGCCTTGAAAGTATACAGCAGGATTTTGAAGTGAATTCTGGACTTAATGGGGAGCCAGTGAAGCTGCTGGAGGACAGGGGTGATGTGATGAAAGGACGGGGTTCTGGTGATGATCCGGGTGGCGGAGTTTTTAACCATTTGAAGTTTATGGAGGGATTTGTGGCACCAAAGAGGAGTGAGTTACAATAATCGATTCGGGAGGTGACGAGGCTGTGGACCAGGATGGACCAGACGGATACTAACATATTTACCTTATTTATACTTATTTTTATAAGAGCACTTTTACAAACAAAGGCTTACAAAGTGCTTTGACTACAAATAAGAACAAACATGGGAACACAGCACAAGAATCAAACACAAAGGAAACAAACCAAGAACCAAGAACACCAAAAACTACAGCCTGAAGAGCCCAAACAAAAGGGTTGAAGCAGAAAATGTAGCAGAGTGGTAATAGGAATTAAGAAGAGAGAAACAGAAAGAAGTGAATGATATAACGGCTTTGAGGAAGGGATCAGATGAACTGAAAGTGCATGATTGACGGACCTGCAAACAAGCAGAAGAGGAGACAAACATTATACCTATATCCATATTCTAACCTATATTTCCACAAATATATGCACCATATTACATCAAAACTCAGTATATACATATGCCAAGACATATACATAACTGTACACATACTGTCAATCAATAAATATATTAACTGAATCTAAATAAAAGTAAAACATACAAGAATAGAGTTAATTTGGTAAAAAGGTGAGATGCTTAAGTCTAAAATGGAAGTAAGAAGGTGACATAAATACAAGTTCACAATAAAACTCACTTTTATGGCAATAAAAGGGATTTGAAAGAAATGGCCGATTAGAAATGTGTGATTATGTGACATTTAGGCTAATCAGACATTTTAACCACATATTAGATATCAAACCTGAGGTCTTTTTGTGTAGTGTCTCTCTCTATGTGCTTCATGTAAAATTTAACTTTATAAAGCAATGACTTTACTGTTTCCCGCTCATTTGCAGAGAGTTGTCCACTAACCAAACAATACTTTGGATAAATCATCAGTAACACAAGAAGGGCGTTCATTTAAAGAGCAAAAAGTTGATGTTTCACTCACAGCTCTGCAGATCAGCCACAGAGGAGGCTGAGCTGAGGGCCAGCCTCTTTACCTAAAATGAGGAAGTTCACAGTCGAGTTAGTAGCAGCTTCCTTCTACTGCATTCAGAGGCAGAATATGAACAAGTGAAAGAAAGGAATTAAAAGTGCGCAACATGGAGATATAAAAAGGCCTCAGGGATAAGTTGGAATAGTCTACTTTAGTTTGGTTTGCTGGGATCTGTTCTGGAGAAGCTGATGTAAAATTCTTGAGCTCAGGCTCTTTGGTGGGAAACAGGATGCCAAGTATCCAGCCGTGGTGTCATGGTAATATAACTCGATCCAAAGCCGAGGATCTACTGTCAAAAGCTGCAAGAGATGGAAGCTTCCTGATCCGGGACAGCGAGTCCATACAGGGAGCATATGCCCTCTGCGTTCTGTAAGTAGGCTTTAATGGTTTTACAATTTTCGCCACACAACATTTTTAATGCCTTTTACACAGCTAGAAGTAGTTGTTACTTTTTAAGATGCCACTGCAAAACATGCGGCGTGAGCCATGTATGCAAACATTAAATTGTAAAGAAAAAAAGAAAACATGGCTGTATATCTGAAGTCTGAAGCATGAAATTAAAGATTCTCACATAATGTAAAGAGACAAGTGTAACACTTCAATTGTCTCTTGGTACTGTAATATTTCATAATTGTCTGCCATTTTTATCTCAAAAGTGCACTGCAACACAACTCTAGTTCCCCTTTATTTGCTTACTGTGCCACCACAAAGCAACACCCCCCAGCCATCAGCAGCTCGTTTCATGTTTCATGCCTTTATATTTATGTAAAATGGTTCCATTTATGGATCTAATGGAAACTTTGCTTCCTGACCACCACTGACAGACATTTGCATTTTATTGTTTCAACCACAGATATCAGAACTGCGTGTACACGTACAGAATCCTGCCTAATGAGGACAAAAAGCTTTCTGTTCAGGTGGGTTGACTTTTCATGCAAACCAACACTGGCCCCAGGTTGGCACAAGTTCAGACGTTTCATTGGTTACATCATAAGATACTTACAGGGATAGTTCTGCATTTCTTAAGGATGGCAGGATTAGGTTTAGTGTATTAGAAAATACATACGCCTCAGTGGTTTTGATCAGTTGTCCCCCCTGTGAGGATAGAGTCAGATCATCGGCTTGAATACTGCATGTGTAATTGAGCTTACCAAATTTCAGATGGAAAATAAACTCCAAAAACAGTGTTTGCGTGATCATACACTGTATTTATCACTGAAATGAACAAGGGATGCACATCATGGTAGACTTTAGTGAATTACGGTTATAGTCAGAAAATGGCTCATAATGTCAAACCTCAGTATCTGCACATAGTAAGTGTCTGTTAGTATTTACAGCTGATATATCAGCTATAAATATCTACCATATGTAGCACATGTATTGGCTGATATATTGACAAACAATTCCCCATGTGCAAATACTGGTGTTTGAGTGTATTAGCCATTTTCTGACCATACCCATATTTCATGAATGTACCATTATGCCCTACCTAATTACCTCTGAATGTCAACAGACTGACATTTTTTAGACTGTTTTTCTTGTTTTAATTCAGGTTCTTATGCAAATTAACTGTCACAGCTGAAGGAAAGGGCAATTCAGTCTTCATCATTTTTTTTTTATTTTGTATAGAATCAATTTATGACAAGTGTTATCTCAAGCCACTTTATAAAAGAGCAGGCCAGAGCCATACTCTTCCTTTTATAGACACACATACATACGCATAAACAAACTCAAAATAAATCCACCATGAGTGGAGCAATGGGCCAACCTACAGTGCAGTGCATCTGTCAGACTCTCACAGCAACGGTGGCAAGAAAAAACTCAGAGGAAATGTTTGAGAGGAACCAGACTCATGTTGACCAGTCATCCACCAAAGCTGTGGGTAAAGGGAAGGAGGTGGGCGAAGACAAGGTAGCTGAAGTAAGCATTTATGACAGTGATAAACATGTGAATGCCCATACTTATCTCTGTTTAAAATAAAGTTTTTCAAAGTTAGCTCCTTGAGATGTGGGATCTCATTTTCAGGAGGGTCCTGTTCACTATATTGATGTTAAAGGGATAGTTCAGTATCTGTGAAGTTGGGTTGTATCAGGCACTTACCAATAGTCAGTACAGTGGCTGTTGGGCTCCCAGACTGGTCTGGGTCCTGTGGGGAGAGCCAAAAAAGAACAGGAGCTCTGACAGGGAGTCCTAGGGCCCAATTCCCTATTCCTCTACGCAAAAGTACTGCAGTGAGGCTCCATTACATTTACACCACGAGACATTCACG
This sequence comes from Scarus forsteni, assembly GCA_036419115.1. NCBI lineage: Eukaryota > Metazoa > Chordata > Actinopteri > Labriformes > Labridae > Scarus > Scarus forsteni. Next base: position 538,991 of record JAZDUH010000136.1, read on the forward strand.
TTAAATCCACAAGGCCATAACATCTGTGTTAAGTCATGTGGCAGTATGGCTTGATGTGCACGACACAGTACGTGTATTAATTTAACATATTTATTTATTTACATAGAGTAGAGTGCACATCAACAAACACTGACGTGTAAATGTGCTAGATTAGCCACAGGCTATTTTCCACCTGTCCACAGCAGGTTGATGTTATGCATTTATACAGGTGTGTATGATCTTAAAAATACATAAAGTACATAAAAAACAGTAACAGGCAGCAGCAAAGTGACAAATACACATGACATGGAATTAACATTGAACTACAGGACACACATACATCAATACAAAAGATATGCTAAACACAAGCCATGACAAAAACACCCTCAGAGTTAAAGCATGTGAGCTATTTAATGTGCAAACTGCAGTGCTGATACATTGCACACCATAATTAAAGTGCTAATGTATGATTGCACACTTGCCCACAGCAGTTGTATTGCACAGGTTGTGCATAAGCAGACATGTTTATGCACAGTATTGCACATGGTTAGTATATATAGATGTAATTCTGTAAGCAAAGTTGCACATAGGTTACATGGAGGTTTTTATGTTCGCACATTAAAGATAGATGTTTAAAGTTGTCGCTGCTCTGGTTTGTCCTGAGCCACACATTTGGATGATCCTTAAAAACTGCAAAGCTGGAACATTTTCTGACTGATGGTGGTAAACTTTTCCATAATGTGTTACGTTTAAACAACATTTGGACCAAAGCTGGTTGGTCTGAGGGGAACCTCACAGTAACAGGGGGCAGGGGCTCTTGTGAATCAGCTTGAAGAGATGTTGGTTACTTTTTGTTTGAGAAACTCATTCAGTGGAAGAGGGCAAGCCCACGCAGAACTTCATAAAACATACAGCCAGTTTTGAATTTCTGGAAGTTGTCAAAGTATATTGTACTTGGAAAGTACAAGAGGTGATGTGATATGGATGTTTGTCTAATACTTAAAGTGTTTTTTTTTTTTTTGTACAGAGATTACACAGGTTTGAGAGTTGTTGCTCCTGTAAGTGACCAGGTAGTTATACAGTAATCAATTTGTGAAAATATCATCGAGTGCCAGAACATTAATGCAGCATTTGCAGTCGGAGGATTTCCTAGTTTTTTTTTAATTTTACAATATTGGATGCTTTTTAATGTGGCTCTTAAAAGAGCATTTGTTGAGAAAACCCGTTTTGTTTGTAATGGGAAGTAGAGCAGAGAGACAGCCCGCCTTTTGTTACAGTGTACCTGGTGCTATCCCTTTGTGCTTCTGTGTGCATAATACTCCCAAAAACAAGACAGAACATACACAGGATTTAAGATTATCATGAAAATTGAGCTATGTTCTAAATAGTTGTTAACGTACAAATGATTGGCAATGACATTTGTACTGTCCAGAGTCTTTTACACGTGCAATAGAGAACAGAGCTAAAGCTTTCTGTGGGGGAAAAGGAGAAAATTAATTGTACAAGGTCTATGGTAGCATAAAGAAAATGTGATATTGTTGGTTTTAACTGAAAAGGTCAATAATCAGTGAGGTTTTGGTTTTACATTAATATGGTGAACATTGAATTGTCAAGTGTCTGAATCATCTTTTTGACTGTTTCTTATGCCCTTGACACTTCAGTGAAAAATGTGCTTTTGAGTATTAACATTTTTAATACAGTGCCCTGTGTGTGAAGTTGCACAATAGAAGAAGAGGAATTAAGTCATCAGGCCGAAAATGAGCAAAAGTGAGCCTAAATAGTTTTTCAAAATTAACAATGCAAAACACATGACATTTTAGATAATAAATGTCTTGCTGCATTGATACATGCCTCTACAGTTTCTGGTGTTTCCATTGACTAAAATATTTGCAGTAAGCATCTTGTCAGAAATTAAGACCAAGTTTTGACCACTACTGCCCACTGTTTGCCATGCTTTTTGACTTTTTGTCATTAATACTGACTGCCTCAAATGACAGTGACATCCTTTGCGAGGCAAACAGAACTAAGTTGAAGAAGCTCAATTCTCATCTAGAATTGCTTTTCAATTCCCCTTCCAAATAAAAAATAAATACTAGTTGCCGGGCTGAATTAATTTAAAGGAAATGAGAGCTTAAACTTGGATCAGTTTGATCTACAGTATGTTTTGTCTAAAACACACCCATGTTTTATCGAAGCACCTCATCTATCCTCTTTGCACCCTGCGCCTCGTTTTGTGTCGAGAATTTGTGTTGTCAAATCAGCAAAACAAAGACTGAGTGCTAAAAAGTGCAGAGGCTTCATTGAATCAAAATAGGGTCTGATGACTGTCTCAGATGACCTACCAAATTTGAATTGAACTTCATATAGTACAAAAGATGTTGTGCGTTGCAAGGGAAAAAGGAAGTGGCGGAGATGTAGTCATATCTGACATTGCATTGGAGGATTACGTTAAACTTTTGCTCTACGTTTTATAAAATCTCGGCTTCCCCTGAGATTTAAGCTCTGCAACCATCACTGAATGATGTGCTCATTGTAATGTGTTTTCAGGCATCAGAGGGAGTTCCTATCAGGTTCTTCTCCATGCTGCCTGACCTGGTGGAGGCTTACTACAGTCCTAACATGGGTCTGGTCACACACCTGCAGTACCCTGTGCAGAGAGAGGAGGAGGCTGAGGAGGAGCCAGGTGGGAGACTAATAGTCATCTGAACATTAGATTTGAAATTGAAGAACATCTGCCCATGAAAGCTGATTTTTTAAAAATTCTCTTATGACTTTATCTTTCAGAATCTAACAGTCTTCCACCACAGCTTCCACCCAGGAACTTTGGAGCCAACGATTTTAAAGACAGTGACCAAAAGTCTTCTGATCTGGTCTGCAAATCTTTGTCAGACACCTACCTGATGAGACTACAGCATATGGACCTGTCCTTGTACGTTCTTCTTTTTTTTTTTTAATTTTACTTAATGTAAAGTAGAAAGCTATAACTCCTCTAAGCTCTACATAAGCACTTAAAACAATACATGCAATTATGTTCCAAAAAAATATTTTGACATTGAATCTTTCTGATTTTGTATGGTGGGTAAATGGGTGTGCATGTATCCAAATGTGATAAGTTAAGACTAAAACTAATTTAATGTGAATGTGTGAATGACTAAGTGTGATCTGCGCTATAACAGGGCTTTGTATCGAAAGATTACCACAAAAGCGTCATACAGGCCTTTACTATTTTACACTTTAAATACATTCATCATTTGCAGACACGAGTCAACCATTAAGTCACTCAGCTCTGTGAATGACAATACAGCTGTTTACAACAGACTGTAACGCATTTTGCTGATGATTACTATGAAGATCCATTTCTGAGCCACTAAAGAAGAAGAGAGTATCATTAATATGAAACAAAAAATGCCACTGAGTCTGTCAGATTAGTCTGGTTGCCTTAAGTAGACTCACAAACAGAATTGGAGTATAGATCGGACTGAAAAAGCAGCTGCATAGCAATCAGACAGCATGTGGATCTGCTATTTACGTGGAGGCTCAAAAGAGGAAAAACAACCACTACTCAGCAAGCTAATCTGGTGATCTTTGAACAGATTACACTGCTGTCTGTTTTGCATACATGAGCAGACTTGTATGGCCATTGAGAATAAATGTACAAATGTAAAAATGCCTGCTAAAGGAGACTCAGTGGGCTTGAATGGTAAATAGCAGAAACCTCAATGGAAAACAAGAAAACATCCAGGTTACCCGTTAATGCAAGTAACTATATTATTGGCCAATGGTGTAAAATTCTGGATGTTCCAGGATCAGAGGATAGTAGTGACTGGTGTGTAAATCTGCAGCCTGCTGTACTAGTCATGCTGAACATCCTTGCTGTAACATACACTTACAGGTACATCTCAAAAAATTAGAATATCATGAAAAAGTTCAATATTTTTTATCACTCATTTCAGAATTACCAACATTTCAAGCAATAAATGTTTGAAATGTTTCTCTCTATCTGTAATGAATCTGTATAATATATGGGTTTCACATTCTGAAATGAGTGATGAAAAATATTGAACTTTTTAATGATATTCTAATTTTTTGAGATGTACCTGTATACTTGCACAGATCTAAATCATCATTTCATTAACTCAAAGAAAAAAAACAGAAGGGATGGATTTAAGTTTATCTTCAGAATTAGTATTTGCCTTACATTGGTTGTTAATTGGATAAAGAAACTGCCATGTTGTAAATGATAAGTTAACTTGATGACTGCTAGCATTAGCAGTAGCCGTTAAGGTGTGTCTGTTGCATATGATAGTGTAAGCTTCATAAAATGACTTGTTGATATATCAATAAAGCCTTGTTAGAATAGTTCTTAACACAATAGAATATCATGGATGGATATGCAAGTTAAAGCTCTCCAAGGGGACATTTTTATGTATTTATGTTAAGCTACGTGCTAGATGGCATTGAAATGGAAATGGTATGGAGCGTGATGTTACATGCAAATGGTCATTGAGAACAGTAAAATGTAAATGGTATGTATTTAAATATGGGGAATTCAGAATACAATTGAAGGAACTGATAAGAGAATTATTAAATGTGTTGTTTTGCTTCTGAAATGAAATTGATAAATGGCAGTAAAATGTGAATGCTCATATAAAATCTGAGTAGTGTTTAGTCACTAAGTAATTAAATCTAATAAATGTGTGCTGTATTAGGAGCCCAGTGTTGAAGATTCTCCTGTTTCTTATCCTTTTAGAGTACCAGAGGAACATATAGTGGCAATTCAAGAATACTTCATGACCTCCATCTGTACAGACGCTGACCAAGTCCAGAACGGTTACCCCACTCTACCAGGACTGAAGAACGTTATAGTGTCAATCTGCAAAAATTTAAACAGGTTTGGTTACCATTCAGAGAGATATAGATCCCTTATACTATATTGTATGGAACGGACCCAATAATTGTTTGACTTTTACGGAAACAGTGAAATTTCCCGCATCCTGCCAGTTCTGGAGGTATTTCACAGAGTGTTGGACCAACAGCTTTCTCCAGGGATTGGATATTTTCCAAGACAAGTGAGTGAAAATTCTTCTTCTGCACCATCAACCCCCTAAAAGTCAATATCCTAATGCATTCTTTTTTCATTTTCAGGTGTCTGCAGATTCAGGCCAATTTGTTTCCTTTAGGCTCGAGGAACTGACAAAACTGCTTTACTCAATAGAGGATAAGGTAAAATGGCCCCGTAAACCATAAACATACTTGGTATAGTGTCTGCAGAAATGGCGATAACGTGCTTCCTTTCTTCATCAAGGCTAAAAGTGCTGTTTTTGAGTCTGTTGGATATGACACAGGTCACAGGAACTCTCTCATACCTCCTGTCACATTCGAGGTGATTTCCTACATCTTTTGTTGTTTTTAAAACTGGAAAATTATTTGATTGAAGTTGCTTAGAAATGTGTTAGTTTTCTAAGTAATTTCCTCTTTTACTCACAGGTCAAGCAGGACTCTTTGGGGATTTCCACAAAGATGTTCCTGAAAGTGGATGTTGAAAGTGGGAAACTCTATTTTAAGAAGTCTAAAGAGGGGCCTGAAGATAAATACTTTGTGCACAACAAAAGTAAGAAAACACATTTCTCTGTGTAATTATTACTTTTGATTTTGAGTCATTGCAGCTTTCTTATGATGTAATGCTGTTGGTTCAAGATTTGGGCCATTCCTAAACAGTTTTCAGCTTGTTTGTAATCAAATCCATTAAAATGACCCACAGTGTAAAAACCGTGCTAAAGTTGTTGATCAGCAGAGGTTTTCTCCACTAATCTGACACACCTCATGGATTGTTCAATATACAGGTACATCTCAGAAAATTAGAATATCATGAAAAAGTTCAAGATTTTTCATCACTCATTTCAGAATGTGAAACCCATAGGTTATATAGATTCAGTACAGATAGAGTGAAACATTTCAAACATTTATTGCTTGAAATGTTGGTAATTCTGAAATGAGTGATAAAAAAATTGAACTTTTTCATGATATTCTAATTTTTTGAGATGTACCTGTCTATATTTCACCAGTCCATCTGGGCCATGGAAAGTGTTTGGGGAGGGCAGAACCTTTCACAAGCATATTTGGCAGGTGATTGGCCAATTGTTCTGCCAATCATAGTCATCACAGGCCAGACAATGTGGTGGGTGGGTGCTACTGCCGCTCTGTCGAAAAAATTTTACAAAACATGTTGGGAGTGGCGAGAAAATATCCTTTCCTTAGAGAATTTTGTAGTGTTGTTTTTTAAAAAATAAAATAAAAATACCATCCAGATCTGATAAAACTGAGGCTGTTAGCATCTATGCTAATCTCTGTACGAGCATTGACTTCCTTCTGTCACCTTGCTCGTAGCTCCCACTGCTTTCAGCTCTGAAAGACTCTGATTGGGCTGTTCCTCCTTGGGCTGCTCACAGTGGTTTTAGATTGTAACTTGGCAAGATAGATCCCCTGATTACAGACATTAAAACAAGGTCATTTCTTAACCACAGCATATGGCTTCTATAGCATTGTGCAAAAACTAGGCCAAGACTTGTGTTTAGCACCAAAGGTTCACATGCAATGCCTCAGTGATTACAATGGTTAATGTAAAACCTACCCAATGTCTCAGATTTTGACTCTGAAAATATGGTTTTGTGTCTGAGCAAATGTGCTGCTTTGTTACAAGTAGTTCTTTTTTTACAACTCTGTAACTTTATAGCCTGAATGCTTGTAATATGTTGATTAATTTAGGCCAAAACCACCAGTGTTTTCTGGTTTGACTTAAAGAAGCTACCACATGTCTAACTCAAAATGCCACTCTGAAACCTCATTAAAAACTAAAAAGAAAATGTTTTCTAGGGTCTGGGTTCATTTCTGTAATTCATGCTTGCAGTTTGTTAGCAATCACCCTCCCACAACCCAAAAATGCCTTTCGAATTCAAAAGCGACACAATATTAGGTGCATTTCATGTTGCAAAGTGATACATTAAAATCTTGTTTTCATGTATTTAACACTGACCTTGGTTCAAGCATTTATTTGATCAGTTATTCTAAAATCCAATATACTTTCAGCCATAGGAAAAAGTAAAAATGTGAACTCACTTCTGGGTTATTAAGTCATTCCTGCACAACTCTATTCTTCTGTACTGATAAAATATAAGTTGAACAGGCTTTCAACTTCATGCATTCAACAAAGCGAAAAAGTCTTATCCAGAATTATTTTCCTATATATATAAACAAGTTTAATAGAAAATGGTTGGTTGATCTGATGGCTATTTTTTATTAGTATACATAAACATACTATTGTAATTTAGAAAAAGTTAAGTTACTTTGATCAAATGTCTGTTAAGAAAAAGTAAAAGTAACACTTAATGGTTCTACTCAAGAAAAAGAAAAAAGTACTTCACTTAAAATACTCTCAAAGAACTGAATATTTCCTGTCATGCAGCTGGATGTGATTAGTTAACCAGTGATTTATCCCATTATTTAATAATTTATTTTACACCATCTTTGTCACAATTAATCAAATCACAGAGAATCAAATTTCCTTCATCTAAACAACATTATACATAAAATACTTCAGGCCAAATGTTTGGTTAGTTGTTTGCTTTATGTGCTGACATGAAGCTAAGGTTTCTTCTCTAATTTCAACCTAATATGTCATTTTTACACCCAGTACTCCTGCAACAGCTTTTACTGCTGAGCCAACATAGTTTTTTGAGTAGTTCTTTCCTATATGTCGGTAAATAACAAGGCTTTGGTGGTACTATGTACGGTTATGTATCAAGTTTGCAAGTTCCTTAAGTGGCACTTGTCTATTTACTTGTGCCATGGGCCTCTAACCCCCAAACCTACCCTTTAAGTTAATACCAGTACTTCAGTGACATTTTTGGAAAAAATCCCTGAAATCAGCTACTTTCATTTCAACTTTGGCTACTTTTACTTCTCAGTCCTGCAGTTGGTGAAATCTCAGAAAATGCACGCCAAACTTGCAATCGCAGTGGAGACTGAGAAAGAGAAGATTTTGAAGAAAGAGTTTGTGTTTGAAAACACAAAGGTAAAAAAAATCTACAACTCACTTTTGTGGATTGTCATGAAAATGTATTTATATATCAATTATACATCTGTATATTCAAATGCTGACTCATCTGATTGACTGTCATGCTTTTATACTATCAAAGTCAGTTTACACATTTTGAATTAGATGTTGCCATATTATTTGTGCATCTGTGACATTGATGCTCTACAGAGGAGGATTAGGGCCAGGCATGAAAAAATAAAACAAAAGGACTTTTTGGCACACATCGAGAATAAAGTTGAAATAACAAGAAACAGTCAGCAATATATTATGAGGAAAATAGTCAGCATTAAATGTCTAGATTCAATTTGACTTTTACTATAGTAAACTTTACAAAATGCGTTGTGGTGTAGATCATTGGGTAAAACGTTACTTTAGAATTAGGTTTTCATGCAAGTAATTTTTTCTCTTTTGGCCCAAAAGCACAGTGCAGTAATTAGTTTCAGGACTTTTAAGAGATTGTGCTAAAACCTGTGTCATTACAGATGGATGAACAAGCTCGGAAGACTTCGTAAAGTTAAAAAAATATTAACAGATTTGCCATTTCCAGGTCAATAACTTATCAATGAAACAACACATTTACAAAACAGGCTCCTCTTTTTACCCACAGTTAGGTGGACTGTGAGCTACAACTGTGTCTGACTCAAAATGAGCTGTCCGTCAAGCCAGACAACATTTGGTCTCTATGTGCTGACTTTTTTCTGATGACTTCATTTAAGTCATCACCTTTTTTATCGTTATTTTGACTTTTTTCTCAACATGTATAATAGAAAATAAATGATTCATGCCTGACCCTAATTCTCCTCTGTAATCTTCACAGAATGATCTATTTCAGCGTTTGAATCAGAAAGAGAAGCACAAAACATGCTAACAAGCAATTCAAGGTCCATGTCCTGCAGAAACATTTTTGTTGTTGTTGTCTTTAATTCTGTTGAAGGGGCTTGCAGAACAGAAGAACTGGACATCTTTTACTTAGCTCTTGGTCCATGGAGGAATTTGCTATGCTTCTTTGAAGGGATACGCAAACATTTTTTTCGTGTCTTCCCTTACTCCCAAGTCCATACCAAGCAGATAGACACCATTCTTTTGACTGTGCGTGCAGTAACAAAAAAGAGCTGGGCAGAGCTTAGCTCAAACACCGGAAGTCAATGGGTAGTGTTAGCCTGCCTCTCCCTACAGGCATCAGGTAACTCTGTAGCAACTCTAAACAGTCCTATGTGCTTGTTGTGGCTCTTTTTTACCGCATTATAGTACGTTATCTACTTTTAGACTAAGGTTAGCACTTTGTGTAATTTTGAAAGAAATACTTATGAAATTAAACCACATAACACACATGTGCAAACTGCAGCAGAAGTGCTTGTGAGATGGACAGAAAAACAAATCCTCTGTTTACGAGTCGAAAAAGATCGGGCCGATTATGACCGACTTTGTAAGAGAGGATGAGAATGATTTCTTCTGAACCAATGAAGATACACAACCTTACCGATTTAAAGCAGAACATATGGAGGAGGAACTACGTGTTTTTGAAGTTGAGCATGCACGAAAAGATGCTATGACAGTGGAAGATTTGGTTTCATAAGCATTCTAAGAAAACGCATGACTTTAAAGAAAATGCCAGTTAAAATACAGTTTATTACTTCCTGGTTTTATGATATCATAGCTATACAGTCTCCACTTGCATGTGTGTTTCCTGCTTATCACAGGTAGATGTAATGACTGTTTTGTTAAGTCCTTTTAATAAGACATAATTTTGACAGCCACCTTCAAAACTGACTGATGAGCAAGCCTGTTTGTGCACTAATCTGATAAAGAAAACACATTGTCAATGCTTTATAAACTTCTTCTTTCAAGGTTATGCTTTGTTAATTGATTTTTAAATGTCCCACCAGAAAAGGGAGGGCTTCTGCCAACTTCTTCAACAAATGAAGAACAAACACTCTGAAAAGCCCGAGCCGGACATGATCACAGTGTTTGTAGGCACCTGGAACATGGGTAACTATATTCATATCTTTAATCAACAAATTTTGAATAATGATGTACAGTAAGGTAAGACACTTCTTCATAAACATGCAGGTAATGCCGGCTGTCCCCACAACATCAACTCCTGGTTTCAGTGTAAGGGTCAGGGTAAGACACGAGATGACACGGCTGATCACATCCCTCATGATTTCTATGTCATCGGGACTCAAGAGGACCCCTTAGGAGAGAGGGAGTGGTCAGATACCGTGAAAAGTGTCCTGAGGAACATCACAAACATCAGCTTTAAGCAAGTGAGGGGCCTTGACAATCGATTAACTGAGAATCTGGAGAGCAGTAAGTCATGGTGTTGTCTTTTTAATCCAGGTGGCGATTCACACTCTGTGGAACATCAGGATCATCGTCCTCGTCAAACCGGAGCATGAAAACAGGATCTCTCATGTTTTTTCTGACAGTGTGAAGACAGGCATCGCCAACACTCTGGGTAAGAGGATTTTCTTTTCCTAAAACCTTTTATTCATTGGCTGTTTTTGTAGTTTGCCCCAGGCAAAGGCAAATACAAGGCCCATCCCAGCAAAGTCATATCAAGGTTCTGAGGGGTGTTGAGCGTTCCTTCAACCAAAAAAGGAGTACCATTGTCAACTTTTAGACTAGTGGACCAAAATGAGCTTCTTTCTTCATGTTGTCCTGACAAAACCATCTTACTTATGGAATTTAGTAAATTTCTGGAATTTAATCAAACTATTCTTTCAAAATCATTATTTTTGGAGTAAATAATAAGGCTACAAAAATATGTTGACAACATTTTAAGGGCCATTCCTATCTAACCTGACACACCAGTTGGACTTTTTAGTATATTTTGAAAAAAAAATCAGGCCAATCAGATGTTGTAGTATAAGGATGCTACTGTTCTAAAGGGCAGAATATAAGCCACTTCATTAATAAATTTTTCTGTAAAACACAGGTGTGGAGTGAAAATATATTTTCTATGGATAAGTTTGTATTGTGGTTGTTTTTTTTGTTTGTTTGTTTTTTGAAGAAATGCCATACAGTTTTGATAAAACTGCTACTGAAGATGTTAGCATCTATGATAATTTCTGTACAAGCAGTCACTTCCTGCTTTCCTCTTGCTTGTAGCTCCTCCCTCTTCCTGCTCATAATGACTCTAATTGGACCGTGTCTGCCACTTTTGGCTAGCGCTGTCATTGTAGCCTGTGCTCAAAATATCGATACGGCAAATATCGTCATGCACTTCTTGGGGATACGTGTATCGATACGGATTCTACAGAATCGATACCGCCTTAATGTTTGAACAGTTGTTGTAAATACACTTTGGGTAATGTTAAAAATGGCACGGTTCAAAGTAGAAGCCAAGCTACATGATTAAACACATGTTCCAAATTTAAACTTAGGTCTATGATCTTTGGGGACCTTAAATTAAAGTTCTTAAGTTGAAGAATTATTTAGAATGCTTGCTTGTTCTTTTTCGTCTTGTAATATAAACAAAAATTGCTGGGAATTCTGTCAAAAGCGCAGTCAATGTTCACAATGTATGTGTATCGGGATACGTATCGTATCGTGGCCTCACTATCAGGATACATATCATATTGTGGGGTTGCTGGAAATACCCAGCCCTACATTGTAGATTGGAGCTTGGCAAGATGGATCTGCCTGATTGGAGGCAACGAATCAGGCAGATCCATCTGCAGTGCAAGGTTAAATTCAACCCACTACTCTAAATGTTGAGAACATGTAGATTTTTTTTCCAGTTTACATAGTGCGCACAAATGTATGTATGTAAGTACTTTGCCAGAGATGTTTGGTCTAAATAGCTCAAATTCCTTAATACTACTCAGGGAATAATAATAAAAAAATGGTAATTTTGGAAACTACCATTCCATTACTGAGAAAAAAAATCTAATACTTATAATTTATCTTTCTAACGTTGTCCAAATTGCATATAGAAGATGCCAAAATTTAAACAAATGGCTGAAACTGGCAAAGAGCTGATATTGCCAACCATTGCCATCTTTACTGTGCAATGAAGATAGTGTGCTGTACAGATCATGTACAAAACCAAATTTAATCATTCATGATTATTTGAAGGCATGGTTACTTTATTTATAAAACAACATTCATACATCTAAGCTGCGTGCAACCAAGCAGTCTGATTCAGCATGGCTTAGTAAGGCAGGATTTACTGGATTTACACCAACACTAAAAGGTCAAGCTAATAATGCTATAGTTTGCTGATTAGTCAAAACATAAGCTAAAAGTTAAAATACATACCTGGCAATGTCCCAATAAGTTGTGGATAAAAGTGATTTGTTCACTGCTGTTGTTGAAAAGAATTAACCTGACATACCAGATGGACAGTTCCATACTGAAAATATTTCACTAATCCACCTGGGGAGGAGCCCTGCAAGAATGTTTTCAGGGGCAGAACCTTCAAATACAACAGCAGCTTGTGATTGGATGATCGTTTGGCTCAAAACACTCATCACAGACCAATCCATAACAAGCAGCGCTGCTATGACGTAGCATATGTTGTGGCTAAACCTAGCAGCTAACTGTTAGCCGTTAGCTGCTATGGCTAATGGCTGACAAGGGCAAACAACGGTAAATGGTCATTACCTATTGCGGCTAACTGTTGTTTGCCCTTGTTAGTCGTTAGCCATAGTGGCTGGCGGCTGCTAGCCGTGGCCTTGCATTTATGATCCACTTAAGTGAATAAATACCCACCAGACATGAATTTTGTTTTATAGGAAATAAAGGAGCAGTGGGAGTGTCTTTCATGTTCAATGGGACGTCGTTTGGCTTCGTCAACAGTCACCTCACTTCTGGAAGTGAGAAGAAGCTCAGGTGAGTCACAATACACTTTTAAGAGTGCCAAGCTTTAACAACATGGACAGGTTACTGATCATTGAACCTCCCCTCTGAAACATCGTTCTTTTACCATATTTGATGTGCTGTGCAAAGCTCCTATGGGGCTGTCAGCCCTCTGGTGAATTGTCCGTGAACAGCATTTATCTTGTCATATTTGGTTTTGTTGTGGTTCTTTGTGAGGGTGGCAGGGGCCATTTCACTGAGAAGGTGGAGATAGTGTACATCAAACTAAGGAGGTTTTAGTGTGTTAGGACGAGAATGAAAATTGATAAGATGATGAGATTTATTGTTACTAGTGCTATTAAATGTTCAGCTTATTGATCCAATTGGATTTCTACTGATTTTCTTTGTTGGTAAAAGTGAGCAGAAATAGGTTATAGACCTATCACTGTGATGCCCTCCTACTGTTACAGTAATTGTTTAAGCCAATTGACTTTGGGTGGGAGAGTATAGACTATAAGGTGGTAAACTGCACTGAACTGACTGACCTCTGCAGAGTAGACAAGCCAACCAATCAGGACAGACTGGGCCCACCAGAGGAAGGGACCCTAAACTGAAAATAGATTTTCAGAGGAAGCAACATAATCACATGGCACTGCAGATATTCAGTGCCATGATATATACGTAAATGCGTTTGACAATTCCTGCCCCCAGTCTGTCATGACTTTTGACATCTTTGTCATCATTTTTGCTGACTGCTTCTGATGCATATGTGACGTCCTGGTTTGTAAGGCATGTAGAACAAAGTTAAAGGAATTGATAAGCAAAAAGGCCAATGATATAATTCTTTGAGGGAGTTGTTATCGGTTTTCAACTTGAATTGGTTTTCAGTTTCCATCCCTGGTTAGGATAGGGCACTATGGATAAGGATGCTTGAGCTCTTTCTTGCAATACAAATAGGACAAATATAAATCAGTTCAGTTTTGTGTGAATGTCAGTTGTGTACACAAGTAGTAAAGTGGACATAACATTTCATATTGAACTCAAAGAAGAGGCAATTTTATCTTTACATGCTAGTTGCAAAATCATGTAAAATAGTGGATTTTTTGTTGATATCCTACATATACGGATATTTCAAAACTTATTTTTGCTGATACCCATGTTGCTACTGATGGACATTAAATAACTGAAAGTATAAAATCAAGGTTATTTCCAAAACATGTTTTTTGAAACACTGACATGAGAAATGTTTTTGAACCTGCTGCCAGCCAAACACAGGGCCACACAGAGAGATAAACAACCATTCCCATTCAAACTCATAAGAGCGTTTAAGAGTTACCAGTTGACCTAATGAGCATGGTTTTGGTCTTTGGGAAGAAGCTGGAGAACCCTGAGAGAACCCACGCATGCACCAAGAGAACATGCAAACTCCACACAGATAAGGCCTGAGCAACATGGGAATTACACCATCAACCTCCTTTCTGTGAGACACATACACTACTCACTGCGCCACCGTGCTGTCCTGTACAGTGCCTGTATTGCACAGTTCAACTATCCGTCAACAAAAAACATACAGGAACAGCACAAGACCAAACAAGACGGTATGGAAAACGAAAGCTGTCATTTTGTGTAATTAAAAAATAGATGCACCACACAGCTTCGACCACAATGAGGACATTAAGAAGTGCAGAGGAAGTGGATTTCACATGACATACTTAAAAAGTTTAAGGACTGTTGAAGTCCAGGGCCCCTTAGCCTGGCTGAAGAGTCTCTTTGGTTTTATTTCCATACAACAGTGTGCCCAGAAAGAGCCCAAGGGCCTTTAAAACTATTTTTTGCATTAGTAAACTATCACTCCATTTTAATGGCAGAAAACAGGTCCTTGAGTAAGCGTAGGAAGCAAGGAGGTGATTCCAGGTGAGGAAAGTACATTTTCATTGTAACCACTGTTCCTAAATGTAGAGCAGGCTGCATGTCATGTGTTAGTTTTAGATCTTTGGGGATCAGCCGAAGAGCCATGTCAACATAAAACAGAATATTTCCAGAGCAACCAACAATTCCACAAGACAGGGCAAGACCAAGTCATTGCCTATATAGGCCTTATTGATTGGCATTCAGTTTGGAGAATTTCTGTTCTAGAAGAGATCTACATCAGTGTTTGAAGCATTTAAAATGTCCCTGCCTCTTGCCCAGTGTCAGCTGGGATTTGGGGTGATTTATAATTATGGATGGATGGAGGTATCATACAGAATTTTGGGAAGTAAAACTAATGTATATTTTCTGCGTTTTCAGACGCAATCAAAACTACATCAACATTCTGCGGTTCCTGAATCTTGGAGACAAGAAGCTAAATCCATTTGACATCACACATCGCTTTACCCACATCTTCTGGCTTGGAGATCTGAACTATCGTGTTGAATTTCCTTCTTCGGTAAAGTTTTAACTATCCTATTTAAGTATTTAAATGTGCACATTAACTACATTTAGAAAAGCCCGTATTGTTATTGCTGTTATTTATTCAAAAGATGGAAACATTTCAGTCTTTTTTATTTTTAAATACATTCACATTTTATGCTTTTTCACATTTTGTGCTTTTTTGTGTTCTACATTTCTCCTCAACATGACACAGCACCTTAAAGAGTTAGTTCAAGTTTTTTAAGTGGGGTTGCACTTGTGAATATGAGTGCCAATAAAGGAACTTGTGAGCTTTGTGCCTTGGGGAGACTGGAACATAGCAGTTCATGGTGCCATTGAAAGCCTTGTAATTAAACACTTATAGGATTAAGCTACATAACCAACCATGCTGGCTCTACAATATGCTACAGCAAGATTCTTGACAGTGTTTAACTTTTCCTGCACAAAGCCCCTGTGTTTAGAACTGTAGTGTGTTGGGATATCAGAGTTATATATCCCTCCACCAACAGCTAGCCGATTAGTCAGAGGAAACAAACAGTAAATTTACTAAAACTGAACTAAATATGAAAGATTTTCACTTTAATGATGCTGTTAGTGGTGGGTATAAGAGGACATTTTTATGAACCGGAGTACACAAAGGAAGAACTTTTGCAGATGAAGTCACAGGAAGAAAGAAGGATGTGGAACAGAGGAGTAGGGCAGATCACAGGATACCTGGTGGAACAGATGCATGAACTATGAGCCCATGTCCACAAATTCTGTGGCCAATTGCTGTCATGCTGAGGTTTAGTGACTCGGCTTCTGCTGGACCTTTCATCAGAGCTTTTTAATGTCATTAAACCTTCAAACTGCTGCTGTGTGTCATAGTCCTGGGCGCTGCAAACACATTTTATTGATGCAGAGGTGTGGAGTCCCGATGTCCATATTTAAGCAACAAGCCAAATGTATTATTATATCCAGTGAGGGAAATTTATATCAGGTTGTTTTGTAGTTGTCCATCAGTATCAAAAAAACATGTTCACCCCATTGACCCATTTACATGCCTCTGACGCAGCACTTTGGATTAAGTGTCTTGCCTTGAGCTGGGCTCAAACCTACAACCTTCCAATTATCAACCAAGTGCACAATCAGACTGCACCACTGACAACTCTGAATATCAGCATCTGTATGACTTTTTAGTGAGATAAGATTACAACATGAGTAAACACAGCAACTCATCTTCCTTCTCTTTGGCGCATAAATACTCTGAATGTTTTATGCATAATAATGCCAAGCTATTTTGTGACCATGCTTCTGTCCAGAAAATAATTGTGGGTCTGGACAGACTGAGAATAAAGGTAGATCAGAGAAACTAAATATGTGAAACAAGTTTCTGAGCCTCTAGTAAAACTGAATTAATGAACCTAAGTGAAGTTAAAATATGACCTCTTAAAGTGATAAATGTAGTCTTTTCATGTCATTAACCTCTGAAACTAGACTTCTAAGAATGTGAGTCAGTGTTGCGTCAGAGATCTGATTTTCAGGTCTCTGAGCTGATCTCTGTTTCTGTTCTGTTTCCCTACACAGGAAGCAGAGTACATTGTGTCAAAGATCAAACTGCAACAGTACCAAGAGCTGCTCAGTAAAGATCAGCTCAGCATGGAGAGAAATGATGGCAAGGTCTTCTTACATTTTGGTAAGATGGGAGAACATTTGTAAACATGAATATTCGTGTCATTCATATAGCCGTACCCTTGTCCATTAGCTCCATTGTATTTTCAGACTTATAGGACAATAAATATTCAGTATTTAATTACATTTAACACACTTTTATGTTGATTAAAGATGAAGAGGAAATCACATTCGCACCCACGTATCGATTTGAAAGAGACACCCGAGACAAGTACGCCTACACCAAAGCCAAAGCCACAGGGGTAAGCACTCTTTTCAGCTTCTGTTAGTTTTTTTTTCACTTTAACTGACAGTGAAGACTGCTGATGTCTGCAAATGATCTACAAATGCAAACAATTTATACAGGAGCAAACAGCCCTCTCCCAGCTGTGTGACAACAGTTCAGACTTTAAAAACAACAAAATAAAAGGAAGGACTGCACAGCTTTATATTCTGAGCATGATTGTTATTTAAAGGTCAAAACTCCACTTGCTCAACCAGTTTTCCTTTAAGCACTGTAGTGACATTTGATACAGACCGTATGTAAACAGAAAGTGAAAAGTCAGATGGGGTATATTTTTGCAGGTTAATACACTATGTTGCCAAAAGTATTCACTCACCCATCCAAATAATCAGAATCAGGTGTTCCAGTCACTTCCATGGCCACAGGTGTATAAAATAAAGCACCTAGGCATGCAGACTGCTTTTACAAACATTTGTGAAAGAATGGGTCGCTCTCAGGAGCTCAGTGAATTCCAGCATGGAACTGTGATAGGATGTCATCTGTGCAATAAATCCAGTCGTGAAGTTTCCTCGCTTCTAAATATTCAACAGTCAACTGTCAGCTGGATTATAAGAACATGGAAGTGTTTGGGAACAACAGCAAGTCAGCCACCAAGTGGTAGGCCACGTAAACTGACAGAGTGGGGTCAGCAGATGCTGAGGTGCATAGTGTGAAGAGATCACACACTTTCTGCAGAGTCAATCGCCACAGACCTCCAAACTTCATGTGGCCTTCAGATTAGCTCAAGAACAATACGCAGAGAGCTTCATGGATGGATTTCCATGGCTGAGCAGCTGCAACCAAGCCTCACATCACCAAGTGCAATGCAAAGCGTCGATGCAGTGGTGTAAAGCACGCCGCCACTGGACTCTAGAGCAGTGGAGACGCGTTCTCTGGAGTGATGAATTGCGCTTCTTCATCTGGCAATCTGATGGACAAGTCTGGGTTTGGAGGTTGCCAGGAGAACGATACTTGTGGGACTGCATTGTGCCAAGTGTAAAGTTTGGCAGAGGGAGGATTATGGTGTGGGGGTGTTTTTCAGGAGTTGGGCTTGGCCCCTTAGTTCCAGTCAAAAGAACTCTGAATGCTTCAGCACACCAAGACATTTTGGACAATTCCATGCTCCCAACTTTGTGGGAACAGTTTGGAGCTGGCCCCTTCCTCTTCCAACATGACTGCGCACCAGAGCACAAAGCAGGTCCATAAAGACATTGATGACAGAGTCTGGTGTGGATGAACTTGACTGGCCTGCACAGTCCTGACCTCAACCCGATAGAACACCTTTGGGATGAATTAGAGCGGAGACTGAGAGCCAGGCCTTATTGTCCAACATCAGTGTGTGACCTCACAAATGCTCTTCTGGAAGAAAGGTCAAAAATTCACATAAACACTAGGGATGGGACCGATCCGATCCAGTATCGGTTTCGGGATCCGATCCAGGCATAATTCAGGGATCGGATCGGTCCGATCCGCGTGCCATGGGGCGCCCGATCCAACACACAACACACAGGAGACATGTGACGCCACTCCTCATTTCAAGAAATCCATTCCACAGTTTGCAGCCAGCCAGTGTGTGCAGAGCATAGTGCCTCCTGTTGAGTGCATCGCCGTCTATTAGCCACCTGAGCTAACAAGCGCTAACAACAACATATCTGCTGTGTGGAGTAATTCTGTCAGTTCTCCTCAAAATCAAAGCCGAACGGTTATCCGATATGCCCCTCGAAAATAAGGTACAGAGACTCAATTATCTGCCCTTTCGGTTAACACCCTGCCGAAAACAACACAGACACACGGGATTAAACTCTTGACGAAGCTCTGCTGCACTCGGCCGGATGAAAAGCCGTCGGCAGAGCCCGCAAATAAGAGGAGGACGAGTGACTGAACTGTATTTCACAGAACACACAGCCTGGTCTTTGATTTTAAGTTTGCCATCAACGGTGTAGAACCAAAAATACGTCCTCACAGCTCTCATCAGATGAGCTGTTTAGTCCGCTCCGTTCAGAGTGGAAACTCTTCACTGAGATCAGCAGAGCAGCGGATGTATCTGAGAGTCAAGCTGCGCTCACAGCG
This sequence comes from Scarus forsteni, assembly GCA_036419115.1. Lineage (NCBI taxonomy): Eukaryota > Metazoa > Chordata > Actinopteri > Labriformes > Labridae > Scarus > Scarus forsteni. The sequence continues at coordinate 558,283 of JAZDUH010000136.1, forward strand.
CTCTCTGATGAAACGGTCCACTGCTCCAGGCGCTCTGATGTGCTGCTACACTCAATATTTTACATTCAAATATTTATTTACTATTTGGTTACATATATTTATCCCCATATTCGATCAGCTATTCGGGTATCACAGTTAAAGATCAATCAAACATCTGAAAAGGCACCTCGTGAGCGAACACCAGGATTATTTTTAATTTATTATATTTTATTTGGGGGGGTAGAGATGTTTACAATTATTTCATATATCACTTATGAAAGCTGCTGCACTATACTTGATTTGTGTGCTGTTCAGAAGCACTAGCCCTTATGGTGTTATTTTTTTGGTAGTGTAAATAGTTTAGAACAACAGACACTGTCTTCTTGATACACATTTTATATCAAAAGTGAGACAATTGGAAACAGACCTGCTACAAGACCCATACTCTGCTGTTCATATCAAGCAGCCCTCGTCTCTATGGAGATTGACTGTATCCTTACAGTGTTCTGCACTTCATTCAATAAATGTTGTTTTTCAATTTAAAGCCCTTACAGGTGTATGTTTTTTTTTTGTCTTCTATGTAAATAACTGTTCTGTGGTTAATTACAGCCTCATAATCAATTTTTACACATAATTTCAACAATATTGATAATATAAATATTCCAGCAATAATAGCCGTGGTATCGGAAAAGTATCGGTATCGGCCGATACCCAAATTCAGGTATCGGTATCGGATCGAAAGTGAAAAAACCTGGATCGGTGCATCCCTAATAAACACTCCTAAACCTTGTGGACAGCCTCCCCAGAAGAGTTGAAGCTGTTATAGCTGCAAAGGGTGGACTGACATCATATTGAACCCTATGGATTAGGAATGGGATGTCACTTAAGTTCATATGAGAGTCAAGGCAGGTGAGCGAATACTTTTGGCAATATAGTGCATCAGAAATATGAGTTGTGTGGAGGACAGGAGCTTCCTCTGCACACTGTTGACTTTTTAAACCACTCTGTGTCCATTAAAACAAAAGATAGTTGGTGTAGAAAATGGAAGAACTGAATCTCAAGAATGAAGATCTCTTGAGTTGACCTGTGCATGGCTTCCAGTTCTCAACGAGCACTCCAACTTCCTCCCACAGAGCAAAAACATGCTCACTGGGCCTCAAAATTGCCCCTTCCATATTGAGACTGAGCGTGAATGGTTGTGTGTCTCTCTAAGATGTACCAGCCCTCATGTCCAATGTCAGTTAGGATAATGTATTTGCTCTGTTTTAACTGTGCAGACTAAGTACAATTTGCCTTCGTGGTGTGATCGTGTACTGAGAAAGTCATACCCTCTGGTTCATGTGGTCTGCCAAGCTTATGGTGAGTAAATCAAGCCAACATTTTCTATTTTTTTTTAGATTTTATAAGACGTAAAACAACTGTTTAACAACTGTGACATTTTGCTTGGATAAAAGCAGAAAGCTGCTTTGTGTGCAACATGAAAACGGGTGCTTGTGGTTTTACTTCGTCTTTTTGAGAAAATCATGTCATCGTGCCAGTCAGTGTTTTGTAATGCTGTATATGTGAAATAGGTCATAGGCTTCAGTCTGTCATGGAGTCTCATGACTCTTGATAACTTAAAGGTGACACTGGACTGAGTGTGAACACTAATATGTGCATGATAACTAAACAGAATAAAATAGATCTTTGTCCCAGTAAAAACATTGCCTGACAGCATCAAACTGTAAAAAAGAAAGCAGTTGAGTAGCTCCCCAGTTAAAATAAAGATTAAAAAGATTAAATATGTATGTGCATTGCAGATATAATGAGGGATTGTTGTGGTGTAGTTTGAGGGGTAGTGTGGTCCCTATGATTTCTCTACCACCCTCACCACCTGCTGCAGGTCCTAGTTTCCCTCTGCAGTGCAGCTTGTGATCCAGACAGTGCAGCAGGAGGTCAGGACGCTCTCCACAGCTGCTCGATGTAAACTTATCAGCAGGTGATGAGGGATGCATCATTGTGTGTTTCTCACAATTTGACTCTCATAATAATGTGGGACACTTTAGGAACTTTAGTTGTACATAAGCCCCAATTTGGGTTAATTTCTACACTCACTGTCCTCTCTATTCAGTACACTTGGTTCACCACCAGGTCAGACCTTCTTTTGTCTAAGCCAAGTCTCAGTGGTATCAACGTGCTGGAAAACCTTCCTCAGAGATCTTCCTCCATATCAATTCAACACCATTGCACAGTTGCTGCAGATTTGTCTGCTGCACAACTGTGATGTGAGTCTCCGTTGCTAGTCACATCCAAAGGTCAGGTGACTGTGGAGACCACTGGAGTGCAGTGAACTCATTGTTAAGTTTAAGAATTGGCCTGTTTCCTTAATAGCTATTGTCTATTTGTGTTAAAAAAAAAAACAGATGTGAAAATGTGTGTAAGAAAAACATTTTGTTCTTTAATTAATTACTCTGCGATTCAAAAAAGTGGACATTACATGGCGAAGAGGAAAACAGTCTGGTTTAATGTACATTTTTCCAAAATTACAGCCAAAATATGAAATAGTCATGGTCAACTGGAAAAAATAACAGCTGTAAATATTGGCAAAAATGTCTGTATCTGCCAACACTGATGTTTAGCTTTTTAGGCAAATACCTCCCGATAGTCATATTGGTCCAGTAATACATTGGCAATGTTTTCTAACATAAACATAAATAATGCATAAATGTAACTTGGACAGTGTCTTCAGTTGTCTATAAAGAAGGTTTTGGATATATTTTGAAGTTTTTCAGACTTGAATTGCAGTCATCATCTTGCTGAACAGACCAAACTTTGAATGGACCATCACTGTTTTTTTTTTATTTTCCTTGTGGTGCATCTTGGTTGAAAAAATTAAAACTACTTTTGTATTTAAAAAAAAACTCTGAACAATTTTTACTGCATTGATATTTGAATTTTTAGAGATTATTTTATTTTACAAACATGGTATAGAAAAGTATCAGAGTACCATTAGTTTTGAGACAGTGAAAGACAATTTTACTCAAACAGGTCAGGATACCCTGTGCAATCTGTACTCTTGAAAACATTTGCAAGATGCTCTCTGTGGTTTTAAAGAGAACTCAGTGTGGTATGCAGAAATAACCAAAATGATGTCATTAGGTTATTTCAGTGTTCTGGCTCAAGACTGTAATGTAACTTTGGGATCTGGAGTCTGCTTTAACCACACAGGAAGGGTTTATAGGTCTATGTGTATCTCCGCCTCTGCTGCAATCTCTTTCAGTTTTTGTTTCCAGTTCAGTCAATAAGTTTACAGACTAAATGTTGGTGAAATTAATATCAAATTAGAATTTAAACTTGGTATGTTGTGTCAAATTAACTGAGCAAAACTTGCCATTCACAGGGTGCACTAATGACATCACGACAAGTGATCACTCCCCTGTATTCTCCTCATTTGAAGTTGGAGTGGCTTCACAGTTCGTCTCCAAACAAGGTAAGATCACCGTCATATATCAAAAATGTTACTTTTCTAAATGAGGGTTTAATAATTTATTTCAAATGATGGTTTCAGATTTAAATGGAGCATCTCAGGGTGGAATACAGATCATGAACTGTGTGGCAATTTTGCCGACTAAGTCGAAGACAAAATTCTTCATCGAGTACCACTCCAGCTGTTTGGAGAGTAAGTTTTATTCACTTTTTTTCACTGTGCTGTAAAAGACAGAAGTAATAACTGTTAAAATTGTGGAGCATTGAATTATGCTTCAAACGTAATAAAGGTTCTAAAATTGTTTTCTTGTATTTATTCAGAAACAGTGAAGACCTTAGAGGGAGAAAACACAGAGCAAACAGACGGGTCAATCAAAGTTTGGTTTGGTAACCAAGTTCAGGTAAAATCAGGACGGACTGATGTTGTAGAGGACATGCATTATAAGGTAACAGAGTACTTCATCATCTGTTTTACCTTTCCAGCTCACACCAATCATCTCGGACCCCGAGTACCTCTTGGACCAGCACATCCTCATCTGTGTGAAGTCCACAGACAGTGACGAGTCATATGGTAATAAACATTAAAAAATGATTAGTTAGATGATACAGAGCATTTCTTACAATCTGCTGGTCTTTTTTTCCTCTGAAGGAGAGGGCTGTATAGCACTGAGAGCTGCTCAGTTCTGCTACACAGAGTTTCAAATCATACTGACTCACCACGGAGAGAAGACAGGAACTTTGACAGGAGGAATCCAGCTACACACCTCTGAAGGCAAACCCACTGAGAAGTTATATGGTGAGTCTGTGTGACTGAGGCTAAGTCCACATGTAGGCGGGAATTTTTAAAAATGAGGTTTTCCTCTTCTAGTATAATCCCGTCCACAAAAAGGAAGTTTCAAAACATCCTTGTCTACACCGGAACACCAAATCATACTGTGAAACGATGCTTACTACCTTGTAACAATATCTGTAATATGCAACTTTTTTCTATACATTTGCAGTTTTATTTTCCTACCTATCCCAACCACAAGTCTGACTGATGTTATGGTTTAACTTGTGGCTATGTTAATAGGTGTAGGCAGGCATATTTACCAAGAAAACCCAGTGCAAGAAAAAATAATCCATGCGAACATCATCTCCATGATCCGCTTAATGCATTGCAGTTTGTTGACAACAGCAGTACTTCAGCCATACACAGAACTAAGGTGGGCTTTACACGAGTACAAATTTGTAAGACTCCGGTAAAATAAACTATCGATCCTGTGATATTGACACACCAAGACCTGTATTTGTCCATGACCACATCTTTTTTGAAAACGGCTCTGCAGGTGGATATCTGCGTATTTGTCTTCATGTCGTAGTTGGTATAAACAAATAAGTCCGGAAAAGACGGTGACCTCATAGCACCCCTCCTCCTCCCTGCCCCCAACCCATGCTGTCACACACACCAACAACAACAACAACAACAACAATGGCTGCAGCAGGGCTGATTCTGATCTTGTTCCAGCAGCTACAAATATTGCTAAGACTTTTATACCAACATTTGCTCACAGAACACCAACAACACCAGCTACGGCAACAACAGCAACAAGTGCCCATGCAGAGACTCAGCATGTTATGCGCAAATGAGCACTTGTTGATGTGGAATCCACCTCGGAGCAGAACCAGACGGGCGACCCGACAGGATTTTGCGTGGATTTTGCGTAGTCATGTAAATGCACAAGCCTATGTACAATACGATATGTAAACAGCGATACATGTTTTGATGCCGACGCCAAGACAATACGGGGCCGTCCTCGTGTGAGGAGGGCCTAAGAGTCTTCATGCTTGTCACTTATGGTTAGAGCTGGGCAGATAATCAATTAAATCGAATCAAATTCGAATTATTTTCGAATTATGGTCAGCCTTGTAGGGTTTGCACAAGCACTTGTATAGGCTTGTATTTGTTATTTAAGTAGATTAAATATTGATCACAGAGTTTCATGCTAATATTGTAAAAATACCTCAGCCTTTTGGTGTTTCTGGAGACAAACCTGCCTACGTTTATACTACATAATCAACCTTTTATAACCCAGACTTTGACCTTAAGAGGGAAACATTTAGACAACATAAAGGCAAAACTTGATTTGTTTCATTTTTATGTCACTGGGAGTTTTGTTTCCTTTTAGGGAGGGAAAAATCGATTAAGATCGTAAAATGAGTGTTGTGGAAAAAAATCAGGGATTTTATTTCTAGGCCATATCGCCCAGCCCTACTTATGATCAATACCTGTAATGGACCAGAGTTATTCTGCCTGTTCTGTCACCTAAACTCCTCCTGTACCCATTAATTCTACACCCAGACCCTCACAATGGAACAGCTAAACTCGGCATTCAAATACATGTTCAGTGCATGCTAATTTTGGCAGGACTGCTGATCCTGTCTTAGCATGCATCTCTCCCACCCTTCACCTAGTATCGAGCCTGTCAGTTGAAATGTCCTCTTTTGCAGCTGTCTAAAGAGAGGGTGGGGGAGGTGTCAGGGTCTTTTGTGAATACCTTTGAATAATGCTGATGGAAAAGTGAGTTCTCTTGACATCTCTGCACAATCTTGATTTTTCAGCTCTTTCTTTAATCCCTGCTTTCTCTTTTAGATTTCATCAAAGTTGAAAAGGATGACACTGTCACCTCAAAAGGCAGAGGCATGGACTCAAATAAGTAAGAGATCTCTTCACTTTTGGCCGCTTTATGATGCCTGCCTGTCAGGTGTAATCCTTTTTGTCTTCTCTCTGGAAGGTCCTCTTTCACCCAGGCACACGATATCTCTAACCCCAGCTACATGGAAGTGCCCGTCCAAAGGGGTAATGTGACTGTAAAAGGCTGGTGTTACAGCATGCCACCAAAAAGTAATCCCATCACTGGTCAAGGAAGTAAAGAGCCGAAGAAAGTTGGTCATGATGTTGGCTCTCGCAGTCCCACTGCAAACCCCATGTAAGTTCTTGTTTCAGGTGCACTTTGATCAATTCAAGCAAAAGAATTTACCATTCCCAGTCGACATGTAAGAAACTGACAGTCTTTGCTAACTTATCTTTTATTTTCAGGGTTGAAGGTCAACAGTCATCAGAGATGTTTGACAATCCATTGTACGGCTCAATGAGAAAACTACAATCGAGGGGAATGGACCATCAGCAGAAGGATCAGCTCATACCTCCTGAATGTTTCATTACAAGCTCCAAACAAACAGATGGAGACCCTGATCGCCGCCCAGTTCCCACCCCTCGGAACCGCTCCTTCACCTGCTCTGAGAGCAAACCACAGGTTTCGACCCCGGTTAACATTCACAGTTCTGTGCAAAAGAAACCAGTGATGCCCTCACGCTCAGAAGGAGGAGGGGGACCAAACAGACCTCCTGTGCCTTCAAAGTCTCGGCCCGGTGTACCAGAGCCCCAGATCACAAAACCTAGAGACTACAGAGACAGCTCTGAACTCCCGAGTAAACACAGACCACCAGCGAGACCGACCCAGACACCAACTCAGAAAGACAGTAAGGACAAAATCTGTTTCTTTGGCCGCAAGACCTCAAAGTATCCTCTATGCCTAAAGCCTGATTCGTACTTTAGTGTCAAAGGTCTGCCTTAGATATACCACAATGCAGTGCCCTTTATTCAACTCTAGTTTAATCAGTGATAATTAATGTTAACCATAAGTGGGTTTGAGTTACATGCACAGGTTTGATTGCAAGAGCAGCAGATTTATTTCATTAATAAGCGCCTCAAATTAAAAAGCATTCCTCTGTCGGTAGTTTAAAACAGACACTTTATCCCTCATGAATTCATAAAACAGTTTTCTTTAAACAGATTGTCAACAGCTTGTAAAATTGCATCTATGGTTTGTAAATTTGTTGTTCGGTGAAAGATCAACAGGTAAAAATTTAAAATATATTAATTTTTTGTATATTGACTGACACTGCCATTTATTTTTTTGTTGATTACTAACATTGCCACAAACATTTTCCCCAATTTTTAAAGACAGATTTCATTTTGTGCTTGTTACAGGCCTTTTTATGGCCACCACCACCATGACAGATATGGTTTGTTTATTTTTGCCATGAGAAAATGTAGTGCTGTGTAAATGGCTGCTGGGCAGGTAGGCAGGACCTCCTACTGCTGCCATCCTGTCTCTGTATCTCATTCGTATTTTGTGCTGCTTAGCTTTGATGGACCACCATTATTCACTGACGGCTGTCAGTTCTGTCACCAAAACTTCCTCCTGTACCTCCAACCACCAACCTCAGTAAAAAAACGGCCAAACAAGATCATTACACGTTGAGTGGAGAGATCCACCTTCGTCCTTTCAGAGTTACTTTACCTCTTGAATTGAGGACTCATGTCAACAGAACTTCACCATTCACTACTCAGTAAAGTTTCTGTTTCATGGATCAGTTTCAGAACCTGACACCAGATGGTCTATTCAATACACTCGTCCATCTGGGAAAGAGCCCATGCTAAGAGTTTATGGCGGAGGACCTTTCAGAAGCATATCTGGCAGCTGACTGGACAATCGTCCTGTCAACCACATTTATTTATGGGCCAATCAGATAATGTAGTAGACGGATGCTACTGTGCTACTGAATGCAAGCCATTTTGTAAAACAATCTTGAGTCAAAACATGTAAGAAGTGGAGCAAAATATCCTACAGAAAAGTATGTAGTGCTGTAGTTTGATTTTCATTTTATAGGAAAAGTAGTCCAGATCTGATAAAATTACTGCTGAAGCTGTTAGCATCTATGCTAATCTCTGTATGTGCAGCCAATTCTGCTGTCATGCTAGTAGCTCCGACCTCTTCCTTGTCTTAAAGGACACTGATTGGACTGTGCGACTTTGGGCCACCAAAAATAGTTGTAAGCTGGAGCTTGGCAAGATTGATCTGCCTGACTACAGACATTGAATCATTATAAATTTCACATGCTGCGGGAAAAAAAAACATCTTAAAGTGGACTTCCAAATTGATGCATAGGACAATCCAACAATGGTTTACAAGTAGCTCACGAACCAGGAAGTCTTTTTTTCTCCCCCTCTCTCTTAGTAAACAGAGTTTTTTTTCATGAAATTGAAACACTTGTTTTATATTTATGCTACACACCTGAACTTATTACTGAGTAGACTCTCAATTTAAGCAACACTAAACAGTGGAGGCAGGCAGCTGTGACTGTATCTGTTGTCTTGACTCACTGTTAGTTGTTTAATTTAGAGTTAAAGTCCTCTTGTGGTAGCATCAATCTTTTTTCTGTAACAATTACAATTCCTGAAGATTCTCCGTGTAAGAAAATTTGGCTTCCTTAAAGGAAAAGTTCGGTTCCTGCAGCTTTTACATTGTTTATAGAATGAAGAACAACAATATACTCACCCAGAAGGCTTTCCTGATGCAAACGGTGCTTCGGGAGATATTTAGATCCAAAATCGAGCAGCGGACACCGATATAATGGTAGCCCGTAGGGCATAGATCGCCGCTCCTAAAAACTGCATTAATCGTTCAAAAACTCATGTTTTTCACCGATATTCCATCATGATTTGCTCCGAAAGGACCGCCATTGCAGCCTGTGTCTCTCCACACAGCGCTGTGTGGCTGAACTAACCTCTGAACTGACGAGCTGTTTACATGCTCTTGGCGCATGCAGCTCATTGTTTCAGGGAAGATCAGCAGCTACAAATCGACTTTCTTCTTCCAGTTTTGTGCAAAATGGGCCGAATGTCTATGGGATGAAGATGTTGTGGAGGAGGACTTTGAATATGATGGGCGTCCTTACAGTTTGGAGCCACAGTATACAGATATACAGATAAGGAAGCGATCATAGCGCTCCAGAGAGTACTGCGCATGCGCAAAGAGCATGTAAACAGCTCGTCAGTTCAGAGGTTAGTTCAGCCACACAGCGCTGTGTGGAGAGACACAGGCTGCAATGGCGGTCCTTTCCGAGCAAATCATGATGGAATATCGGTGAAAAACATGAGTTTTTGAACGATTAATGCAGTTTTTAGGAGCGGCGATCTATGCCCTACGGGCTACCATTATATCGGTGTCCGCTGCTCGATTTTGGATCTAAATATCTCCCGAAGCACCGTTTGCATCAGGAAAGCCTTCTGGGTGAGTATATTGTTGTTCTTCATTCTATAAACAATGTAAAAGCTGCAGGAACCGAACTTTTCCTTTAAGTTCTTAGTAGCAGCACAGGCAAAGATATGGCATGGTTCCATGGCATCATTTTAAGCCACAATTTTAACCACTTTTGTCTCCTGTCTGCCATGAACTATTTACTGTTTAATCATTTCTGGTGACTGCATCTGATGAAAGAATGGTGACCTTGATTCACAAGGCATGCAGAACAAAGTGGAAGGAATGATAAAGGATTTGATAAGCAACAAAACTAATGATATCAGATTCTTGAGGGAGCTGGTACTAATTCTCAATTCACATCCCTGATGTGCTTCTGCTTTGGTTCAGTGCTATTTGAACTTGTGGCATGTTACAGCAGAGATTTGACAGAAGCAAAACTCAGGCTTTGCAGGTAATAATAATAACTTTGTTTTTCCTTTTCAGTGTATGCTGAAGCATCAAAGATGGGGCGCTCTGTGAAGTAAAACCAGCCGACAGCACTGACCTCAGCCCTCCTGCTTTTTTTGGACACAAAGCTTAACCCTTTGCAAAATGTACCACAAAATCAAATGCTTTGCCAATACAGAGTACGACTACAATTCTTCGTTCACCTGTTTGTAGATAGTTTGATTAGAAGAGCAATGCCACTATCATTTATGTCTGTTTTAAGTGTTTTATGTAGTGTCATGCCACAGTTGGCTTTAGCTTAACACAAAGGCTAAGAAGCAGAGGGAATACTGGCCAGTCCACGTCTTCAGTTAATCGAAGTTGGATTATGCTCCTGATTTTCACCTCAGCCAACTGGAATTTGTCTAGTTTTTCCATTCAGGAAAGTAGAGGGATGGTCATACATATTAATGCTTCACTCTGAGTGCTGATGTTTATTGCTTATTTTGTTAAACATTTGTAAATCATCCATCCACCAGCCCTTCAGCACTCAGAAATAATCATACTCACTGTGCAAACCTTTCACCAATGCTATCTTTATGCTAAACTGAGCTAACTGCCTCCTGGCTGTGGCTTTACAAATTCTTCAATTTTAAAGGAAGCTAACTTTTTTGATTAAAAAAAATTGAAAATAATAATGAATATATTTCAAAGTGAAATACCTTTCCCTTAAATATGATACGAACAGGCATCATTTCAGCAGTGCTTACATAATCTGAGCTCATACACCTTATAAATGTCACTCTGTTACATTTCCTGTACATTTAAACTGTTACAGTGGCTCATGAATGTTTACCACACAGTGTTACCTTGCACAGACATGTTTGCTGAGAAAATATACAATAAAAGATAAAATCACATCAGTTCTTTACTGTTTATTTCACCTAGAGGTAGACTACTGTTCATACTGAGACAGGACGCCGACTTGTGAAAGGGGACAAAAGCCAAAAAGGCTGTGGACCATGAATGTTACGGTTTTTTTAGACCACGCCCAATGGACTCAGTGTTCTTATGATCTAAAATCAAAAACATCACAGGGGTTCAGGTCAGGGCGGCACAGTGGCAGCACATGCCTCAAAGCAAGCTGTGTTGGCATTATTGAATGAAGAGAATTGAATCTTTTAAAGCTTCACTTTACTTTTCAGCATCACTGTCAGTTTCTCTGTGAACACTTTTAGGGGTGTTACACTGGAATATGTCACCATGCTGTCTGGAGTCCTCTCTGGTCCGCTGCAGACACCAGAGACTATTAAAAACCCATCTTTGTGAACTGAATGTGTTTACACCTAAAACATAAGGTGTCACACACACTGATAAATGTGTTAAATCTGTACAATTTCTCACAAGACATTTGACTTCCTCTCCGAAACAATGACTTGTCTTGTGTGTTGCTCAGCCTGTTGGCTTCCTTCCCTTAATGCAAAGAGCAGCTCGTAGTCATGGCAATGCTGGCTCTGACGTTAGATCAGCTCTGGCTTTAAGTGATCCGGCCTGGGCTCGACCCACTTCAAGAATCTGTTGTGTGTTAATGAAATTATTGACAGAAATATGCAAATCTGTGACATTTTTTTCCAAACAGAGCATCCTGTGATCAAAAAGCATTTTACTGATAATGGTTCTTAACACAATCTTTTTAATGAGCATTTGATTTGGCTTTATAAACTGTATCAAAATAAATATTGTAGCCTCACCTTTTATCCTGCATAAAAAATGAAGGGCTCTGTTAAACTCTACATATTGCCTGCCCTGGTTGGACACCTACTTCCTCAACACTCCCTTTTTTCAACTGTGCAACCACACATGCTCTAAACATCATTTTCAAGTACCTGACAAAATAATAAACTTTTTTTTAAATCCAAACCACAATGAAACTTTGGTTAGACATGGGCTACTCATCTTGATTCTATTTCCTGAAATTAATTTAACCCTATAAAGCCAAATGTATCATATTTGATACACACTTTTATAATACCTCTTTCTACTCAATATGATCAACAAATTACAAAAAAAACCCATCTGAATACAATCAGATAAATGATAAAAATGTCCTCAAATGGATTATCAGTTGCCAAAAACATCTAGTGTATCAAATGAGATACAAAAAATCTATATGTTGAATATTATTTACATTTTGATTTTTATGGATTTTAGCAGGAAGTCAAATAAACATTTCACCTCCAAAAAAATAGAATTTTCTGGCTATAATCTATGGTCTTGGGCCTTAAAGGGTTAACAGCAACTTTCAAATTATTATTGTTGTTATTTATCTTGTTTTTATCAGTGACTGCACTCCAGCTCTGTGCAAGAAGACTGAAACCTACAACACAAACATCAGTGTTTTGTAAACCTTTGTATTCTACCTGTTGTTCAAGAGGGTGGTAAAAGTTTATCAAATGGGTAAAAGTCAACTTGAGAACAGACATTCACAATACAGCAAACACAACAACAAAGTGTCACACTAACTCTGCATGAACACACCTCTTACACACATCTGTGGTCTATGGGTGGAATAAACCAGATGTGAAGAGACCAGATGAAAAAAGCACAAACTCCTACAAACAAACTGGATTTTTTTAACAGTGCTTCAGTCTAATCATCTCAAATTCAAGAGTTGATCACTTCACCACAAATTTATGATTATTTATTACAGGTTTTTTGTTTCGTAATTGATTTTATTCAGAAGATTGAACAGCACTGCTAAGAAGTTGTCTGAAATGCCACAGGAGCTCCAACAGCTCATAAGGTCACTGAGGAGAGGCGGAGTTCTTGTTCTGGTTTTGCTCCTGCAGTTTAATCCCAGTCTTCTTGGATGATGTGAAGCTCAAAGTCTGACATGATTTCCCTCTGCATGGAGAGGTCATAACCAGACAGCTGAGAGACAAAGATGGAGAAAGTTCATCAACTTTTCCATGGTTGATACAACAGCACAGTGTTAACGCAGCTGAAGGTACTCACAGCTTCTCTGCGGCGACGTTCTTGCTCTTTTCTGCGGGCCGTTTCTCTTTTTTCATCCACCGGGGACTTTGAGGCTGCAGGCTGTGTTTCCACTGGAGAGTTTTGCTGCCCTGTATCTTCTGGAGAGTCTACAGCAGCCTCTGTGGAAATGCTCTCTGGTGAATCAGGATCTTCTTTTACAAAAAACAAAGTTGGCACGTTGTGTAAATAGTAAATAAAAACAGAATACAATGATTTGCAAATCCTTTTCAACTTATATTCAAGTGAATACACTGGAAAGACAAGATACTTAATGTTCAAACTGAGAAACTTTGCACTGGGGCATTTTTACCACTGGGTTACATCGCCTTTCCTTTTAATAACACTCAGTAAACGTTTGGGAACTGAAGAGACCAATTTTTGAAGCTTTTCAGGTGGAATTCTTTCTCATTCTTGCTTGATGTACAGCTCAAGTTGTTCAACAGTCCGGAGTCTCTGTTGTTGTATTTTACGCTTCATAATGCGCCACACATTTTCAATGGGGGACAGGTCTGGACTACAGGCAGGCCAGTCTAGTACACGCACTCTTGTACTACGAAGCCACGCTGTTGTAACACGTGCAGAATGTGGCTTGGCATTGTCTTGCTGAAATAAGCAGGGGCGTCCATGAAAAAGACGTTGCTTGGATGGCAACATATGTTGCTCCAAAACCTGTATGTAGATGAGCTCGGGCCCAGCAAAGCCAGCAGCGTTTCTGGGTGTTGTTGATAAATGGCTTTCGCTTTGCATAGTAGAGTTTGGATTGATTGGAATAATCTATAACAGATAAGAGTCAGAGGATGAAGCTCTGTCATGAGATGGGTGTATCTCGGCTTTCTCTGAGCTTAAAGCTATGGTGTACGATTTGGATGCTTTGTACATTTTAATAACACCATTTATAAGGCTGTTATGGTCCTATGGTCCTATCTACACAGTATAAAGACCAAAAAGAATGAAAAAAATCCATTCAGTATATCCGCTGCAAAGCTGCATACTAGCTGACCAATCAAACCTAGAAGCCTGTAAGGTTCAATTTGGTCCGTGAGTTGGTCCGTGAGTCCATCCAATCCCCTGTCTCCCTCACTACGCAGCGTCATGCCCATGGTCCCGCCCCCTCTACCTCCGGTGAGCAGCTAGCAGCATTAGCTACTGAACTAGCCGGAAAAGCCTAGCGCCGAAATCGGGAAGCCGCTTCCCTCTCCCGCGGGGCCCAACAGAGCTCTGCCCGTGGGTTGAGGCCTGTTAGCGGGCTAACGGCTAACGAATGGCCTCAGTCGGCCGTCAGACCTTCAGCATCGGCCGTTTCGCCCCTGGTTGATCAGGTAATGGCTTTGTTTACTACAGTGGGAGATGTCTGCTGAATAACTCTGGTTAGTCTGTGCCTGTTCTGGCTAATGACTTGTAGCAGAGCGGGTTAGCCTGTTAGCCGCTAATCGTTAGCATTGTAAGCTGAGCTGGGAAGGACAGGCCGAGAAAGATAAATCCTCCCCCACTATCGGCTCCGCTCTGGCGGCGCCAGACCCGCATTGCCGCCGGTCCAATTGAAATGGCTACTGCTGTGTGTTACAAGGGGGATGTCTGTCTTGTTTGATACTTTCAGTTGAGCTGAGCTGTTTTTGATTGAGTTTGCTGCTGATATATTGTGCTAGTCGCTCGTAGCTCTGTCCGAGGGGGCTTGTTAAGAGGCGAGGCGACACGAGCTGGGGGCAGGATCTTGGAACACAGAGGGGAGAGGTGAGGGAAGGGGGGGCAGGCTGCGGTTTCAAATCGTAGACCACAGCTTTAAGTTTTAGCACCTGTTTCAAGATTCAAAAATGAAAACCCCTGATCAACTAGCCACACAAATCCTCTTGAACACTTTAGACATATTCACACATGCACTCCTGAAATTTTTTGGCAGAGTAGAGAAACTAAAGAAATTCCATAACTTGTTTAACTCATCTCTCATCACAGAATTTACTTGGGAGAGGCGTGGTGGGGGGATGCACTGGGTCTGGGTGTAAACTCCTGAGTTTGAGTCAAATGAAGCTCACACAGAAGAGCATAAGAGAGATTTGTTTTTCTGTCTGAGCATGTGTGAATGCCAGGGTTTGATATACTTACTATCATTTTTGAAAGTTTTATGAGTTTTCAAACTTTGTAAGAGATAATTTATGTTGCCATCTTGAGGTTGCATTTTCAAATCAAACTATTTTCATTTCATTTCATTCATGTTTGGGGCAGTAAAGCTACAGGTTGCTGGTGGTGGACTGACTTTTCCAAAATCTATTTTCAGATCCAGATGTTAGCAGGTATGAACACAATATACAACCATAACTCCAGAGGAGAGAAGGCTCATTTTCTCCTGTGGCTTCAACAGTTTGACTTCTCTCTACAGCAGAGGAGTCACTTTCTTCTGGCCATAAAAAGAAGACGTTTTAACAAATCTCTGGATCACTTTTAAAACCATCATTAAAACTGGACAGTCGATGCATTTGCTTTACCTGCCCTTGTCAGGAGTTTCCCGCTCTGCGGCCTTCCTGAACTGCTGGAAGCTCTCTCTGGAAGATTTGATGGCAGGGGGAGCGACCAAGGGGGCCCAAGACCCTGCGTTTTTCAGGATTATTTCCTGAATAAAAAAGTAAGTGTGTCGATTTCTAGTCCACCTCAAGGGATTGAAAAAGAATGGCACCAAAACAGAAACCAGCTGCATAAAGACTGCTTTGAGCTCTGAATGGTGATAAATACATCAACAGATAAACTAAGGACTGAAAAAAATAAATACATTTTTTGATATTGTGATTTATTGCCATCTAGTGGACAACAGATTAACTGCATATAAAAGTACTAATTGATTTAAATTTAATTAAACTTTTAAAAAATCATATAAAATTCAAGTTACTGCCTGCTATTCATTTAAAACCATTTTAAAGTTCAGTTTCATCTTCAGTCAACCTTTCCCTAACCTAAAACCACCAACCTTTTTGTTTATTTGGGGTTTTTCCTCGTTCGATTTACTTTCTGAACTGGTGTAAGGATCATTCATCACCTGATTTTCAAGAAGTCCCTCAGGAAACCTCAAATCTAAGTAGAGCATTTTAAAAACACAGTATTACTGTAAGGAAGCTGCTGATTCTGAGAGGTTGGTGTTTCCACAGCGGGTCCACTTACTGGATTTTGAATCATCTCTGGATGGAAGTGGGCTGTCGCTCAAAGGGGACAGAACTGTAGACTGACAAAAGAAGAGATGAAATAATCAAAGTTGTTCAAGTCCAAAATGTTTCTTTATAACACAGAATTGAGACTTGAAGGTCAGTCTGCACAGCAGCATCAGGTCAGACTTCACTTGGAACACAAACTCAGCAGCTCCACTGTGCTGTCATTTTGAGAAAGATACGATAACAGGAAGGGAAACATCCATCGTATTGAAAGACTGGCTCACCTTTGTGACTTTTACTATTCTTTTACAGTCAAGAGCAAAGATGTACCACGGAAAGTTGAAACGAGCACTAAATGTGTCAGAAAGATATTTTTAGATGTTCAGTCTGGCCCTGTCTGTGGGGTTTTGCCATCTTTAAAGTACCTCGAATCCTGCAGTAGTCTGGTCCAGCACAACCAGAGGAGACACCATGGGGGATAAAACGGAAAAAATGCATTTCAATTTAAATTTTTTGTATCGCTTCAACACATGTTTGAAAACTTAAACATTTAGCCTACCTCATTTATTTATTCATTTTAAACCAAATCCTCATATGCTACATTAAAATGCACATAAGTAGTCTGAAATACTTCCCACAGTGATTTCTCAACTAACAATAAAAGTACTGAAATACTTTTAAGAAATACAATCAGATAAAAAAAAAACCTAAATTACAGCAATGTGAGTTAATGTAATAACTTGTTTTATCCTTATCAGAAGCCTTTCAATTCAATATCCTGTAATTGTCGATCAGTGAGGTGAAAAGGATGAAAGTGAACAGAACCTGGAGAGGATACCCATATGGAAAAGACATTGTAGGATTTTACAAAATAACTGTATCACATATATGACACTTGTAAATAATTTGCATGACAAGTAAAGAAAATACAAGATCCACTCAAAAGTTTTGTAAAATGAAGAATATACAATTTGCATACCTACAAGTATTATATATGACAGCTATTTCACATACAATATTCTTAGTAGATACCTGCTCTATCCAAAAGAACACACAAGATCCATACAAAAGTTTTGTAAAATGAAAAATATACAATTTGCATACTTACAAGTACTATATATGACAGCTATTTCACATACAACACATACAATATTCTTAGTAGATACCTGCTCTGTCCTACATATATTATTTGGAATTAAAAGTTTTGCAAGAAACATAAAAAACAGGAGGTCCTATGTAAAATAGCACATAGATGAGATCTCTGATTCTTGATCATTTCAAAGGCCTGTGTGTATGGTGTTGAGGTACATACAAAGTCAAAACCTGGTGTGTGTGTGTGTGTGTGTGTGTGTATTTATAAAAACAAATATACGCACACATATATGTCAATGACAAATTTAAGGGGTCAAAAATGTGTTTTTAAAAAGTTCTTTGAAAATGGATATAATGCAGATTTTTGAGACAAGGACAAAGCGTTTAAATGGATTTCAGACGTTAACTAACATTTTTTATGTGTCATGTCAAATTACTTTTTGAAGTGTTTTTAATTCTACCACCCCAGAAAATGTCAGGTGGTGCAACCAATAATATGTAAGAATATGTATATTTTTGTTAGTTTTTTTCTATGTGATATTTTGGGGAAGTATTCCTTAAGTGTCTGTGGTGACTCATACATTATTAATTAGTGGGTGCGTTTTTTTTTTTTTATCTACAATAATTCAAGCGTGTTACACTCTAGAGTCCAGATATTAAGCATTTTTGTCATTTGATTTTATATTTCAAGACAAAAAATTAAATCAAAAATTTGCAAATAAATGAATTCAATAAAATAGCTATTCTCATCCCACTTATCTACTTTTGTTCACTTTAGATTGTTATTTGATGGTTTAAATTACTATTTTATCTGGTCACACCAACTGACGAGGAACAGTTGTGCCACCTGACCGCATTAGAAATAACAGAAAACATGGTGTAGAAGATGGGTCTGGTCTACAGGAAATGTTTGGATGAGGTTATTGCTGCCAAAGGAATTTTATTAAACCCAAAGGTTCAAATACTTTTTCCACCCTGCACTGTGACTGTTTCCATATTGTGTTGAATAAAAACATGAAATCAGATTATTTTTTGTGCAATATTAGTTTAAGCAGACTGTGTTTGTCTAGTGATGTGACTTAGATGAAGATCAGGACATATTTTATGACCGATTTAAGCAGATATCCAAGTAATCCCAGAGAGCTCACATACTTTTTCATGCAACTGTATCAATTAAAGATAAATCAATGATGAAAAAAAAATTACCTTTGTAAATGATTAGTTAATTCAACATTTACTACAGATGGAAATTGAACACCAATTCCAGTTGAAAATCTTTAACAGCTCCATCAAATAATCAATATTAAGAGTCTTTTTGTTAATCAATTCCCTTATCAATTCCTTCCACTGGCAGGGTTCAGAAACGTCAGAATTATGGCTAAATCTTTTATAAAAGGCGCCTACTGACAACCTTAAGTGAGTGGAAATACCAGCAACTTGCAGAAGAAGTTATCTATGCTGTGACATGTGTTTGACATTGTTGACACTGAAAATCTACAGACCAACATTTGCTCACAGGAAAAATCTCCAGAAATCAATAAGGGAATCATTGAAGAATTGATCGATTAGCAGGAACCTTAATAGCATTGATATAAATAAAATTTCTCAATACAAAATGATAATTATGACAAAAGCTTTAAATTATGACATTTTTAACTAAAAATGAGACGAATAGAAATATAAATGTAACTAATAATAATGACTCCAGCACCACTATTTATCTCTTAAAGTGACATCCCCTGCAGTTGTGCCACTGACTCACTGGTTGCGTCGCCTGACATTATAAATTATTTTCAGTTTAAACAGGCATCTGCCAAGGCAACTGTACAAGCATTAACCTTTGTCATTAAGTATGTGTCATTTTAGATAAAATTTGTTATTTTAAGTTAAAATGATATTTCAATAGTATTACATTGGTTGCACCACCTAACATGGAAATTGTATCAGCCTACCGATGAACTAAAAATATGAATTTTTATCAGTATTTGAGAGAGATCTGCAAAATGTTTCACTTGCTCTCAGGTGTCAGTTGGGATCCTCTAGATGATGCAATATCCTTTTTACTGTTATCGCGTTTTCACTTCAAAATAAAAGTCTAATGTTACAGTTGCACCGTCCTGATATTTAGGAAACTGAAAATTGCAGGACAAAAGTTTCTGAGCTACCTCAACAGATTAAAAACTGTTTTATTTGCAAGAAGTATTTTATTTGAAATGTTTCAAAAATGAAATAATGCAACAGTATGCTTTTTTTTATTATTTAGCATCACTGACATGCTAATTTTATAGTTTAATCAGTGTGTTCATTTGCTCGGACAGTTGTACCACCTGATTTTTTTTGGTGTTTGAGGTGCCCCAAAAAAAAAAACAGAAAACAAATTGTATGAATGTGCTAGAGATATATCAACATGAAATAGATTTTGTACTTAAAAGTAATACATATGATGAATTGCTTAATTTATTCTGTAAGGAAATGTTGTGCTCAGACAGAAAAATATGTGTGGCATATATATATATAGATAGATAGATAGCTAGCTAGATAGATAGATAGATAGATAGATAGATAGATAGATAGATAGATAGATATGTATAGATCTATATATGTCTCTACTGTCAGGGTTATTTCATTGACACAACACAGTATTGGCCAATACTGAATTTAGAGGACTGGAGGACTGGCACACCATCACAGTTAAAGTTGTCAAAGTAGTATAATTATTTTAGACAAATAGAATATTTCACATTTTGAGAACAGCAAATGTTCAGGCAGCGCGGTGGCGCAGCTGGTAGAGCAAGTGCCTCACAGCAAGAAGGTTCCAGGTTCGATTCCTGGGCTGGGAGGGCCTTTCTGGGTTCAGGGTGAACCCCACCTCTCAAATGTTTATGGCTGGGATATGCCCCCTAAAATAAGCTCCAGCCCCCTGCAACCCCAAAACGGATAGCAGGGAATAGAGACAATGATGAAAACATTCTTATAGAAAACAATGGAACATTTCATATAAATTAATTACAATTCTTATACAAAAAATACATATGTAATGGATATAATTTTAATACTGTGACATAGTAAAAATATGTAGGTAATTACTAAATAACATATATGGACCATATAAGGAAAGCACACCTTTCAATTAAGTTTTTTATATATAACATATATAAAGTTTAATGCAACATATTAAATTTTTATAAGTATGTTGTATGAAAACAGTGCAAAAGTGGCCACTTTCATGAGTAAATCATGAGAAAATCATATAAGTCTTACACATAAAAAATATAAATATTTAACATGCAGGCATATAATAATTTTATAAGGTTTTTGTATTTCTTTTCCGTATGGGTAAGGTCGGCTCCGCTCTAAATGGTGTTTGATGGCCTTGTGGACTTTCTGCCACCAAAGGCGCAGCAGGAGGAGGCTGACAAGTCTCAACATGGTTTTTCGTCAAAGACATCCCTGTTCTTAGGGTAGGGTTGGTCTCCTTCAATCTTACCGTTTTGCAGGAAGTCTTCTTTCTTTTCTGCTTCTTTGTTTTTGAAGAAAAATAAAAACATTAATACATCAGAGTCTGATGGGCAAAGTGTCCGGGTTTCTTCCCATCAGAACTGTACATCACATACAAACCATTTCACCAGGTTTCCTTCTAAAAATGAAATTTAGTTATTACATTTTGTGACAAAACCCTCTGTAAGACATCCTAAAATCTTATATATCCAAGTTTGACATGAAAGGTGAAATGAAAGGCAATTATTATCTATTATAAATGCTTTGTTTTTGTCTGTTTGCTTGATTTTTTATTAATACTGATTACAGTTACTGAATAGTGTATCATCTAAATTTAAATTTTTAAACTAAATTTCATTTCAACTTTTTCAAAACTTGAGGCCATATTAACCTTGTCTCAGTATCATGATCAGTTGAGGCTCTTACCTCGATTATGATTAATGAACGATTATTTTATGCTATACTGGAACAAACTGGTGTTGTTACCAGCAGTCATAAAAAAAAGGCCTTCTTGTGTTTACATTTAACTTCTTTCTGCTCAATGTCCTCTGCACAGAATTCAAAATGTGCCCAAACAACAAAGACAGCATTTTCCTTGGCTACAAGCTCCTCTAATAGATTGGTGCTTGTCTCCTCCATGTTGGCAGCGTCTTTAATGGCACTTTAGCACAGTATCTGTGCACTCTTTCCACCCCAGAGAATTATCAGCCCACACAGTATCGAGGTAAAGAGGTAATAAACACCTGTTTCTGTTTGCTTTGAGCGTTTGCAGGTCGAGTGATGTGACATGAACAGGCTGCGATCTCAAGAAACAACAGGAAGCGTCAAATTTGATTCAACAGATGAATGGATGAAGATAATGCACTCTTTTCATTATGATGGTGGAAACTTTGACAGAATCTCACAAACAGTCAAGCTGGAGTTCTTTACAACAACACCACCTGAAGAGCCCAGGAAATGTTTCAGAACTTTAGAATAAATCTTCTGACCACCGTCCTGTGTTCTGCCAGCTGACTTCAGCCATAATAACTGTGATCAGACCATTATCATCAGTAGTGTAGATTTGAGCTAATATTTTATATACGTTAGTCATTATCTACAGTAATGCCAGTGATCCTCATCACCCCAGCTGTTGGTCATATTTCTGATTATTACAGAAACAGGAGCTTAATATGAAATTATTCAAAGGATGAACACATGCCCTTTAACTTTTGAATTTAGGAAACTAAAGTTTTGTCATCTAAACTTTGTGGTAGTGTTTTAAAATTAATTAGGTTCCCTTATATTAGTACGAGGGGAGATTAATTAAAATCACTGAAAAACTATAATGTGTGAGTCTGGTAATAATTCATTCTAAAAGTGAATAAATGTTTCGGCGAACAATCTTCAATGTGATCATGTCAAATGACAATTTGTTGGTGATTCGCTTAGATGGCTGTGTATGACGTGAAAACTTTCTTTCCATAAAGTGCCCAAGTGACTTTTTTATTGTTATTTCTTAAACCTTAACAAGCTAAGATGCTAAATGAGATATCAGGGCACAGTTTTTCTTCCAAAAGTAATAAAAGAAGAACTTATGTGTATGCTTGTGAAAAATAACTTTTCCTTTTTTATATACTAAGCATTATGTTTCTGTCACTATTTATTTCCCAGTTGTTTACCTTAAAATACGTAATTTTTAAGACTATTTAAAGAAGGAGTGTCTGAACAGGGATTTATAAATGTTTTCATTTTTGGATGTCAAGCTGAATTCCTCTGTGTGTTTTATTTAAGGACACCTCAATGGCAAAATAAGACTGTTCAAGTTCAACTCCAAGGCCTTGGATCTTGGATAAAAAAAAAAATAACACAAATATCTTAGTTATCTAGAGCCACAACAATGACAAAGCTTTATTTAAACAAGATAACTCCATCTAGATTGTTTCAGAAGTAACTGTAATACTTAAAAATGAAAAAAGACATTATTTTAGGTCTTTAGCGCAACCATTTTTATGGACACATAAACATGTTTTTGTTTAGTGGATTGTCAAACAACTTTCAGGTGCATAATATCACCTCCTGTACAAAAGTGTTCTGGCCTACCTGCTTTAAGAACATCCAGTAGATCTGAGATATGTCATAGTCACATATATTCTCATTCTAATTCATGCCAAAGATGCTTTATTAACATAAATGACGATAAGCTTTGCTGAATTAAAAAAAATTACAAACAAATATACAGGCTATTACTTTAAGATATATAAACCCCAACTCCAATGAAGTTGAGACATTGTGTGAAATGTAATTAAATGAAAATACATATGAAAAATGATTTGTAAATAATTTTTTAAATTTCAATTCAATACATAAGTAGTGTGATGTGTAGCCCAATCAATCAATCAATCAATCAATCAATCAATCAATCAATCAATCAATCAATCAATCCATAAATCCATAAATCGATAATTACACCTAGCATAACAAGTGTTATCTTAAGACAATTTACAAGAAGAAGAACAAAGCCATACTCTTCATGTTACAGATACACACAGAGTCTACATTCAAAATAAACATCTATGCATAAACATACATCCAGGCCCAACATGAGTCCACTGTAGCACAGCACTGGGCCAGCCTACTGTACAGTGTGCTGTGGAAATGTACTGCTGCATCATTGTTTCATATATTAGGTCCTCTAAAGTAGCATGTTTTAATGGAACTTAATCAAATTTAGAATTATTATTATATAAAGCCACATATGGCCTTTTCAGGTGTTAGCCTGAGAGGGGTAATCACATCGCCTATGGTCCTTAGTTCACCACCAACTTTTCCAGATTCCCGCAGAAAATTCAAGTTTTAACCAGCAAACCACCTGGAGATGCTCTGTGTCGGAGGGATGGTCCATGATTAATAATGACTGACTTTGTCCACAAGATGGAGCCATCGACAAACACAAGTTCAGGTTTTCCATTACTCCAACGACTGAAGAACTGACATGAGACTTGGGTGGAATATTATTGTAGTTTTTTATAAAGTCAAATATTTTCATATTTAAATACAATGACAAGATTCCTACTAATGTTATATTATTTTTCTTTAAAAAAAAGCACGGCAGGTCGGCCTGTTATGAAGTGTTTAGTCTGATACATTTAATAACTGACTGTACATCTCTGTGTGTTTAAGAGAAAAGCTGGAATCAATTTTATAGCAGCCTGGATTGTAAACTGTTTATAATTCCTTTCATACAGTCAGTCAGTGGAAGACCTAATAACTATCTGAGGTGACGGACGAGATGTTTGTTTTACTAAGTGTCCTAAACAGTCCTTCACTTCAAGTTTCTGCAGTAAAACCACAAAGCATATGATTTTTGACATCGATAATGTGCTTAGCAGTATTGTATATTTGAATAGGTGGAGTGAAGAGACATTCAGAGAGTGAAATGACTGGGCAGTAAATCAGATTGTCACATAACTTGAAAGTCTTTTGAATCAGAGCATAAATACTCTGACAGTGTCAGTGCCCTGACAATGACAGGAAGCTTGTTCAGAAGGGAGGAGGTCATTTAGGAAAAGGATCTGCCCCCTGATGTTTTAAATGTGAGGAATAACAACTGTATTTGTTTTTGAATGGATAAACTAAAAAAATGTGCTCACCCACATAAAAGACGTGACCAGTAACATTGACACAGAGGATACTGTCGCTGCCCCTCAGTAACATAAGAACATTTACTCAAGAACAAAATCACAAGAGATAAACAACAGCATTGCCAAAATACTGTTATGATAACTTCATTTGATTTTTATACTTATGTCATTTTTGTCAAGTGTTTCTTTTCAAACTGAATTACATTTATTTTACAGCAGGAATCAGTCATTCAGTCAATAAAATTAATACATATCTTAATTTCTATATTATCAATTCAAACCAAGTGTTATCTCAAGACACTTTACAACAGAACTGGCCAAAGCCATACTCCTTATTCCATACATACACACATATATTCATTCATTCATTTTCTATACCCGGCTATCCCTTTCAGGGTTGCGGGGCGCTGGAGCCTATCCCAGCTATCATCGGGAGGGAGGAGGGGTACACCCTGAACCGGTCGCCAGTCGATCACAGGGCCACATAGAGAGACAGACAACCATTTACACTCACACTCACACCTAAGGGCAATTTAGGGTCACCATTAAACCTGATGACCATGTTTTTGGTCTGTGGGAGGAAGCCGGAGTGCCCAGAGAGAACCCACAGGAAGAACATGCAAACTTCACACAGAAAGGCCCTCCCGACCCAGGAATCAAACCAGGAACCTTCTTGCTGTGAGGCATGCGCTCTACCAGCTGCGCCACCGTGCCGCCCTACACGTAAATATTATTAATAAAATTCCCATATACACATATACTATGCATACTGTATATGAAATATCAATATACACATATATAACAAACATCCAAACCCAACATGAATCCACTGTGAGCACAGCACTGGGCCAACCTACAGCGTAGTGCATTTACAGAAGGGTCACAGTAACAGTGGCAAGAAAAAACCTGTTTAGCAGCTGGAGATCTTGAGCGGAGCCGGTCTCATGTTGAACATTCATCCACCGAAGCCATGTTGGGCAGAGACAATGAGACCAAAATAAGAATTTATGACAGCTGGATACCCAGACCATAAATCTGTTCTCATCATATTTGTCTCTGCTGAATACAGATTATTCAAGGTAAGACCATTGAGATGTGGCATGACTCCAGCTACCTCCCACAGACCTGGGAGACTCCAAATTGCCTTTCAGTATGACTGTGAGTGTAAATGGTTGTCTCTATATGTGGCCTTGTGATTGGCTGGCGACTGGATCAGGGCGTCCCCCACCTATAACCCAAAGTCAGCTGTGATGTGCTCCAGCCCCCTGCAACCCTGAGAGGGATAATTGGTAAAGATAATAGATGGGTGAATAAATATACAGGTGATAGGAGACAGTTTTAATTATTTGTTTAAAATTATGCAAATTTGAAATGTTAAAATAGGCTGGTGTGTGTTTGTGTGTGAGTGTGTAGATGTTTTAAATTGTTCCATTTTTATAATGTTTTTTATTTATGTTTTTAAACAATTAAATTTTAATGATAGCATTTTACTGTAATAATATTGACATATTGTTTGTGATGCTGCGGCAATATTGTCACAAACTTTGTTGTCAATAAAGCATCTTGAATTGAACTTAATATGGTGTATGTAGATTTACAGTCAGCCTCAAGTGGACATTCTGAGAACTGCAGGTCAAATATTCAACTGAAGACATTTCTGCATGATCAAAACTTGCATCAACACCAGGCAAGTGAAAATGTTTGGACCTTAAATTATGATGGGCTTTAAACTGATTTTTTACACGGCACATGAAATCTTTTAATTAAAGAATCAAATGCAGGATTCAAACTTGTTTGTTTAATATTTTAATGCAGCTTTTGCCTCATCATGGATCGTTCTTTCACTGCTGCTTAAAAACCTGTTCCTTCTTTTTGTTTGTCCCATCTAATTTTATAATGGTAATGAATATACTTATCTTTTTTTTGGTGGTGGTGTAGAGTTATCTCATCCATTTTCTTTATTTGTTTCACTTTTTCACTCTTCTAGAATCCTTAGAAGCATGCAGTTATTACTTTAGAATCCATATTTTCCTAATATTCTTATTGACTTTAAGATCATAAAGAAAAGTCATCCTTTGCTTCAGTTTCATCACCAGCTTAAATCCACACTTGTGCTTTAATGATAAGAAATATGCTGAGCAAGAGCATTACTTTGGGAATTACTTGAAAAAATGTACATGTTCTGTTTGTCTATAAAGACAAACATGAAATGTTTCTTGATTCTCTGGGGAAAAGCTCTCACTACTCACTTTTGTTTTGAGGGAATAATGCCATATGTGGAGTTATGATCTACTCCCTTCAATATTCTTATGGGAGCACGATACGCATACTTTGGTGAGTACATGCTGTACTGGGAGACCAGGTGGAAGACATGTTGACAGGAATGAGCTTCACTGTTGAAAAGCATTTTTACAACTCTCTTAGTTTATGTAGGAATAAAAAAAGGACAGTCAAAGATCTGTCTTTAATTGATTTCCAGCTTTAGTTTATCCCTAATGTGGCCCATATGCTGCTGGTAAAAGACAGGGAGTCTCTTCAAATAACCAAAGATGTTTGGAGTGGTCCACCAGCATGTGGCTTGGTTTTCAAACGAATTAAACTGGATATTCAGCACATGAATAGAATTCAGATGTTTTCTGCTTTAAATTTAGGGCATGAAACCTGGTAATAGGAAATAAAAGCACAGAGCAATAATGATTTTCATCTCCCCCTCCCTGCTGCTCATAGGTATTTTGAATTAAAGTGAGGCCTAGGGAGAACTGGTACTGTTCAAGTCACACAGCCAGCTGGAGGAAAGGTCTGAATCTGGATTTACTTTTATTGTGGTCAATAAGTGTTTGAATAAGGATGAGAGAGTGGATTCCCCTTTACTCTGGGCTATCAGAAAACTCCCTGTGACTCATGTCCACATCATCCAACAACACCCGCAGCCCAGATCAAATATCCAGAGTGTTATGAAGATGTGTTTGGATCATGGACAAAGAAAAGGGAATTCTCTGTGATGGAAGGTTACTGTTTTCAAGTCAAAGACAATCACTGCAACCCTACTCACCGCAGATAGAAGATTTCTTTTGTAAATGGTGAATGGTGAGTGGACTTGAGCTTATGTGGTGCTTCCACATCCAGATTCCTGAGAACAGAATAGCTCCAAACCAGTTTTAGGGATTTTCTTCTAAATTTAAACAAATTCCACTTCGATCCACGGATACACCAACAAAATTTCTGAGGTCACAGGTTAAAGTTAGGTCTGGAAGTCATAAAACAAAGGGCAAAGGTCAGGGAGCTCATGGAGCTAATGATTGAGATCTTGTAAATGTAGTATATTAAGAGCACTCAAAGGGATTTTCTTTAAACAAAGCAGATATATCCACTCTGACTCAAGGATGAATGTTGTCTTATTATGCTCTGATTGAAATGTCTCAAGAACACCTCAAAGGAAAAAAAAACACTCAGGGGCTTGAAGGGCGATTTCAATGTTCTATCTAGATGGAAAACTCTGATGTTTTCCTCCACACATGCAGCTTACCTCAATAGTTTCAAGAAAACATCAGTGTTTCTCTTCATGTGTGAATGAGGTCTTACTTGCTCATTATTAGTGGATGTAGCTGACTGAAAAAACGTCAATACGTCTGTCTTAAAGGATAAGTTCGGTTTCAACAGCTTTCACATTGTTTATAGAATGAAGTAGAACAATATACTCACCCAGAAGGCTTTCCTGATCCAAACAGTGCTTCGGGAGATATTTAGATCCAAAATCGAGCGGCGGACATCCGTATAATGGTAGCACATGGGGCATACAGCGCCGCTCCTAAAACTGCATTAATCGTCCCAATAACTCATTAGTTTCACCAATATTTCATCATGGTCCGCTCACGCTACTCCTCCATTACAGTCTGTGTCACCCCAGACATGTTTTTGTAACTGTGCCGACCTCTGAACTGAAGAAGAAGAATGTATGCCTCCGTGCCTGCGCAGTACTCTCTGGAGCACTGCCTCCGTGTCCTCCTTCCGATGAGCTCCTCATCTGTAAACTCTGGCTCAAAACTGTAAGGACACCCATCATATTCAAAGTTCTCCTCCACAACATCTTCATCCGATAGATATTCTTCCATTTTGCACAAAACTGGAAGACGAAAGTCTTGTGTAGCCGGCAGTCCGCCCCTGAAACAATGAGCTGTACTGCGCAGGCGCAGAGCAAGCACTCTTCTTCTTTAGTTCAGAGGTCAGTACAGTCACAAAAACATGTCTGGAGTGACACAGACTGCTGTGGAGGAGTAGCGCGAGCAGACCATGATGAAATATTGGTGAAACTAATGAGCTTTTGGACGACTAATGCCGTTTTAGGAGCGGCACTGTATGCCCTATGTGCTACCATTATACGGATGTCCGTCGCTCGATTTTGGATCTAAATATCTCCCGAAGCACTGTTTGGATCAGGAAAGCCTTCTAGGTGAGTATATTGTTCTACTTCATTCTATAAACAATGTGAAAGCTGTAGGAACCAAACTTATCCTTTAACAGCAGACCTACACCTTGTTTGGAGAGTAGTACCCCGAGGTCACGTGTTCATTTATACAGTATTGGTGGCACTTGAAGCACGTGTAGAGTTTCTGATCGAGCATTGTTGGACTTGACAGCTCCAACAATGAAGTAGGTCAACAGAAACTCAAGAGCTGAGTTAATGGAAAGTGAAGATGCCTCAGATTGCATGTTTCTTTGAAGCCTCGATGCGCTTTCTATTCCCTTTCCTCTCGGCTGTACTCACAACCCTAACACTGTGTAAATAAACAAAGTGGAGCACTTTAACAGAGACATGCATATGTATGAGATGTAAAACCATTTGATCCCTTTGAGCGCTTCCTTGTCAGCTCTCCAAAGCAGCACATCAGTGGTTGTTTTGTGTGTTTTTCCACAACAAAAGTTCTCCTTCCCTCTTGTCACAGGTGTCATCTCATTAGTGGTGAATCACAGAGCTGACATTTATGTTGTACAGAGTCATGCAGCATCTCCTTTTTCAGCTAGAGTCTGATATCACAGCAGAGTTTGTTCAGGGATTTCACACACAGAAATCCCTCTGCATAGTTTAGTGCTTGTGATAAGAGTTGTGAGGTTCTTAGATTAAACTGTGTGACAAAAATGTCTTTTGAGAGGTTTAAAAAGCAGAGGTTCTGCATCCTAATGATAGAGCCATCAGAACTTTAAATAGGGGCAAAGTCCAACATCTGATGGATGTTTATTGACATCCAATGACAAAAGATATATTTATATATTTTCTTTTTTTTTTTTTTTAAAATGTCTTCCCCTACAACTGAAGCAATGCACAAACCTCAGTTCCAATGAAGTTGGGACATTGTAATTTGCATTATTTTATTTATGTCTTACACAATGTCCTAACTTCCCAATTTCATTGGAACTGGGGTTTGTACTCAAGGAAATATTCGTCCCTTTATTGAGGGTTAAACTGATTTTTTTTTTTTTTGAGTGCCTTTGAACCAAAGCATTTTTGTCACTAGAGATGCTCCATAGGTGAAACATCTGCCAAGGAATATCAGACAGTTTTTACATGACAATGAAAACAGCCAAAAACGTATTTCATTTTCATTGAATTCTGCCTTCAGTTTACACGAGAAAGAAAGAAAGTGTTTGTGCAGAGACGTGTATTGTTAAACCACTGTATCATGACAAACTTAGGTAGCCAACTACTGGCCTGGATGCATGCTGCTGTGTTTTAAGTCATTTTCTAAGTTTGGCCTTAAAGTTATTTAGGCTATGTTATTGTCAAAAATGTGAAAAACTGCCCTATCTCTAAATGTCAGCAAATCCTTAAAAAAAGTCCTGCATCTTCATCTAGATTCAGATTGCCAACAAAGTGCGTTTCCTTCTCCCTTTTGTCATAGGAAACATTCCCTGTAAATTTACACAAAATCTGTCCAGAACTTCTGGACTTATTTGGAAATATTAGACAACTGCTCCAAAATGCGATCAAATTGTTGTAAAAATTCCTGGATCTGCATCTGAATCCGGATGCTACCAAATCTGGTTGATATTCAGTACCATGACAACGATTTCCTGTAAATCTCCTAATCTGTCTGGAACTCTGAGAGTTATTAGTAAAAATGTGGACAACTGCCTAATCTGGCAATGTTAACAAATCTTTAAAAAAAATGTAGGGATCTGCATCTGGATTTGGATTGCCACCAAAATCTTATCACTTCTTCCAAATGCCATGAACAACATTTTTGGCAACAGCGTAAAACATCAATAATAATTTAATAATCCACTGAAAATTTCCATTGGCCTTTGGTCGAAGAATTTGGTGTGATGAGACCAGGTAGGTCCTGGTACATGCCACCATCCGGCTCATAGATCTTGAGTGCACTAACAATGCATAATATAACACTAAATGAGTTCTCAAATGTATTAAAAAAAATCAGTGGTAGAGTAATTCTTCTGTGAGGTATGACAAGTGTAAACATCTGGGCTCAGCTCTCAGCAGAAATATGAGAAATGACAAAAGCTTTGCTCAGCCAGACATCCACATAATCTGGCATCAAGGACCCTCATACTGATTCAAATCAATGCAAGGGCCCCCATGTGATAAGACTGACCTATAGCAAACCTGTGCAATAATATTTTGAATTCAGAAGTCTCTCTGTGCTGTTAATAGCTGAAACATTTCAGCACATTGTCATAAGATTTCTACTTTGGAGCGAATAAGTGAGATCCTGCAGCTAAAGGACACTCTGACACTCTACTGGGACGTACACACTTTGGTTATTGGGGAAAGGCAGGCGATTTGCTCTGGGGGGCCTTGATAAAGTGAATAGGGAAAGCCTCAAGCAGTTTGCATCTAAAGTTATTTTTAACATTAAACAAAATATTTTTATGATGCATGAATATTATCTTCTCAAACAGCACCAAAATAGAGTCACTTAAAATATTATTTTTGGTAAGTAAGTGATATTTTTCTAAGCAAGCAATTCATTAAAAACATATAATTTCACACCTTAAATGTTCTCAATTGAAAGAAAAACTTCCTTTAAAGGTTTAAATAGCAAAAATATGTTAATAAATACAACCCCGGGGAACAACCATGTAAAAATCCCCCCAAAAAATCAATAAAACACATTTAAAAAGATAAAAAATGTAAAAATGCACGAAAAATATCACATCATGCAACACAATGACAAATATAAAACACAAGACAAAATTGAAACATAACAATTATAAAAAGAGATACAGCAACACAAAATGGTAAATGGTAAATGGACTTGAGCTTATATAGCTGCTTTACACCGCAGGTCACACCTACCCATTCACACCCATTCGCGCTCACATTCACTCACCGATGGTTCAGAGTTTTTATGTTAGTTATCCATCAGTATTTCTAACACATTCATGCCCTTTCATGCCCATTTACATGCCACTGACGCAGCAGTGGGAGCAACTTGGGGTTAAGTGTCTTGCCCAAGGACACATCACCATGTGTCACCTGGAGCTGGGCTTGAAAATGCAACATCCCGATCACTGACCAAGCCCACTATGACATACTAATGGAACCAATTAAAATGAAAACATCAAAAAATTCACACCCCAGCCCATCAAGAGTGCAACTTTAGTAAAAAGGTAAAACCATAAAAAAACACATTTACATCAAAATTACCCAAGCAGAAATGGATGCACAGTGCAGAACTGCGATCACAGTTAAAAACCTCAACAAAAGACTAATAAAAAAATAAAAGAATACTACACTTATTACAAATGCAACAACACATTAATGATAACAAACCTTAAGTGTCAAAACAACTCAAGAATTACACTTTAACTCCACCTGTGTTAGTTTTTGATGGCAGTTAGAGTAAATTCACAAACATAAATGATCAAGAAAACTTCCCAGGATTCACAAACTGTACATTCGATGGATTCTCAGCCTGCCTGAGATGCTCCTGTCACCCTAAAGCCTCCCTCCCCACATGAGCTCAGCGCGGTGTGATTGGTTGAACACCCTACTCTGTTGAAAATGATCAGTTTGGTGTGGCTGGGTGCTCTATTTTTAGTGGCTTTTATTCTCTTCCTACAGCCTTTGCTCTCAAATAGCCTAGCCCATCCTTAACCTATAGGCTTTAAGTGTTGATGACATCACTATGGTAGATCTAGTCTGGGGGCCTTGGGAACAAACTGTATCGGGCAGCCACTCATGCTGTTCACAGAAGTGGAGGGAGAGGTCCAGATGCCACAGACTTTGCAGTGATTTGCTTTGAGGTACTCTATCACAAGGAGGAGATTTGTAATATTCACTAAAGGCCTTTTTAAAAAAAGAAAGAATAAATTTAACACTAAATGCAACAACATCAAGATAAAACATTCAACAACAAATCAAAAACCAGAGAGCCCTGGGACAGCGCAGATCCCGACCAAGGTAGCTCACTTATTGCTGTTTCATCTATAAGCAATAATGACATAACAAAGTTACCATCAAAATATGATTTCTTGAACCTAAAAACCCACACCTGACACTCAGAATAATGTTGATATCATTATTTGATCCATAGTTTTTGAACAAAAATGATTGTTCACTAATGGTGGTTATCTGGATCACCTTAAAAACCTAATAATTTTAAAGATGAGCCATTGCCAATATCTCCTGAGCCATTTGTTTGTGAGCCATTCTTTAATTTGCAGGCAATGTGCTTTGAAGAATGGCTTGCAAAAGAATAGCGCACTCACAGCTGCGAACTGGTTCTCATTGTTAACTTAAAAGAGCCGTTCAGAAGACTCGTTGGTGAACTTCACTAAACCACTGCAGAAGTAGGTCAGCGAAGCAAAGCCTCTGCTTAGGAGTGGAAGAAGATAATACAATGGTAGTAGAAGACAGGGTAACAACACGGTAAAAACAAGTCAAGCACACAGAAGTTGGAGATGCTGAAAGGAGCTGCTGATAACTGTAGGCAGAGGCAGGCTAATATTTCCCATTGACTTCCAGCTATCTGAGCTAAGCTAGTCAGCGGTGGATGACTTTTGTCCATCTCTTCCTTGGTACTGGACACAGAGTCCAAAGAATGCCATCTATCTGCTTGTCTTAACTCAGGAGTGAGGAAAGACACAAAACAAAAAAAAAGGTTGGAGTACTGCTTTAAACTACCTTTGCAGAGCTAATGGACATGCCTGATTCTGAAATTGCATATCCATCTTGCCAGCTTCCATTGTCCAATGACTTCCCTCGGCTAAATAATTAACTGCCCCATAAAGGGAAGAGAGGCGGGAGCTGCTAACGTGACGACAACAATAAGTGACTGCATGCTTGAAAAACAACGGCGGCTTCTGAAGCGGTCTCAATATCTGTGTTTTTTAATCAGAAATGGACTCAATGTTTTTTTAAAAGTGGAGTAAAGTTAGCTGCTAAATATGCTACGCATGCTACGTCATATGTAGCAATTTTGCTTGGTCTGTTAAGAGTGTGAGGAGGCGAGCGATTGTCCAATCACAAGCTGCAGGTTTTTTTTTCAATGTTCTGCCTCTGAAACATTTTCAAACATCTCTTTCCCAGATGGATTATGGAAATACTTCTGTGGCGGATATGGAACTGTCCGGCGTATCAGGTTAGCTTTAAACACTGGTCATACAAAAGTCTTCTCAGACTTCTCTGACTTTTGGTAGATTTAGCTTTTTCTATTAGCATCACGGAGGATATTTAATTATAAAGGTTGATGAACACTGATCTTGAAGAATCACTCATATAGAGACGGGATATATTTTGTCACAGGTGTGCATGGGGGACCCTCTGACTCTGTCCCCAGGCCCCCTGATGGGACCCTGCACCATGCTTTGGGAAGCTCAGCAGCAGCTCAGCCTCCTCCTTCTAAGCCCCGCCCCCTCATGAAGCCCCTCAGTCACAGGGAGACAGATAGTAGTAAACTGTTTAAAACTGCAGCAAGAGGGCTGTTTATCCGCACTTTGTTTGGGAAAATAACACGTCACCCCGGCCACTGCTTCTTCTTTATCCCGGGAACTTAACGGAACAGCGTGAATGTCCGGTCCGGAGAGGGGAGCGATTGATATCTACATCCAGCGGAGCGACTTTTGACTCCAGCCGAGTTTACTTGGGCATTTTCTGGAGACTCTGCATGGTAGGTACGCTCGTTTTTAAGCTAACGCGGGGTCTTCTCTTGACTGTTCGCTGAGTCAGAGAGCAGCTTTAATGGTGGACAGGCTGTCCTTTTACACACTGTGTTGGAAAAGTGTCTAAATAATGTCTCCCAGTGAGTCTGACCGCCCATAAATCCAGCTGAACACATCTGTCAGCCTTCCTTCCTCCGCTCCCTCCGCTTCAAGCTCCAGGCTGTTAGCTTCTCAGTCCTCATGCCGACTCGGTGTCCGTCTGATTCTGTTTGTGTTATGAAAAGAGAGTTTTCAGCGTTTATGGAGGATTCACCCTACTGGAGAAAACAGCAGGACTCTTTATCAGGTGTGCTGTCACTGTCAGCAGGTCCAAGCGACCTGAGGGATGACTGACAGCCCACTAAGAGATTACGGTAAAACTGATGATTACAGAGTAGAGATTAACTTTATGATAAAACTTTTTCATATAGAGTAATGTTTTAGGTCATAGAAAGACTAATAAATACATAGATTACGGTAAAACTAATAAAACAGAGTAATGATTGACTTGATAGTAAAACTAATTCGTGCAGAGTAATGATTTACATTATAGAAAGAATGATAAATACAGACATTACGGTAAAACTAATGAACCAGAGTAATGTTCGACTCTAATAGTTAAACTAATAGATAAAGAGTAATGCTTAACATCATAGTTAAACTAATAGTGCAGAGAAGTGTTTGTGGATACAGAGATTACAGTAAAACTATTAAACATAGAATAATTGGCTTTATAGTAAAACTAATAAGAATGGAAAACGTTTTTGTTTACAGGAAAAACTAATAAATGCAGAGATTACAGTAAAATGAATAAGTACAGAGTAATGCTTTGCTTTGCAGAGAAAAAATGAATTAATACAGCGTGATGTTAAATTTTACAGTAAACCTATCAATGCAGTCGTGCTTTACTTCACAATTAATGTATCAATACCGCTCAATCAAAAAAAATATAACATTATGTGTTACTTAACAGTAAAGTTATCAATACAGTGTAGGATATACTAAATAGTAAACATAACAATACAGCAAAATGTGTACTTAACAGTTAACTTATCAATACAGCATAATGGTTTACTTTACAGTAAACATATTAATACAACGTAATGTTTTACTTTACAGTAAACACATCAATACTGCATAATTTTTTAGTTTACAGTAAACTTATTAACACAACTTAATGTTTTACTTAACAGTAAAATTATTAATACAGCTTAATGTTTTCTTACAGTAAACACGTCAATACACTGAATGTTGTACTTTACAGTAAACATATCAATACAGCGTAATAATTAACTTTACAGTTAACAAATCAATACAGCATAATGATTGTAAATTTCCCTGCATGGGACGAATAAGGGTTTATTCTAATCTTCTATTCTGATGTTTAACTTTACAGTAAACATATCAATACAGTGTAATATTAAACTTTACAGTAAACGTATCAATACAGCATAATATTAAACTTTACAGTAAACATATCAATACAGCGTAATATTAAACTTTACAGTAAACATATCAATACAGCGTAATATTAAACTTTACAGTAAACATATCAATACAGCGTAATATTAAACTTTACAGTAAACATATCAATACAACGTAATATTAAACTTTACAGTAAACATATCAATACAACGTAATATTAAACTTTACAGTAAACATATCAATACAACGTAATATTAAACTTTACAGTAAACATATCAATACAACGTAATATTAAACTTTACAGTTAACATATAAATGCAGCGTAATATTAAACTTTACAGTAAACATATCAATACAGCGTAATATTAAACTTTACAGTAAACATATCAATACAACGTAATATTAAACTTTACAGTAAACATATCAATACAACGTAATATTAAACTTTACAGTAAACATATCAATACAACGTAATATTAAACTTTACAGTTAACATATAAATGCAGCGTAATGTTTAACTTTACAGTAAACATATCAATACAGTGTAATGTTTTACTTTACAGTAAACATATAAATGCAGCGTAATGTTTAACTTTACAGTAAACATATACAGCGTAATTAGCTTACTTTACAGTAAACATATCAGTACAGTGTAATGTTTTACTTTACAGTAAACATATCAATACAGTGTAATGTTTTACTTTACAGTAAACATATCAATACAATTAAATGATGTATTTCATATATTTAAAAAGTGTAATGCTTATGTGTCCATACAGCCTAATGTTTTATTTTACAGTTAATCTTGTGGACACAGTGTTTTTAATTTACAGTTTAGTGTATCAGTATAGAGACATGTTTATACTTCACTGTCAAACATTTTAATACAGCAATAGAAAAACATTTATCTGCGTGACAGCTGATTGTCCAGGCACAGTTAAGTGGATTTGTTGTGTTTTAACAAAGATTATCAGCCATTGCTGCTGTGATAGTGCATTGTGTTTGAGTGTGGCTGAACTAACAAGTTGAGAGACTTAAACTTCTTTGGATCCAATAAAATACTGATTATTTATTTAGCTCATGTCAGCATTACAGAATATATGCACCCACACACCAGCATGTATGTATTAATGACTATCATAACAACAGTAATAGCTGCAATAATCTTAATCACTATTATTGGTGATGCACCAGTTGTGAAAATCAGGGATGATGCCAATGCTGAAAATTGCTATTTTTGCTGATACCAGTGCCAATTCCTGTGTTTTCTATTCAGATTTTTTGGCTTAACGCTCCCACCATGACAATGTTTTCTCACCTGTTCAATCATGAAAACATCACTCTGTCTCTGCTCATTTTTACTGCCCTTTAAAAATATTCTCTGAGTCGCTCCATAGACCTGCTGTTAGCAATAAACTGACAAGACACACAAAAAAAATCATCTGGACTGATGTCTGCACACCCCACATTGATTCGCCGATGTTTGAGAAAGGGCTGATATTGTCCCAGACTGATGTTGGACTGATGCCAGTGGGCATCTCTAATAATGAGGAGAAATGCTCCGGAGAACAAACTTCTGCCAAAGCTTTTCCAACATTGCTGAGTGAGTTATTATCAAAAATGTAGAAACCTGCTCGATCTCACACTATTAACAAATCCTGTAAAAATTATACCGGTCCTCCCTTGTGTCATTACCAACTTTCCTAGAAATTTCATCATAATATGCTGAGAGTGTTTTGAGTTTTTATGAAACTGTGGAAAACTACCCAATTTCAAACTGTTAACAAACCCTTTAAAAATTCAGAAGAATGTTGGTAAAGCTTTCATCCTGCAGTTTTCCTTCTCCCTAATGTGTGCTGCTGTGGACGTATACTTTGTTAGCTGTTCATGTTTGAATTGCTTCTTCAAACAACATGCAGCTTCTTAATGCAGATTATCATCTCATAAAGTAGGGCTGAACAATTTATCGTTTTCAGATCGAAATCGCAATTTTAGACAATGCAATTCTGTGATCGCCAGAGCAGCAATTTTTTGCAGTGCTTCTGACTGACTCAGGATCTGTTGTGTCAAGTATTATACACATACTGTTTTACAAATTTCTAGACAATCTACATGTTAAAAGTGCTGGTAAGCAGGTCAACAACACAAAGCCTCTGTTTAGGAGTAGAAGTTAATGAAAACAGATTATTTATCATCACTATTGAAGGTGAATAATGTGTTAAGTGTTTTTCATCATTTATTTCCTTACTGTTGTCTGTACTGTAAACAAAGTGAATTTTGCACTGAAGTTTGATTTGAAAAAAAAATTGTGAACTGCAATATCTGCCAGAAAAATCGCAATTCAATCTTTTCCTAAAATCGTTCAGCCCTATTATAAAGTCATGAAGACAGAGCACATTGTGGCCTTTTTGGCATGCTCCTCTGGAAGACAAGTATCACTCAATTTGCTGATAACTCTCATGTGCTGCTTCATGACTTCTTTCAAACACCAGTGCACCTCAGCTCGATGGTGAACTGGACACACTGGTGATGTACAAGGAGACAAAACACAGCAGGCAGCACATCTTCAGATTTCAAAAAGCTGTGACAAAAAGCTGTGACAGGCGTAACTGTGTAAAATGAACAGGAATCAGGTTCTACACTCTGTCAAGAATGTTCGTGGTGCCTAGGGCTGGGAAATACATCAGATTTTAAAGGCATACTCCAATGTTTTTCCAAACAGGATATTGGCTAAGACAGTGTCCTGTTTATTCTGATACTGC
This sequence comes from Scarus forsteni, assembly GCA_036419115.1. Taxonomy (NCBI): domain Eukaryota; kingdom Metazoa; phylum Chordata; class Actinopteri; order Labriformes; family Labridae; genus Scarus; species Scarus forsteni. The sequence goes on from JAZDUH010000136.1 coordinate 596,970, forward strand.
ATAGTTTCTGTTGACGAAGGCTACAGAGGCCAGCCCGAAGGCTCAGGAGGAAGAACCTTTACTCTTTTATTATTTTTCAACTTTGACATCCTCCATAGAAATAACCTGTTATCACTGCAACAAGAATAGAAGTCCTTAACACTCAGTATTGGGTAATTTAAATGTTCAGCATCAGCTGAACTTGCAGGTAAACCCCCACAAATGATCTCAGTTACACAAAATCAGTGGCCACATATTGAAAGATGGGGAACTGAGGAGAAGTAAAAGAAATCACTCACTGTTAGTTTGCAATTTTGACCACACTATCCCTTTTTTGAATAGAAATACGACTTACTAGAAAGTACTATGAGTGCAAACCTCTGCTACAGTAACTCACATATTGCTGTTTGAAAACCCACACCTAGCCCTCAGATTCATGTGATGAATCATGATTAGTTAGGCAGTTATTGAGCAAAAACAAACATCTGCTGGATCACCACCAAAATCTCATCATTTTAAGTTGGGCTATTTACAACTTGTCCTGAAAATTTCAGGAAAATCCATCCAGTATTTTACGTGTAATCTTGCTAACACATAAACAAACAGACAAACAAACAGGGACAAACACAACCTCCGTGGCTGAGGTAAAGATCATGAACTTTCTCTGCTTTTGGAACCTTTTGTATTTGTGATCACTGAAATGTTGTCATTTGAAACACAGTATTTACACCACAAACTTTTGACAACTCTGGCAGTGCAGTGGCACAGCAAGTAGCACCTGTTCCTCACAGCATTAAGGTTGCTGGTTTGATGCCCTGGTCTTTCAGGGCCTTTCTCTGTGTAGCGTACATGCTCTCCATGTGCATGTGTAGGTTATCTCCAAGCACTCTGGCTTTCCTCTAAAGAACAGAAACATGCTCGTGAGGTCATTTGGTGACTCCACATTGCCTTGAGCTATGAATGTGAATGGTTGTTTGCCTCTCTATGTGGCCATATGATTGGCTGCATCACCCAATGTCAGCTGGGACAGGCTCCAGCAGTCATGACTAGGGCTGGGTATCAATTCAGATTTTTTGGATTGATTTGATTCGTTATTAAGAGGTCTCAAATTGATTCAATTCACGATTTGAAATTTGTCCAGTCTGGGTTATCTCGGTTAAAATAATTCTGTAAATGACTTTTTGACCTGGTACATTATTAAAACTGTTTTTACATTAAGAGCTGAACCCAAAGCAGTTACATTAACCACATATTAATGATATACATTAACGCATATTCTGCAAGTTACTTGTTTTTTGTACAACTTGTCTTATCTTTCATGCTTGTTAAATCTGAAATATTTCCAAACGTCATCTTTTATTTTATTTTATTTTATTTTATGTTTTTTATTTATTTTTGTTTTATTTATTTATTTTTTTCTTTTAAACTCTCCGGTGGTGCCCCTATAGTGCTACTCGCTTCCGCCATGTTTTTTTGACTGCTTGCAGTAACATCTCATGAGATCTTGATCAGTGGAAAGCAGCGCTGAACGCGAGACTAGCTGAGTTGATAACACAGGCTGCTTCTCAGACTGTCCAATGAAGGAAAAACTACCCATGTTAAAAGATCGATATTTGGATTTTATGAAATCGATTATGAACCAGTTGAAGGGAAATCGATTAAATTCGATTAAATTGATTTTTTTAACCCAGCCCTAGTCATGACCTGCAAAAGAGCAAGCAGCACAGATAAAAGATGGACAGACTTTGGACAACATCATTGTACAGAGGTGTTTTGCTAGCCACTGATTTATTTTATACAATTTTGATACTAAAAAGGAGAAAGAAAATGCTCAACCTGGTTTGTCTAGGTTTTCTGTTTTGTCATCAATTTATGACACAGGATTCAGAATCATTTGATCATGAAAAAAGTCTAGGACTGGGAAATGTGGCCTAAAATAAATATCCAGTTTTAATCCCACATATCATGATTTCAGATTGTATTCATTTTTTCCACTTTCAAAGAAAAGAAAGATCATGGCACAGAAATGAAATAAAACAAGTAATGCCTTTATGTTATCTACATTTGTCCCAAACTAAAATGAATTTACCCTTAAGAGTTACAGTGCATGCTGTTATTTTGTAGTCAGAGGTAGACGGTGTAGTTTGGAAGAGGCTTGTCCACATTAACACTAAAAGCTGCACCTTTTCGTAACATATTGACACGTTAATTTCTTTTTACTTTTCGGTCTTATCAAATAAAAATTAAATCAAGCTTTAAGTATGTCTCAACATAAATGGTGGTGCCTGCCATTGTAACAGTAAACATTTTCAGTATTACTGTCTTCAAACAATGAACAACTTACAAGTTGTTATTGTGTCTCCATTTGAAGGAAACGTGGGGCAGGGTTTTAACTGTGGAGTCTAGAGGGGTAAAAAACTTGACGGAGTAAGAACATGTCCACACATAGGCAATAGGCCTGTGCTCAAAATAGCGATACGGCAAAATATCATATTGCACTCCTTTGGGATACGTGTATCGATGCGGATTCTACAGAATCGATACAGCCTAAATATTTTGACAGTTGTTGTCATTCCACTTTGGCTAATGTTAACAATGGCACGGTTCAAGGTAAAAGACGAGCTACATAATGAAGCATATGCTCTAAATTTGAACTTAGGTCTACCATCTTTGATGATCTGAATTTATGTCTCTCAAGTTGTAGAACCACTTAAAACTCATCCTTGTTCTTTTTCTTCTTATAAGAAAAAACTAAACTTGTCAAGAATTTTGCTTAAATCATAGTCAATGTTCACAATTTACGTGTATCGGGATACGTATCGTATCGTGAAGTTGCTGGAAATACCCAGCCCTAATAGGCAACAACATTTTTGTTCTTAAAAACGTGCTCTGTAAAGAAGGAATTGTTTCAAGAAATGTGTCCGTCTCCATGAAAACACTGAACACTCTAGTTTATATGCCAGGCCTGTAAGTGAGGCTGTAACCAAAACCAGAGAAGAAGACATGGGGCATAGTCATCAGTAGAAGTGTAAACAGCAGTGGAATATGTTGTTTTCTGTGTCCTCTTGTTGCTCACAGTGGTCGTCCAGTGGAACATTTTTGCCGTTGAAGCCAAAACAAACTCTGAAGCTTCTGCAGTATGAGCACAACACTGCATGTGGTTTAAGGGAGAGGTGGGGGAATGTCATCGTTTCCGAAATATCTAACTAAAATGCTAACTAAAAATAAAGATAAAGCAAACATATACCATGTGTTCTAAGGCTAATTAATCTGTCATCGTTAATATTCACTGTTGTTATAAAGTTAGCAGCTAACTAGCCAATTAGCTTATCAAGACAACTGTCCCTCTTCTTTAGAAATAAAATGAGCCAGACGTGCTTCTTTTTCAGATGCTTATGCATCGCTGTCGTACTGCCATGGAAGGAAAGTTTCGCCTTGCAGACTTTGCACATTTTTCTCTTTTGTTTTGGTAACTTTCGAGCTCCGTTGGTGGTTAGCCATGATACTGTTTGGGCATAACTCTTCCACTGATGGCTGACCCCGGTTACCACTACTGCGCATGCAGAAGGTACAGCAGCAAATTTGAGAGAAATATTTAATTAATAATAATTTAATCAACAAATCTCCTCGCCCTGTTAGAATCTTATCAAAGTTTATAATCCTGGTGTTGTGGCAATCATTTGTTATGTCTTTATAAAACAAATGTAGAGATTTGTTATGTAAGTTAAAAGTTAAAGTTATATTGCTGATGTTTGGTCAATTTCACATAAAAGAGTTGAAAGTGAGTATAGAATGATCGTTCACCAGACCTAAATGTCCAGCAAAAGTTGCAGTTTTAAGACTGAAGTTGAACTTTGAAAAAAAAATTGAAATAAAAAGAAAACTTTTTTTTATTAGTTTTATTCTTACCATTCTGACTATAATTTTGTCATTTCATCATTCATCTCATCAGATCAGCTTTACTCTTTGCTGCATCCTAAAAAAATGTTCTACATTAATTATTTCATTAATTCTTGTCCCAAAAACTTTTCGGTACTCTCCTCCAGCCCCTGAAGTGCTCTATGTTGTGTAAGCAGTGTTGTTTAGAGTGCCAAAGTGTTTGTGGACTGGCTCTGTTAAGCAAGCGTCTGAGACAAATGTCGTGTGTGATGGAGGAGGAAGGTGGTTTGGTGGTTTTCTCTTCCTGAGCCGGCACACAGTCACACTGGAAGAGAAGGAGAGCTCATTGAAGGAAATTTACCAGGTCATACAACCGCATGGATGCCATAATGACCTATAAATCAAACCAACGTTGGATAAGTAACATCTCACTCATGTAAAACCAAGTGCTGCATAGAAAACAGACACTCCATCAGCCCTCCATGCTGCATCTTTCTTCACTTTGGGCTCTGTAATTGCATGAACATGTGAACGAATGGACTTAACAAAGCTTAACTCCAGAGTATATGCATACGTGATGACACAGATGCTAGCCAGGCCTTTAACATTGAAGCAGCCACAAGTATGGAGCTTGAGTTTTGCTTGTGTGCAGGACGTTCTGTCTGGGATCTGCACGTCCTGATGTTCTTTCCAGATCTTCTTTGGGTGAAATAGTTGCTGGGCTTAGACGGTCAGGGTTGAAGAGAAGTCACATGAGGTGATTTGAGTTGTTGCTGCAACAAAAGCAGCAGCGTGGAATGGAGCTTTTGGAGTAAAACCTGAACAGTCAACACAAAATAAAGTAGTGGGCTTTGCTGTCTGCTGAGGGAAATGTACAAAACGGCTCTTTTATTCTCAGACCAGTGTAGATACTGGCTGAGTATCACGGACCATAAACCATATCTACATACTTTTTACCTGTACACATCACAGTATTGATCTCCTAATTACCTCCGCCAAGGAGGTAATGTTTTTGGGAGAGTTTGTTTGTCTGTCCATCCGTCCGTCTGTCTGTCTGTGAACAAAATAACGCAAAAAGTAATGGATAGATTTTGATGGAATTTTCAGGAAATGCTCAGCATGGGAAAAGGAAGAACTGATTCGATTTTGGTGTTGATTCGGATCAGCGTCTGGCTGCCATGGCGAAAAATGTGATTTCTGTGAATAACTACTGAACTAAAATAGATATCATTGTGAATCCAGTTGCTAATGGTGTGTTTTCATGGTCAAGGAATCTAAATATTTAGATGAAATAAAGGTAGGACTAATATTTATGGTCAAAATCACAATATGGCTAAAGACTGTGGTGCTGGCGGAGGTCTGCGCTCTCCGAGTGCTTTTCTAGTTAATGTTTCTGTAAAGACTTAACAAATGCTAACAAATTTACATTTAAACCCACACACCCATAGAGTAGAGAACAAAATAAGGATGAGTTGGCCAAGAGGCTTGTTCCTGCATAAGTTTTACGCATAAATACATACATATTGAGTCTTCACCAGTCTCCAAAGACCGGACAGAAGACAGACAGAAGAAAATGATTCCCTTAGAGAGAAGCAAAAACTATTTCATTATTTTTTAAATAAAGAAGACCAAAGGATGGTTTATTTTGCAAGAATGACCACATCTGTGCAGACTTAACAAAATGTCTCTCTGTTTCTATCACTGCTGTAATGGGCAAAGAAGAAAGACCTGAGTTAAACTCACTGTTCAACCCAGTGCTTGTCAGGACTGTAAGAAATGAATGATACACCAGTGTTTATTTTGTTGACTAATTCTTTTCAGCACAGTTTTTGTCAACATTTTCTCCCCTGATGAAAACCAGACGGTAACAATGAAAAATAGTGTGCATCGACTAAAAGTAAAACTAAATTAACTGACATTTTCATCAATAGATTAAAAACTAGGCTAAAATGTTTGACAGAGGGTAAATACAATCAGACCTAATTTCACCTTGTTGAAAGTAGGGAATATAGTTAGTTAGGAATACATCCAATCACATCTAATTTGGTTGTGTGGAAAGGTTGGATGAGTTAAGAGGGACATCCAACAATTACAACTGCCTTAGCTTTATCCAAGTGTTAAACATGACTTTAGAAATTCAAGAGAACACCTTACACTTCATGAACTAAATTCACAGTGGATTTTGTCGATGAAAATGTTGTGAAATTTTGTGAACTAAGACGAGACTAAAATTAAAACAAGCCTGTAGCCTAGCAGGTCTATGTTTAAGTGAATGAAAATTGTGAAGTATTGTTTGTTGTCACCCTGTTTGTAGTAATGCAATGTATGTGATATATTGCATCATCACTTGTTTTTTTGGACTGGAACTGGAGGACAATTAGATTTTTACGTCAAAAAATCTTCTTGAATAAGATAAAGTGAATAAAACTTTTGTCTCTCTTTTACACTTAACTTTGCTACTAAGTTATCTTTAGGTGACTGAGCACGTTACTGTTGGGGATTATTTAAGTGCCCAGCATTAGGCCTGATATCTTATTACCCCTCTAAGGAGGCTATGTTTTCACCAGAGTCTGTCTGTTTGTCTCTTCACAAGATAATGCAAAAATACTGGATGAATTTATATGAAAATTTGACCAGAGGTGTGGTTTGGTACACGGAACACGTCAATTGGTTTTGGCGCTAATAAGATCCAAATTGAAGTCTCAACAAAACATCATAGTTTATGATGAAGTCCCATTACTTAACAGTGGTGGGCCATATTTTGTCCATCTGATTGGTTACACGCTCTGGTTACACGCAGAGGCAGCAGGAATCAGCCAATCAGCAGTGAAAGCTGGGGTATGCAGAGTTCTGCTCACAGACACAGAGGAGAGGAGAAAATGTTTTGCCTATAGAAAAGCCCGGCGCTGTTCCTGGAGCCTTGGTTTCTCCTGAAATTGTAATAACACCCCAGTCCTCTACAGCTCACAACCACTAGTAACATAACTGTGAGTAGGGCTGGGACGATTCACTTTTCTCCCGATTCGATTTATTGCGATTTTTTAGGTGCCGATACGATTTAAATTGCGATTCTACGATATTGCCGATTTTTGCAATCTTTAGTTAGCTTTTTTAAAACCAGTGAAAAAGATGGACAATGATGACACCGACAGACTATATCAGGGAAAATACACATCACATGTGAGTCTGTATTTTGGACTTATTCAGCAATATATATTAACCAGCTGGTTATGCTCCCTCTCTTCAAAAGCCTGGATTGCATATAAAAAGTGGCTTATTATCCCTTCAGGCAACAGAGTTTTTTCAAGAAATATTCAATTTTGCTATCAAGATTTAAAAGGCTATAGTTTCAAGTGATTAGTTTTCCCAGCCATCGTCATCGCTGTAATTTACGGGCTGAGCATGAACGCCTCTGCTGCCTGCACTGTTTACCCCCGGCTTCTTCCTCGTCTGACCAGAGCTCCGCGGTCTCATTTTCCGCTAACACCGTCACTTTTCGCGGTGTTTTGAGCTTCCCTGCATCCCAGACCATACCCTCTTCGGCAGTCGCCAGCCATGGAGAGGAAAAACTCTTGGTCTGTACTGCTCCGGGACTGTAATGGTGGTGCGCTGCCAGTTTGGTTCTCACTGGACGACTGACCGTCATCCTCAGAGAGTAAATATTCCTCAGATTCAGAGTCAGACAGTACTTGACAAAGTACTCTCGGCATCGTGAGTACTCTCACTAAGTCTTTATCACTCTGTGTCTCTCTCTCTGCTCCGCTCTGCAGCCTCTACAGCCACACTCGCGTCCCTCGGTCCGGTGTGTGTGTTTTAAAATAAATATACGCCAAAACTTTGAATAGAAACCTGTCACCTGTCCACTATCTGCTGGTAAAAAGTAGGAACACTATTCAGCACTATTTTAACAGCTATGGCCTGTTTTATCCAGCAATGTCGCTTGCCTCAATTTGGCGACTTTAGCGCCTATAGTATGTGCGTGTGTGTGTAGGGGGGGTATCGATTTTTGAATAAAAATATCGATTTTAAAATCGGCAGACAAAAAATCGCGATACTTAGGTGTATCGATTTTTTCTCCCACTCCTAACTGTGAGCCCATTAACGTTATAGAAACAAGCGCGGCAGTACTGCTCGCTCGCAGTCCCTCCATAAGTGTTGTTTAATCACTTGAAACAAGGTTGCTGATAATGCCATTACGGAAATAGCTGTCAAAACTGAAGTTTGTGTGTGTGAGTGTAAAAACCAACCCCCAAAGTCCACATAGAGCAAACATCCAGCACACCGAAGTGCCATGGTTTTGCTCCAACCGACAGGCTGGAGACATCGCCCACTGGCAGTGCCACGGCGAACACAACACCAACATCTGTACAAGAAGCAGCACATTGGTTCAGTCAACTAGCTACGAGACCCACTACTAGCTATTGGATGATATTTATATACACAATAATCACAATTCTTTCAGGTTGATATTTTTCATTCCACGATCAGCGTATAAAATAAATACAGGACTATAATGCTGGGTGGAAATCACAATTTATGGATGCAACTGAGCTGTGTGGTGTAAATCTGCACTCTCAGAGTGTTTTCCTGGTTTTATTTAATCAAGTTATTCAACACTGCACTCATCAGTAAGCAGATAAGTTTGGAGTAAGTGGGGTGATGAATCATTGCTCTGAAAATAAAGATATTGAGAGAATGAAATTAAATCATATAAATCAATTATTTTTAGCAAAACTGCTAAGTTAAAGCTACTGTGAGAAGCTTTAACTGTAAGTTTTCTTGATGCCTGTAAAAAAAACGGATGCATTTTTTTTAAGGGTGCACCAAACATTCGGTGGCCGAATATTTTCAGCCGAATAGTGCAAAAAAAGCCATATTCGGCCTTCGGTGGAGTGAGCTAATAACAAGGCCGAATAGTACCCCCCCTCAGTAAGGGTCAGAGACTCTCTTATCCACCCTGCTGAAAAAAACACCGTCACACAGGTTAAACTCTTGACGAAGCTCCGCTGCACTCGGCCGTATAGCTTGGATGAAAAGCCGACGGCTGAGCCCACAAATAAGTGAAGAACGAGTGACTAAACTATATTTCACGGAATACACAGCCTGGTCTTTGAATTTAAAGGGAAACTCCGTTTTTTTGACACCTGGACCTTATTTACAGGTGTGTGCATGCTCATATACTCACTCAGACAAGCATCGTGCAGCTCGGAGTCCTTCAGAAGTTATTTAGATCCAACCGATTTAGCCGCACTTAGCGGGGGCCACGGCAAGGGAGCTTCAGCGCGGGACATAATCTCTGCAAAATTGCTCGTCTCTACCACAGCCCGGTTTGTCATTGCAGAGAAATCCTCCAGAGTAGTCAGACATATATTCCTGGATAGATCCATACGCGTGTCAGCCGGTCTCAAGTCCCACTCTGAGCAGTAAACACACTCCTCTTCTGTTGCTATAGGCGAACACTGTCCACAATTTTGTTTACCAGGTCAGCTGACCCAACTGAAGACGGTAGACGAGCTGACATTATGATAACACTGGCGATGGATGAAAAAATATAGCCGAAATGAGCAATTTTGCAGCGATTATGTCCCGCGCTGAAGCTCCCTTGCCGTGGCCCCCGCTAAGTGCGGCTAAATCGGTTGGATCTAAATAACTTCTGAAGGACTCCGAGCTGCACGATGTTTGTCTGAGTGAGTATATTAGCATGCACACACCTGTAAATAAGGTCCAGGTGTCAATAAACCGGAGTTTCCCTTTAAGTTTGCCATCAACGGTTTAGAACCAAAACTACTTCCACACAGCTCTCCTCAGAACAGTTAAAGCCCAAATTAGAGCTGATTATGTCCGCTCCGTCCACTTGGAGCAGAAACTCTTTGGGTCGAGAGAGCACCGGATGTGTCTGAGGGTCAAGCTGCACTCACAGCGCCCTCCGTTGGACGGAACGGTCCACTGCTCCAGGCCTGATGTGTCGCCACAGTCAATATTTTACATTCAAATATTTTTTTACAATTCCATTACGGATATTTATTCCCATATTTGATCGGTTATTCAAATATTGAATATAAAGTGATAGCTTTAAAGCAGTATTGTTGGTATTATTAGTCTATTGGTATGTATCCATCAGTGTACATTCAGATTTTTTAATGCATGTTTTGTTTTGTTTGAAGGCTTAATATGAATGAAAAACTTTGTTGGCTTCTTTTGAAAGGCAAAGGCTACTGGAATATTAAAAATGTCATAACATTTAATAAACAATTACTTTCTTTTAAAAACATGTCTAAAAATGTACTCTAAACTATTAATGCACTATCAAAAAATATATAGTGAACTACTTTGCCGCCGCATTGGATATTCGGTTTGGTATTCGGTATTCGGCCCAGCATTTATTTATTATTCGTCTTCGGCTTGTGCCACAAATTTTCATTTCGGTGCATCTCTATTTTTTTTATTCTTTACTCATTTATAAACAATGTTATTGAAAATGTTCTTCAACTTTTATCTGTTGTTTTTTAATAAGGGAAAGTAAACTGTTTAAACTTGAATTTTTTTAGGTCATTTTGCCTATCCTCTCATCTAATTTATAGTTAATGTTAAACAAGCTAAATCAATATGTGCAGATGTTTTTTCTCCGTCTTGTATACCCTATTTAAAAGTGCAGTTTATTTCCCAGCCCTACTGCTGAGTGCTGCTCCCTTTCAGGCTTGAACTTTCCTTTGCCTCCTCGGTCTTTGCCTCATGGAAGATATTGCCACACAGTTAACCCCCTTTTGGTTGTGAGGAGATGAAGGTCAAGGAGGGACGTAAATCAAACTGCTGTTGCTGGCTCGCCTCGACTCGCTGAAAGTGTAATATTTGTCATGATCCTCCAAAATGACTCCCCAGCCCCGGCACTGAAAGAGCCTTTTGTCCTGTGAAAGAGGCTTGCACTGCAGAACGATGCACCTTCATACTTTGTGCATCGCCTTTGACTCTTGCAACCATCATGACAAGTTAACATCTATTTTTTACCGCATGGTTCTGTGCATGTCGCAGGTGCAGCCTTCAAAACCACGAACGAGTGCAGTTTTTGTCCCGGCAGCCTCACCACACTAGCTAGAGTGACACTTTTGTTGCTCCAGTGACAAAGATAGCAATCTGAGAACCAGCAAGCTTAACTTAGTCTGTGCACCAGATCCTCTGTCTGATCTTCAGAGGGAGTCACAAACATGCAAGGCAGCAGCCTTGATGGCAAACTGTTTGGCAGTGACTCTTCAGAACATTCTGGAATAATATAATCTTAGCCCCATCCTATTTAGTTTTTCCACCCTGCTATAATATTTCCAGAATCATTGTGATGGTACATCACCTTACAACAGGTTGAATGACACCTCTGTTCTGGTCTGAGGGAGTCTTTTTCATCTACACTAGCACAATGTAACTCTGTGTGGATGGTAGGAACACTTCTGCACTAAAAAAATACTATTTTTTTTACTGCTGTGGCTGCATTATTGCATATGTCACTTCCCCCTCTAGGTGAATGCTAATTGTTGGAAAAAGGAAAATACATAGCAGTTTTTGAATTTTATGACAGATTAAATAAACAGAATTTAGTCTAAAGAAAATCTGCACTCATTTCCCCAATGGAAATAGAACCCTCTGGCTCACACTCTGGTAATACTTCTCTGACACTGGATGCCACCTGACATTAAACAAGAAGAAGAAGAAGAAGAAAGCTAAATGTAGATTTGATATCATGGTGGAAGCAGTGGAAAACCCGAAGAAAAGAAAAGTTTTATCAGAGAAGATGAAAAAAAGATAGTGGGAGAGTAACAAGCTAAATGCCCGAGCAGGGATAAACATTGGCCTGGTGTTGGACTTGTAAGTACATGGTGACCTTACCTTATCAGTCCACATGGTTTATTTGTCTCTTGGTATGTCCTGTCGGCTCGCTTCTCCTCCCTCTGTATGTCAACAAATGCACATTGGTGTGAGGCTATGTTTTGCGACAGTGTAGTTACACTCTACGTCCATAGAGGCCACTAGAGAGCTGAAAGCCAGAATCTTACATAGTGCTGCTTTATGTAACTTAAAGACTTAAAAAACATGGGCTAAAACTTGGGGTGAATAATCGAATATCTTCGATTATTTGGGTACATGTCCGAAAACCGTTTGACTTTGATTTTTAGGAAAAGTGATAGCCTTAGAGGGGATGAAGGACCTCCTGTGACGCTCAACGAAAGAGACGTACTGCCATTCTGGACAGCACAGAGACAGCTTTATGGTACGTTCAGAGTGAATGCCCACTCAAGTTGCATCGCCTGTCCATATATTGCTCATTTTGTGTTGCTATTGCTGAGTAACATCACGCCTGCTCGAGGTTTCACCGTGATAACAAATCATATATATGTGTATATTAGCTGACATTATCCCATCTGTATCCTTTTCACTCACCGACCAACCACAAAATCCTGCAGCTGATGGCTCTGCAGCAGCATCTTCAGCTACACCTTGAGTGCTGACCCGTCTAGGCAGAACCAGGGTCCTCACTAACTAATGATTCCCCCAGGGACATGGATTGTCACTCTGTGAACTGGAATAAAAACAGTCTGTCACGGGTGTTGTCACACACCCACACAACGCTGATTGGCTGTCGTGGCACAGCCACATGCTACATCTCCTGAAAAGTTGCATTTTTCAACTTTTGGGACGACCAGGTCGGAGGGTTTACCCTACCCAATCGCAGTTGTACATTGACTTTATATGAAGTGTGGTTGCCTATGTCGCCCAAGTTGCATTTGGTGTGGACACACCTTTATAACCTGTGATAAACATAAGTCAATCCCAGAGTTCAGATTTAAACATTAAAACTTTAGTCAGCATTGCCTGAGACAGCTTTTCAGCATAAACTAACTTAATGCAAATAGATTGCGTTGCCATGCATGCACCTTAACAAATTCATATACAAAGAAATTCAAATCTTTATTAAGATAACCTGAAAACAGTAAGGTGGAGTGATATTAGACAGAATGAAGCACCTTCAAGCAGTTCTATGTATGATTCTGGCTGTCAGCTCTCTTGTGGCCTCTATGGACGCTGAGTGTACAGAACGTTCCAAGAGACAAATAAACAAATAAACCATGTGGAGTGATGAGGTACAGTCTGATCATGTTTATATTTGAATATATTATCATATACAAGTCCAACAATAACAGGGCTAAATCGGCATCAGTTGGACATCTCTCCTCGTCTTTCCGCTCAGGCAAGCAAGTGGACGCTGGATCAATGCTTATCCCTATCTGGGTATTTATTATGTTACTCTCCCACTTTCCTTTTTTCGTTCTTTTTTTTCTGGTTTTATGCTGCTTCCACCATTATAACAGCTCTACATTTAGCTTTCTTCTTTTTGTTGTTTAACGTTGGGTGCCAGAGTGTGAGCCAGAGGTCCCTATCTAGGAAAATAAGAGCATATTTACTTTAAACTAAATTCCATCAATTAAGTTTGTTTAAAAAAATTCAAAAACTGCTTTATATTTTCCTTTTCCCAACGTTTAGCTTTCACCTTGAGGGGGAAGTGACTTATGTCGTAAAGCAGTAAAAGCACAAAAAACAAAAAATTTTTAGTTTGGAGGTGTTTCGACCATTCACATTGAGGTTACATTGTGCCTGTGAAGTTGATACAGACCCCCTCAGACCATGACAGAGGTGTCATTTTATCTGTTGTAAGTTGATGAACCATCACAATGACTCTAAATTATGATAGCTGGGTGGAACAACTACTTAGTGTTTGTTTAAGGATTGACTTCTGAGTGAAAAATATAGGCATCTCCATAAAGACCATCTTAACACTATGTGTGAATATAGAAAAGATATGTGACTTTAGATATTTCCATTATCCAAAGGAGATGAACTATTTTCTTGGACACCTCTGTGGAAACAGCAGATAGGTGTCAGTCCTCCTCAGCGTGTTTTTCCCATGGCAGCCACTGACTGATTTCTGAAGACCGTTCTTGCCAACAGACAGCCTGACAGTTTCTGTGGTGTGCTGCTGACTGATGCCTGTCATGCCCTTTAACTGTTAACAGATTGTTCACCCTCTTTTGAAGGAGGAGCTGAAGCTGTTTGCTCACAGCCTCTGCTATTGAGCCATCATGCAGCTCAGTTTCACCCCACAAAAGCAAGTGTAGTTGGCATAGCATGCTAACTGATTCATCGATTGATTGATTGATGTTCATTTCAGCACCAGCTGAGTCATCTGCAGCTCTGACACGCTCAGTCTTGTGGTCGTCCTATTACAAAGGGTCGGGCTTAGCTAGTGTTACCTTTGTGCCTTTCATGGTTCCAGCTGTGGATGTTTCAACTGACTGTCGAAACTTGCTGGATATAGATGTCCTCTAACGTAATCCTCTTGTACAGGACACTGTGATCATTATCAACAATGTCTAATGAAAATGGCCTGCTGAACTCACCCTGCAGCCTTTAATTGTCCCTCAGGGATTGTTTTTAACAGTGCTCATCCTCACTAATGCTAAACCAGTCAAACCACTATATTAAAACTAGACCAAATATGTCAGAAGTAGAAATCAAAGGGACTCTACAGAAATGCGTCAACACCTTAGAAAAAGAAAGTGAACATGTCAGCACACTCCCACTAAAAGCAACATATGAGACAACCAGTTTAAAAAATCAGAATAATTCTTGGTCTCTTAAAGGAACTCTGTCATCATCCTTGTTTGCAATACTTTCAGCTCTAGCATCAAACAGAGCCTTTAGTGGCAGCACAATAACTGTTCAAGAAATGGTTTGATATTCTTTTCATTTTAACTTATTTTTAGCAGCAGGCTGCCATCTGCCTTTGTGTGGACATAGCTGGGGAAACCTTGCACACAAATGTGATTTTTACACAGACTGTGTAAACGTGGACACAGAGTCCTGGGTGTTTCCAGTTGATGTCTGCAGGTTCAAAAAGCCCATCTGTGTCAGCTTCCATATGAGACATGTTGGTCCCATGTCATGTGTTTGGTTTTATGACTGTTTAAATCATGTCTGGGGCATTTTTGATAAGGATTTGTTTTAAATTGAATAAAAATATTAAAAATTTCCTCTCTGTAGAGGATCAGATGACGCTCTTTTCCCCTCCCCTTTGGAAACCCAGATCTGGGCGACCGGGAAGCTACAGAAGGCTAAAATGAGCTCTGTGCTGGTTGGCTACAGAAGATACTGTATCTGCTGGGGTGTCTGATGTCTCTACAGGCTACATAGTGGAATTTCAAAACAGTCATGATGTCTGCCCATTCTGCAGAAAGCTCATGGAGGTGGAGGAAGTTAAGCTAAAACAAAATAAACCCCATTTAGTAAAACACAGAGGAATAGCGCATTTCTCTGTGAACAGTTTTGAGAGACCCCATTGAATCAGTTAATAGGAAATAACAAAGGAAACATATTTCCTCAAAATTCGTAACTTTATGTGCTCTGGAGTCATTCTGTGTGTTTTTGATTTTACTTTTACATTTAAGATGGTAAACTAGTTTGCTTGTGTTTTACAATGAAATTGTTACTTGTTATTTGTTTTTAGTCAAAGCCTTAAAATGTCAGTTAACCTTGGGCAGCAGCTGGATCAGTCTGATTAGATGTCTGTAGTTAGGCACAGTCATCTTGCCAAGCTCAAACCTACAAGTGACCACTTGTACAAAAATTAGCATAGATGCTAACAGCTTCAGTAGCAGTTTTATCAGATCTGGACTGCAGATACGCCAATTTTTTTTTTCTTTGTTTTCGTGACTTGCCTCACTCCTGAGTCCATGACAAGCAGGTAGACACCATTCTAAGTAAGTAGGAAGTAGGCTAACAGTTCCCATTGAGCCCCAGTGTTTGAGCTAAGCTAATTAGTTGTGAGCATACTTTGCCCTTGTCTTTCTTGGTACAACACTCACAGCTGGAAGAATGAAATCTGTCTGATTGTCATGGACTCTGGAATGAGGCAAAACATGGAACTAAAAAAAGTTGGCATGTCCCTTTGAATGAAAATCAAACTACCGTAAATTCCGGACTATAAGCCGCTACTTTTTTTCTACACTTCGAACACTGCGGCTTATACTACGGTGCGGCTTGTTTATGTTTTTTTTTTTTGAGGCGGCAAAAACAGTTTGCCTAGCAACAGCAGACCAATAAAATTCTTCTGTTTTAATCTCTTGGACATGTTTGCCCTGCTCTCTGTGACTTGTTCTCTGTGGAATGGGAATATAAACATTAATATGAGCTAAAAACAAAGCACGCGTCATCAAAAAAAAAGCGCATGGCGCGCTCTCCGCTGTGGATAAAAGTAAATAAACTGGCTTTGGTCAGATGATTTGACAGGCCGAACTAGTGCCGAATTATCTAAAAAATAATATTTTGTGGTCACCTAGGTGTAGATGGGCGGGGATGTGGTGTACAAAGTGCTAATAATAAAAACACTAGTTTTTGAATGGGGTTTGGCCCGCTGCCAAGCGTCACAGGGCGCATCTGCGGGTACGTGCATCAGCTGATCAAACAGCTGTTCACCACAACACGCACACAGGCACAAACAACACAAAGCTCATGGATGTTTTTCAAAATTTACAGGCACGTTTCACAGAGAGGTTTCAAGTTTTTATGAGTTTATGTTTTTTTCAGTTCGGCATATTTGACAAACAACTCAGGAAAAATAGGTGAGGTCCGGACCTCGCTGACCTCATACCTGGCTACGGCCAGGTGGAGAAGTTTTGTGCAGCCGCAGGTGCAGCATTAATGCGAGTAAACTTCAGTGAGGCGGGGGCTGGGAGAGTGAGCCAACATCAGAGAAGGGGTATTTACGCGCCCGCCGATCGTCACAGCGGGCTTTACGCGCCGTTACGCTGCAAAGAACCGGCACCCGAATGCTCGTACCGTAAGCACGCATAATAAAAAATGAAGACAACGTGGTGCTCCCTCCGCTACATCACTGGCATGGAATGACACCGAGCTAAAGAGCCGCATCCGGCACCGGAACCGCGGGCTGCATGCAGGGAGCCGCAACAAGTAGCCGCATGCAGCTCCGGAGTTTAGACAGTAAATGAGGCCGCACTTCGTCCTCCATTAAAATCCGTTAATATCACAAACAGTGACAGCTCCTTCCCCCCCGCCACACACACGCACATACTCATACGCGCGCGCACACACACACACACAAACTCTCTCCGCCCGGTTGACTGAAATCCATCACAGCGACGGAGAACTTTAATCCATGCTAATTTCTAAATAAAAATAATGAAAGAATGAATGAGTGTTTGAGCTAATTTTTCATATTACTACGTGGGATACTGCAGCTTAAAATCCCATGCGGCTTGTACAAGTACAATATTGATTTTTTTTCCTAAAATTAGACTTTGCGGCTTTTAATCAGGTGCGCTCTGTAGTCCGGAATTTACGGTACAACACTATAAACAATAAGAATGAGATTTTTACTTTACTTCCAACATGTTTTGAGGAGTGTTTGTTTAACAAAAGTGGTTCATATTCTGTAGCATATTAGCACCTGCCTACGACATTACCCAATTGGCCCATAACGAATGTGATTGATGCAACAGTTGTCCAATCACCTGCTGGATGTGCTTCTGAATGGTTCTACCTCCCCAATCACTTTGTTTAGGCTGTTTCCAGATGGACTAGTGAAATAAATTAAACAGTCCATGTGATGTGCCAGGTTAGAAAATGTCATACATGCCCTGTATGTAGTAGGACAGGCTTATTGTCCTCTCATGGTGGTCAGTGTTTCAGGTTAGATTAATAAAGTTAAAGTTTCAGTCAAGGTCATGCTGATTAGTGTGGTGGCACTAATCTGCTTACTCAAGACCCCACTGGAGCATTCACTGTTTCCTGACGCTCTCAATTAAAGCCTGTTAATAACCTATGGCACCGTCCAAATTGTTTCACACCCAAGCAGCCGGTCAGCCGTCCCACTCTTCTCATCCACCCTGCTTGACCGCGGGCATGGGAAGGTGTGTGCAGCACAGTCCTTTGAAGCATGCATGACCCCCAATTAACCCTCCAGGATTAATCCCCTTTTCTCCAAACCGCTGCCTCTCTTGTCTCATCTCATCACTCCCACAGGGTTTATTAAGCAGAGACCAGTCTCCTGCTGTTTGTCTGTGCTCCATACAACTGCGTGTTTCTTCTGCTTGACTTTGTCTCATTTTGTTCATTTTGCAGCTGGAGCCAGAAGCTGACGTCCTGAAGTTTACGTCACAGAGAGGGAAACCTTCATAAAAAGGAGGAGAAAGGCCTGTTTCTCATTCCTCCTCATACTGGAAGCTGTGGGATAATCACACAATGGCAAGAAGATCCCCTGTTCCCTTGTTGCTCCTTGCAATATGCTGCCTTACATCTGCAGGTAAGTTTTTTTTAACCGTTGAGCTACTTTCAACCATCGACAACATCAGATACATGATAAGAATTTCACCTTTTTCCACTCATTGTCAAACTCAATGCAGCTCTGGTATCAGGGAAAAGTGGAATTGGCTGTGCATTAAACCCTGAGTTATTTACCCATGCTTTGGGATTTTCCATCGTTTCTCCCACTATGCCTTTCCAGACAGAGCTTGTCAAATTCGAGACTGAGTGGGATTTGCATTTAAGAAAGTGCTGACAAGTTGAATCTCAAAAACAAACACTCAGCAGGTCTTCATATATCCGTCAGATTGATTGGAATGAGGCTCAGGTATTGCCAAATCCTGTGTTATTTACAGCTATGTAACTGGTACACCTGAAAATGGCTGCTTTTGTTTAAAGTGGGTACCAGCTATGTTTTATTTCCATTTCTTTGACTGTTGAAGATCCCACCCAATGAAAATTTAGATTGTACCTTAGCATGTGGTGTTTTTCATGGTCTTTTATGGTAAAAAAAGACTGAAGGAAGCAGTCAACTACAAGCTTGCTTAAAATCCACAGTGCACCATTCAGTGTATGTAAGTAAGTCAAGCTGAGGCTATAGATCATCATATAGATCATTAGGCTACTGTCCCTGTAAACAAGAACTTGTTTGAAATAGATGTACTGATAGAGATATGTCAGACTCCATAATTTTAGGTGGCAATTAGCTCCCTTGAAACCAACTGCTGAGTCATTATCCAGTTGATTTCTGTCAGTATGTATCCAACAATGTATCTACCACATACATGACATTACTATGGCGACTCAGAGAGTGTGCTGCTAGTGAAAACAGGGTGAGTCCTTGTGGACACCACATAGAATAGGCCCAGGGCTACATCTGATCGCACGTTATGGTGAGCTCTACAATGTACGTATGTGGGTTTGTAAGTCCTCCGGTGTAAGGCCTTGGCAGAAGTTAGCATCGCGACTTAAAGCTGATGGGATTTTTTTCAACTGAATTCTGGGATATTTTCCAACAATAAGCTACATGAAGAACAAAAATGTATTAAACTTTAATGTTTTGTTTAAGCTGATAACCTTGGGTTATAACAAATCTAACTTTTATAATTAATTCATTTTAAGCATAGTCTGCAAGTGTACAGAGCTACTAATAAACTACTATGGAACTAAAGCAGGCCGTTTTGACTTAGATTTTTCACTGTGTTTTTGGATCATTCCTGGTAATTTTGTGATAATCTTCACATACAGACCTAGTTTTTATGATTGTTTAAGCTAAGGGAGTAAAAGCTATAACTTAGCTATTATGACACAAGGCAGTGCCACTAAGAATCAGCTGCAATCTTTCCACTGTTTACTTCTTTCTGTGATCTCTTGTCTGAGAATTTCCTCCATTTTTGTACTTCATTTTTATTGGATATGTTATTGGTATTTTCAGGAAAAGATCTTGTATTAGTAGTCTTGGACTGACATTCCCATTCGTCACACCCTCCATTTGTCCAGGCACGATTCCTCTCCCATTTCTGTTTAATATGAAAATTAGAGCAACTTTGAGAATGAAATAAGTTTGTTCTCATTACTGTTGCAGTGGTGTATGTACTATTATGGATGAAAAAAATGCATTTGGGTTTCTTGCCATTTGTGTAGTCTTTGTTAGCAGCTTGTTGGTAACTGTCCTTGTAAATACACACCAGTGCTTTAAAACACAGAAGTGGGACTTCATCAGATGCATTTTATTGTTTGAAATTTCCCTTCAAAATCTACATCATGGACCTTATTTCCGATATTTATCCAACAAAGCTGTTTTAAAATCCCATGTACTTTTGACCTTGGGACCACAAGTGCTAAATGCATACTCACTCGCTGGTTTGGCCTCATTCCTGCGTCTCTCCATTGTCTTACATAAAACAAAGTCCAGTCAACATAGGCTGTGAACCACTGGTTTAGATAAAAAAAACATCACCACTATCTCAGTTTAGCTTCTTATGATAGTTTAAAAGTCAATCCCTGAGCCATAATTAGTCTTTAATGTTGATGGCTCCAAGCACCTTGAGACATATTATAAAAAAAGAGCAGGTGGAGACTCAGCTGGTCATGTGATGAACCTCTCACTTTAAAGAATGTTCATGGTGTTGTGATGACTCCCTGAAGTTCTTATGAATATGAACAGGATTGATGTTAAACTTCTATCTTCCACATACTTACTTCACTGTCGTTTTTTATTTTTGAAATGCTTAAGAATTTCCTACTTTCAGTCCACTGAAGGGGTCTAAAAAGACTTTTTATAAATTCTGCAGGACATTGGAAAAATATGTAAAAAACATGTAATACATCAAACCCTCATATTTATTTTGTCATTCTTTTTTGAGTGCATCATCTCAGAAATTGTGACTTTTTATGGACCCTTTTACGTGGTATTTTTTGCTTTCGGGGAGGCTGATGGTTTAAATGATTCTAAAGATTATTACAAGAGAATGAGCAGGTTGATGTTGCTCTTAATGTGTTTTGTCTCTTAGTCAGTGCCTTCCCTCTCTTTTAAAATGCTCTTGAAAAGTCCAAAGTGGATTTCTATAAGCATTAAACCGTTGGGGTGCAGTCAGAGGACCTATCACTGCTGTAATGCCCGCATTGGCTCTCAAAGTCAGTGTTGGTCACTCGGTAACTTAACCAAATATTCAATTTTATGACCAAAGCTTGACACTCCACTCTGCAGTTTTATTGAAAATGTGTTGGCAGACATCTTAACCAAACCACTCAGAGGAACTACAGGACATTTCTCAATTCAGTTTTTCAGACACTGAGCTGCCCTGTTTACTGTCAATGGTTTCACAATGCTTTCCTTTTGGACATGAACAACGTCCAGTTTAAATCTGCAACATCCCTGTTTTGTTTTCCGTGGTAACACAGGAATAATTACCCAGTAGGAGGCATCCTACAGAGGTAGAGCTCCAAAAAATGTGGTTTGGGTTTTGCATGCTTTGGATCCCTCTCCTGCCAATGTAGGTTATTATCTGAAATGTTGTCTGGACGTTTGTACCGCAGTCCATGGAGCTGACTTTTACTCAGACAATAGCAGTGTAGTCAGAATGTGCTGTGGGTAAAGCAAACATCGTTTCTCCCACAATGCCAGGATCTGCAACACAATGAAGGCACGTATGAAGTTTTCCTCTAAATTCTTCCTCATGCGGCACAACGCATTGTTGTACTGTGTCACAAGGGACAGATATTTACAGTAAGACAACCAAATGCCCTTTCCTCCAAAGAGCACTGGCAGAGTGAGTGCCCTCTGATATGAGGCCAAATATTCAGGTCCTCCTTTTTTTTAGGGCAGTTGCCTTCCAGCAGATAAAGTACCGTCCAGATATCAAATGAAAGTCCATTTTTGAGACAGTTCACATGTCTGTAGACTGGGCAGGGAAATATGGACCCAAAAGTCATGTTATGGATGGGCAATAAGTCTTGGCTGTTTGAGTAGTATTCCTAAATATATAAATAAATTAATATACATTAAAAAATCACAAGACTATTGTCTCAATTTCAAACTACATTTTCATTTATTGCAACCAGCAGATAGTGTCTGCAGCAGGGATTGAAGTTATCCATCGTCACTGCAGATCTCTGTAGTTTGCAATGAAGGTAACTTGTCCAGTTTTGGTCACTGCCAGACTCAAATGTAAAGAAAATCAAATCCAAATGTATGTTTTGCAGTGTAACTGGAGTGGGACATTCGGTAGCATTTCAATGTACTTATTGCTACTTTTATCACATCAGATACGTGATTGCATGATGATGGATTTTTGCTGATATCAAATGCATGCAGATGATGCAGACACCAATACTAATTTTCCAAGTCTTTATGAAAACTGACTTGTTTCTTTCAGTGTGACTGTCTATTAATGTGAGGAATATATGTAAACAAGAAAACATTTAACTCTTTTTTTTTAAAGATATTTTTTGAGCTTTTAATGCCTTTATTTGATAGGACAGCTGAAGTTGTGACAGGAAAGCGGGTGAAGAGAGGGGGAATGACATGCAGCACAGGGCTGAGGTCGGGATTCTAACCTACAGCCACTGCTGGGGGTTGGCAGCCCCCGTACATGGGGTGGACGCTCTACCAACTGAGCTAATGTCCACCCCGAAAACATTTAACTCTTGTATAAAACTGTGTCTTCAACCTTCTAACTTATTCTGCCATAAGTGTTCCCTAAACATTTGCCTACTGTTATGTCTTTAGCAAAAAGAGCACTGTTTAACTGGAACTGATGGGAACTGAGCCAGTCCCACACACTTTTCTGAATGTTACCGATACATTTGTTTATATTAGACTGTTTGCTGGACTTTGCTTGCAAATTTTGCTTAATAAATTCAACATATAATCCAATACTGAGGTTCAGTATTTATTTTTTCTGATTTTCTTTGCATGATATTGAACAAATAATATAATTTTACTTTATCTACTTATTTAGATATCGCTAAATTTAGAAAAGAAATGTAATTACGTTAAACCATGAAAACTAAGTATTCCTAACACACAATATTGTGGTCATAACCAAATATGTGGCTCTCACAGTGGACAGTCTTCCTGCTGGTACCTCTTAATCTACTTTTACATCCATTCATTTGATGTTTAGCTCAGCCAAAAGAAATATGTGAAGATATTTTCTGAAAAATGAGCTGTATAAGTTTGAAACCACATTTTACCAACCTAATTCTGATTGTCTTAAAAATCTGCATCTTAAAACTGAATATCTGTTATTAAAACCTGTTAAGGGCAAAGTGCAGTCCAGAAGCTCGGGATGCATCATTCGATTTTTTATGCCGGAAATGTCACCCTATGCTGATTCTGATATTTGTTTCAGATATTTTGTGCTAAGAGCAGAAAGCCTCTAAACTATAATTGACATTTTTTTGTCATGATTACAGTCCATGTGTTTGAAATACACATGCAAAGCTAAAAATAAGCTTTCAATCTTCATTAAATTATACTTTTGATTAATAAAACTTAGGTAAATCATCAGGGCACATTTGTAAATTTTGCCAGTATTGCAGCCAAAAAATTGGATATTTAATGAGCCATTTTATAGTTAAAATACAATCTGGAAATATCAGCAAATAATAATAATAATAATAATAATAATAATAATTATAATAATAATAATAATGATGATAATTAGCTTTTAGGGAAATATCTGCTGATAGTGAAGTTGGTCTGGTCACATTGTGTATCTCTACCAAAAACCATATTTTACTGCTTTTGAAGACTAACGTACTTCCTAGCTCTCTTTTGCTTTCTTTTACATTAAGAGGGATAGTCTTAGGTCTTTTTCTGAATCCTCCTTGATTCCAGCTTTTCTCGCCTCTCTCTATCATCTCAGCGCATCTGTGTAAACAGTCACATCTGCCCTCTAAACTTGTCAGGAGTGATCTTACGTAATGTTTAGATTAGTCTGCGATGAGTCTTCTCTCAGTGTAATGCAATCCAGGATCAGGGCCTCCCATAACTCTTTAAAGTCAGACTGAGAGCACCTTGGCGTCCATATTTCAAACCAATGCTCTGCTGCCTCACTCCAGATTTCTTTGGCCTTTTATAACATTTTCCCCCCTTGCCTTACCACCATTATGTGGTCGACTGTCCACATCTTGCCAAACAGTTATTTAGTAAGGGATATGGCAGAACGATGGGCTGGGTTTGGGTTTCATTATGAAATAAGAGTCTTGAAGGACCGGTGCCAGATATTAATTTGAGGCTCTTGCCAGAAACAGCTCCGGCAGGATGCTGGTTATACTGGAGGCACAACGCCGGCGTGGTGGCCCACTGGAAAACTCTCAGACATCATTGATAACAGGAGTACTGTATGGACAGCCTTTCCTTAATTTACCTTTGAGTCAGCTTGCTTACTTATTAAAGCTATTAATGAGAAACTATCATACTATACTGGATTGTGGAAATTGGAAATTGTTACCAATAAGGACTCCTTAATGCCAATTAAGGCATTTTGTTTTTGACTATTTTTTATAGTGCTTTCTAGTCCAAATTGACCTCCCTGAAGTCCCAAATCCAAGTTTCAGTCACTTTTGTGTCATTTTGTGTAAAACTGAATGATTGTCTCTGATTGACTGTGATATCCTTCTTTGGCAACAAAGTGGAAGAGATTGTTAAGGGAAGTGTTGAGTATACAGAATACAGATTTAACAATACACTTAGCCCATCTTTGGTTTTAAAAACTTGGCCATTAAAGTCTTTTTTGAAACATTTTTTTCTATTCAAAAGGGTGTTAGACATAATTTTGAGGATCAGACACTATTGTTTAATTTCCAAACTGTTTCTTGATTTCACATTTATGCAAAAGAAATCATTTCTTTGAACATCATTAATACAGTTTAATATATCAAATCAAATCAAACAAATACATGAACACACAAAAACCCTTATCAAGTGCTCATGATCCTTCTGGAATATCAGTTGTAACTTTTTTTTAAAATGCTGGAGGAACATACAAACAAATTTGACATAAAAAACAACTGTTATTAAAAACAAGCTGTTACTGAACACATAAAATAACCATAAATGTAAGCTTGTAAAGGCTCATTCAGGATAGTACATCCTACAACTAAAGCAAAGAATTACAAATGGATTACATTTAAAACTAACTAACCTGACACACCACATGATCCACTCGTTATATCTCACTAGTCCATCTGAGGAAGAGCTCATAGAAAATGACCTGGAATGGGTGGTACCCTTAAAAGCATATCTGGCATGTGATTGGATGATCATTCTGTCAATCACTTTCAGTTTGTGCCAATCAGGTGATGAAGAAGTCGGGCACAGTTGTAGCGGTGTACAGGAAAGACGATTGAACTTACTCTGGTCAAAACATGACATGACACGAAGTGGAGCAAAAATATTTTTTCCATCAATAAGTTTGTGGTGTTGTTGTTTTCATCAAATTAAGATATACAGTACGGATTTGATAAAACTGCTACTGAAGCTGTTAGCATCTGTGTAATATCAATCAGTCAATCAACCAATCAGTCAACCTTTATATTTACTGGAGAAATCATTGAGGGGCATCCTCATTTACATGATATCGAGTCAATTACAGAAGTCAAAAACAGAAGAAATAGAGTAAATGCAAAACAATAAAAATCAATAAAACCTGCTCAATATCTGCCTGCACATACAGTAACGTCTTACTTTCCTCTCGCTTGTAGCTCCCACCTCTACCCATCAAAAGGACTCTGATTGGTCCATCCTGCTTTGGGCTGCTACTTGTTGTAGATTGGAGCTTGGCAAGATGAATATGCCTGATTACAGACATTGAATCAGGAGGATCAAGCTACTCTGCAAGGTTATGAACCAACAGGACTTTCAGCAAAGCCTGGACATGCTTTTCATGGCTGTTTCGAGCAAATGAGGATAAAATTTTCTAGGTGCAAGGACTGGCAGGGTACGAGTCTATCATTGAGTTACCAGGTGAAATAACAAGACTTAAAAAGCACAATGCTGATGTGCTTGGAGTTTATGTTCCCTGAGGGGGACGTCGAGGGGCGATCGAGGCGGCGGCGATCACGAGCGGCGCGTTACGACCGTCACAAGCAGTGTGGAGTGGCGCGATGGAAGCGTGGTGAGCGATGAGCTGAAGATGGGAGAAGCTCAACTTTATGCAAATGAGCAGCGGCGCGTACGAGGCATCAGCCAATTACAGGCCGATCTGGATTCCAATGCGGAAGACTTTGAGAGGGAGGATGAGAAAACAAGGGAGGAAAAACTTATCATTGCCGTCTCCAGCCCCCCCAAGTGTGATCAACGGTGAAAGAGGGAACCGAAGTCCCATGTGCATCACATATACACGTTCCAACCCCCCATATAACCTCCCGTTTTGTGCAAATGTTACATAAAAAGGGGGGTAAAGTCATAATCAAATAAGCTGTAGTTTAAGGGTCACAAGGCTGTGTGTATGTCTGTTTACTTGTCTTATTTTAGTTCAGTCTTTATATATTTACATAAAAGTGTGAAAACGAGATGGTGAAAGGAGATGGTGATTCAGAACATATCTGCACCGCAGCTTTGTAAGCCCCGCTTCTCCAGCCGCTCACATCGAGTCCCCTGCCTGCGTGCGTCTGTGTGTTTTCAACTGCCAAGCGGCGCGGTGAGAGCGGCCAGAGCGTCGACAAGCGATTTTGACACTTTTGGTATGAACGTACAGTAAGGGTCCCTCTTATGTCGAATGTGGGTGCATATTGTTGCCTCTCCTCTCAAAGCAGTAGTGTGATGCCTTGTCCGAACTTTGGCTCACTGGAGTTTATTAGCCTGTACGCTCTGACTCATGGGCTCAAACACAGCAGAACAAATCAAGAGAGCTAAGGGCACAAATGAATCAATTCTTTTTGTTATCAAAACTGAAAATACCACAATTCATGCTAGGTATTGAACTGTAGATGTGCACCCAGTAGCTCAATATCTTGTTAAGAATTGTTGCTTCACTAATACATACAAATTATTCTGATTTCTTTAGCTAATTAGAACAGATTCTCAACTGGTGTTGATTTCATTTTCATCTCATATTACCATATATATTTCACCCTGCCAGGCCTGTCAGTACGCTTATTGTGTTACAAAGACACGACATTGTTGGTTTTCATTGTCAAACATGGTAAAAACTTCTCCATAGTTGTGGCTCAGTTATTTTTACTCTTACACAAATACCTCGTATACCGCGTGCTGTGGTGAAACGTCAGGAAGGTATGAAGAAATAAAGCAAAAGAAAAGGCCCCCAGACTATTTTATAGCAACGTAAACAACCTCTCTGCGTCTGCATTTTTGTATACCCTTGGCAGACAAAAGTCACCGTGATGCCAAAAGTGGTTGTAATGCCTCCCCACACCAGTCGAGCTAAAGGTCCGTCTCTATATCCACTATGCTTACTTTGGGCCTCAGAAAGGGGGGAGTGCCAAGCTGTATTGTGCAATCGCTGTAATCTGAGAGGTGGGGCGGTCGGGGGGAGGAGAGAGAGGCGGGCACAGGCGTGGGTCGTCTGGTCCAAATCGACACACTCCACACACGTACGGCGTGCCAAACCGTCAGGGTCCCTTCCAGCATGCTAAACCAGATGTTGCCCTGTGATTCATGCGAGGAGCCGGAGCAGCTTGGCGCGGCGCAGAGGCTGAGTGCTGCTAGGCAGAGTGGTTGGGATGTTTACATAGCAACGGGAGTCCCTTGTGTGTGTAATCACAGGTCTGCTCTCCCCCGTGGTGAGGCCTTTATCTTAACGGTGCTGTGAAGGAGGACAAGACAGCCCCGTCTGCTGATATCTTCAGCTCATGAAATAAAGGTTACCCTACTTTTATCAAGTCTCCAGGAGTGGATGAATTAGTTTAGGCACTGTTTGTTTGGATTACTTTCCCTTCCTCTCTCACACACACTCACACATCTGTCTCTTCAGTAAACTCTGATCCTCGTCCAGGTCCATCTTGTGTCCCGTTGAGGATGCTTACGCAAATCTGCAGGAGTAAACTAAATCCCGCCCCCGTCCCATTCTCCGTCTCTCTCTCTCCATAGTTCCAGTAAGCAGGCGTGTAAATAATTTCAAAGTCAGTAATGGAAGACAGCTGCCGTGATCGTGCGTTTTCCATTGTGTTTCATACTCTCATGAAAAAAGCCACTGGAGTAGTAAAAGTGGAGCGTAAGAGTAAGACTGAGTGACTCTATTTAAAGAGCGTGGGTAATTGACAGATAACCTCCACAAGCGTGAAAAGATGAATTCTGCTGTCTGGTTGTGTTGGATGTGTTCCCTTATTTTTCATAGTGACCAGTGTGAGTTTATCTGAACTTCAGCCTCTTAATCGCTCTCAGAGGTGCCAGATTTGGAGTGCATGACTCTTTATCTCCACCAAAAGTCCTAATATGGGATTGTAGCTGGAGGCTCCAGGTGGTGTCTCTCATCAGAGCAGCCCCTCCTGGGGCCTCACCTTCCCCTCTGTTTCCACCAGATGAGTCCTGCTGAAAGACCAGGTCCCAAGTTTGGAATAATCCTCTGGAAAACAGGACGGTCTGTCCGAGAGAACAACACAGAGCCCTTTAGTCAGCCCGTAAAAAAGAGATTCAGGTGACATCACCAAGACCAGTGCACGCTACGACATCCCTCTATCATATCCTCATATGTAGGTCAGAGGTCACCAACCTGTAGATAGGGTTCATTTGTAAGAGGGACAGCTTTTGGCTTGAAAATGTCTAAGGAAGTTAATTTTTCGGCGAAACTAAGGTACAGATGAAGCTGCTTCGTTTGTTCCCTTCTCATCAACAGCCTGCTGAGTTCCAGCCAATTTTCAGCCACTGGAGGTGTGACTTAAATCTACCATAAATCCTCCATTATTAGTTTAATTTTTCTTTCCAGTTTTAGTTTATTTTATGGCCTTGAAAAGATCAGTCCACATGGAGCAATAAATATATTTTGCTTCTGCTTTTTGGGGCTAGGTTGATTTCCACCACAGAATTTGACTAACAGTTTACTTGTTCATCTGGTTAAAAACTGGCTAACAATCACTGCGATATTGATATTTATATTGATGCTGATATTGGTGTCTAGAGTTAAGTGCCCAAAGGCTCTACTTAACTAAGCTTGATAGTTTGTTTATATAGTTTGTTTAAAGATATCAAGAAAGAAAAACTGATTCTTTTCTCAAAGAACTGTTACTATGGATTCAAGGGAAATCTATATGGTACATTTTTTCACTGCCAATATTACAGCCAATAAATGGTAATTTTATGTCCAACTCGGTGGCCGAAATATCAGCAGTAAAGATCGTCAAAAGGTTTTATGTCTGCCAACACTGATGATTAACCCTTTCGAAAACTATCTGCTGATACCAAAATTGATCCACTCTTGATCACTTGACCTCTCTTGACCTGCAATATTGACACCAAAGGATATATATAGAGAGTATTCCCAAGATTATCATATGGCAGAATAATAGGTCACGCTGCTTATTGGAAGAAAGAATGATGTTGCTCAGGTTGTTGCAGGTGTGAATTCACCAAAAGCTGCACTTATTACCCCACTAAAGCACTTCAACATATCTAAATGTATTGCCTGTGAAGTAGAATAGGATTCATTGGGGCTCTAAAAACCTTAAAATCCTTTGTTATTGTTTTTTAAGGTTTGATTTCTTTCAGGTTCTTCACTGTGTCATGTGTGCTATCTGCCATCTCAGATTAGGGATGTGGCAGTTCCCGGTAAAATGGTAAACTGCTGTAAAATTTCCCTCTGTAATCATTACTGTGTCCTATTAAAATTAATGTTAAACCGTGTTTGATCACCACACTGCCTTAGTAACACACGATGATGCTGCTCTTTGACTGGAAAGCCTGATCTATGTATCTGTCCTCGATTAAGCAGCCTCAATGGAGGCACGCATGTGCAGTTTGCATTGTTTGACCTCTGAGTCTGAGAGCGAAAGAGACACTTACGGCGTGTTCACACAGAAAGCGTTGAAAGCGAATGTATTCGTGCGTCAACTGAAATCGCGCCGCGCTAGACGCTCGAGTTTTGACGCTGGTACAAATATGCAAAGAAAGCGCTCATCGCTCGCCGCGGCATCTACCGCCATTATCATTTCATCCTATCATTTCATAGTCGTACTTGGCTCTGATTACCACCATCGCTGTTCTGTACCTGCTGTGGAGAGGTCAGCTGCGGGCTAGGCGCCGACGTCGGCACTGGATACATTTTCGCTGGAAACACTCGACGCTCAACGCTTGAACGCTTGACGCCGCTCAATGCTCGCCCTGATGCAGCGTCAATTCGCGTCTTGACTTTGTATGTAATATCAACGCGCGAAAAATTCACAACGCTTTCGGTGTGAACACGCCGTTACAGTGGAGACTTTTCCTCTCAGAACAGACTCTGAAGTCTGATTGAATTTTTTATTTTACAAGGAATGCCAAAGGGAAACTGATAGAAGACAGTCTCCCTGTTTAAATATGAAGCTGCGGTGGAAGAAAAAGACGTGGGTGGTTAAAACTGCTGTAACTCCTCGAGTAAATGAACTGACCGAGCTGTAGAGGTAGAAAGGGAGAGAGAGAAGATTCAGTGAGCCATACCTGAGAGACTATCATGGGGTTTATCAGTATTCTCTGTCTGAATAATGTATAAATCTTGTAATTAACAGCATTAGGATCATTCTGGAGTGTAGTCTTGCCGTTCCTTTGCTGCGTATTTGCTGTATTTTGAAATAGATCATCTTTTTCCGACATAGTTTGTGTTTTATGGATTTAATCAATCGTAATTTGGAAATATTAAAGAAGGAGATGTCGAGGAGATCTGTCAGGGAGAGGGGAGACTAGAGGAGAGTCATGAAGGGGG
The DNA here is from genome assembly GCA_036419115.1 of Scarus forsteni. Taxonomy (NCBI): domain Eukaryota; kingdom Metazoa; phylum Chordata; class Actinopteri; order Labriformes; family Labridae; genus Scarus; species Scarus forsteni. The sequence goes on from JAZDUH010000136.1 coordinate 627,551, forward strand.
CTAACTGCTTCAGGGACTATTGTTAGTAAAACAAAAAATAAATAATAAAAAAAATAAAAAGACCCAGACATGTTTAATATAACAAGCTGTAACATGGACACTAATGCTGTAGGCAAACTAAAATGTGTAAGTGTATGCAAAATAGGTTACATTCATTTTTGTCTGTCTTAAAACTTTGAACATGTTCATTTACAATTGTTTATGAAGAGAATCCCATTTAAAGTTCAAATCTGTTTTTTCTTTTCTTGTTATTACACACAGTTTAAGCATTTATTACATAATAATGACAAATACTTGCTAGACTTGTTTAGTTTTATTTCTCATGAAGAAAGGATAAAAAAGTGTGTTGTGATTAAAATACTAAAGGGGTTAAATTGTTTCAATTCTGTGTAAAAGTCCTTTTTGAACATTTTGAGCATACGGCAACAGTACCGTGATAATAATGATAATCATGATAATTTTGGTTACAATAACCGTGATACAAAATCCTCCTTTTCATATTGTTATATCCCTATATCAGATATATGAAAACTGATAATAGCTTTTCAGATTTACGATTATTTAAACAAAGCTTTTATTCACCCGTCTGTGGGTTTGTTAACTGTCCAGTAAAGAGGGGCCCCCTCGTCCTCCTTTGTACGCGTCAATACTCGAGGCAGCATGGCATTTGACAAGTCATTCTTCTTTTTTACCCTCTCGCTGCTAAAGATGAAGAACTCCAGAGGAATGTCGTCCCTCCCGGCTGGTGTGAAAACGCTGTATGCTTTGCCCTTTCTCACCTCCGTGGCTCCTTCACACTGGGCTCACACACTGGCACAAAGGCTGGCCATTGTTTCTCTCTTTGCTTTCTGTTGATGGCGCCCTGCTGCTCCTCAAAGACACTTTTATCACATCTGAGTGATGATTTTCTTGTGAAATATGGCAGGGTTGAAGCCGTCTTTATAGACTGACCTTTGATTTCTGTCAAATATGATGAAGCATCTGTGAATTTTGGCGGTATATCAATTTAGCAAAAGCTTTTCTGAAAGCTCTTCTAAGACAAAACATACAGCGTGAGTGGATTTTTCTGACTGGCTGTGTTGAGTCTTTTCAGGATTTCAGACTTTGTATTTGACCAAACCCAAACTGAATGTGACTGACATGAAGAAGAACAAGACAGTTGACCTCGGAGAGCACCTCTTGTGTCCCACACTGGTTTTGAATATTTGTGGATGTAGAAGGATTGGCTGCTGCAGAACTCCCACCATGCAGCTGTCAGGAGACGTTGCCTTTGCAGGCATCCATGATCGATGAGTGAGATGCCCTTGAAGCAGCAGGACAGACGTTTCTCTACATTGCTGTGTTCACTCAGAAAAGGCTTCTCTGCTCAGGGTCTCACTGTGCTGGTTTATGAATGTGTGGTGTGTGAGCTGTCTAATAATGTAGCATACCTACGGTGTCTCTACTAAATCACATGCAGTCCAAACCCTCCAATATTACCATAAGATATTGTATTACTTGACCTTTTTTAGAACCACAGAGTGTTTTTTTTAACACAGCAGAAAAAATATCACTAATGGACGGCATGAGCATAAACATCACCATATATAATCCGATGTCACATTATTTTACAACCATAAAGAAGTGAACAAAAAACCTGTCAGATAAAGCTTTAGTTAAAACCATATTCATACCAAACAATTACAAATTCACATTACTAAGCTTGAAATATGTGTGAAATAAATGTTCTTTACAGGTTTAACTTAACTAGAGCTGAAACAATTCCTCGAATATTCGCGAGTACTCGATTACAAAATATCCTCAAATTAAATTTTGTGCCTCAAAGCCTCGTTTAATATATAATTATACATATAAATATATATCTGGACTACTATACAGTGCACGGTGTTTGGCATGGACGGTCATCTCTGTGGCACACCTCGCCTGCTACCTCCTTGTACAATCTACCTGCTTGTACAATCATGAAGGAAGAGAAAAGAGAGGGACAGAAAGGAGAGAGTCCACAGAAGAAATGGCAGAGAGTGTCCCAAGTGTGTGGTCACTACGAGAAGGGACAAAAAGAAAACACAGCGCAGTGTGTCTGATGTCAAACTGAGTGAGCTTAGCACGTAGCTTAGCATGATGGCACGTTGTTAGGGCTGCAACCATTACTATTACAGCATTTTAAATATGCTCATCACAGACATGCCTCCTCTCTCCATGGTGGAGGACACAGGATTTAAGAACATGATCAAGGATTTCAATCCAAACTACACAATGCCCTCAGAACACACTTCACAAATATAATTGCAGAATTATATTACTGATTTGTAAATCAGTATTGTATTGGCTTTGTTTTAAGCCAGTACTGGTTTAAACTTTGAAAGTTGTTCAAATAAAAACCCTTTTCTGAGGAATAAACAGCATTTGGTTGCTCATTTTGAAAGCCCTAACATGTTGCATTGAATACAATTGATTTATTTGTTTAAAAACAAAAAAGTATATTTTGTTAGAGTACTCGAGTACTCGAAGAAATAATTGACAGAGTTCTCGATTCCAAAAATACTTGATAGTTGCAGCTCTAAACTTAACCATTTCCTTTTTTCATTTGTAACAACATCTTATAAGGAATCAGTGAGTCATCATGAATCAGTTTTGATACATGATGATTCACTGATTCCTTAGAACTGATGTTAAAACTGATGTTTGAGAGCTTCTTTCTGTCTCAGCAAATTACATTTCTTTTCTATGTATCAGGACAAATTTAAGAAAATAATCATGCTAAAGAATTTATGTTCCTAATAATAATAAGTACAATACTTTTAAAAATAATAACCATTAATTGAGCTATGTAAAGGTGTTGCATAAATATACTTCATTCCACTCCTTTTTGAATAATGACCCAAAGTGACAAACATATGACAAATTCTTTTGAAATATTTTTATTATCTTTGTCTGTGTGCTGTTAAATGCTTTCCATTCTTTGTTTCCACATGTTTAAAATCAATATAAATTTTCAATTTAGTGTTTCGCGTTAATCCTCACAGCCTCTGGAGGTACATAAAATGGTGACTGATTAATACCACATCACCAGTCTGAGTTTTAGCAGTCATGTAACACCAGACTGGGCTCCAAATACCAGAAAGATTCTCCAGATGTCTAAATTGTTCTGAGAACACAGTATTCATCAAAGCTTTAATACAAAAGTTACAATGACAAAAAGCAACACAATCACACTGTGGTGCAGCAGGCGCAGAAGGTTGCTGGTTCGGTCCCTGGGTTTTCAGGACTTTTCTGTGTTTAGTTTGCAGGTTCTTCCCGTGCATGCTTGGGTTCTTTTCGGGACTCTGGCTTCCTCCCACAGATGAAAAACATGTTCATTATATTGATTGATGACTCTGAATCACCCTTAGGTAATGGAGTAGTTGAATAGTTATCCGTCTCTCTTTGTGGCCCTGTGATTGGCTAGTGACTGGTTCAGGGTATTCACGGTCAGCTGGGATAGGCTCCAGTTCCTCTGCGACCCTGAAAAGGAGAAGCGGTGTAGAACATGAATAAATGATAAAAGCAAAACAGATCTGTTTTAATTCAGTTTCTAAATCTTATAAACCAGTAGTTCTTAAGGCACAAAGGTCAATCAAAATCTCAAGGCACATCACATTCATGCAGTGTCTTTTCTGAAAGGCCTTGATAATGCAAGCAACTCAAAGCAATGTGACGTAGCTAACAGTCACATGAGTCAATGTAAGAAACAGGGCGTCAGGGTGAAACTTCCTGCAGCCTCACATGCTGCTGGGACACTCCTGTAACATAAAATGCTCTACTGAATGAATGAATGTGGTGTTGTCTGGATTAATGTTTGTATTTTTATGTTTTACTTTGATTTGGTTCATGAGTGAGGACAAGGAAGAGAGAACAGGGGAAGAAACTGGCCCCTGGCTGGAACTGAACCTGAACCTCCAGCACAAGGCAGACCCTTAACACATATGAGTATGTGCACAGTAACAATAACCAGGCTGTCGGCACAGCAGGGTTTAAATCAGGAATGCATGATAATGGATTTTTGCATTCCTGATTTAGTAACAGGGAAGCAAACGCAATGAATGAATGAAGGTACAAATGTTTCGGTTTCTGAGCCAAAATTCACAGCCCCAGTGTGGGAATATTTTGGTTTTAAACAGAATGAACAAGGTGTGAGCCCATGAACGCCGACAAGCTGGTAAGTTGCATTTGTTCGAAAGAAGTGGCGACGAAGAAAGGGAATACGACCAGCTTTTACACAAGCACCTTAAACACAGTTTTCCCTGCTGGCAACCTGCAGCGGAGCCCTCGTCCTGACAGTCAACGTTTACTGAGGCGTTTGGTCAGTAAAGTAAATAAAAATAAAACAGTGCAATGTGGTGCGCATTCACAGACAGTATCGTTCATTATCGCAAAAGAAATGCAAGCCCTCAAGACGGTTGAAAAGGGAGCATATCAGAAAATGTTACAAACATTTGACAGACATTACGAATTGACAGGGAGAACGCAAATCACAAACAGCAGTTCCTGAACTGTAAACTGCTTTTAATTCATTATGTTGCTAGTTAAATTGATTTTATTTAAAAGTTATTGGCATTCCAATTACAATGTTAAATATGCTTGAAAAATTACCATTTAATGCTCTTGATAGGGTGTACTCACATTGCCATGCCATATATTATCATTATATTGAAAAAAATTGCCCCAAAATTATGTTTACAATAATATAATATATCGGCAATAATTTGTAGGACAAATATCATCCAGCATAATTTGTTATTGTGACAGTCCTATCGTACATTCAAACACGTTTCTCCTTTACAAATGGTTAATAAGACTGAACAATATGAAGTGCTGTATGTAGTGCTTCCTTCTTGCTTAGTTAAGGGACAATTTAATAGCATTTTTTTTGTTTTAAAAGTTGCATTTAATTTCAATGTTACACCAGTAATTTTCATATCTACCTGCTCTCTAATGGAGAACGAGCAGAATGTGTTGCTTCAGATAGTTTCATTAACTCTTTAACATCTTCACACCGACCTGTTCTGGTTCAGCTCCGTGATACGTCACCCACATGTGTTAAATCAGTTTTCACGTCTTTGTAGAAACATGAGCAGCCCCGTCATGTTTTATGTGTGTTGACATGTTTTTTGTCCTTTCATATCATGAGTCCAGGCAGCACATGTCAGCACCCATCAGTAAAGACGCGCAGTAGGCTGGTATCACAGCTAGTTAAGTCTTCAGTCGTTTGCACACATGCTCCGTCTCTCCCAGCTGTCTCACTTTACACAGTGGCTCCGGTGCTCCTCTGGGAATTATCCCTGTCATCTGTCTCCTCAAAGCTCCCTGATTTATGTCTGCATTTAGACGAAGAGAGAAATGTACCCACGTCCATCTCCTCTGTTCCACTCTGGCTTCTGGCTCTCTGGTGATTGGTAAAGTCGTCTTTTTTTCTGCTAATGCTGATGTTTCAGAAACAGGTGTTCCCTTCGTCAGTCTGTCAGGGATAATGAATGACAACCAGGCTTAATGTCTGTAACAGAAAATGGATTAACCTGCCGTCATGTTGACATAATATATGAGTTACAGTATCTTGTTTCCCTTTAGATCTTTTACAGCAAAATACAACTTGGAAGACATACGACTAATCAGCAGCTGATACATCGCAAAATATCAACGGTTTTTCTAAACACTTTTCCTGTAAAAATGGTGTACCACTGAAACATAAACCAGGGCTTTTACTTTAAAACAAACCCAACAAGGTGTTTCAAAGTATATAATTCAAACTTCTACTGGTTAAAATCAGTGTACACTCAACATTTCTGAAATTGGGGCAGTAGTTGTACCTTTTCACTTGATACTGGAGTGCAATGAAAAACAAACTGTCCTTGGCCTGTGAGGTTGACATCTGTGGTTTTTATTTTTGGATGGGTTTCCTTGAATCTGCTAGAGGTATCTGTGACAGTTAAAGGGTAATTTGTAATAATTATCCTGTTATTTTCAAATGTAGTTAATACTTTGGTCCATGACCTCTTACCTTGAAAACTAATGACAATCCCATTACAGGCCTCAGCTTTACCCTGTTATTTCTGTTTTAACTGTGAGCTACCTATCTAGAAGTTCAGTTTTTAACTTAAGGAGATACCACCAGAATATTCTTTGCTGTTTTGTGAATATTGTGATTGAGAACAACTCTGAGAATGCTACACTTTTAGGCTTCATATTTTTTTAGAGAAACTGATTTTGTAAAGATTAATGCAAACTTTTTAATTGCTTTATGTAGGAAAGTGTGTTTGTCTGTTCTCAAGTCAAAAGTATCCAGAACACTAATTTGAATCCACATCCCCTTAGCAAGTCATGATAAATATCTTACTTTAAGTAATGAAAGGCAAAAATAAGTTATTGGATTGCTTGTAATGAAGAGAAAATGTCTGCCAACAAAACAAAGAGAATTGGACTCAGTGAGGATCTTAAATTAACGTTTAATATCTGCTCAAGTCAAATTTGTCCTGTCTTATAGGCAGATTATTTTACTTATTATTACAAGCAACTCAAGTCTTATTTTTAGTTCTTATGTCTTCAAATAATATCTAAATCCAAACGTGGAAGGAAATTGTGAAGTAGAACAAGTCTAGTGAGATTTTTGTCTTAAAATTGAAATACTCTCACTGAGATCGAAGTTTTTTCAGTGTATGAAAAATGATCACAGTAGTAACCAGAAAAGCACTCAGAGAGCGCAGACCTACGCCAGCGCCACAGTCCTCACCCATATTGTGATTTTCACCATATTATTATTAGTCCTACCTTTATTTCATTGAAATATTTAGATTCCTTGACCATGAAAACATAGCATTAGCAACTGGATTCATAATGATATGTACTTTAGTTCAGTAGTTATTCACAAAAAAATCAAATTTTTTGCCATGGCGGCCAGACGCTGATCCAGATCAACACCAAAATCAAATCAGTTCTTCCTTTTCCCATGCTGAACGTTTCCTGAAAATTTCATCCAAATCCATCCATAACTTTTTGAGTTATTTTTTTCACGGACAGATGGACGGACGGACAAATTCTAACGAAAACATAACCTCCTTGGCGGAGGTAAATATCTTACAGGGCACCCTGCATATTAAGACACAAGGACCTCATTAGACTAGCAATAGAGAGGAGCAGGAATGAGTCCAACGACGCAGAAGTAAGTTAGCCTTTAGTACTTCCTGGTTCTTATATCACAAAGTCTGTTTGATTTTGAAATAGCTTAATGGACAACAGATGGAGTCAGAATCGTGACAAAACCTCATAAACACACAAAACGTACTCACACCCAACGATTCACAAACTAGCTCAGTGCGGTTTGCAAATACAACATTATTCCAACAATAATGCATTTTGTTTTGCAAATAAGAAATATACCCATCAAAATGAATACATCCTGCTTCAGAAACAAAGAAAGTCAACAAAAAAAATCTTGAAGTACAAGAAACAATTCTACAACTACGACGAACTGTCGCCTGCTTTAATTGCACAATCTTACTGCCGTCATGGGACTTTTGGGAAAAATTTTCCACCTTACAGATCCACATGCAAATGTACTCTGATCCGCACACACACCAGTTAAGTTTCCAGCCATGTCCTGCAGTTCACACTCCACAGCCACAGGTGGCACTGTTGATTCAATTTAAGTCTGCCGATTAGGCTAACTTTATTATAACTTTTATTCAGTTTCTAATTTGAATTAATCCAACTATTGCCACACATAAAGAAAACAGCTTGATATGTTTTAGTCCTCAGATAGAATCTTTGTAGCGTTAATATCACTAAAACTCTTAATTTTTGAAATAAAAAACTGTTGCAAACCCTTAAAAATTATCTCAACTAGAAAAGCACTCGGAGAGCGCAGACCTCCACTGATCATCTCAGTTCTACCCATAGATTGAGATTTCTACCTTACAGGGAGGTAGCGGTTACCGGTAAAATGATAAAGTACAGTAAAATGTCTGACGGTTAGTACTACTGTTTCCTTTTTCATTTACCGGTAAACCCAAGTTTGATTACCACACTATGTCAGTCACTCACGGTGATGCTGCTCATTGCCTGTGTCTTCTCCTGGGTAAAGCAACCGCGGTCCCTCGCAGAAGGAGGGGCTCATGCGTAGTTTGTGGTGTTTAGCCTCTGAAAGTGAAAGTATGGCGGTGGACACTATACCATAGATTTTTTTATCTCTCCCTGAAACCGACAAAGTCTGATGTCTGGTCAAATTTTTTATTTTACAAGGATGCCGAGGGTAAACTGATTAAAGACTGTCACCCTGTCTAAAACATGAAGCTGTTGCCGGCTAAAGAAAAAGACTTGTGTGATCAAAACTACCATAACTCCTTAAGTAAGTGAGCTGACTGAGCCGGAGAGAGTGAGGATGAGAAGATTCACTGGTAAATTATAGGGGTTTTATCAGTATTTCCTGTGTACATAATGTATAAATGAAAATATGTAAATAATAGCATTAGTATCATTCTGGAGTGTGTTCTTGCAGATCTTTTACCATTTATTGTCTTTTATGGATTTAATCAATTGTATTTTAGAAAAATTGGAGGAGGAAATGTGGAGGAGATCTGCCAGCGAGAGGGCTGAGTCATGGAAGGGGGCTAACTGGACAGGAACTGTCTCAGGGACTATCGCTGGTTTAAAAACCCCTGGACACGGTCTAATATAACGAGCTGCAACAGGGACACCAATGCTGTAGGCAAACAAAAATGTTTGAGTGTATGCAAGATAGGTTAAGTTTATTCTTGGTCGTCTCTAACTTTGAACATGAAAGCGCACAGCTCTAAGCCAGCATTGCTGGATAGCTATATTTCTTACCAGAGGTTGTGGTAACCTTGTTTTGCTGTCTGTCATTTTGACATACAATGTCGTCACGTTCCCTCATGCCATATTTTTATCCATCATTTTAATTTTCCTTTCCTAATTTCAATGAAACATAATCTAAATGACAGTATTTACATAGTTACACATTTACAATTGTTTATGAAGAGAATCCTGTTAACAGTTAAAATCCCTTTTTTCTTTTCTTGTAAGTACACACTGTTCAAGCATTAATAACATTTAATGACAAATACTTTCCAGAGTTGTTTACTTTTATTTCTCATGAAAAAGGGGGAAAAAAATACTCAAAGGACATATTCTGACACATTTATTTACAAAAAAGACAAAAAATGGCGATCTGTTATAATTATAATATTAAATGAGTTAAATGATTTCATATGGGTGTACTAGTACTTTTTGGACATTTTGAGCACACTGCAACAATGCCGCAAAAATAATGATTACTGTGATAATTTTGGCCACGGTAACGGCAATGTGATATTTTCATACTGAAACGTCCCTACCACCCAATACCCAACATACAGTGACTTAGTGAAAAAACTTCTATAATAATTAAGAAATGTGTGAGAACCATTACTTTATGGTCATTTTTAAGATTTTTCAAAATCCCTTCGCCCTGAACTTTTGAAAGTGATGTTTCATTCCTGCTGGTATGATGATTTTCCTTCGTACTCATGAAATGTTTAAGGTGCTTGTGAAGTCTCTGCTTCCTTGGGAGATGTTATTTATGGTCTGAACAGCTGTTAACTTACTTGAGAACCAAAAAAACTGAATTTGCCTGCATATCCATACATGCTTCTGCCGTACATCACCCACACTGATAATATACGATCCATTAGTCTTGTCTTCTAGCTGTTTTCTCCATTATATGCCAGCTGACAAGATGATGGTGGACCAGTCTTCTAATAAAGACCATTTGGCTGATATTAAGTTACGGGCGGGTTTGTTGGACTTCTGTCTTCAGATTTCACACTTTGATGGCGAAGTTTACGACTTCCCTAATGGAGTTCAGACTCGCCCCTCCACTCCTCCCTTCATCCCGATCCAGCTTCCTCCTCTTATGCCTCCAATTTTACAGTCCGGAGATAAATCCTTCTCATAGGCCGGCCAGAGCGGTGAACTTACTCTCCCCTTATGAAAGGCTTTACTCGCTTCCTGTAGTAGTGGCTGAAGGTTCAGGGGTGAGTGGGCTGCGCTAATGTCAACAGTGTACGGCTCGTGATTCTGCCGTCCAAAGCCCCTTAGGAAAACAAGAGGGGCAGAATATTACGCTCACCAAACTGGGTTGCGTGGTCCATGGGAATCATGCCCCGCAGGAGAGAACAGAGCCGAGACTAGAGGATTCATGTAATCCAGGACTCCATATGAGAACGGGGATATCTTCGGTAGGGAGGAGATAAAGTATATTGAAACCAAGAGGCCCCCTTTTGTTATTTTGTGTTTTTTTCTAATTTAACTGGCCTTATTTTATCAGTGCATTATTGGAAAACTGTATTCATAACGCCTTAACTTTCATTATCGTCCTCATGAAGGGGATGGTGATGTGGATACATGTTGGATCATCTCCTTTGCTCTGGCTGTTTTTCTGCATCTGAGAAACACAATCAGCCCGCCTGCCGAAGGATTCTGGGAACGAGATATGTGAGGATGTGTATGCACACTCAGAGGGGAGGGGTTTGTTTGTTTATCCTCGGAAATGGCTTTGTGGGAATATCAGATTTGTCCCCAACTGGCACACACTCTCTGACATCACTTCCTGTACCCAAATGCTGGCTCTGAGTCTCAGTGTGGACACAACAAGGGGTGTTTATCCCATCTCAGATGGGAGAGAATTATAGAGATAAATGCCCTTTGACATCAGGGTCAAGTGAGGTTTAGTACACCTGGGAAGTTTTTAGATGTGAACGAGTGTGTATGATGATGGAAATTCAAACTAAAGGAGAAAATCTTACTTTTTATTTGCCCTTTTTTACTTGTAATTATCATTTCAACCACATATAAAAGACAAATATAAAAGGACAGAAGAAGAATCAAACATTGTTACAAACAGCCCGAGACCAGGAGATTGTCAGCAAAACCTTTATTAAAGGAGTCAAATTGTGCTTTTTTCAGTCTTGTTTGCCCTAAAACATTTTCGACATGTCTCCTCCACATGACAGAGCACCTCTCTGAACAAAACAAAATGTCTGCAGCATAAAGTGGTGCAGAATAAGCCCAAAAACACGGAAGTGAGTTAGCATTTAGCGCTGACTGGTTTGTGAATCCTTCTGATATTTAGAATTATGGTTTTGGAGAAATGCCTTGAGTAAGATTGATGGTGAACACACTCACATGAGATCTTTAATAGAAAATAACATAAATGTATCTGGTGCTGCTTCTTTGAAGTCTCAAACCATTGTGTTTAAAATAATGGCTGCTAACTAACTTCTAACAAGGACGACAAAAATGCTTGGAGTCCTGGCAGCAAGCATGTCAGTAATCAGTCATTCGTACACTATTGTCACAGCCATGAAGACAATCTTGACCAGGTTTGGTTATGAGGAAACGCTTTACCCAAACCTCACAATAAGATGTTATACGTTGGAAATATTGTTGATGCTTCTAAAGGTGGGTTCGCAACTAATGCGACTGACCTGACATCGCCGACCACTCTCCATGTAAAGTCCATGTACAGATGCGATCAGGTGTGACCAGGCTCGACCAGATCTTACGGGATGTGACAGACATGATCTGGATGACTTGGTTGCGTGACCAGATCACCTCACTCAGTCGTCAAAGTAAAAAAAAATCCCTTTTAGGCGACGTGTGTGACTGTGCTGGAACAGTTAGCCAGTGTTGTGTGGGTGTGTGACAACAGCTACAACAGCAAACCCTGTCTGTGTGGGAACTTTAGTTAGTGAGTACATTAGAGCTGCCTTATACAACAGTAGTGTCCTGTCCTTCCTCATCTTCATCAGCTTCAGTGCTTTACAGTTTTTAGTGGGTGTGATGTCACTTAGTTACCCGACAGAGACCAGATTAGCTATTTATGGACAGTCAACGTGTCTTGGGTGAACGACGCGATCTTGGTTGCCCAAGTCGTGTTCAGTGCGAATGTGCCTTGAGCTGAACCCCCATGTTTTAGATCATTAATAGTTTTTCACATTTGCCGATTATGTTTTTGCTTCAAAAATGGTGAAAAGCAGTTTTGTTTGTTTAAATCATCATAAAGAGCAGAACAACTGAGTTTCATAAATTCTTGCTCTCCAAAGAGCGTATTATCAGCAGTGATCCATTTCATAGCCTTTAGCAGGTTCACAGTTGAGGGAACCAGTGTGATACTAACTTCTTTTAAGAATCCTTTGAATGGATCTTTTAATGTTTCTGTACAGTCTTATTAAGGAAAATGATCATTTTCTCTATTCAAAGTATATAACATCTTAAATGTCTTTGATTGGACTTTGCCAAATCCTAGAGAAATGAAGCATCTGACCACATTTTCAAAATAAATGTCAAGCCTGTAATTAGCCTGCCCCTTTTACATCGATTTCAGGGAGTTTACTGAAGTTTCCAGTTATTTTTCTTGTATCTTACCACAATGTTATTTTACAGTAAGTTTAACTCAGTGGCTGCTCTTCTGGGACACTTAAGAAATCTGGCAAGCTGTTTGGTACAAAGTGGTTGATATAGTTCACGGTACCTACCAGAAATTATCATGAATTGAAGAGATTACATTTATAGCAGAAGCCCGAGAGTCACCATCCAGTCTTTGCTGTATATTTTGGATGAAGAGGGTATTTGTAGTCGAGTCTGCAGAGTGTCTGGTTGGCTCAGGCTGGACTTGTTTTTTAGACACATTGAACAACAGTTTCTCTCATTCCTCTACTGTGGGTGTTTGACCTGGCCGGCTCTAAGGTTCTAGAAGCTGCCGGACAGGACAGAAAACAGAGAGATGGATGAACGAGAGGAGGAGGTGACAGAGGACACTGAGCTTTGGTAAGGGGAGTACTTACCAAAGCTCAGTGGTACTTTGAGCTTTGAATTGCCTTGTGTATGAATTGTGCTCTACAAATAAACTTGCCTTGCCTTGCCTTGCCTACTTTGAGCATTCTCTTCCCTCAAATGGTGTTAGCATATATGATGTGAAATAATATCTGTTTCAGCTGGAAGGAAATATTAATGAGCACTCAACGCCTTTGTCTGCTTCTGTAGTCTATTATTTAAGATTCATTAGTCACCTGTTGCTTCATCATCCAACGGCCATTAAGCAGAAAAAGTTCCTTTGGGCATGAACTGAGTAGATAGATAGATAGATGGATAGATAGATAGATAGATAGATAGATAGATAGATAGATAGATAGATAGATAGAGTAGATAGATAGATAGATAGATAGATAGATAGATAGATAGATAGATGGATGGATGGATGGATGGATGGATGGATGGATGGATGGATGGATGGACGGACGGACGGACGGACGGACGGACGGACGGACGGACGGACGGACGGACGGACGGACAGACAGACAGATAGACAGAACAGAAGTATGGACCTAATTGATCCCTATCTGAAAAATTGTTGTGTCAGACAAAGAAAGTAAAGGGACTAGGGGCGTCCCGATACAACTATTTCACCTTCGATACGATACCGGTATTGCAGCATTGAGTATTAGCCGATACCGATATCAATCCGATATGATATCAGCAGGAATCATATACTTTGATAGGGATGGGAATTGATAAGATTTTGTCAATACCAATGCTGTTAACGATCCTGCTAATTGATCCAATTCTTTAACGATTCCCTTATCGATTCCTGCAGATTTTCCATGTGGGCAAATGTTGCTCTGATTTTCAGTGGCAACAATGTCAAACAAGTCACAGCGTAGATATCTGCTTCTGCAAATTGCTGGTGTTTCCACTCACTGAAGGTTGTGTAGTAGGTGGAAATAAAATAAAGTCACAATGCTGACGCTTCTGAGCCCTGTCTGTGGATGGAAGAAGGGAATTGATTAGCAAAAAAATTAATGATACCAATTCTTTGATGCAGCTGTTGACGATTCTCAAAAGGAATTGGTTTTCGATTCCCATCCCTATACTTTGATTTCCTGTTTTGTAGTATGGACCATAAGAAAAGGCTTGATCAGGTGAGATTACTCAAACAGAGAACAGTAGTCAGCAATAGTAGGTATGAGAAAAACTGACCTATTTGTTATTAACCAATAGGTTAAATAAAGTTTAACCTTAATCATAGAATATACTACAATTAAAATAAAATGAAAAAAGAATAATAATTAGAAGACCCTGAAAAGTAACCTCAATAAATCAAATAAAAACAAAAACACTTCACCAATTGCAAAATAACCACTGTGTTTAACTTTAACACCAGCATATTCTACAACTGAATTAAATAAAAATAAATATATTAGGATGGACTGCTTTTATCAGAGTGCTGATATCGAAGATTTTGGATGCAGGCCGATATAATCCGATATTTGTTTTTTTGACCGATATCCGATATCAATATCGGATCGGGACATCCCTAAAAGGGACATCCCAAATGGTAATATCATATCCCTCATGCATATGTATTGGCATTGTCCAGTAGTTGTTATTTTTGGAAAATGATGCCAACTACATTGTCAGAACTTTTTAATAAGCTATAGCGCATTTCCACAGTGCACGCTTCACGCCTATGTGCACGTAGTGCAGGGAGCGCGAGACGCAGCACTGTGGAAGTACGCTTATAGCACTGTTTAGGCTCGAAAAATGTACTAAATGACTTCGCTTCAATTAATTATGGACGCTACCCGCCAGGACACTTGGATTACAGCGACGAGCAGTATGAAGGAAAATAGGCATCGCTTTTTGTGGACTTTTATGGACCTTTTTCTTACTGGCGCCGCTGCCCCTGTTAGATGGACGCTTGTTGACAGCGAAAAATCCCCGACTTCGCTGCATTTGAGACATCAAAAAAGTGCTCCAGAGTGTTGCTCAGCATGAGGGTGAGTAGAAAATGAGGCCAAATCGTTGTTCGGGTGTAGTGTTCCTTTAAGTTTTTACTAAATGATACTTCTGCCTTAACTTTATCACAAATTTTTGTATTCACTGGTTTGACAGCTGTCAAAAAGATGTTAGCACTTTGCTGGCAGCCACCTCATATTCTTTCTCGGTCGCGTTGGTTAAATTCTTTGTTAGACATTGCTCATATGGAACGATCAGTATTAAGGATGCATAATGCTAAGCAAGCAACTATCTCTTCGTGGTGTTCTTATATAGAGAAAATTAAGAACGTCTTATATGTGTAAAAAGGACTGGAGGTTTTCTTGGAAATGTATTTCTAGTTATTTATTCATGTACTTTATCTTTTTTGGTATGTGTGTACCTGGTTGACTGGCTTATTACTATTTGTCGTAATGATCTTGAGGTGATCATATCTTCACATTTATCTTAAACCTGTCTGCACGACACATCTTAGCTGCTTGAGGGGGTGGGTGGAATGGGGTTGCCTTTTTTTTGTTTTGTTTTGTTTTGTTATTTTTGTTGCTTTATGTAATTGATTTGAAACTTCAATAAACATTTGAAAAAAAAACAAGTAAAGTGACATGGCAATAAATAGACACTTAAACAGCACCAAGGATATAAAAAAATAGAACATACTTATACAATAAACAAGAAAATTGCGTATGCATTGATGTCACAATTTTTGCGATGGACTGGCAGTTCCTCTCACTGAGTGGCAGAGAACAATCTTAAGTAATTTTTATCACTTTTCAGGTGAATTAAAGTTAAACTCTTTAATTAACCTTAAACGTGCTGGTTGTAGTCTTCTCTGTAGGCCTAAATATGTTTGATTATTCTGATTATGGAACATGTGGTTTCTGGTATGTTTTGTGCTTATAGAGGAATAAATCTAACTCTAGGACCATAACATTTTGTTTAAATGCTGCATTTTTAAGCCTGAGTTATAGAATAACTCCTGTAGTGACTCTTAACTATGTATCTGTGTGATTTCATGTTCATCCAAAGTGAGATCAAGTCTTTTTCTGGGCATTTCTGGGTTTTGGCTTCCATTTAACCAGGGCTTTCTTCCTCTTAAATGTAATGTAACACAAACAGGTCGGCTACTTTCATTTTTAATGAAAAATAGAATTAATAATTAGCCAAGTGGAAGTCATATAAATTTAATTATTTCAAGAATTTGTGTTAAATCTGAGGACTTCACTGTTTTTAACTGTTTACTGCCTAACCAGCCATCGTAACTGAACTCCTCTGGGTTTGAGGTCGTCTAAGAGCATTAAAACATAATTATTATTTTCACTGCCACATCATTTAAGATAATGATGTCTGACTTAATGAATAAAGTTAGCAAAATACTAAAAAGAAAAGGACAGAGAGAAAGGTGTGTCCATATTTACTACCACCATGATCCATGTATTCTGGTGAGTTGATACTGATGGTGTCACATAACGGCTTTGTCTTCATTATAAACCTGATGTTATGGCTCCAAATGTTTCAACAACGTCTGATGAAGATCTAAACCGCCTGTGTTGAACATTATTAAATAGAAACAGCAACAAACTTGAACTCTTTGAGTTGAATCAAAGTATTTGTCAGTTTACTCCCTCTGGTAGCACTTGTCAGTCTGTTGGGGTGAGGTAATTAATATTTAATCTAATCCCTAACCATTTAAAGGCATCTTGGTAATACTTTTAATCCAAACATCCCTGTTAACAAATAATGTTTACTATGTAACTTCAATTTTAGGATTCACTTGGTCAGCGTTTAATCATCATGTGTCTTGTGATATCCGTCATCTTCTGGAAATCAGATTTTTTTACCCATTCTGGATAACGTTTTCCTCTCAGTGGTTTCGCTGTCCGATTAAGATGAAAATAAGAATAGGTTATTCTCTGTGGAACATGAATGGGCTCTAAAAAGGGGAAAGTAGATCTATTAATCTTTAAAGTTTCCTGTTTACAAGTAGAGACATCCTCACAGTGGTGGAAAAAAGGTCAATGTGGATCATTCAAAGCACCAGGATGCATCAGAATTCATCCCCGTGGACCATAATAATGTGCTGAAGATTTATGAGAAACCTTCAAGTTCTGAAGCATTTTTTTCAGCCGTTAAAGAGGTAGCAAGTTTTCCTAATGGTGCTGAACTAAGGTAACAAAGGTCAAGAAAAAAGGTGAGTAATTATCATCTGGGGACAATGAATAGGTTGGAAAATGTTAAGAAGGTGGGGGGTGCTGGGATTTATTGGTCTGGGGGAAAGTATTTCAGACACAAAATGACATATATAACCCTTTTTAAGCTCTACAAAAACAATGCCATGAACCACGTCCTACTTTCTCTCCTTATGGTACCCTTTTCTCCCACACGCCTTCCGTTTTCTGCTGAGCTGATCTAAAAAAGAAAGTCAGATCATCCCCCCTAATGTGTAATCTTTTGGCAGTCTCCCAGAAAGGACTTGGTTTTCTTTGTTTGTCTGGCAGTTGTTTGTTATTCTCCATGTGTGAGGGGAAAAAGTGAGCTGGAGTGCCCTCCGACGTGTTGGTGGGAGTGAAGCTCGATGACATGTTGAGAGAGGGAAAAGGGTCCTATGGGAGGAAAAGGGAGGGAGGAGCGGTGGGCGGGAGTTGAAATACTGATGCACAGCAGGTTTTAGCCATTAAACTCTGTCCTTTTATTTATCACTGTTGTAAGATTTGATATACATCAGAGATTTAGAAATAATCTCCCTGGACCTGGAGCTAATTCACTAACATCAAGAGACAGCAGTAAAGTCCAGGTTGAGAAATCTTTCAGGGTTTGGGATTTGTCTCAGGAGACCAATAGGAGAACAATAAAGGCTTTGTGTTGGTCTCACAACATGCAGAACAGAGAGACGTTAAGACAGATGATTTCTGGCTTTATGCAGTTATAATTTAAGGTTTGAGCTGGACAAAATGCTAAAATTTAAAGATTTTGAAAAGTATTTTTTGAGAAACATCAATGTAATTTTGACCAAAATCATGTGTAAAGCAGTTCATTTGATTCAGGACTCAGTCTACTAGGAAATGTGACAAACTTTAAGTGTATTTTTTGGACATTTTGTGCCTTTATTGATAGAGAGAAACAGTTGATAGGCTTATGAAAGGGGGTGACAGGGTAGGGGAAGACACTCTGCAAGTTGCTCACAGGTGGGATTTGTACCTGGACCAGCAGAAACATGTACATGAGGTGCCTGGTTGCTAACCACTCCACCAAACCAGCCCCCAGGAAATGTCAGAGTTTTTGAAATGTGTTGATGTAGCTCGTACTGTCTCCTGAAAATGTATCGCATTAACCTGAAAGTCAGATTCCACCCTTCCTCTGTCAAAATAGATATCAGAATCGTGAACTGCTTACCTTTAAATCTCTATAAACCACTTCTAACATTCAGGTACAATCATTGAGACATCTTGGTGACATGTGTCACAATGTAATATTTGTATTTGTAACTTTAAAGGGACTGTGAGGAGAATCTGTTTCCGGCGACATAAAGACTCTGCTACCCATGAGCACGTGCGGTGACTGTCCCAATGCTGCGTTCCAGTAACCTCAGAACTGGGAGTGACATCATCTCCGACTTATCTGCGTTCCAGTTGAAGTCGGAAAAAAACATGCCGATCTACCAGGCTAATGTTAGCTGTTGTTAGCACGCCCTGTGTTGTTGTATGAAGAATGTGATTATCACTATGGCACCATTTTTGTAAATATAAGTCTAACAATACTACGTATACAGCTGATCTAGAGCGACACACCCCAGTCAGAAGTGCAAATAAACTGATTATTACAGGAGCTGAATAACTGTAAATAACCATCTTGGATTGTCAACTTGGGAGTGACGAGGTTTCACTGAGTTCCCAGTAGGAAATTCAGACTTCGGGGGTCTTTTTAGTTGCAGTTTCCTACTCGGAACTTGGAAATTCCTACATCTGACTACAACCGCACCACAAGCCAAAGCGTGTGTTTGTTGTGATAAATGCAGCTCGGACCTTCCTCAGAACTCTTCATTGCTTTACAACTTCTTTTTTCAACAACTTACAGGATGCAAAGCGACGAGGTAATGTATCTCCTTCCAGTTACGTAGCGGTAGTTTTTGATGTGTGACAACAAGCAGTTTTTGGAAAACTTACTATTGTAGTTTTGTAGCTGAATACATATGGCTACTTACAGCCCGGTGCTCTAAGGCGTGTCCGAATAATAACATTTTGCTCTACTTTTAATTGTCTTGTTCCCGAAGTTGAGTATCCAGGCCAGTCCAGCCCTGTCCGACCCGACTGGAAGGCTAAGGAATAGCATTTATAAATAACCTATTTTGATGCTATAAAACTCATCTTAAAGTGTGTATTTCCATCAGACATATATCTGAAAGTGAGACTTTTTTGTAATTACTAAGAAACTCCTCACAGTCCCTTTGAATTATTTTGTTGTTATTCCTTTTTCTTTCTCTTTATTTATTTATCCATCATTTCATTTATCTCACCTGTCTGATTTTACTGTTGTTATTTCTATACCTTATTATTGATGAGTTTAGTGGGAATGAGTTGTACTGTTTTTGCATAAAAGAACATTCCAAAAAAAAAAAAAACATTCTAAAACAACAAAAACAGGACAATGTCATTTGTAAATGGACTTGAGCTTATAGAGTGCTTCACTAGTCTCTGACGACTCAAAGCAACTTAACACCTCAGGTCACGGCTGCTCATTCACACCCATTCACTCTCACATTCACTCTCACGTTCACTCACTGATGGGGGGAGTTTCTATGTCAGTTGTCCATCAGTATCACATACATTCATGCCCTTTAATACCCATTTACACGAGGCCTGTGCTCAAAATATCGATACGGCAAAATATCGTATCGCACTCCTTGGGGATACGTGTATCGATATGGATTCTACAGAATCGATTACACAGTTCATACACAGTTCAAGGTAGAAGACGAGCTACATAATGAAGCACATGTTCTCAATTTGAACTTAGGTCTACCATCTTTAAGGATCTGAATTTATGTCTCTCAAGTTGTAGAACCACTTAAAACTCATCCTTGTTCTTTTTCTTCTTATAAGAAAAAACTAAACTTGTCAAGAATTTTGCTCAAAGCATAGTCAATGTTCACAATTTACGTGTATCGGGATAAGTATCGTATCATGGCCTTAGTATCGGGATACCTATCATATCGTGAAGTTGCTGGAAATACCCAGCCCTAATTTACACTCCACTGATGGCAGTGAGAGAGACTCAGGGTTACGTGTCCTGACCAAGGACACGTTGTCATGTGACAGCCAGAACTTGGCTTGGAGCTGCAGCTCTCTGATTGCTGACCAAGTGCAGTATCAGACTGCACCACTGATGCCCCCCTGATATGCAACATCAGATTTGTGTCAATTTTGATGTTGATTAGAATAAATCATTGCTCTATTAAAACATCAAGAACGATTAAGGACCCTCTTTCCACAATTTGAAGTGCATTGTCTAAAGATTATGGAGTATAGTGTTTTGGGGCATGGCGGCCATAGATCACGTAACAAAGACCGAACCAATCAGAGTGTTGCTCTAACACATAGTTATGTTGTCAAGCCAGCAGCCTGTCAGCAGCCCTACCTGCTGCACTGTCATCCAGCTGTGATACAGAACGTGAGGGACAAACTCATTCTCAGTGGGGGACTGGCTTTATTAAATGGTGTTATGAGTGTCTGGACGTGTAATGTCCTGCAGTGATTAAGTTTCTGACTTATTTACATTTTGTTTTACAGAATCCTCATATTCTGTGAGCTGCTCTAAAACTACAGTGCTACTATCTCATTAGAGGATGTTTTATTTCTTGCTGTGCTCTCAGATCTGAGGTGTGACAGACGCCCTGGTTTCAATTCACACTATCACTAAACCACAAGTTTCTCAAAGAACAGACCCGATATGTGCTTCTCATTTGGAAAAATCATCACCATGTCATCATCATGTTTTGAGTTCTTGACAATGATCCATCAGAGGAGGTTGTTTTTTATAACATGTAATAATTAATGTGTTTTTATATGCAGAATATGAGCTGTAATGAGATAGTACTGTTAACTTCTCCAGGCCTTCAGGTGGCTGCAGGGTTGAAAAAAAGCATGAAGAACTATCACAAGTAGGCTGCTTTCACATCTACCAGGAAACTGCATTTTTGAAAAGTTCAATTCATTTTGGGTGTGTGTGAAAACTTGTGTGAAGGCTTGTGTGAACTGTGGTGCAGATGTAAGAACCAAATTCCAGTCTGCCTGAAAACAGAGGGGTCGACTTTAGCACCCAAAGCACCCAGAGTTCAGTTTGTGATGGGTGTGAAAACCATCTGAAACAAACGAGGACCAGACAGAGGAAACTCAACAAAGAGCAGAGCACTGTGCCTTGAATTTGACTTAACAACACTACAGCAAGCAAGCTATGTGACACAACAGTAACTATAATAAGCACCCTAGCTAGTTCCACAAGACTTGACTGAATTCAGTCTGCCTGACAAGGCGAAGTGTGAAGGAAAGACGACCGAACCAAGTCCGCCAAACTTAAAGTCAAAGTGATCTTAATAATTAGAGAGAATACACGGCCTACTTTCCATGAGACATTTGATCAACTATAACAATGGGATTGTGTTTAGGTCTCTCTTAAAGGTGCCTTTATTGTATCAGCTCCGATCAGAATTTGTAAAATAGGTAATTGGTTGATCGGAATCAATGCTTGCAAACATGATATCTATCACCTATCATGTTTACTCTTGGAAGCCATCCACTCATCTGCTGCTCCTGATGCTCTCTCATTCCCTTAAATAAACTGTAAAACAGTCTCAGAGTCTTTGACCTTAGTCCATTTAGACCAAAACATAGTCCAGTGGCTAAGTCTGAACTTAAATTAACGCTGAGACCAACAACATAAAAGCTAATCAGCTAAGCTAAAGGAGCAACACATTGCCCTAAGAAATATACATGTCCACAGTTTAGTGATGTGTTTGAGGTCCATTTGGAAGCATTGTGATGGGTTCAGGTTTTGATTTTTAGATTTTTTGCTGAACCTTGAATAAATAAGTTGGGGAGGTTCATGACATAATGAAATAGCTAAATTAGTTACATTAGCAGTTCATATATTCATAAACATGTTTTCTTTTCAGTTTTGTAACTGTTTACCCTGTTTTGCCTGTTGGATTGAATAAATAGTTTTGCTCAGTCTGTCAGTAATTTTGTTTGTTTACATAATGAAACAATGGAAAACAAGTCTTTTTGTGATGTAGTTCAGACTGTAGAATACTTTTTGCATTGCTCCTTTAGATCTTTTTTTATTAAGCCTGATTAGTACCGGTATTGGCTGATCTCACAACAGGAGATTGATGGTCAGCATCTGTGAGCAAAAGCCTGATTGGGGCATCCCTACTTTCTCATGTCAGACCTGTTTGCTTTTCCAGAATCTGGCATCATATTTGCGTAATTTAGATTTTCCTTTTTTTTTCTTTTTAGTATTTCTGCAAATTAAAACAATTCAAACAACAAAAGTCTCTGCACTGGATGCCACAGACTTATATTTTCTTGAGCTGTGATTCAATCAATAATATTTGATGATTACTGAATCTAAACAAGGGTGGTGCAGCAGGTAGTGCATGTGCCTCACAGCAAGAAGGTACTTGGTTTGATCCCCGGGTCGGGCAGGGCCTTTCTGTGTGAAGTTTGCATGTTCTTCCTGTGCATGCATGGGTTCTCTCCGGGCTCTCTGGCTTCCTCCAACAGACCAAAAACATGCTCATTATGCCTAACTGTGGGATTCCACTGGATGCGTATCCGGTCCTTCTCCGCTCCGCTCTGCTCCGTCATCTGACGCGCGTCAACTCCCACTGGATCCGTCTGCGGTACGAAGCATTGCGGCTCCGCCTTGCAGCGGGTCAAAGAGCTCATAAAGTTTTTTGTGGTTTTGCACCTCCAAAATCAAAAGCTCCTCATCCATGTTGAAGTGGGGTGAGACTGAACTTTTGACACCAGGTCTGTCTCCGCCCTAAATGACGTTTTCCAGGTACAGTACTTTTCCGTTGTTGACACGGTTTATTTTATTTTGAAACATCTACGGATGTTTTATTTTGTGTTTGTGCACTACTTCCTGTCCCGCACGATATTCTGTGTGCTAAATTGCTGCGCCGTTGTCTGGCATCCGGCAAAAATAGAAGCTCTGCGTATCTGCTCCGTCTGCCGGAGGCCGGCGGAGCAGATACGCAGCCGTCGCCGGAGCCGTGCCGCAGCTGGTGGAAGTACACGCATTGCTTATAATGGAAACGGATTGGCTCCGCTGCCGCAGCGGAGCGGAGACGGACTGGATACGCATGCAGTGGAATTTGGGCTTAAGTCACACATTCCCGTTTCTCATAGTGATTGTGCACGACTGTACACTATTGAGGAGGCTGGTGTGATCGCTATGATACGGAATGAAATGACTGTCTCCCCCCTGGACACATCCTGTAAATACACCGTCAGTAGCGCTTCTACAGCGCTTCAGGGGGCGTTTGTCCCGCTCTAGCTAGGTAAATACAGCGATATGACGAGGACTCCTTTAATTTCCATCCCGCTGACATGACGTCAGCCCCGACTGAGCCCCGTCGCTTGCGCCGTCTTGAACGGGACACAGTCGGGGCACAAACGGATACATCCTTGTCAGTCGTCC
This sequence comes from Scarus forsteni, assembly GCA_036419115.1. Taxonomy (NCBI): domain Eukaryota; kingdom Metazoa; phylum Chordata; class Actinopteri; order Labriformes; family Labridae; genus Scarus; species Scarus forsteni. The sequence continues at coordinate 651,113 of JAZDUH010000136.1, forward strand.
TCATAAAGCTTTCAGGATTGAGCAACGATCAGCCCGACTGAGCTCCGTACATGCCACGCTAAAACCGTTCACATTAGGACTGCATAAGGCTTCCATCCTGCTATACTGAGAGCGGCGATTCTCCATGACAGTTTTGAACAGTTCAAAACTGTCGGGACCTTTCCACGTTCCCTGCCGTTCATCCACGACTATACAAGGCTGATCCAGACCAAGTAGCACATGCAGCACGACCAAAGCACGTTTCATCAGGATTATGACAATCGTGCACAATCGCCATGAGAAACGGGAATGTGTGACTGGGGCTTTAGTTTTAGTTATTTAGTTATTGATGACTCTAAATTGCCCTTAGATATGAGTGTGAGCATGTCTGTCTCTCTATGTGGCCCTGCGATTGACTGGCACCCCGCCTCTTGCCCAGTGACAGCTGGGATAGGCTCCAGGCCCCCCCGACCCTGTAAGGGATAAAGAGGGATAGAAAATAAATGAATGAATCTAAACAAAATTCAAGTAAAAGACAAGATAAACATCCCGTTTTGCCCTTCAGTCAAAACAACGAACAAATCAAAAAAGAGACTTGATTTTTCATTTATTTTCCAGCCCTACTTTGGCTTGTTGGAGGGCCAGAAAGAGAAAACAATAGCGATGTGTTCTTAGTTAAAAAGAGGAATTCCCCCCAGCTGTACCCCCCTGCTGAGGCACAGTGTTTTTGGAGTCAGTTGGGGAGAATTATCATTGTTATCGAACTGTCCTTCACTCTGACTGTAATGATTTCCAAATGCTCCATCAGATTGCCATTGGCAGCCATTGCGTGTTTAGCTTGATGTGTTTGAAATGTGAGCAGAACTCGCCTGGCATGAAACTGCGGGGTAAAACACGAGGCCTGACCCCGAGAAAGCTCCAGCTACAGACGTTCTCGGAGGGTACAAGACTCACTAATGGAAAAGAGATGTTCAGCCCTCAGAGCTGTGCCACCCTGACCTCATGTTAGATGGATGTATTCTTGCGTCTATTCGAGTTACACCCTGGATGTGCTAAAGTGGGTCACACAGATGTAAACTGTAAAAGAAGTTTACTCTACGGGTCAGGAAGAGCTCAGGCTGTGGTGGAGCCACCTGGAAGCTTGTGGCTTGTTTCACATCAAGTAGAAGTATTTTTCAAAACTCAGCACATGCTGAAAATTACAAATCTAAGCAGGTTTATTTATACTATTAAAAAAATCTCTTTGTAATTGATCTGTAAAGTTATTTGTAATGAGATTTACTGTTACTATTGATGAATTAGTCTCTATTCTAGACACTAGACAAGTGAGTTCTGCACCTCTATCAGCAGAAAACACTGACCTATGACACCTTTATGGGGCGTTGGTGGTAAGGGGGGGAGTTGCATCTTCAAGCACAGCTCTTGGTGTCACATGGCAATGTGTCCTTGGGCAAGACATGACACTTAACCCCAAGTTGCTCCCAGTGTTGTGTCAGTGGTGTGTAAAGAAGAATGAAAGGGTGTGAACATGTTAGATGATACTGATGAACAACTGACAGAGAAACTCCCATCATAAGTGAGTGGATCGGTAGATGTGAAACGCAGTGTAAAGCAGCTTTGAGTTGTCAAAGAACTAAAAAGGACGTTACATAAGCTCAAATCCATTTACCATTGCTTATCTGGATTGCCGTCTCCCCATTTAAATGTCCTGGCCGTTACTTCACAATGCAGTACAAGGATTGTTTTTAAACTGAACACAATGTTCTCCCTGATTTTTTGATAAACTGGTTCAACATTGGAGGTTATGGGTCTAAGGTCTACATCATTGTTAACCTGACATGCCAGATGGACAGTTCCATATATCTGACCAGGAAATATTTCACTAGTCCATCTAGAGAAGAGCCCATAGAAAATGTTTTCAGAGGACAGAACTTTCAAAAACAACAGCAGCTGGTGATTGGACGATCGAACTGCCAGTCACAGTCATCCTAGACCAGTCCATATAAAGCCACAGTTTGACTTAGCAGCTAGACCCGGTTGTTCGCTGCTAGCTTAAACTACTTACAGTTCTTAGACTATCGTTTTACACTAAAGTTTACAACACAGATGTAGCTTTTACTACTATATATGTGACACAAACCTCATCACACAAACCTCATCAACGACAATCCCCACCAAGTTCTCCTGCTAAACTTGGTCATTGGAGGGTGCAGTTTGGAATGATGGATCTGTGTGATTTCACACAATGAATCTGGCAGGTCCATATGCACTGCAAGGGTAGGTCATTGTGCCTCATTACCATAATGTTATACATCAATTTCCAATACAATCCACTTTATTCATATTGCACATTCAACAAAACCATTAAGCTTACCAAAGTACTGCAGAGTGATCAGCCAAGCAGGAACAGAATAAAATGACAATACCATAATAAAAAATAGAATTATAACCAAATGATAGAGTGTTATAAAAACAAAATATCTAATACAAGCTCAAAACACACAAGAAAAATTGTAGAAAATAAACATTTGAAAGTAGATACTATTTGAAAGCCAAACTTAAGAAAAATGAGAAAGACATTAAAACAGAGATAAAACTTGCCACCTTGACTTGTAGGTGTCATGGTGGTGCAGCAGGCAGTGCACTCTCCTCACACCAGGCAGGTTGCTGGCTTGATTGCCCGTGTTGATCAGGGCCTTTCTGGGTGGAGTTTGCATATTCTCCCCGTGCATGTGTGTGTTCATCCCACAGACCATGCTTGTCAGGTAATTTGGTGCCTCTGATTTTCGTCCTCATCTTCTCCAGGAGCTGCTGCTGCTCAGACAGCATCTGCTGCTGGCCTCGAAAACAACTCACTTTTTCAATTACTTTATTTATATCTACTTGACTTATTTTTCATTATTCTAAGCAGTAGAATAAAGAAAACAGCATATTAAAGTGAAGAAAGAAAATGTGAAATAGTGGACCTGTCAAAATAATTTGAAATGATGCTGATGAATTACCTTAGTGATGTCATCCAACATCGACCGTTCACGTCAACAAAATGCTTCTTATTGCTATATATATATATATATATATATATATATATATATATATATATATATATATATATATATATATATATATATATACATATATATATATATATATATATATATATATATATATATATATATATATATATATATATATATATATATATATATATATATATATATATATATAATATATAGTTAGTGTTGAAATCTATTCCCTTTCGTTTGAGTGTAACTACACTTTAAATGACTTTCTTTCTAGATTTAGCAAAAGAATGTGTAACACAAAGAGTGTAATGAGATATTTTTGACTTTAGAGGTTAGATTAGGTGGCCAAGATCTCAGTTCTTGTTGACCTGAAAACATATTTGAGCTTCACGTACATCAAAGTGTATCAAATGTAATCCTGACACTCCTAGGTCTTTTTTAGTTTATTTATTTGTAAGTCTTGCTATCAAAACAGAAAGTATTTTGCCTGGTTTCCATTGGTAACATCTGAAGATTTGTCCAGAACCTTAACTAACCATGTGCATGCCCTGAAGCTCTTATTCAATAAAAAGGTCATTTAACACTTTGTTTCAGGATCAAAGATGGGAGTTGGAACCAGAATTTCTGTCTTATCTGCTCAGCGGATATTTTTTTGTCTTGGCTTTAGCCAGGGAGCTATCATGACAACAGGGGATCCATTATCAGCAATACTGCATAAAGTTTATATGCAGTTAATTTAATTTGGCATTGTGACAGTGATGAGATTAGCTTTCTGTGGGGCCATAAAGTGTCTCCAAATCATTAGTGGAGTCTAATAAGTGTAAGGCCACATCTCACTTTGATTTTGATTTTGATTTTTAATTAAATATTTTAAGCTTTTTGAAAGTATTAACTGTTTTCTAGGTTTTATCCAACAGTTTAATGAGTTTCAATAACAATCATAACTGTTCACTTGCAAACCAGATCTTAATATTATATGAAGGCAGGAATAAGTAAAACATAACAAACAATCAAAGTCAAATTAATATACAAAAAGCAATGTAAAGTTTGTAAAGCCAGCTCTTGTCTCTAAGCACACTATAAACTGTAAAGCTCCAATAGAAATGTGAGACTGTTCAACAAAAAAATAAATAAAGTCCCCAAAACCAATATTGGAAAATAGTTTTTAATCAGAATAAATAATCATTGCCGGGAAACTCCTGCTACCTGTCACCATGCACACATACCTGGACAAGATTAGACAAAGGTGGATGAAGAGGAGGGTCCTCATCAACCTCAGTGGACAAATACATCAGCAATGCTTCTGCTCTAAAGAAGGCAGTTTGTAAAGAGCTATCTGATGTTATCAAATATGTTTGAATATCCTATATTTGGTATCCAGCACTTCTATCTTTGCTGCTTTCAAAGCACTCTGGTTTTGTATTAACAGAAATAATGTTATAATATATTTTAATCACCACTAAGCTCAAAAACACTGAGATATGCTTTTTTGGACCATTTTAAAAATAGACAACTTTTTGCGACATAATCTCTGCCAAGGGATTGGTGACTCAAAGTAACTGCAGTGTCTCAGGCATTACTGAAGTTATCAGGCTCCTTCGATAAATAATATAAAGTTTCCCACATGAAATGGTCATTTTTGAGGAGCTCTTACAATGTCAGTATCTGTGTGAGCTGGTCTCTCTGTGTTGACTACCGGTGCATATTAGCCATTCAGAAATATCACTTTCCTTGACCGTGAAATTCCATCATCGGTGCATAGACATGAAAAAAAGGTCAGGGTCTTTCTTCATCCTTCCACGAGAATGCTTTTATTCCAGTCACAGACATTGTCGAGGCTGAGTACAAAAACAGAAAGTGAGCTAAATCAAGCAGAGCAGAGCTCAGCAGGGTGTAAGGACACCGAGGTTCACGTCTGCTGGGTCTCTTTCTGTTTTGTCTGCTCCTCAGTCAGCTCCAACAATGTCATGAATGATTCAGTGATCTGTGAACTTCTGAACTACATCTACACAGCTCCCATGCAAACTTACCTTCATATTTTGTGACGTACTAGCTTACACAATAATACTTAATTATTGACTTGAATGGGATAGATGTGTGAGTACCTCTGAAAAAAACATTTGTTTCTGTCCTCAAATGTTTATCTACTAAAATAAAGATGTAGTTTCAAAAGATGACATTTGGTCGACAATTTTTGAGCCTGTATCTCCCAGTAAACTTTGCCCATTTGCCCACAAAACACTGCTGTTGTGTCAAAATGACAAAATTCACCCTCAGTAATGGAGGTCGTTGATAACAATAAATGTGTTTGAAGAGCCAGAGGTTGTTGCCCCTGATTTAATGTAAGCTCTAAGGAACCTGCTTTAAGAAACTTTTGGATGTTATTGAGGGCATTTTGGTATGCACATCCCACTAGTTACAAACAGGAGTATCAGTTTTAAATTTTATCTGACACTAATACAGGGTTTAGAATGGGAGAAGAAGGAGAAAAATGATGGCGAAGGATGAAGGATACCTGGGAAAGTTTAAGGAGGGATAAAAGTTGTGGGGCTGATTTTGCATTAATTGTTGTCTCGATTTCCCAGGGACTGGTGAAATACAAAATAAGACACATTTGGTTGTCAACACACAAGTAGGGTTGCATATTCACAGAAATTTCAAAATTAGAAACTTTCCATGGGAATTAAAGTGAATTCATTTGCAGGTATGAACCTGGACTTTACAATACTAAAGGTTGGCCCTTAACAGGGATTTTGAATATAGTCGGGGCAACTACTCTATATTTTACCTTGATATTGACTAAAAACAGGTTTACTAAAAATGGCACATGTGGATCTCTGACCTTTATTTTAAGTACTTATACACATGCTAATAAATCTCAACAATAACTATTCTTACAGATAATAATACAGGCTGTCCAGTGCATTTCATGAAGGCAATAGAGAACAGACGAGAACATTAATTGCTTAAAATTGTCAGTTATATGATGTTTAATAACAGAAACACAAACTTGCTTGATCCTGCTTAAACTATATTTGAGTGTTAGATGCAGTAAAATGAGGAGATTGATATAATCCAGCAGAAAATCTGAACAAACAACTAAACCTGCTGAGTTAACAGCAAAGCACAAGCTGCACGGCCCAAAGTTGTTTAGAGAGAATGAGAGCAGACACTGTGACTGGATTGATCTATGTAATGCCCAAAACACGCCCTTGAATAATCAGGCACGTTATTCATCGTCTTTGTGGCCTTCCCCTGGCCGTCTTGTGCCACAAACTGGTGAACTTAACGCACTTCTAGCCTTCAGAGGAGGGCCCATAATGTTGTGACTGTTTTTCTTTTCTGTGAACAAGTCAGTTTTATTCAGCCTTTTTCCTGGTGTACTTAGAGAAATATTTTATAGCAACATGGATGACAATATTATCCTATTTCTTGTTTGAAAATGTATCAGTATATTTCTAACATGTTGATTATATTCCAGCCCTACTTATACTCCTATGCCCAGACTTTTCAAAAAGTCTTTTCTACACCCACATCAGACTTTTCTTAACAGGAAAAACATTTTAGATAAATTTACATTAGCTAGTGCTTCATTAATTGTTTTGGAAATACTTCCTTAGGAAAACTGGATTCAGTAGCCGTTCAATATTACATATGAAACAGATATATAAAAAGATACTTCTAAAAATATATAAATAAAATGAAAATGAAAATATGTCTCCAGGCTGGTTGCTGCTCCTTCCTGTCCTCAGTCTTCCTGTTACTCCTCCTCCCCCCCTCGTGAGGATTTTTTCAGTCTGATGGTCTGACAGCTCTGTTACTTTCTTGCAGGGCCTTTATTTCGCAGCCCATGTGAGCTGCTCCCAGTTGGAGTGGGTCACCCGGTTCAGGCCACGCTGAAGAGCTTCACCGCCCTGTCAGGCTGTGCAAGCAGAGGCACCACCAGCCTGCCCCAGGAGGTCCACATCATCAACCTGAGAGGACACGCTCCAGAGGGACCAGACAACACCCCGGCAGACGTGAGTCATCCTCAAACTACAGCACCAGCTAAACTAGGAATTATTTTCTACCACAATAATAAACCCTCGATAAAATGAGATGAAAGACGACTTTAAAATCTTAACATCGTAAGGTGGAGTCCCATCTTCTCATTCGTCTACTTCTATTTCTCTTACGTGTTGCTCTGGATTTTTCCGCTGCCCTCATTTGTTTTATTTGAACCACTTGATCTGATAAAGGCTTCAATTCCTTTTCCCTTTTTGTAAGAGGAGGCTTCCTGGTCAACGCTTAGGAGGAAAGGCAGGGTCACAGTATTGATGTTCACCGGCATTTCTTAAGAACAAGCAGCATTACATGCTTTTGACTCTCAGCATGACATTGAGAAAATTATGAGGCTAAAACTCTGCAGTTAGTAGGTCACAGCAGCTCTCCAGGAACTGTTTTGTCTTCTTAACTGGATGCCTCATTCATTATCCCTTCCTGTACTCTTCAATTTTTTTAACGTTTGCAAAGAAATTCAATTTCTTCTTTGCTTGTCTGACTCTTAACTTAATTTACAGTCTGATGTTTCTTTTTTGTCTGTAATTGTCATTGGGAACATAGGAAAATGTAGTAAATTGCATATACAGGTGTTATCCAACTGCTTATGCAGATAATTCTGTGATCATCTCATTTAATAGCTCTGTACACATCCTGATAATACTCCTAAGACTCATCCCAGTGTTCATACCCCTCCCTGTCTGAGGATGTGTGGCTCGTCTCTTGGCAGGTCTTTTCAAAGTTATCCATACTTTCTGACTGAATCATTGGTATTTTGCTCTAAAAAGTGCTGTGTGTGGATTTTAAACTGTCCAAGATCCCCCTCCCCCTCAGTGTCTTCGCTGTGAAGAGCAGCATGTATGGACTTGTCATTGCAGTTTTGCTGCTGATGCAGACATAGACGTTGTCAAGGCAGAATATACAGACAAAATGTGTGAGAGCATGCTGCATCAGCAGGCTAATGCAGAAATGACTCAGTATTTCCAGGGGCTGTGCATGTTCTGATGTGTTACACCAATTTCTCATTTGAGTTTTATGAAATAAAAAAACCCAGAAAGGTATCTGTTGACTATTACCTCTGTCAGGGGGTTATGTTCTCACCAGGTCCATCTGTGTTTGTTTGTCTGTAAGCAAGATTACACAAAAACTACGGGATGGATTCACATGAAAGTTTTACCAGAGGTGTGGTTTGGTCCACCGAAGAAGCCATTATATTTTGGTGGTGATATGGCTCTAAATATTTAGAAACAGGACATTAAAAATCCCTGTGCATGAACTTTTATTGAAAGGCTGTTCAGAACATGACGCACATTCGGTTCTATTGACGAGTCTTTTCATGTCTGCATGAAACATACACACCACGTGTGTGAGACAGGCATTGTCAGAATTAAATATGATTTCTAGGGTACTACTTTGGCATAGTGGTAAGCAACCAGGTATGGCCCATATACAAGCTTCTGCTGGTCCGGGGTTCAAATCCAGCCTGTGGCCAGTTTGCAGAGTGTCCTCCCCTACGCTCCCCCCCCTTCTCAAGCTGATCCACTATCTCTTTGCTGTCAATAAAGGCCTTGAAAATGCCAAAAAAAAAACTTAAATAGATTTATTTTGGCTGTCTACCCCCAGAGTCTGAAGTCAAAGTGATTTTAAATGCTCATTTTATCCAAACTAAATTCCTCTCCTGTATTTTATCCAGTGAATTTTCTTTAAATGACCATTTAGAGTAACTGTTTTGGATAAACCAGTGAAACCTTTACTTTGAGCGTCTGTGAAATCCATCCGCTCACATCAGTTTATCCAGCTGTTGGTAACCCGTCACCTTCATGGTCAAGTGAGGACTTTTGTGTAGGAGTTAGAAATCCAGCTGTCTGTTCTCTGCCTACGGCCTTGGCTACAGAAGGTCATGGTGGGTCTGGTTTAGCTTAACTGACCCTGCTGGACAATCGCTCTGTGCATTGACGTCTCACAATGATTATTTTGATAAGATAAGACAGCGTGAGGATCTCAGGGACAGTCTGCCCACCCTCTCTCTGTCCTTGATCACATTTTCACCAGGGTGATACGGATCGGCCTGGATGGATGTGGAGAGCCTTCTCCTGACAGCTTGCCTTGGTTGTGACCATTTTGGAGAACAGAAAGAACATCACACCTCAGTCTCATTGATACCATCTGACCCTGATCTCCTATGACATTAAGAGGGGATGATCCCAAAGCAAAAAAAGGAATACAAACTTTAAAGGGCATCTTATAGTGCGTAACATTGCTGCTCATATTTAGGCAGGAATGCTGTCAAGGATGTTAAAGGACTGAGTTAAACTTAATAAGTATGTATCAGTTAACATTCATGCTTAAAGTCAGCTCTTATGTTTGGAGCCAGCTGGAAAAATCTGTGAGATGCATTCTGTTTTTTCTCATGAAAAGAAAGGTTTGTTTAAGTTGTAAAAACTTTCTTTCCAAATTGAAAGGTTTCAAAACTTGGCATTAAAACAATCGTCCATCAAGATTAACTTTGCTCAAATCGTTGTTTTGAGTTTAGCATTAGTTTGAGCTTCCATCCATCCATCCATCTATCCATCCATCCATCCATCCATCCATCCATCCATCAGCCAAACCAGTGGTTCCCAACCTTTTTTGTCTTGTGTACCCCGGGCCTTTCTGTCATGCCATGAGTACCCCATTATGAATACGTGTTGATGATTCTTCTAAAGCAGAATGTAACCACAATTGATTAATAAAGTAAAATATTTTATATTGATTTGAACATTTGAGTTCTCAGAAATTTTCTTCATTTTAAGTCAAATTAAACATAATAACAATTAAAATACTGTCTTGAAAATAAATGTGTAATCTTTACTAAATAGATACAAGATCAAACTAATCAACCTGCCTTTGTTGTATAGAACTGTTGTAACGTTAACTACAGAACACCTTTGAGCTCTTTTGAATAAGACCCCTTTAAACAGACATTTTAACTTTAAAAATCAGGATCAAAACACTCAAAATAGTTTCTCTGCAGTTCTCTGAACCATCCTCTGAATCCAGAGCAACTGGATGTTTCTGTTATTTTTCCATAATTTCCCTGGCTGCAGGTTGGCAGCAATTTTCATTTTAGTTTGGCTCAGGTTATTATTTCCCTGGGAAAACTAGTTGTAGCTCAAAAATGCAATTCTATTGACAGGTTTAACTCAGTCCTTCCAAGTTGGAAATAAATGTGTAAATTTTTCCACGTACCCACTGCAATGTACTCCTGGTTGGGAATCACCAAACCATTTATCTCTTTCGGGGTTGCAGGGGGCTGGAGCCTATCCCAGCTGACCCTGTGCAGGAGTTCACCCTGCAGGGCCACATTGAGAGAAGGACAAGCATTCATGCTCACACACACACTGAGGAGCAATTTAGAGTCACCATCAACTTAAAAAGCATAATTTTTTTGTATGTGAAAGGAAGCCAAAGTGCAGGGAGAGAACCCAGGCATGCACAGGAGAAACTTTCAAACTCCACACAGAAAGGGATTCAAACCTTGTTGCTGTGAGGCAAAGGCACTACCTGCTGTGCCACCGTGCTGCCCAGTGTGTGAGTGTGTGTTTGCCACAGTGTATTTGACTGCCTTTTAATGTCCCTCAGAGGGAAAATTCAACCCTCTGACACTGAGGATCATTTTAACCAGTTTGTCTTAGTAACCAAACTGACCTAATGCTAAACTTTCCCTCTAACACCACGGACCAATCACGTGTGCAGCAGCCACTCAGTATACCTGGATATGAGGCTCATAATCTCCCATTGAAAAAGATTCAAAACTTTGGCCCCTCTGTGGTTTTGTTGATATTTATGCAGTCAAGACTTGCTGAGATGATCAAATGATGACACACAACACTGATGTGAGGGAACTTTATTCTGTTCCCTAAACCTCGCGAAAACACAGCAGAGTGCCTCCTTTGGGCTAAACCCTGTGGTTAGCTCAACATTAAGATCAACAAAGATATCAACACACATTCTAAGTCAACATAGCATTAGCAAAGTTGGCTAGTTACATATTTTTATTTACCTGGTGAATAAACAATGAAGCAAACTATTAGCTTTGAAGCAGATCACTGCTCATGTTGTGGTCAGTTTCACCATCCTCTCATTTGGTCATAATTTCTTTTAATTCACTTTAGTGTCTCCTTTATTTACTGTAATTTCTCGATTTTAGCACGCACTCAATTATAATACCCACCCCGTATTTTCCAAGTTTCTGCCTGAAAACACTGTACTCAAATATAACACGCTCCCAAACTTTGCCCAAAGCTTACTCTCTCAGACAACTCAATAATTACCTTCATTTAAAAATTTAATCAATCAAATTTTAGTATTTTCACAACAAATACACAATTCTCTCCCTCTCAAAGGATGTGGAAACACCTTTTGCTTCACACATGCAATTACTCGATTACTGCAGAGCATGCTCAGTCGTAGTGCACCGACCAATCAGAGAGCCGCTATCAACATGCCGATGACTTGAACCAATCCCAACAAAGCTATTTTGCGTCCCTTTGCTCATAAGTTGGCAGCGCTCTGTGTTATGCCTGTGTTTTCACAGAGAAAGAGAATATTTTGACTTTGTATCAGATGTGTTGTCATTGTGATGTTGGCAGGATGAAATATTTAAAGTATTTTTCTTGTACTCGTGTAAAATACGCACCCAAACAATTAGAGCGGATTTAAAAGCAAAAAAAGTGTGTGTTATAATTGAATTATATGGTAATTGACAGACATTAGAGCGAATCGGAGCCAAAGATTGTACTTTAAAGTGAACCTCACCGAATATCCTGAATACCACTGACGTACACGCAACAAAGACAGATAAAGGCTCGCACTAACTTCAGTACTGGCGCTATTTATTCAGCACAGTCACGCCCAACTTTGGTTGATTTGTGCTAATAGTAATATCTGTTGTTTTACATTTTTTTATGTTTATGCATTTTCTCCATTGGGAGCCCATTTAGGAGTCCCCCCCACTCCATTCGTAAAGGTTTATTGGAGAAAAAAACACGAAATAACTTCCCTGCTGTGCATTAACACTGCTGATCTTTGATTCTGTTTAATCTCTTCTCTCCAACTTTGTTTTTGTTAGCCTTCATTTCTGCCTCAAGCTCTAAATACCTCCCCTCAAAGCATCGGGAAGATCCTTGTGGTGGCTTCTATGTGAAATAAAGTCCTAACTAGGGCTGTAAAGTCCAAGTCGACTGGTCGACTAATTGGTCGATGCGTGCTCAGTCGACCAAAATTCTGATTGGTCGACCAAATATGTCAGTTTATTTTTTTTCCCTGCAGTTCATTTCATCAGTAGAAACGTATCAAGTGAAATGGGGGTATTTTCTGAGCACCCCCATCGTGTCTCAGAACACCATTTTAATGTATTTATCGTTCATTTCAATATTTTTATTTAAGAGCATTTCAATATTCTAGTCTAATAATCGCGTATTCGTTTTATAGCTGCATGCCGCTGCTGCATGCGCTCTGCCCGCGCTGCAGCGGCGGCATCCCTCACCCTCACGCTGGATTTTATGCCTCATATAAACACCCAAATGCAAAAACTACGACACAGAAGGAATCGACTATTTTATTTCTGAGGGTATGAGGCCCATTGGTGTCGTGGAAGGCCAAGAATAACATTGGAACCTGGATATTCAGTGCCAGCGCACCAGACAATTACGCACGCCCTCACGGCAAAATACGAGGGAGGAAAAAGAGAAAGTTTCCGAGTTAATAGATAAAGATAACAGATGTGTACGTCTCTTCGAATGGACCCCTATATGAGAGTGACTGCCCATTTCATTGATGAAGACTGGAAAGGAGAGAGTCTTGTGTTGAGAGACAAAAAGGAGATGCGCACACAGGAAGAACCATCGCTGCGCGACTATGAAGTTGGCGATGCCTTCAAAGTTCCAGCAGGAAAAGTGTCTGTTGTAGTGAACAACGTGGTTAATATGAAACTCTGTGTGGAAACACTAAAAGAATCCCATGAATATCCAGGTTCCAATGTTTTTCTGGATATTCAGTGCCAGCGCGCCTCACAATTACGCATGCACTAACGGCAAAATACGAGGGAGACAAAAAGAAAAAGCTTCCAAGTTAATAGATAAAGATAACAGATGTGTGCGTCTCCTCGAATGGAGTCCTATATGACAGTGACCGCCCATTTTATTGATAAAGACGAAAGCAAAGAGTCTTGGGTTGAGAGAAAGAAAGGAGGGAAAGAGGCGCGCACAGGGGAGAAACACGGAGCGGGGGGGGCACATCCCCCCCCAATTGGTCGATTTTGGTCGACAAATTGCTGTGTTTTAGTCGACCAACAATTTCTTTGGTCGATTACAGCCCTAGTCCTAACGTCCCCTGGAATCAAGCACCGCACCCTTTGATACATCTTAGATGTATGGATGCAGTAATTGGTCAATTAGCCATCCCTGGATTAAACCATAAATGATGAACTTTTGAAAGTTTAATTGTTGATATGAATGTAAATGTTTAGTGTTATGTCTAACCTGTATTAAGGAATTCAATACGTGCTCATTATTTCAGTTACCTTTGTTTTGATTGTTACTCAAAGCTCAAGAAAAACAAAAGGATATTTTAAAATTGTTGAACTGTCCCTTTTACTTCAGTGGTTTTATCCATTGCAGTTGCCAAGCATGGGAGCATTCGGATTGTTTCCACTTATAGTAATAGCTGTTTTTCCCTGTTTTCTTTGGCGGGAGTATCCTTTGCTTATTTTCAGAGTCAGCAGAGAGGTGGCCGCTCGGGCTGTGACTGTGTAGATTTTCTCCTCCTCACCTCTGCTGATGGCACAGGATGTGGTGTTTGGGCACCAGCGTAGATCATTTTTGATGTTCTGAGTGATGACGTGCAGGAGAAGAGAAGAGGGAAATGTGGCTGATGTTTTGCTGTTTGGCTGCCTGTCTGTTTTTAGTGGCTGCTTGAGAACATGTTTTGCCCCAGTGGCTGCTTACTAAGTGTTTGTAGAGCGCAGCCTCTTACCTGGTGTGGTCTGTTAGGACTAATGTGCACAAAGGGGATCACACGGTCAATTTCAGAGCTTTTTACACACACACAGACACACTTCCTGCAGCTGCGATGTGTGAGGCCTGGTTCACGTCTCTTTCACATCCATGTGTGAAAGTTGCGGCTTGCAGTGTGTCCATATTTCAGTAAAGACGTGAGGGCAATGGATCGTTTCCTGCCCGCCCCGCTGAACCCTTTCTGTATGGGTATTACCTAAGGGCTATGAACTGTTAGCCGCAGAAAGAAACGCACAGCTGGCCCTGAGTCAGAACACACACTATGGCCCCTGGCCAATTTCCACACCAAAGCTGAGTTATTAAGTGCAACAGAACACCTCAGCAGTGACTGTGCAGTACGTCGTCTGGAGTACCCTCAAATCTACAGGTCATGCAGGCAGCGTAGAAAAACACACCAGAGGGAGGAAATATGCTAAACATCCATTCTGGTAGCCTGGAGCTCAAATTAGACACAATAATATTTGGGATTGTATTTTGGTGATGTGCAAGCCATGTGTTTAAATCTGCTGTGGTGAAAGTTTAGCAGAATGAAGAAATGAGTTGGACAGATATTCTACAATTTTACTGTAGTGTCAAGAATTAAGCTGATTAAAAGTGCATGGATGCATGATGCTATGTACCAATATTGATATTGGCAGATTATTAAAGCTGATTATCTGTATCTGCAGATATGAACATTTTGTTGGTGTTTACAGCCCATTTTTGACCACACAAATGGCCAAAAACATCCCATGATTTAACTGTAATATTGGCAAAATGTAGAATTTAGCAGGCTGGTTTACCTCGTCTTAATGCAAAGTCCACTTTTATGTATCAAGGAAAAAGACGTTTTTCATGCTTCACATCTGTTACTAACACAAAAGACTGTAACCATGAAAGGAACATGTCAATTTTAGTGAAGAAAGGACTATCGGCTTATCAGATATCAGCAAAAATCCAGTGTCATGCATCTCTGTCTCAAATGATTAAGGCACCAGCAGTATGGCTTTGGAGTCAATATTAGGGGTCCTGGGGGCCACATGTGGCCCTCCTCTCTTTCTAACACATCAGCCAGTCAATTTCAACTTCCCCAAAATTGCAACCATGAGGAGGAAATATCAGCCATGAAATATTTATTTTAATTTGCTACTGAGACACAATAGTCAAACTGCATGAGAACATGAAAAATTGAAAAAAAAAATCCAAAATAAACTTTATTAATTTAATGAAAAGAAACTGATAGAAAAGATTATTTCTAAAAGTTTCTTTATATTGTTGAAAAAATTAAGCCAAATAACAATCAGTAACTCAGATTTTAATAACTTTTATTAACTTGTTTATTATTTTCAAGGGGAATTACTGTTAAAATCAAGCTGAGTTAAATTATTTATTAAAGGCAAGAAAATAAAGCTCATTTTATTGGAAAAGCACCTTTAATTGTCTTGCATTTATGTCAATCTTAATGTCAGACACAAAAGTTATAAAGTTTGGAAGTCAAATTGCATTCGTAATTGGGGGTGCCCCGGTACAGCTTTTACACCTCCAATACAAAACAGATATTGCAGCCTTGCATATTGGCCGATACCGATCCGATACGATATCAGCAGGAATCATACAGACTGTTATTACTTATTTTGTTTTATGGACTGTAAGAAAAGGCTTGATCAGGTGAGATTACTCAAACAGAGAACAGCAGTCAGAAATAGTAGGTGTGAGAAAAACTGACCCATTTGTTTTTAAGCAATGGGTTCAATAAATTAAACCTGAAACAAAAGCATATTCTACAATAAAATAAAATAAATGAAAAATAAATTAGAAGACCCTGAAAAGTAACCTCAAGAAATCCAGTCAAAACAAAAACATACATTTTATATGGAAAAATAACCACCGTGTTTGAACTTAAACATAAGCACATTCTACAACTAAATTAGATAAATAAAAAATAAATTAGATTGGACTGCTTGTATCGGAGTGTTCATATCAGATACTTTTGATGCAGGCATATATAATCTGATATTTGTTTTTTTGCTGATATCAGACTGATATCTGATGTCAGTATCAGATTGGGACACACCTGTTCATAACATTTCATTCTCCAGCAAAGGACTAACACATAGCCTCATGACCCTGAACTTTGACCTGTGAACTACAAATCTAATCAGCTCCTCTTTGAATCAGATTGAATATTCTCTTATAGTCTGAAGAACAGACTTTAATTATCAAGAAAAAAATACGTTCACAAGCAACAGATGAACATGACACTTTATGACCTTTTCCTCTGACCTCAAAAATGTGATCAAGTCATCCTCAAGCCGTGGTGGAAATTTGAGCACAGTTTGGGAAGAATCCCCCAAAGCTTGACGAACGTCATTCACAAGTTTTGAGTAAGCAGGGATGTGCAGACAGACGACATAAAGCGTCTGCTCTCAGCTGTTTCCAGCACAGAGTATAACATTCACTGCATCAGCCATAATAACACTATAGGTGAAACTTCTCTTTGATTTTTTCTCACAAATCCCACATCTGTTGGCTTTAAATGCATAGACTGGTATTCAAGATTACAGCAAATAGTAGAGCCTCAAAGGCTGCACACGTCAAAACCAAAGAGAACAGGCTGAGGACTTTAAAGTCAAGGCTCCAGGAACAGAAAAACACGCTGTCTGGGACCAATCATACGCAGTTATCTGATGTGCGTGCATGTGTCTTGTCTGTCTGGATCTTAGTTCTTTCTGGATCACTGAGGGTGCACAGAGGGAAGGAAGAAGGATAGGGCCAAAGGACCCAAGTGATGGAGGAGAGAGGAGGCAGCAGAAAATCCTGTTGACTGTGCTTATCAGTGCCACCCACATATTTGAGAGTGTGATGGCGATGTTACCTGGAGCCTTTCCCCCTCAACTGTGATGCTAATCAGTCTGCACTCAACGGCAAACTGCAAGAGGCCCGAACAGCCTGCACAGACGTCAAAGTGAGAGGGGATGTCTGGATAACAATCTCAGTGATATGGCAGAACGGCAAGATGTGCTGAGTGAACTAACAGAGCCTTGAGGACAGGGCAAAGGGTCAGGGGGAGAGATTCTGCTTGAATTAAATCAAATGTAAATTATATGCATTATCTCACCTTGTGATGAATTTGATTTGTGTACTTGTTGACAAACGCGTCACGCTGGAATGGTCTGTTCCCCACAACAGTGATCTCCCTGTGGTGATAGTGAAGGGCTCTGGTGGATAACTGTGACCTCCCTCTAAGACGTTGAAAGTAATCAAATGAAAAAAAAAAAAGACTTGAGTGAATTTGTAATTTGTGTGTGAAATGATTCACATGTGTTTGTTTTTATTGTTCCACAGTATACAGAGCAGCAGTGCTGTAGCAACAGAGGGCTATTAACTTCACTAACCACTCATAATTTATGAGGTTTTTACAAGAAAATTATACACAAAGGTCTCCTCTCTGCAATAACTGAGCCCAGTGATTATACCAGCATGACGGCTGCATACAGCAGCTTCATGCTGAAAACAGTGTCTCTCTGTGAAGATAGTTGGATAGACTTGTCTTGTCTTGCAAAGCGTTCAAATGTAATAACTCAATGACTGATATCCTAACCTAGTAGTTATATATTGAAAGAAAAACTGGTGATATTGTTTATGATGTGTGTGTATTATATGTTAGTAAAAGAAAACTAAAGAACAAGCCTTATACATAGAACATAAGGCTCATAGCGACAGTGGCGTAGCTCAGTGTTGGTTCTGGGTTAACTACAATGTACTCCTCATTCATTGTCTTAAAGGGAAAATTCCAGCTTCTTAAATTATAAACAGTTTTGTCTTTGTGAACTACATGGTCCCACTTTAGAGCTGTATACCAATTAATAGTGTGACCACATCATTTTGTTTAAATATGACAAATCTACTGGGTTTCAGATTATGTAGTTTGATAATTGAATAACTGAATCAAACTGATTTAGTAGTAGGGCACAGTCTGTTAGAAACAGCAAATGGGACTCCTCAAGGTTTTGTTCTGGCCATGTGATTAAATGTTATAAAAGATAATTCATCATGTTTGGAATATTCCTCTAATTTCTTTTTTCATTGTAATGCTGACAGTAATGTGCTGGATCAAAAGTTTTCTGAGCTCAATTACAACATACACTATATTGCCAAATGTATTCACTCACCTGCCTTGACTCGCATATGAACTTAAGTGACATCCCATTCCTAATCCATAGGGTTCAATATGACGTTGCTCCACCTTTTGCAGCTATAACAGCTTCAACTCTTCTGGGGAGGCTGTCCACAAGGTTTAGGAGTGTTTATGGGAATTTTTGACCATTCTCAGTCTCCGCTCCAATTCATTCAAAGGTGTTTTATCACGTTGAGGTCAGGACTCTGTGCAGGCCAGTCAAGTTCATCCACACCAGACTGTCATCCATGCCTTTATAGATCTGCTTTGTGCACTGGTGCACAGTCATGTTGGAAGAGGAAGGGGCCAGCTCCAAACTGTTACCACAGAGTTGGGAGCATGGAATTGTCCAAAAATGTCTTGGTGTGCTGAAGCATTCAGAGTTCCTTTGACTGGAACTAAGGGGCCAAGCCCAGCTCCTGAAAAACACCACCACACCATAATCCCCCCTCCACCAAACTTTACACTTGACACAATGCAATCTGACAAGTATTGTTCTCCTGGCAACCGCCAAACCCAGACTCATCCATCAGATTGACAGATGGAGAAGCTCAATTCATCACTCCAGAGAATGCGTCTCCACTGCTCTAGAGTCCAGTGGTGGCGTGCTTTACACCACTGCATCTGATGCTTTGCATTGCACTTGGTGATGTATGGCGTGGGTGCAGCTGCTCGGCCATGGAAACCCATCCATGAAGCTCTCTTGGTGACTGAGTTGCTGTCGTTCCCAAACACTTCCAAGTTCTTATAATACAGCTGACAGTTGACTGTGGAATATTTAGTGGTGAGGAAATTTCACGACTGGATTTGTTGCATCGTCGGCATCCTATCACATTTACACGCTGGAATTCACTGAGCTCCTGAGAGCGACCCATTCTTCCACAGATGTTTGTAAGAGTAGTCTGCATGTCTAGGTGCTTGATTTTATACACCTGTGAAGTGATTGGAGCACATTCTGATTATTTGGATGGGTGAGCAAATGCGTTTGGCAATATATTTTTTCTGTAAATAACAGGATTAGATTTTTGTTGGGATTTTATGATGCAAAGAAGTCTTATTTTATTGGCACGAAAGGCTTGTAGAGTTCACACAAAATATTTGTTAATGTTTAAAAACGTGTAGAAAGTGAAAACTTAAACAGGGTGCAGGCTCACACATTAAGACACGGACATAGTTTAGCGTTTCATTTTGAATAAAGTAAAATAGAAAATGATTGTTCTTTTCCAGACATCTGTTTCCACTACAGCAAGAGGCAAGGCATACCGATTTTAGCAACATTATTGATTTTATGGTGTGAATATGAACAGAAATACAATCATGAAATGAAATACAAACTCTATACCTTTTATTGGAAAGAATTCAATTAACAATACCATTGTGGCCGATTGTTATGGCCAACAGAAGACAAAAACGCTGTCTCTACATGTTATTTACATGGACTGTAATGCACAATAGCATAAATACTAAGCATTAGCATGGTGTTTCACTTCAGGGTAAATGCAGTTTGTTTGTTTGTTTGTTTTTTTTATGTGTTTGACCTGAAATATGCTGGTTGTATGATTGCTGGTACAAATTTGGTGGTCCTAAAGCAGCAGGCCAAAGCAGAGCCTGGTCACCTGAGTCTGCAGTCGGCCCATATTTCTGATAAAGGTGCTGGCTCATACAAAAGGCCGACAGCGTGCTAAAATAAACCCAGAGCTGTCTTTGTGTGTGCAGTTTGTCGTCCAAGCTGGGCTCCTATCTGACACCATGTTCTCTGTACTCAGTGAGCTCCTCCAGCTCGAGTCACTCACACAAGATATCTGCGAATTCCAGCAGATAAAAACAATCATCTGCTCTGCCTCACCCTGATCCAGAGCAAGTGGCTGTGTTTGATGTGTGCGCTTGGTGAGCTGATTACAGAAAGATGGCCGATTGGAGATACCACCAGCTCCTTTGTGTTAATTTTCCTCCCTATCGCCTGGCTGTGTGCCCAGACAGCCCTCTTGTTTCATGTTGCTTTCTTGCTTCAGATTTTTAGCTGCCACTTGGGAACACGGTGTACATGTACAACATTGCTGAGCTTTACATCCATGCACGTGTGCCGGTGGCTTCTACGTTCACTTCAGTGTCCGACAGAACATGTGGAAAACTGTTCAAACCTGATACCTGAGCAGAGTGGGGGAAGAGAAAAGAGCTCTCTCAAAAATGAGGTCATTGTTTTGGTTGAGCTTAAGTGGCTAAACACCAACACCTACAGGGCAATAGTCAACTGACTAAAATATATTTTGCTTCATAATCCCTGGAGGGTTAAACATGGATGAAATTTCACCCGCATGTGGAGTCTGCAGGACAGCTCACTCTGACTGTTACTCACTTTTGTTTTCTTTCTCGCAAAATCAGATCCTCTTATTGAAGTTTGCCAAATTTTGTGAAAGTTTGAACTTTATTGTGCTGTTATTTGACACATATTCAACCTGAATCCACGGCTTTTATGAAGACCAGCCAAGAACAATCACTGTTCTAGTCTTTTTCCAGGGTGCTGAGCTCAGTCGGCCTCTGCTTTAGAGGCCCACATTAGTGCAATCGAGGGGGGGGGGTTGTTCTGTTATTATGATCAGGGAGACAAGAACAAATGAAATCATCATTCACTATTTCAGACTAATGTGATTTGCAGTTTTAAAGTAAAAATATTGTTAACACGAGCCATATAAGTGCTGGAGAGCTGAAACTTTAGGACACAAGCAGCCCACTGTCTCAAAGAATTTAAAGTAAGAACCCAGATTATAATAAAAATATTTTAGGTTCAGATCATAGAAGAGCTATGCAGGGATGTGCTGATCTAATACTGCGTGGGTGTTGTCTGGATCTCATCTTAGAGCAAAGTAAAAAAATACTCTGATCACTCAAGTTAATATTTCAAAAATAATACTGCTGGTTTATGGGCTTCAGAATGGTTAAGGGCTAAAAAACAACAGTGACCTTGTGTCAAAGCCAAATACAAACTACTTAAGAAATCTGAGAAAGTTCTCCTTTTAATCCACAGGGACAAAGTCAGATATGGGGAAGCAGAGCTCAGATTTTATACTCCATATATCCAGATGAAACTCCAAGAAAAATAATACTTCAAATGTCACTTTTTAAAAACTTTGACAAATGACAGCTGGGATAGTAGGGCTGTCTCCTTGTATTCCATTTTTTAATATAACTGCTCGAACACGGGGATAAATATCTGTAAGTGAAAAGTAAATAAATAGTCAAATGTAAAATGTTGATTGATTGGACAAGTAGACGTGTTTATGTCTACTGGAAGAAAACAAACTCCAGTTCAGTGTCTCCAGCATCTGTCAGGGAAACCTTGACCAACTTGGATGCTACAAATTTAAAAATGTCTGCATTTTTATGCTTAAGTCCATCCGCCCTTTTCATCATTTTTGAATCTTCTAAGGCTCTAATTAAAAAAAATTGTCTCGGCTCGAGTCCAGAGCTTGCTTCGGGTGGCCATCCTGTTCCGTTAGTGCAGAATATGCGCGTCATCGCGACAGGACAAGTGAGCGAGCATGCAGAGAAAGACCAAAGATAGTTTAAAGTGGAATGAACGTATAGATAATCGAGGAATTATTCAGTTTGAAAAATCAGAATAAACCATCCACAGACTTCAGAATTAAGCCTAATTGGGAATGGTCATTTTCATGCGGAGTAAGGTGTTTACAAGGTAATTTTAAATCTTTTTGAAGAGGATTTAAGTTTTATTCTTAATTAAAGGGGAATTTAAGCTCTTAAACATTGCTATTCTGGTTGGCTGGAAATACATAATATGCCAAAAACACACCTATGTCTAATCAAGGCCTAATCCATGTTATTTGTGCCCTGCACTTTCCTGTTTTATGGTTTCAAATGTGGCTACTGTACAATTTTTACATAGATCATGTCCAAGGTTAAATTTACGATATCATGACAACCCTTAAAGTCAGCCACTCATTGTTATTCAGGCATTGTTCTGTAAGTTTCTTCATGAACGTTATTCAGCCGTTGATTATTATTTCCTGGGAGGGGGAGCGTATTCCTAGATTGTTCTTACTTTTCCCTAATTAAAGGATGTTTTGGGCTTCCCTCTGATTCAGCAGGGATCACCAGGCAGCTAATTGGCTCTGTCAATAAAGGAAACTCCCCGCTCTGATACTGAGCCCTGACTGCAGGGTGGAAGTGTTATGAAAGTATCAGTAACAATGTTGATGCACTGTGTTTATGGAACACACTTGAGACGTGATTTATTTTGCTGAAAAGGTCATGAAATTGCGACCACATGCGCAAGAGAGTGCAAACAAACCAGCCGTTATAATTACAGCATCAGTTGTTGTAAATCTAACCATGGAGGATAGTTATGAAATATAAGATAGTGTATGATTCATCATTTGGACTTCACTTGGCACTTGGTTTTTGCTTAACCTTGGTAAGAGCTGAATGTTGAAGCTGTTTGGGTATTCTTTTGTAACAATTCCATTGTTTACACATGCGACCAGTCTAATGGTACGCTCCCTGATGGGCAAGGCTTATCCTGCTACAGCTGTCGTCCCCTGTGTGGAGTGTAGTTTCAGTAACCTGAGAGGACTCAGTCCCTTACTGCTGGCAAATACACCCCAGTAGGGCTGGAAAATATGGACCAAAATTACATTGTGATATTGCTGAATAGAAATATCTAGGCTTACTGTTTCCACAGAAAATCCTCAGGGATCCAAAAGGGAGTGGTGAAAGAATTGGATTGAAATCAAAGTGGATAATAGCATTAGTATCAATCAAACCTTATCAACACTCATTCCTAACCAGTAAGGACTGCATCAAGTCTGACGGAGCATCCCTAATATTTACTTACATTATAAATTTTGCCATAGTAAAACAGATTACATCATTACTTCCAATTAGCCTTAACAGTTGAGTATGTGCGTGCCCCAGAGCAGCAGCTCTCAATTGGTCTGGCTTTGGGACCCAGCATCACCGCTTAATGACAACAGTCAACAACTTTTAATTCCCAAACTTTATTGACTAAAAAGATGTTACATGTTGAATCTGGGATATGACAGAATAAGACAGTTTGCCAACACAAATTAAGTTTAGTGAGAAACCAAAATGACCTGCATGTGGTGACACTCAATTAGCTGCATTTTAATTAAAATTTAATTGAAATAAATGTTTGTTTTTTTTAACAAAAAGGTGCTTAAGCTGAGTACCTACTTATTAAATATATATAAGAAAACACCTTTTGATTGAAGTGTGTCAGTATAACAGGATATCATCACGACCCATTGTTGAGGAATGTGAAAAACATAAAGGATTAAATAAAAATCACTGTTAAAATAAAAGTGCAGGACTTTGTTCCTAACATTTTTCCTTTCTGTACGGAATTTGTATGCTCTCTCCTCTCCGTGCCAGTGTAGGTTAGGATTACGGTAAAACACTCTGGTTTCCTCAAACACATGCTCTCTACGTTAATTGTGGCCGTAAACTGCCCCTGGTGTGAATGTGAGTGTGACTGCTTTCTTTCTATCTATGTGGCCCTGTGATTGGCCAGCAACTTGTTCAGGGTCAAGGCACTGCGGGGAACCCTAAGCTTTGTCATGGTGGGCCAGTTGGTTTGCAAATAGACACACAGTAGAGGCCAAAATGCTGCCACACGGTGCTCACTCACATTATTGGACCCTTAGTGGTCCATGCTGAAACTGCAAGTACATATCAGGATAGATAAAAAATATGAAGGGGGGCCAGGACCCCAAAAACTTTGACAACTGCTGCTCTAATGCATCGTTGAGCTGTCCAGTATATTTTATATACAAATGCTTATTTATGGTTCAAAGACAGATTTTTACCACCATGCTCGAATTGATCTGTTTACAGAACATTTGACAAATAAGCTAAGTGGACATTGCACTTACCTCTCTATATTGAAAATATATTGATTTAGTTTAAACACTCATAATATTGCCCACTCACAGACAGAACCAGACCCTGGACATACTTTCTCGGTTCCAGCTTCCTGATAATAAGCAGAAGTCTGAAGGGACAACCCCAAGGACATTTTAAAGCCACAGTTTCCTTACAAACACATTTAAAAACACATTGAGTCCTTCTGTTCCTGCACACCTTCCCTCCACACCCTGGCTGTGTAACAAACGCTGTTGCTATGTGGACCAGACTATGTTACGGTAACTCTGCTGGCAGGGATGTTCACCAGCTGCCACTGAGTCTTTATCATCGCTCAAATTGTGCAACTCAGCTCTGCGGCTACAACTGATACAGCTTGGTTTACTGTTTGCTTGCCTAATGTTGGATAGCAGCAGATAATTACGACAGTTTTCTCTTTTTCACCAACAGCTCCTCTTGGCACTTCCTCTCCTTAGTGCTGTGTTTGTGTTTTTGGTTTTCAGGTGACTCACGTCTCCTGGAAATGTCTCTGTCTGGGTTTAATTTCCTCGTCTTTTACAACTCTCTCTCCATCTCTCACTCACTCCTTCTCATTCCTCCTCTGTCTCTCTCTTCCACCTCTCAAAGCCAGGGCCTCAGAGCCAGGCCAGGTATGATCATATCTTGGTTTTTGTTAATCTCAGAGGAGGGATGATCATGCTTTTTCCAGTGTCTGGACTAACTGGAACAAATATGCACATAAAAAAAGAGAGCACCGAGTCCCCCATCTGTTTGTTTGGAGCGTTATCCAGTTTTCAGCACAAATAACTCTTGAGTCATTTCTTCCATTTACTTTTCTTTGAGACTCCAATAAATTTTGTAGTACACGTGCCACATCTGTTAATGCTTATATGTTCTGCTTTACTCTACCGCTAGCATGTATATAAGAGTGATGAAAAGACTTGGTGCTCGTGTTCTACCATGGTTTGGTGACTGTCTCTCCTGTTCAGAGGCTTCATGTCAGCACCTCTTTAGGTTAAAGTAGGTTAAGAGGACAGAAATCTCCCCATCAGCTGTAACTTGTTTTCCTCAAAGGCTCTGTAAAACAGAATGCATAGGAAATATCATATATCACAATTTTGTTTTTGTTTCTTTTTTAGTCAAGACTATGTTAGAGTAGACATAAAAAGATCTTGAATTTGATGTAGATATTGAGTTTGAAAGCATGGTCTTTTTGGACCTGGTTCTGTTTTGTTTTTATATTTAAACATGAAAATAAATCATGTTTAGCTAATTAGTGCTAATTTCAGGTCTTTTTGTCTGTGAAATTGAAGAGCCTTTATTGTTTCTTTTAGGTTTTGTGTACCCTTTAATGTGTTCTATATGTCTCCACTGCATGATGGAGTACTTCTATGCCCTAGACAAGAAGTCTGCAGCATCTGAAATATTCCCTCTCCTCCTGTGAATAGTGCCAGTAGCTGCCTCAGTGGCAGTTTGAGTTCATTGGCAGGGGTAGCGAGTTCAGTGCAGAGCATGGACAACAGAAAGAATGCATAGCTTTGATCTGGCCACAGAGTACAGGGTCAAATTATCAGCAGAGATTAGGCCCCTTGTGGGGAAGGGGCTGTTAAAGTGACAGGAGCTCCATTAGAGTGCAGTTTAAGACTAGAGATGGATCAGGGTACTCATTTTTTCTCATTTTTACATTAGTTAAACATTAGTGTTTGTGAAAATACCCTGACAGTCATTGAAATCAAATGTTTGAACTTAAGGCAAATAAATTATTGTCTGTCAAAGTTATTTTATCATCCAACTGGGGCTCAAGCATTAATTGGTTCTTGAAAGAGGAGCACAAGTTTGAGACACATCAGCTCTGTAAATCTGTGAAACCAAAATGCTTTAAAAAGAAAACAGAAGGAAATCTGTCGTCTTTGCTGGAAGGCAGCATGCAGGCTCAACACAGCAGTTACTGTTGATACATCTTTAAGTATGCTCAAATTTTCTTTCTTTTTTTTTTCTTTTAAATTGACCCACTTTTATCACTACTTCTACTCAGAGGTGGTGTGAGCATCTCTGTATTTTTATGTTGGGTAGTCTGCTTTAGCACTCAAAAACATGTTTTTGTCTGCCCAGTTGTTTATTGACCTTGTGGTTCTTTTATTCAAAGCATCTCATCAATCTCTCCAAGAGTTAAATATCTTCACTTGAGAGTTTATGTTTTTTCTGATGTTTGTTTGTTTGCCTCAGAGCAAGGTAACTGCAAAATATCTGAACAGATTTTGATTAGACACAAGGAAGAAGTGATTGGATTTTGGTGTCAATCCAAATACTTTTAAGAATCCAGGAACTTGTACAGGGTTTTGCTAACAGTTTGAGAGCGTGCAGGTTTCCACATTTTCGCTAACTTTTCAAAAGATCTCACAGATTTTGATGACGTTCTTAAAGAATGTTAGTCAAAGGAGAACTGGTACCTTAGAGGTGATCTGAGTGCAGACGGGGTTCCAGGATTTTTTAAAAAGAATTTGTTAACAGATCATTCAAGACAGTTTTCCACACTTTTGCTAATTACTTGTATCAGAAAAGCCGCACCAGTCTAGTACTTCTAGTTTTCCAGTCAGTTGCAGAGGAACAGGTGCTTAGATTTTCTGTCTTATGTGCTGGTAAATTTTTGTGGTTGGGGTATTTATTTATTCTTTTTTTTCCTACTCTTCCTATTAATTATTTGCAATTTGGGTGGTAAGTAGGGCTGTAAAGTCCTAGTCGACTGGTCGACTAATTGGTCGATGCGTGCTCAGTCGACCAAAATTCTGATTGGTCGACCAAATATGTCAATTTATTTTTTTCCCCTGCAGTTCATTTCATCAGGAGAAACGTATCACGTGAAATGGGGGTGTTTTCTGAGCATCCCCATTTCACAGGTAATGTCATGTTTCAGAACACTATTTTGAGGCCTATAGCACGGAGCAGGATAAGTTGAAGGTTGAATCTGATCCTGTACAATGACCCACGCACTAGCCAATCAGCTTCTCCAAATCAATGGCCTGCCGTCTTCTCCTGAACCGGGTAGAAGGAGGAGCACAACTCTTGAGACAAGCATGAGGATGAGAAAGGCTGTCCAGATACCAATTTGACCCATGAGATCAACCTGACGACGCGCTATGAGAGTTACCGGTTCTCGAGGCCCGGAATCATCAATCTGTGTGATATATTAGAGCCGTTTATTCCCCATGCGACTTGCAGGAACAGTGCACGGACTGTCCCACTGTTATTGTGCATCACCCTGCTACATAAAATTAATTTCTATAGCCCCTTTCATACATTCAAATGCACCATGAAGTGCTTGACAAGTAAAAGGGATCTAACTCTTATGTGAAACAGCACATTATTCCATTATTCCATCATGTCATTCCTGCACTTCATTCATTGTGTTTGAGGATTTTTTTCGTGCTGATTTTAATATGTTAATTTGGGTCAGACTTCAGATCGGTGTGTTTTTATGATTTCATTGTGGCAACGACTTAAGTCTTAAATGTAGCTGATATGACATGAAACAGACCAACCTACCAGACGCAGTTATGTTTTTGTATTTATTTTTTATCTGCTCCCACCACTTCCTCACGACAGAGGGATTACATCTGAAGGAATGGGATGATAATTGTCAGACATGCAACACACTTTCACAGTATATTGCTTCATGAGATTCATGAGTGTCAGATTTAGCCAATGATGAGTAATTTGCACATTTGCACTGTCCGCCACGCATTTTGTCTATGATTGACAGCTGCTACGGTGTTTCCTTTCTCCTTTATCCTGGCTTTTTCATCCTCATATTTTTACATTATCAGATGCTGCTCTTCACGTGTTTAACATGGAGCTCTGTCAGTGCATTCCCGGCGCACCTCATTGTGTTCTCCGCTCATGACCACGATTGGTCAGCTGCGTCTGAGCCCTCCCCTTATACGTGCACTTTCACGGCTCTTGATGAGACAATCCTGGATTGAGTAACCGTGATGATAATCTGCGTTGTGCTATCGATTATTCTGGTTGCCATTGTTGCGGTTACTCAATCCTGGACAGATGTCAGTTACCGGGGATGAGTTGATCACACTTCGTGATAAAGGCCACTGGATGGCTACCTGTCCAGGTTGCGCTCTGCCTTTTGTCTGCTGGGATAGACTCTATCCCCCCAAGACCCTAAAGAAGATAAGACAGTACAGATAGTGGATTGATGGATGATCTTTTTTTCAACATGTGGATTTACTTTTGAAATTCCAAGTTACACATTTCTGAAATGATATATAAGTTGTGTTTGCTGAGTTGTCATAAAAGTGGCTTTGTGCAGAGAAATATCAGACTAAATCTGATACTGAAGGGCTCTGACTTGGAAGTTTACTAAATCAACACATTACAGACTTTGTTGTGGCAGCAAAAACTGTCTTGTTAGTGAAGTTTATGATCAAATCATCATGGAACTTACATATATAAAAGGAAGATTAGCAAAGCAGGACCAAACATGGAAAATATTAGAGGGATAAAAAGAGACATTTTTTACAAGAAGTCTGGATCAAATCCTTAAACAGAGTCTTTTATAACATCTTACTTTCAAACTTAAGTGTCTTGTTAAATCTTAATAAGCATGACTGGATTAAAGATCAAATGAGGGCAGCAGGAAATGTTGGTTTGACAAAAAATGGTTTCCATTAACAATGCAGATCTTCATGTTGATACGCACTGTAGCCACATCAAAACAAGTTACTGCTGCAGTTGTTCTCTACAGTTTCTAATGGCTCTAAGTCATTCAAACACGCTCAATGTGAAACTGTCAGCCTGTATTTGCAGCCTCCATCATCATAATTAGAAATCTTTGTTCCATTTTTAGCCACAGCGGAGGCATAAAGGCTTTATTTATTGAGAAAAGGCGAAGGGCCAATATTTTCACAAGCTATGCCTGATTAAGTTAAGGCTAGGGTCGATTTATCAAATGATGTGCATCCTTGTGAGTTAAATTAGTGAATTACAGACTTTTAGTGCTGACACACAGGACGAGGGTAATATGATTAGTCTGGGAATAAAGAGGAGAAGAAGTTTAGAAAAGAGTGTCCAGACTGTCACTTCTTTCATACCTGGACACAACGTTTGAGAGGTTATTTTAGGTACATGCAGAAAGTCCAGCATGGGGCAGGCGTGGGTGAAATATGGTCTAAGGTAAAATATTTTTAAAATGATGATATATTTATAGCTATGTTAAACTTTAATATGGCTCTAGTAAAAAAAAAAAAATGCTGTTACATGTTTGATACAAAAAGCAACACAAATTCAAATCTTAGACACTATCTTTTGTCCCACTTACTTTCTAAATGAACCTAAAACAGACTGTGTTCACATGGAGTTGAGTAACCTGGTAATTATAGACTGTTTTATGTATCATGCTTGAGTACTGGTACAAACATACAGATATAAAAACCCAGGATACAGTTGAATCCTGATTACAAAATTCTTGACCAGGACACTGTGGCATGTAAACTGCAAACCTCTTCTTCTGTCAGGTCCTTGCGGCGGTTTGATTAAATTGAGATCACAGACACACAAATAAGATGCAGTGACCACTAGCCAGACTACCTGTTTTATCACATGTACAGAGATAACCAAGTTTCTGTGTGATCAGGACCTGGACATGGCTCATGAACAAGTCCATGAAAACACAGTCATTGGCACCATTTCAGTATTGTCAGGCTATCATACTTTTCTTTTCTGCTCTTTCACTCTTTTCCAAATTTAGCCGTTGCATTTGTGCAATTTTAACAGTGTACAAGAGTTTAAAGGAGACATATCATGCTTGTTTCTCCTTTTCACTATGCCAGACTAGGATGCCTGTAAAGCATTTCTGCCCTCAGTACAAGTCATTTAGTTCCTTCATTGCCCCACAATTACGTTCTCAAAATCCTCATTTTAGGCCATTATCAAGCTCTAGTTGAAACGCTTGGTTCTCAGACTGACCTACAGTAACCTTGCAACGTCACAGCCCTTTGTGCTCTGATTGGTCAGTTCTATCGGGGGTAGAGCCAGCCTGTCCTTCTTCTTCTACTGTATTTTCCGGCTGCGTATTGAGTCCCCCTACAGGCCAGAGCTGGTAATGATTGAGTGTGAGCTAGGGATCTACATACTGCTGCTGGACGAAAGAGACTTAAGACTGGACGAATGTGTTCCTCGGTGACGGTTTTGTGGCTAACGGACATCACAGAGGAGGAAGTGTTTTATCAGATTACTCCAATAAAAAGAAAGGTACCTCGTGTCGTCACGACGATTTAAATCTCGCGGACATCTCGCAATGACCTATTTTCAGAGGCATCAAATCTCGTTCTAGGATATCAGAAAAAATACAGTATCTCATTTTTTGAAAATTAAGGGGGTGTAAGGTCTTGTTTTCAAATTTATTATATTATATGTAAGTATTAAATCATGCATCAGCATGATATGTCTCCTTTAAGTGCAACTGTTGATGATAAAAAAACAGAGTTGCTCAATCTTGGGTGTACAGTGCTCATGCTTTTGTTTCCGTGGTCCCACAGGTATCAGCAACGTTTGATATTAATAATAAATGCAGGTTCTTCTTCAATTTAAGAATGAGGTCTTAATATTTCTTAACCTGTCAATATATAATCTTGTGTTTAATAAGTATGTGATTGCTCATGGTTCTTACTGTAAACAGTTTTACAAAGCACTCAGCCTGGTGGTGACCCCTTTTATCTCCAGAACTACCTAAAGTTTTGTATCATAGGTTAAGCATGGTGTGAGGAACATGCCTCAGAGATTTTAATCCAAAATGATATAACATCATCATGAATTTGCAGATTTGTCAGCTGCCAGTACATGAAGCAAGTCTCCTGCTCCGTTATATACAAAAGGTGCTCTATTGGATTTGGATCTGGTGACTGTGGAGGTGGCATGAGAACAGTGCCATGTTTAAGGAATCAGTTTGAGATGGCATTAGCTTAGTGGGCCATCCTGTTTCAGCTGTCCTGTTTAATGTAGCCATCAGAGGATGAGTACATGATGGTCACAAAGCATTGGACTCGAGTCGAGACAGTTTATTTAATTAGAGCCTTAGAATATTTGGAAGTAATAAAAAGAGTGGATGGACATAAGCATAAAATGCGGGCCTTTGTAAAGTTTAGTGTCCGAGTTGGCCAAGGTTTCCCCGACAGATGCTGGAGACACTGAATTGGAGTTTGTTTTCTTCTGGTTGATGTAAATACCTCAACTCCAATCCTGTCCAGTCAGAACCATTCCCAACCCCCAGACCTTAAGCAGAATTGAATTAGTGGGAATAAACTTGTTTTCCATGTAAACCTCAATTTGGATTATTATTGCCACGTGAACACGAAGAAGAGTACTTAAATTTCAAATTATTCAACTCTGAAGACTTAATTCCAAATTTCAGAACATCATATAACCCTGGCCTATGTGGTCTTTCTCTGCTGTAGCCCACCTGCCTTGACACTTAACGTGAAGCATGTTCAGGAATGGTCTTCTACAAACATTGGTGCTAATGAGTGATTATCTGAGTTACTCCTGTCTTTCTATCACCTCAAACCATTCTCCTTGTGGATTTTTCAGAGAGGAGTGCTCCTTACTGGATATTTTCTGTTTTTCTGACCATTCTCTTTAAACCCTAGGAATGGTTGAAAGTCCCAGTGGATTATCATGTCTACATGTTTAAATGCCTGGAGCTGTCAGGGTCTGTTATGGTTAGCTATTTGCATTAATAAGAAGTTTACTGGGTGAACTACTAATAAATGGACTTAGACACTGTTATCTTAATGTAAACATCTTTTGAATATACTAGGATATATCTTAGTAGCTCGATTTATAATCTTACTCTTATAAAAATTCAGGTCATTCCCTGAGATTAAAGTTTACAGCACACTCAAACCACACAACCACCGACTATATAAATGGTCTACACATGTCTACCAGTTAAAAAAGCCAAACACAAACAAAAACACAGGTCCCAAAACATCAGGTTTGTTTTCCCCATCTCACTACCAGACTGTGAAAATCTACTTTAATGGCAGTCTGAGAACCATAGGCATGTCTGCATGCTGTAGGGATGGTAACAGAGACCCTCCACTTACTTTTTTTTCCCGCTCTTTTAACAAAGACTCCACTGTGTTAAAGTTCAGATCCCACTGAGGCTACATATCAGAGCAAAGCAAGTGCCTTTTAGGGAGAGCACAGCATGCCGTCTTTGTGAAATTATCAGCATAGGGAGTGTGTAAACAACCACAAAGACTGATAAAGGAGAAAAAGTCTACAACCGTATAGCTGTGTAATTACACCAGCCAGTGTGCTGTTTCTGTAACTGTATATCAATGAAGATTAGAGAATAACAGCTTTGACATTTACTGGAGTTTGCTGAGCCATCTTTATTTCTGCCCTCTTTTTTCCTTAGGACACAAATTCTTTTTATGCCTCAGTGCTGTAAATAGTACAGACTGGAGGCATTATATTCTTGGGTTGTTCGGCCATCCGACTGATCCGGTCTGAAAGGCAACATCTCAAAAACACTGAAAAAGATTTTCTTCAAACTTTGCTCTGTGTGATTTGAGGGTGACCTGACTGGATCATAGTCTCAGATCTCAGTGACACTTAGAGGTATTTTCATAAAGCATTGCTGAAACGTTTACCCTGATTCTCTGATGAAGACACTTGATTTTGATGGTCAGTGGTAGAAGTAATCATTGTTGATGTGAAACTGATGCTTGTGAACTCAGTATCTCAAGACAGCTTTGTGGATCATCATAAAAACTCTCCAAACTAGTCCACTCCAGGACAAAGATCAAATAGACATGAGATTTTGGGGGTCGTGGGACATGTCCTGGGATGGAGCTGGGATGTTGCATTTTTGTAGGCAGACCAGGAATTTGGCATTGTGCTGTTTCTCTCAACGTAAAACTCTCACCCTGTCCTGGGACCATTATTGACAAAAAAAAATCTGTGGGGTTCCAACAATGATAATACACACACATTTTATTTTCCACTTTCATTCAGGTACAACATGGTGGTTGACCTGTAAAGCATCTACTGCACTTTCAGCTTATAACGGCGTGTTGTGACCTCTTGTTTGAGATTTTCCTCTTTATCAAATGACCTGATCAAAATGGTTTCTATGGCTTTGGCTGTTGTGTATGCATTAATACCTCCGCCAAATAGCGTCTGTTTGTTTGTATTTTTGTTTGTTTCTCTGTTAGCAACAGAACTCAAAAAGTTAAGGATGGATTTTGATAAAATTTTCAGGAAATGTCCGGATTGGGACAAGGAACAAATAATTCGATTTTGGGAGTGATCCAGATCACCGTCTGGATCCAAGGTTTTTAAAGGATTCTTTAACATTGTGAAATAGGGAATTTGGAAAAAAAATACAGTTGAAATTTTCAACAGGTTGCACAAGATAAACCAAGACTGATTTGGATCCAGGCAGAATTCCCGATTCACTGATCCAGAACAAGAAAAATTTACATCATACCACGGCATAGACTTGCAACAAACACCAGAATATGGCCAAGATACTGTGGAATCTGGAGTGTTCACTCTGGTTTGTTGTATCTTAAAAACGTTGGAGCTAGAGCTAGAAGAAAACTGCCATGACGAAAAATGCGATTTTCATGAATAGCTATAAGTAAGATAGATATCATTATGAATCCAACTACTAATTATATGTTTTCATGGTCAAGGAATCTAAATATTTAGATGAAATAAAGGTAGGACTAATATTTTTGGTGAAAATGACATTATGGGTGAGGACTGTGGCGCTGGCAGAGGTCTGCACTCTCCGAGTGCTTGTCTAGTTGGTTATAAAAATGATCAGAGATGACTGCATGAGGGTCCACAACCATTTTTTAGTCATTGTTAGCAGTTCATCTACCTTGGCTTGTTGTTTTTCTATATCAGCAGGGGGCCGTTAGTGACTCCACTTTCTTATTTTTGTCTCACCAGGTTGATCTGCATCTGAAGCCCATCCAGTCCCTTCTGCGCCACCAGAAGCCACTGGTCTTCGTGCTCAACTCCCCCCAGCCGCTGATCTGGAAGATCAAGACAGAGAACCTGGCCTCGGGCATTAAACATACCTTTCATGTGAGTCCAACATCACTGAAAGCCTTTAAAACCTACTTCCTAAAACTGTGTATTCATTTCCTCACAGGCTAAGCTGCATTCATATTTCAGTAGCGTCTTATCTGAGTAAAAGATATTAAACGATACAAGTTTCCAATGGAGGCCTTTGCAGGCCTTTACAGACCTCAAAAGTTTCTATTTTGCAAGACCTTAAGTTCTGTTTACACATAAATCATGTTACATCCAGCTTTTAATATTGTAATTGTGCTGTTTTGTTAGTATTTCATTAGACTTGTTACAACAGGACAGTTCCCTTAAAATCAGAAGAGTACTACCCCCTTACATCATGCTGCAGGACATATCCATCCATAAAGATGCAATGTGCTCTGTCAGCTTTATTCCCAAACTATAACCAGAAGGCCAGACCCCTGCTTCCTCCCTCCCTTCCTCCCTCCCTCCCCCCTTTTAAAAAGTCATGTTGATAGCTTGGCAGCTGTTCAAATCAGACAGGGCGTATCCGCAAAAATCCCTAACAAGGAGGGAATGTTTGGGAGCAAACAGTAAACCACTAAAGCTCTCAGGAGCGGGGGGTTGAACTTTCACCTTCTCATCTCTGTAGAAATACTGATTTATGTAAAGCTATTTTTTATATTAAGTGTTAGATAAGTCTAAATCCCCCAAATTATCAAGACACTTATAGTAAAAAGGAGTCTTTAAAATAACCTAAAGTAAGTAGTTGTTCCACATCTCCAGCACAGTGAGTTGTAGGTTTGTTTTATCTCTGTTTACATGTGCAATATTTCTTTGCTGATGAGCTATTTACATAGTTTCCCGCAGCCAAGGATGTAAATGTTCTACCAGCATTTTTCCTTTTTTTAGCGTGTTTATTGATTTCTTTGTCTGTGAGCTGGATACCTAAAAATGTTCTGGACAGAATTTTCAGTGGATGTTTCTCATGACAGGAAGAAGAAGGGATTATATTTTGATGGTGATCAGAACAGGAAGGCACATCCAGGATTTTTTTAAAGGATACGTCAACTTTCAGGGGGTTTTTGTTCAAGGCACCTTAACTTGCCGAGCAGATGGATCAGTCTGATTTAATGTCTGTAATCAGGCATCTTGCCAAGCTCCAGTCTACAATGATTGTGAGCCTCCTCAAACGGTATGGCCCAATCAGTGTCCTCAAGCCAATATAAATGCAGAATCTCAAGGAAATGGCCAAGATTTTACGTAAAAGGGTTTTTTTGATAAAAAGAAAAGTATCCCTCAGAAAGCAAACATGTGGAAACATCCACCTGAGACACCGGCTAAGTTGGCAAAGAAGCTACGACACTTCATGCTAACTCCAAAGTACTGGGCAAAGCAGTTTTCCAACGATTATTATGTGTAAGGCGGTCAAATGTTCTGCAAGTGTTGTCAATATACTTTTGACTGAACCCGTAAAGGTAAGTGTGAGGGCCACTTGAAGAGTGAGTGTTTATATTGCATTACTTTATACAGTGTCTCAGGGTTAACATTAGGTGAAATACTACAAGCCATATTCTCAAAAAATCAAAACCGATAGTAAGAGAATATGGGAAAACTAAAATGGAAGTTGGGAAAAAAATAAACACAAATTTTTGGGGGCCCTACCATTTACCAATACTTTCTTTGGGCTCTTTCTTAAATGAACTAGTGAAAAATATTGAACAGTCCAGCTGCTGTGTCAGATTTTAAGGCACCAGGAGAAAATAAATTCACTTAAGTGGTATTTGTACATCTCTGTAAGTGTCTGTCCATCTGTTTGTCAGTGAGTTAGACAACTCAGAAAGTTCTGGACATTTTCTGATGGCATTTTCAGGATTTGTTCGTTAAAAACAGGGAAGAAATTATTTGATTTTGGTGGCTATTGGAACAGGAATGTGGATCTGGGAATTTTTTTTTTTAATGTATTTTTTGGGCATTTTGTGCCTTTATTGATAGGAGAGAGACAGTGGATAGGCTTGTGAAAGGGGGTGAGAGAGTAGGAGAAGACACTCTGCAAACTGGACACAGGCTGGATTCGGACCTGGACCGGCAGAAGCATGTACATGGGGTGCCTGGTTGCTAACCACTCCGCCAAACCAGCACCCCTGGGATTTTTTTTTAAGGATTTATTAACTAATAACTCCACAACAACACTCTACTCGTAGCTTGTTGTCTCATGTGATCTAACGTGACTTTAGTGTAAACAAACATGGCAGACAACATCTAGAAGAATTAAAGCTAAATGTGGTTAGCGGTTAGCATCTGCTGTCATCCTTGGTGGTTGTTATTTCCATCAAATCCCCCTCCTTATCAGTTTGTAAATGATTCACAGGTTACATTGTATTAGACGGTTGGGTTTTGTTACAAATCAAAATTCTGGTTCTCTGTTTCTGACGTCTTTCTTACTTTATGCTCTTCTTTTTCTTTTGTTGCCATGGCTACATTTGCTTCCTGCTTCACCCAGCTTCCTCCCTTATTGACTTTGTGTCGTAGGTCAAAACACAGAGGATGAACTCTGCTGTCCTCGCTGCACTCCACAAACGTCAGGATTGTAATTAAACTCATATAACATTCAGTATTTCAGGCCACCGCGTCCCAGATCCTTTTTGTTTGTCTGTGACTCTTTACACACCTCACACCAGAGGATAATCAGATAGAATCATCTTTAGGACCACCAGGAAATCTGACCTTTGCTGACTTTGATTGGGACCAGAATCCAAGCAGTAACTCAGGCTGATTATTTGTAGTGTGTTCCCTGCTTAAGCCTAATACATGCAGTAAAAAAGAGTTCATCTCACAGACTTATTATGTAGGGGTGTAATGACCCATCGATCCATCGAATTTCCATCAATTACATTGATGGAAACTCAAAACATCGTTCAACATCGTCTTTTTTGATATACGCCTTTATTTTAAAATCCGGACATGCATATCACAGTTTGCGCCCAACTGCACTTCATTCTGAAGTTTCCAGTGCTCTCAAGTCTGACGCATTCAGCGTGTGAGACACACATTTGAACCTTTTTACTCTCTGGCAGGCCACACCTGGTATTTCTCCCGCTTTGAAATGTATTTTGAATCGCCCATCAAGTAACACCACTACATACAAACATGTAGCAAGACGCTGTTAGCATCACAGAACTAAACGGGGGCTTGACAGATCAGCCAATCAGAAAATAGCACTGCTGTATCTGGGTAAGATTCGGTCAGTTTGGCAGCAGAGGGTGCATGCTGCATGCATGACAGGAGTGCATTATCAGAAGAGTGCACTGAGTTATCTCATTATTTGATTTTTTAGTGCACTGATTAATGAAATTTCATAAAGCTATAAAGTAAAACAGCGAGAGCTTAGTGTCATTCCTCCTTCACAGTGAAGCAAAGTCTGATCACACTGTCATTCAAACTGTGGTTACCAGGCACCACAGCAAAACAAAATCTTCAATGTTAAGTTAGTTAAGTTAATAGTTCTAATTTTGAACATTAGAAATATTTTCATTTATTTAGAACCAAAACTACACATTTTTAGTTTAATAGTGCATGGTCAAATGTTGGAGGTCAATTATAAAGTTAATATGATAATTCAATAATTTATATAATAAAGTTGCATCATGACTTTATATATAAACATTACAATAACAACAATCAGACCCATAATGTAGTTGTGGGGGCAAAAAAGCACCTTACCTGAATTAAACCAATTTTGATTTTAAAAAATGATTGGATCATACGGTCGTTATATTCCTCTATAAGCTATCATACTAAAAGGTCAGCACATCATTTCACATTTCAGTAAAAAAACTATCAAATTGCTTTGCATTTTTGTCTTGCTTCAGGTGAAATGTAGCTGATTGTGTTCAGTGAGTACATAATATCGTCTTAAATCGATGGAAGGCCCCTGAATCGTATCGAATCAAAATTTAATTGTGGCAAACTTCGTGATATTGGCAAATATCTTATTGTTGTCCGGAGAATTAATATCTTACCATCATTAAACTGGTGGTTTACACCCCTAATATTATGACAAGTTTAAGTGTTCCAGCAGGTAAAGTCGCACAAAGTCCTCAAATCAGTAGACTGGAGTGTCAAGCTCAGTTAAGTGGCCCGGAAAGAGTTTGCATCATGGCATTGTTTTCTTCCATCTTCAAAAAAACCCCATCTCACTCTAACATGGTCAGCAAAATCTAGATCACATGGCAGGAGGCTACATTCAGACCAGGGCAAAAAGAAGACTCAAGGATTTGGTGAGGAAACTTTATGACAGTGTAGTAGTAGCAAAGTCCCCTGGAGAGCCAGCCATATTTAGTGAAGGTACCATGGGCCTCGCTGGGAAACTTAATAAAAAATGTAAAAATGGACTCTTACGGTGCCCTTGGTTAAATCCTGTGTCTCACATGAGAAAATCATCACAAAATGAAGTCTGGAGGCCTCAGCGAGGGCTTACCATGCTATATTGCATTGGAATTTGTTTTCTGTGCCTTTAAATGCTGAGAAAGCTTTCCTGTTTTTTTGGCTTCCCAGAGGTAATCATTTTCAATTGTATGTTAACACCACAGCATTCTGAAAGAATGCAGTATCAGGTACACAAATGACTTCCAGATGTGGTCAAGTGTTTTTATTACTCACTTTTCACGAGCAAAATAACCTGCCGTAGAGACCGATGTGACACAGAGAAGAACAGAGATTGATTACAAAACCCTCAACATTATGCACATCTATACATACAGACATAAAAAAACATTTAAGGGGCCCCATAGTCTTTTTTTATGAGCTGTCTATTGTCTGCTTACAGGCCGCTGTTTCTATTCCTCTTTATGACCATATGAACCATATGGAAAGGATGTATTTCAGCTTAGAGTTAGCTCCAAACGAAATTTTTAATTTGTCATTTGCTGAATAATCTATCTATCTATCTATCTATCTATCTATCTATCTATCTATCTATCTATCTATCTATCTATCTATCTATCTATCTATCTATCTATCTATCTATCTATCTATCGTTATCTGCACCCTGGATGTCAGTGCACTCTCTGATTGAAGTGATTATTTGCACGACTGCTGTGTTTGTGCGTGACCTCAACATCTGCAGAAATCTATGACTCCTGTGATTACAAACATGTAAACTATGTCAAAAGCCAAAAGACAAACAAACTTTTTCATGGAGTAATCTAGCAAACCTTTTAAGCTCTGGTGCATTTTCCTGGTTTTAATATTCTAACAATAGAATATAGTTTTAAACAACAAAACAAACTAATAAACAGTGAAAAAACAGTGAACAGTTTACTAAAGACCATGGCCTTTTCTTCTCAATGCCCCCCTGCACCAGTTTTAATGTTTTCATGGATAAAATCAAGATAAAGTGGGCTGAAATACACTAACACACATGTTCTTGGACAAGACTCTTAAAGACTTTTGTGTGTTGTCATTGTTTAAGATGAATCTTAACCAAGGACCGAGGTGATGCAATATCAGCCGTGGATCATGAGTGAGAGAATCTGCTCTCTTTATATTTACCTTCAAGCTGGGTTGTCAGATTTGGGACCCCAGTGAAATGTGTTTCAGGTTCTACATGTAAATAATAATCTAATTTCCAGCTCCTTTATGCCGACCTGTGAGATTGAATGGAGCTCATCATTGTGCTTTGCCCTGGCACCTTTAGTAACGCTGCTATCTGCTTCAGTTTATTCCTGTTTTAATGATTTTTCATAATCATGAAAAATAAATGAACCACCTATTAAACCGATACTTTTTCTTAGTTTTAAAGGATTAAATGAGGCTTAAGTGCCAGATCCTCCCTTCAGTTATGTTTCACCGCTGTAGTTTTATGAGAAATGGATGTTCTTCATTCAGATTGATGTGACTCTGACAGGCTTGTGTTGTTTTAAGATTTGATAATGTGTAGTCTGTAAGATTAATGTTTGTGTGTTCACCAGCAGGTCAGCATCACCGTAAACGTCTCCCTTAGTCAGTCGTTTCAGACAAGATGCAGCTGATGGCTTTCAGAGAACCTTTAGTTCAGACAGGGCTGTTTCTCTGTGTTGGATGATGTTGAACATGGTTGTTTTTGCAGAGCGGGTTGTTTCATGTCATCTTTAAGTCATATTAAGGGGGGTTCTGTGGATAAACTGTATTTCTGAAATGATAAGATACTCCATGTCTCTGTTTTGTGTACTTTCAGATTAATTTGCTGTAGCTATCTGTATTAAAGCTTTAGAAGTGCCATCCAAAAACAACCTGGATGTTCCTCTCTCTGATGACACCTCATTGTGATATTTTTCTGGCACATAATTACAGCTTTGAGGGCGGTGAGGAGAGATGAAGAGGATCTTAACCGTGGAGGAGGAGTCCCCCTGCAGTCAGACAAAGCTGAGCTAATAGCTTTGACTGACTGCAGAGCCCCTCCTGAATGAGGTGTTAAGTTTGCTGTGTTTGACTGACAGCACTGAGCCTTTTCTCAGTGAAAGCTGTTGGCATCTTATCCACCAGCCTGACTGCACATGGCCGCAGACCAGAAGAGTCCCAAAGGCTGCTGCTCTTCCCAAGATCCTCTCCACAATGAGACCTCCTTAACATGCCACACAACTCAAGTACCACATCCTGCTGAATGAACAATCACCGCTCTTTTCTTTAGTACATGAACTGGATCCATCCAAAGTAATTTACAGCCTTACAGTCTCACATTAGCAAGACTCAGCCAGCCCCCCTCAGCCACAGAGACATATGGGTCTTCACATTAGTCTTTATCTTGATTCAAACAAGCAATGGATTAAAAAACAGAGCCACTTTTTTGTTTTGACATCTTTAGGGATATTAACAGCAAGTTAATGAGGTATTCCTAGTTACTTATTTGGTGTACATCTTTTCTGGCTCTTTGGCATTAATTTGGGGTCATTGGGGAGTAAGGGGCAGGATATGAACCCGGGCCGGCAGAAGCATGTTTTTCACATGTGCCTGGTTGCTTACTTCTCTACCACCAGCATTAAACAAAATTCTTATTACAAATTATTGTGTTTATAATTATCATTTCTATTATCATGATATCATGATCATATCAGAATTATTTACATGAGTACTGTTGTCCTTATCGTTATTGTTACAATTATCTTTAAAACTTTTTGAAAAAAGAAGATTTTTTTTATGGCCCAGTGTTGTTATGGGATTTTCAGAAAATTTGGGGAATGTTTTGCATCCAGACAAGTATATGGATCAGCACTAAATGTAATGGCTCGTTCCATGGACCAAACCACACCTCTGTTCAAAGTTCCTGTAAATCCATCCAGTAGTTTTTGCATAATCCTGCTAACAGACACACACAAACAGACAGACCCTGGGGAAAACATCACCTCCTTGGTGGAGGTAACTAGCTTTGTTCAATCATTTTTTAACATAATCAAGCTGTTTACCTAGTTGAGATGGTAAAGGCCGTTTATATAATTATAACTAGGTTGGATATTGATTGATTCTGCTTATCAATCAGATTCTTTGTTGACCTTATTGATTGTGTGATGAAATAATAGTCCTTCAGTGTCAGACACATGACGCTGCTCTTATTTAATCATGTTGCATAATGCTGCTGCAGGTTCCTTGTGTTTCCACCTTTGCTTTCGATCCCAGACAGAAAGTGGATGTGCTGTTGGAAATATTTTCAGTGTAAAATGAAGCCACAGCTTTGACCTCTTCTGCTCCTGTCAGCTGTGATCACATTGATCTTCGACTCTGCTGACTGATGAGAGCACGACTTTAATGATTAGTGAGGCATGCAGAACAAAGTGAGAGGAACTGATAAAGGAACTGTTAACCATTAAGAATTATATTTATTACTTGAGCAAGCTGTTATTGGAATTTGTTCTTTAATTTGTTTCCCTAATTATAACCATTCCATGCTTGTTTGTACTTTTCATCTTACTTTTAGTCATGAAGAGCATAAAATGCCTTCAGGATGTAGGAAAACTTGTTTTGGCATATTTAAAGCTGTTTTACTTTGGCTTCAGTTTCTGGAGTGTAAATTTACTTAAATCTAATAAGGGCAGTGCTCTAAAAGCATCTAGCAGTGGCTTCCCCAGGTGAATAAATATTACACAGATGTGCACGTCAGTGTTTGTTTCTTTCCATGTAACCTAAATCCCCATAAAAGTTCATTTCTTAATAAAATGATATTTGACCTTTTCATAAATGTGTCTTTCTTCCTTTATGAAATAGGTCTGCTGGCCAGGACTGTGAACAGGTTTTTATAAATCCATTACCAGCTAAAAGTTTCAAAGCGAGCTGCCAAGTTTCAGGTGAAAGCAATCCTGAAAAGTTCTGATTTAGGAGATAGGAGTTTTTTTTGCCAGTTACCCAAGTATACAATTCCTAATCAACTTACAGTCTTTCCTCACAAAGGAAGTTAGTCTTTGTCTTTGTCATGTTTTCTATTGCTCGACTCTACCTAACTATTTAGTCTTCTGCATCATCAGTTCAGCTGACAATGGACCTTTTAGTATATTTCACTTGTCCTTCTGACACGTGATTGGATGACTGTTCCATCAATTGTATCCATTTTGAGCCCATCAGATAATTTAGTGCTACTTTGGTGGTGTAAAGGAAAGAACTTAAGCCACTTTGTTGAACAAACTCTCACCTAAAAGTGTCAGAAGCGGAGTGAAAATATCCTTTTCTACTGAGAAGTGCTCTTCATGTTGTTATTTGTTTTTCACTAAATAAAAAAATTGTAGTCCAGATCTGATAAAACTACTAATTGAGTTGTTAGCATCTATGCTAATCTCTGCATGAGCAGTCACTTACTGCTCTCATCTCCCTTGTAGCTTTCACCTCTTCCTACTCTGAAGGACACTGCCTTGCTTTGGGTCACTCTCAATTGTTGCAGATTGGACTTTGGTAAAATGGATCTTACTGATTACAGACATTAAATCAAGCTGATCCAACCACACTGCAGATAAGCTTTGTAGAAACAAGCAGAAATCTGTAACAAATAAATAGAAATAATTGGCTTATATGATTTGAAATTCAATCCATATATCATAAGAATTTCACTTTTCCAGCCTTGTACTGAGAAAAACAGTATTTTGCTATTAAACATGCTTAGCTACATTGACCACAAAGTTCCAGTGTCATAATGACCGTACCACATTCCC
Source organism: Scarus forsteni (assembly GCA_036419115.1). Taxonomy (NCBI): domain Eukaryota; kingdom Metazoa; phylum Chordata; class Actinopteri; order Labriformes; family Labridae; genus Scarus; species Scarus forsteni. Next base: position 694,494 of record JAZDUH010000136.1, read on the forward strand.
CCACCCATGTGTTTGGTCCTCTCTGATGGAGAAGTCTGTGGTGAGTGTTTTGAGTAACAGAGTCAAGAGGAACTGGTTTTGGGCTTAACACTTCAGAACAGAAACCCACAGCCAGACCTCCCTCACATTGCCTTTCCATTGGAGAGGCTGTTTCCTGGAGCTAATTGGACTCTGAATCAGGCCTGCCAGTCCTTGTTTCCTGGTTCTGGTGTTTCGGGCTCGGTGGATACAGATGAGCTGCCTGGAAAAGCTTTATAGACGCTGAGCACATTATTACTGTTGGCCGCTGGAGGCTGCTGACTTTTAATCCAGAGTTTTGTTGTAAAACATGCTCTACATGGTAGTTTTCATCTATCGGCAGCAGGCGTGAGTCATCGTGGGTCTAAAACGACATGAAAAATGAAGTTTGAAATGGTGCCAAATTCACTCTACCAAGGGACACTGGGATTCGGAGTGAGACACATGTGCAGAGTGCGCCGTGTTGACTTTGTGGCCTTGTGTATATATTTCTTCTCTGGGGTTTGGGAAGGAGGGCTGAGTTGCATCTTGCTTGTAAGGCTTGACTTGGATCAAGTGTTTTATGACTCTTGATGGAACAACACTGTAAGCTTGCTGTTGGCTCATGTTGTCTATTGTTTGTTTGCCAATCTTTCCTCCTGTACTTCTTTCATTAGTCCACGGCTCTTTGTTTGCCTTTGCTCTCACACAAGCTCTCCCTCCCCTGAGTAATTGTAAATGGAAACCATGGGTAGCCACTATTGGTTTTTATTTGTAGACAGGAATGGCAGAGGGGCGCTCCGGAGTGGCGCTCAGACATATGGTATTGTTTTCTCCACAACAGAGCCCCCAAGTTCACAGGAACACATGCACTTTTGAAGCGAGCGCCACGATTGGCTCCACATATCTCATCAAGGGAGATAGGATCAAATCAGCCACGAAAGCATTTATCACATTAATATCACCAGGGACTGAGTGCATGCACAGACTCTCAAAACTCTTTCTTCACTTCCCATCACCCCTCTCTGTTTGCAACACCTCTTAATTTTCCAAACAGCCGCGTGCGATTCCCAGGCTCAGGGTGTTTCTCAGAGGAGGATTACAGCTCTGTGATAATTGATGTCAAACATTTGGCATGCTTTCCCCTTTTAACTGCACATATGGCTCTAATATGTTGATGCTTATAGGCAGAACGGGCAGGAAATATAATGCAGGAAGTTTTGAGCAGGATTTTCTATACAAGCAGATGTGTTTGAAGGGAAGAGTTTACATTAGATTAGATTAGATAGAATTTTATTAATCCCTTTGGGAAACTCCCTCAGAGAAATTAGGATTCAAATAACAGTCTAAAAGTAGATAGAAAGATATATGAAAAAGATTTATATGACCAAAATATAAATATAATCAAATATGAATAAAAATAAGAAATAAAAGTATGGCTACTGCTCCTTCCAGTCTTCTGTCTTCCTTTGCACTGCAATATATAAATTGATGATTTAACTATAATCTGAGCCAGGGGTATCTAATCTGTGGCCAAGGGACCAAATGTGGCCTGGGGCCCTTCATGAATTAACCACTGAAACAGTTAATTTAATGAAGACATTTTGGTTCCAGCAGTAAATACCATCAATCATTCACATGTTCTGCCATATTAAAGGTCTCATTTACAAAGTTTATTGCAATATTTATCTTTAAGCATGAACACTCCTGCAGTTTATTCTTGTTTTGTGTCTGTCAGTGAAGACAAGTAATCAGTGTCCCCATTTCTGCTGCTCAGGTCATTCTCGCCCTGACCAGCTCTGACCAGCTCTGAATCCAGTTATACCTTGAGGTTACAATGGCCACTTGACAAGTGATAACCCGCCCCTAAACCCTTAAACTTGAACTAAAGTACACTTAAAGTGAGGTGCAGCAAGTGGCTCAGTCGTCCATGTATTCCTCTTTATGCAGCCCATGATGTAAAAAGTTTGATACCCCTGATCTAAGTTACGTAACATATACATATATTTTAAGTTTAATACTCACATTAGCTGAAATATTTACGACAGTTTTCAAAACCAGATAAGCGTATTTTCATGGTCATAACGGGTTGTTCCTTGCTCTGCCATTCTGTGTCAGTATCTCAACTGATTTTACGGTGACTGAGAAGTGCACAACAAAATAACAAAATGTGAAATACTTTTAAACAATTTTGCATTTTCAAAAACATTCCATTAACAAGCCGCTTCAACAACACTAGTGGCAGAACACTTTTACAAGATTCAAAAACCTTGTATAAAAGACAGAATCTTACAGAAAGAAAATGTATCATGAGTCAGTACATGAGCCAGAACCAGAAGGCAGATGTGAGACACACCAAAACTGAAGTCAAGGTGGGTTTTAAAGGTTTAATGACTTACTAGACTGGGTTTGGTACATGGAAGAGCAGTCAAACAATTAGGCAGCAGTGTCCAAAAAATGTGAGGCAAGGTCAAGGCCAAACTATAGCAAAGTTATAAATGGCAAGACAAGAACTATGAGTACTGGAATGAGACTTGAAGGTACTACAAACAAACAGCAGGACAGGGGAAGACAGGGGGTCTGATGTGATTGTGGTGATGAGACACAGCTGGGGAAGAACAATCAGGGATCAGGTGTGACAGCAGCAGACAGGAAGAAAACCTGAGAAGACAAGGAAAGACAGGTGGATTTTCAAAACATAAAAAGAAGCACCAAACAAAACACGATACCAAAACAGGTAATTTAACAAAAAGAAAAAGCAGGATAATGACAGACTGTACAAATAGCCAGACATAACCCTGACATGATTGAGTGATTGTTCTTCTTGTTTGTTTGGAGGAAATGCTGAGTAATGTGTCGGTGAGGAATGAACTGAACTAACCGAAGCTCTTGAGTCAAACAGTTTAGCATTTTTAAATATTCAAACATTTGAACCTAGATGGATCACTCCTATTAATTTTGTATATTTGATTAACTTAACCCCGCAAAATAAACTGGATTTGCCAGATTCCATGTCTGCCATCAGGTAGATCCATTTAAAAAAAGTTCAAGCTGAGATGGTCGCCCCTGGTCAGAGAATGATAGGGCTCACAAGCCTCCTTTTAAAGGTCCCATGTCCTCCAAAATGCTATTTTCTTTGCTCTTAATGTTGCCAGAGGGGGCTCCGGGAGCAGAAGAACATGGCTTTTACTAAACTCTCAGTAACTCCTCCACCCTTCCATCAAGCGTTAACCTTGCACAGAAGCTGGATCTGATTGATTTAATGTCTTTAATCGGGCAAAACAAATCTTGCCAAGCTCCAATCTACAATGTTTGTGCTTGACTAGAAGCACCACAGCCCAATCAGAGTTCCTTAGAGCAGGAAGGAACAAACTAAGAGTGAGACGACAGCAGAAAGTGACTGCACATAAAGAGATTAGCATAGATACTAACAGCTTCATTAGCAGTTTTGTCTGATCTTGATCACATTTCTACATTAAATGGAAACAAAAACCAGCTCAAAAACTTCTCAGGAGTAGCAATATTATTGCTCCACTTATAAAATGTTTTGGTAAGAGTGTGCTTTGCAAAGTGGCTCACAGTCCATAGTGCAGTTACTCCTGTCTGTGACATTATCTGATTGGTCTGTCATAAATTCTGATTGATGGAACAATTGACCAATCATCCGCTGGATATGCTATATTAGTGAAATTTACTGAGCGGTTGATTTGGTGTGTCAAGTTAATCAGGCGTTGCTTAGGCAGCCATTTTGTGCAGAAATTATTATTATAACGTCCCTGCCCCCTTTAATGTGTGTTTCCACATGGGAGGGAAAAAGAGCTGCATCTGTACCTATACAAAGATTAAATTTTTCAGCTTGATATTCAGCTTAAATCCAATCCATGTTTACTAGACACCCAAGACATGACGTACATGGTCAAACACACAAGGGCACGGGGCCCTTAAGGACAAAGGGAGCAGCCAAGAGTGACATTCAGATGTTGTGAAAGTGAAATGTAAGTGTGAGTCTCTGACTGGCCTGTAATAAATGTGACACAACATTTGATTCTTCTCCTTCCAGATTTCTTGAAAGGTTCTGCCCTTCCTGATCACTTTCTATGGATGTTGTGAAATACATCCAACAACATCTGGTTTGTCAGGGTAGAGAGGACCAGCACTTAGAGTCTCAGTTGGGTGAAGTAACATACACGCCTGTTAAAACTGTCTCAAAGCACGCGAGTTTCCACTGTTACAAACATGAAGGCTTCAGTCCCCATGGTATGTCACAATCATCTCCTCTGCATTCTTTGTTTGAGCTCACTGCCAAGTCTGGGGGATTTCAAAGTCAAGGTAACTTCCAGTTTTCATGTTTTCAACCTCAGGACTCATTACAAGGCCATCACTGCTCAAAATCCAACTTTAAGACTGTTTTTGGCAGTAATAGCAAAAGCATGCTTAGAAAGAGATGAGCTCTATTTTCTTACAGTGAAGTTTATGTTTCACTTGGCTCTGACTACTGCTTACAGCTCAGAAATGCTCTGGATGGAAAAGAACGTTATGCTACAAGAACTTGTTAGTCACAAAGTCAACATGAATCCTACTTAAAGATCAGCTGGGACGCCAGCTTTTATGATTGAAAATGGATTTGCTGGCATGTGCTTTGCTTAAGTCTGCCTTTTTAATTAATGGGCAAATCTGCCTCTTCCAAAGATGATGGTCCCTCTTGCTTCATGTGAGAACGTTGTTAATGAAATATATAATAGGGCCTAAGTGTACCTCCCTGCTATCTATATTTATATATTCTTTTTTAAACCCAAGAAGGAACATGCTGCTGGTTTCCAGCATTTTTAGAGCATGAAAAGAGGCCCTCATAGAAACACATGAAACATTTCCAGACATAAAACACAAATGGGTGTGACCAGCAAATCTTTTCAGTTTTACTGACCACAGGCATTGGCAAAAACCAGGCGCAGCTGGTCACAACACATAGAAAGGCTGAATACATTAATAGAATACAGAATATACTGTTTCCAATAATAGAAGCATAGCAGTCCAAGTTGAAGGGAAAATACAGAGCCAGAAGTCCTATAGAAACTTTAAATTGATCAATAACATGAAAGAAATGTGTGATTAATTAGAAAAAATTTACACTACATGATACTCATCAGTACTGCAACTAACAAAGTAAAACATTCTGCCTCTGTGAAGGCAGAATGCAGAGTCTGAAATCAACACATGCCAAGAGACATGTGTAAGTACATGACAGGTGACCATATGTTTTTTTGGTTTTCTTTTACCACTATCTTATATTCTGATCTGAAAAAGTGATCCATTCAGTGGAACTTGTTGGTCTATTAAATACCCTGGCACATGTATGTGTGACACAAAACACAACTAATACCACTGTCCAGTGATTTCTTGTCAATCTACCTTCCATCTAGATTGGTTAGTCAAAAAGTTAGTCCAGAGTCCAGACTAGGCCTACTTTAACATCTTGTAGTATGTTGTTTAAACCTTTGTTGATCTAGATTTTTCGATTTTGATGCTGTAAATTCTCAATCTCTAGTTCGTGCCCCGTCTCCCCGGCACAAACTAGAGAGCACAGTTTTTAGTTTAATTTCCTATTTTGTCTAACCTAATACACCACATTAATAGTTCAATATCTTTCACCAATCCATCTGGGAAGTAGCTCACAGAATGTGTTTGGGAATGGGCAGAACATTTCGTAACATACCAGATCAATTATTTTGATCACATTCTCTAAAGACAAATCAGAAAATATAGTAGGCGGGGAATACTGCCCCAGGAGTAATTTTGTAAATTAAACTCCTCGAAGAACATATTGGAAGTGGAGTGAAAATGCCCTCTGTATAGAAAAGTATGTCGTGTTATTTGTTTTTACACAATAAAGAAATTCAGTCAAGATCAGATTAAACTGCTACTGAAGCTGTTAGCATCTATGCTAATCTCTGCATGAGCAGTCACTTCCTGCTGTCATCTCTCTAATTGCTCCAACCTCTTCCTGCTCTGAAGGAGGCTGATATGGATTGAGCTTGGCAAGATGGATCTGCCTGATTACAGACAATTATCGAGTGGATCCTTCTGCACTGCAATGTCATATTTTACCAGTGTGAGTGCTTGGCGTAAATGTAACACCTGTGTCAATTCTCCTACTTTGTAAGGAGTAATTCAGTCTGATGTAGGGCTGTCGTAGGGCTGTTTACCTTTTTTTATCAACCCAAAAATATAAGTCTGGACTGAAATTAATCTACAGTCTTGTGTCCTGTCTCTGCTTTGGAGAAATAGTCTAAGAAGATGTGCACTTAGGAATGGCAGTAGCCGTATGTAATATAAAAATAATAATAAGAATTATAATTATAACCTAATATAAGGGGTGAGATGATGTGTATATCATTTATCTTTCTTTTAAATAAAATACATTTTTTCACTCTTGTCCTCTGCAGTAATTAAATTATTTCACTGTATTGGAAAATGCAGGGGCTCAAGCCCCTGTTCACCCCTATAAACAAGCCCATAGGCTGAAAAACAGCTGGTGCTGATGTCATAATCACTGCATATGTTTTTGGTCTCATTTTTAGGCTGTTGAATATTGACTTTATTCAAGCTTCTGTTTGTAAACACATAATTTACTGTTTTGGTGACTCAAATAATTAAACATTTCTCATCTAGGCCTCCACTGTGAAAATCCTCTTGGAAATATCATTTATTTATCATAGTTGGAGAACTACGTGCTGCAGTGAACTGACGATTGTTCCAGAGTGTGAGAATATGCAGAAGCTTCTATGCATTATTTTAGACTTAATCTAGTGAGATAACAGTTAAAACCCACATCTGCTGTTTTAGCAGCATAATGGCTGCAGCCCTGGATTAACCAAACTCTCTCAACACTTCACAGCACTTAATCTGTGTCAGTGCTCAAGACCAGGGGTCATCAGCTACTAATATCCAAAGGCCAGTTTTTTGTTTTTTACCCTCTCCTTCAATCTTCAATCTTCAATATTAAAATCAAAGAAAAAAAGATATTATGATATTTTCTTAGATTAAACTTATGAATTGAAACAAGGTTGTGACAGCAAGGACATGAACAGCTGTTTTGAGAGGGAATAGTGTTCTGAGCCAGAGCTGGCATGTCCTGCAGAGACCGGCAAGCCAACACGCTTCCTGTGTGTTTGGACCAAAAGAGAATGAGAGATTCTAACAGGCAAAAACATGTATGATAAAAGAATTGTCATTTGAAAACAATATTGACAACTATCATTATACTGAGAACATTATGATTATTAGAAAGCACTCTGACAGTTTCAATGACCCTGAAAACCCACACCTAGCACTAGGAATCATGTTGATATCATTATTAGTTACACAGTTTTTGCGCAAAATTGGGTTATCTGGATCACCACCAAAATCTAATCATTTTTAAGTTGGGCATTCACCAACATTATCAAAAAAAAAAACAAACAAACGTGCCAGCAAAACCAAAACCTCCTCAAAGTTAAAGGAGATGGTGTCAGCTGGATCAACAGCAGCAGACTGTTCTCATCAATGATCCAGAGAAGCCAGCGAGACAAGATAGAAAGAAAAGCTCTGCCAGTTGTGCCAAAAGCATTGATTTAATGATTTGGAGAAAGAGTTCATTTTGACTTTTCTGATCGACAATATCAGAATGTCCATACCTTGTCTGCATTTGTAAAAGAGGCAGTGCGTGCAGGACGGCCTGTACCTTTCCACCTACCTCGTGCAAACACATTTGTTTGGTTCCAGGAAATTACTAAAGGGGCTTGGATTAAAAAAATACACTTACACTAGAGGAAAATTGCATAAAAACTGCATTTTCCCCTAGTGCTGGCCCTGAGCCTGCAGCTAAATAGAGCTCCAGTCTTTTTGGTCTGTTGACTGGGCATGCAGCTCCGGAGACTGAGAGCGAGAGCAAAGGAGAGAGACGGAGAGGAGAGAGTTTGTTAAAGCTGCTCCGCTCCGCGCTTCCCTGTCTCACATTCTTGAGGTTTTCAGCGATCTGGAGGGCCTGGAGCTAATTTGGCTTTCAGGCTTCCCCCTCTAATTCCTTGCGACTAATTACAGCCGTATTCCCGCAATTAAACTGATAAACTCTGCTGAGCTTGGCAAAGTCTGCAAAGAAACACCCGCCCCTCCTTACTGACTCGGGGCACCACCTCTCCGCCATCGTTCTTTCTTTTCTGCTGCAGTAAACACACCAAAAATAAAACCTGGATTCTTCGACAGAGTCTGTCTCCTCGGCCTCTGTATTTACTGCCTCCGGTGACAATGCCAGGAACAGCGAGAGGAGCATCCAGGGGTCAGACAGATGTTGCACATGAGGAGATTTGAAATTTTTGTCGGTAAAGATCCTCACACCCTCAGGGAATATTATTCTATTATCGTTAAATCACGATTGCGATTTGAGGATGACTTCATAGAATCATTGTGAAGCAGTGCGGTCTTTTATTCCTTGCGGGTTAAATGGATTAATGCTTTAATTGGGCCTGCCAGAACTGTGTCAGCTCATGCATACAGATAGGATACCTAGGGAGAAAGAAAAACAAGCATAGAAGTAAGATGAGGTAGGCTGTCTAGACGTGTGTTTGGACTCATTTGGTTATATTGCAGAGTTTAAGCACATGTGAATGTTTATCTCCCTGAAATGAGGCATATGGGCTGAGTTCCATTAAGTGCCAAAGGGGTGGACCCTTCTCTATATGGCAAGGCCACTTTCCCTGTCAAACACAAATCAGCACTTTTTTGCACCCCATATAATTAACTTTTCACTGATTTCTGCATTTCTTGTGAAAGTAATATCCCTCACAGCTGGACTCAGTGGAACAACAACACTTGAACTTCACTTTTTTTCACTTTGGTTCCATCCCAAAGTAAGCCCTTCAAAACAGCTCCCTGAAGACTTGATCTTTTAAAATGAAATCTACTAATAGAGGAAATCAAGATCTCACATATATCTTATCAAAAGTGCTGATATAGCAGAGTGTCAGGACTCAGTGTATTTAGGGATAGGAGTCAAAACCAATCCCAGTTGAGAATTGACTCAAGGAAGCATGATCAGTACTTATTTTTTTAATCCCTTTTTCAATTCTGCTCACTTATTTTTGCATGCCTTGCAAATCTCAGTCAGCAGAAATGATAAAACAGAAGTTAAAAAAGGTAATCTGGGCGATAAAAGACAGGAGTGGTTTGACAGAAGACACTTGCTGCACAATGATGGTGGGTGAAGCTTCAAAAACTCATGGAGGCATTCACGGATGTTGCGTGGTATGAACTAGAAAGCACTCAGAGAATGCAGCTCAGTTACGGCAGTGGATTTCACATGCTGATCTACCAGACTATTGATAGCCATGGTGTTTGCAGAAGTCTTCTGCTGGTATTGGAAGGGGGGCTGAAGAATGAGGTGACATAGACTTAAAAGACAATGTCAGTTTTCAAATAAACACCAGTTCCTATAATGCCGTAAATTAATGAGATTTGCCATTATAAATGTCATTTTTTTCTTTTGTTGCATCAGTCTGGGTCAGATCAGGTCCAAACAAATTGGCTTCTTCCTTGGACCAAACCACACCTGGTCAGATTTTCATGTGAATCCATCCAGTTGTTTTTGCACAATCTAGCTAACAGACAAACAATCGAATGCTGGCGAAAGCATAACCTCCTTGGCAGAGGTAATAATTAAAGGAGACATATCATGCTGATGCATGATTTAATACTTACATATAATATAATATATTTGAAAACAAGACCTTACACCCCCTTGATTTTCAAAAAATGAGATATTGTATTTTTTCTGATATCCTAGAACGAGATTTGATGCCTCTGAAAATAGGTCATTGCGGGATGTCCGCGAGATTTAAATCGTCGTGACGACGATAAAAGACGATGATTGGAGTAATCTGATAAAACACTTCCTCCTCTGTGATGTCCGTTAGCCACAAAACCGTCACCGAGGAACACATTCGTCCAGCAGCAGTTTATAGATCCCTAGCTCACACTCACTCATTACCAGCTCTGGCCTGTAGGGGGACTCAATATGCAGTCGCTGCATTGAGCCTGCCGGAAAATACAGTAGAAGAAGAAGGACAGGCTGGCTCTACCCCCGATAGAACTGACCAATCAGAGCACAAAGGGCTGTGACGTTGTGAGGTAACTGTAGGTCATCCTGAGATCCTCGTGTTTCGACGAGAGCTTGATAATGGCCCAAAATGAGGATTTTGAGAACGCAATTGTGGGGCAATGAAGGAACTAAATGACTTGTACTGAGGGCAGAAATGCTTTACAGGCATCCTAGTCTGGCATAGTGAAAAGGAGAAACAAGCATGATATGTCTCCTTTAAGAGTGATATGTTTGACATTGTTGCAAGAGTAAATCTGTGTAGGTCAATTGTTTATCATTAAGCAAATCCACAGGAAATGTTAAAGAATTGTATAGATATGCCTAGTCGATAATGACATTGGTATCAATAAAATTGTATTAACTCCCATTCCTTATGATCGTAGATACTGGGACTGAACCCAATACTTTAGGTAGAAAGTACACACTCTCCAATTGACTGAAGTGACCTTTTCCTCAGTCTGTCAAATTTTATTTGCAAACAGATATGGAACAAGAACAATAACATTTTATTTTCTAGATAAGATGCTCTAGACCAGGGGTGTCCAAATTTTGGCCACTTTTATTGGGCTTGCACCAATAAACATAAAATAAAAGTAAATTTGATCACATTAGAACTAAGAACCTGCGTTGACAGATTTTTTTGGAATCATGGATTAAGCTGGGAGGTAGCAGCAAGCTATTGCTCATTTATTCAGCTTTTCCATCCCAGGGTCTGATTTATGATTCTTGTTTTTCTGATCATATTTAGGCATCAACCCACTTAATGGCTGCTTCATGTGGTTTCCTCTTTATTGACTCTGGGGAAAGAGACTTACAGCCGGCCTCTCCCCTGTCCATCTTGTCCCAGCGTTGTCCAGATCTGGTGGCCTGGGTTGACCAGGTCCCTTTAAGCTTTTGCCAGGTGGGGCCATCAGGGGTTGTTACCTTGGCTATTTTTTGTCTTTAAAAACATCCAATAACTTGACATGTATGAATCTACTGTACACTGGATTTGATTTACGAACTCTTAAAACAAAAACAGGCTTTTCAATGAGGCCCAGTCAGCCCTGCAGTGTTTCATGTGTGGCCCTTAGTAAAATAAGTCTGGACACCCCTGCAGACATTCAGTGAAAATAAGCTGACGCACTCTGGTATATTTGTGCGTTCTGCTGATACAGTATGTCAGCCATTAAAGGGGAGATATATGGCCGATGTAGTTTGTAGTGGCGTGTAACCCCTCAGAAATGTTGTCCCCAAAATGAAGGCCTGGTCATGGTGCCTTTAGTCTCTATGGCAGGGAGAATCTTCAGTTACAAGGCTCATCTTCTTTGGAATCATTTACAAATCAAAGTTTTATGTTTTGTGTATCTTTATTCAATTTGCTGTTGAAATGTGCTTTTACATTTACTGTTTTAGAAGACAAAGCGTCATGTATCTCATTCTACTTATCTGTACTGTGATGCATCACATATAATAATTTGCTGTCCTGCAACAGTTTTAGCATAAATTCATGTGTATTAAACCTTTGAGTATGAATTTCATTTAGTTGTCTTGTTTTTCTTTGCTCTTTGAGCCCTTTTTGAGGCAGACTTGCTAATTTTGACCCAATGCAGCACTCTGCTTACACTGGAAACCAGACACAGCATGTGTGAGTAATGATGTGCAGAGAGATGGTGTAAAGGTGCTACAGTTCAAAAAATGTGCTTCAGAAAGTTAAGCGAGCAGGTTTCATCCTTGGAATGCTGTTTATTTTTTTTTAGTCTCCCGACAAGTGCTTTGTTTTATGACTTCAAATCCTGTTTCTTATGTGAGGATGAGCCAGCTCAGCTGACTTTTTGTGTATGTATGCAGGCTGTAACCCTAAAAGTGGCTGCTAAATTCCTTTAAAAGTGACTGAGCTGGGGAAACCAAGCAGATACCGCTCCTGTTTGTCCTGGTTTTGCTATCACATTTCCCAGAATTGAGATAACAGACTATCAGAGCAACTCCTTTGTCCTCTAACGCACCTCTATTTTTCCTCTCCTCAAGGTATCTGAGGGCTCTGAGGTCCACTTTCAGCCGGGAAACTTCTGCCTCTCCTGCCAGATCCTGAAAGAGACTCTTCCCCATGGCAACGAACACCTCCTTAACTGGGCCCAGAAGAAGTACAGAGCAGTCACCTCCTTCTCTGAGCTCAGGATGACTCAAGACATCTACATCAAAGTTGGAGAAGGTGTGTGCTAGATTCCCTAGATTCCCAACATAGCTCTTAGCCCAAAGGCACGCCTCCCTGTTCCCCTTTAGCTCCTTAACTTAACTCGGTTTTTGTGTTGGAGCCCAAGCTGGAGATTTATGTACACTACTGTGAGAAAGAATTTGCTCCTCTCAGCAGGAACTCATCTTTTATACTTTCTTACAGGCTACCTGTGGTCGACGTGGGCTGTGGCTTCTGTCAGTCTTATAAATAATCTGAGCCCCAAAATAACAATGAAACTGCACTGCTGAGTTTTTTGGCTTATGTAGGCTAGAAAGCTCACATACATGCCTTTAGAGCTGTATTCAATGTGCACCCTTTCTTTGAGGTACTCCTTGTTTTTTTTTTTCTTTAAATATTTGAAACTGTAGTTCATGAATGGCACCATTATTGCTCTTTTTTAGTCTTTTGACCACCCAGAGCTTTACTTACCATGACACATTCACCCATTGGGACCACATACACATGCACAAGTGGACAAAATTGTTGGTACCCTTCCACAAATGAAAGAAAATCCCACAGGATGGTGCAATCTGATACTGATGTACCTTGACCTTGGAGTTCATCTCTAATCTCTTTTGAAGTTGTCCCAGGCTCTTTGGTTACCATTCATATTATCCGTCTCTTCAATTTGTTATCAACTTTCCTCTTGTGGCCTCATCCAGGGAGGTTGGTTACAGTCCTGTGAACCTTAAATTTCTGAATAATAACGTGGGACTGTAGTCACAGGAACATCAAGCTGCTTGGGGATGGTCTTAAAATCTTCACCTTTAAAAATGCTTGTCTATAATTTCTTTCTAATCTCCTGAGACAACTCTCAGCTTTCTGTGGCTCATGTTCATTGTGGTACACACCATGATACCAAACAGCACAGTGACCATTTCTCACCCTTTAGATGGACAGTATGACTGATAGCAAGCTTGGAGAAACCTGTGATCCTAATTTCAGAACACCTCTTAGTTTATTAAGTCCCTATGGTCAAATCATTTCTAGTCTTTTCTAGGGGTACCATCATTTTTGTCCAGGCCAGTTTCATTTTTTGTTTCTTTAAAAGAATTCTGTTGAACCACAATTCAAAAGCAATGTCTGATGCACTGCAGCAGTGATTCAACTGTCATTCCTCCAATCAGATGACCCTGACTGATTCACAGCTGCTGGGTGCAACAGAGTGAAGTCATGAATTACAAAGATGTGTATCAGATTTGCCTCTGATGTAAATGTTACAGCTAACATAGAAGAGCTGCACTCGACCATAGACTGTAAAAGAACCGGATGAAGCCAAGTGATGTAAACTGTTTGATTATCAGAGGAGCTTTGGAGCATTGTTGATGCGTCGTAATGAACAATTTCACACTGTTCATGTCATCGCAACCAAACTTTAGCTCAACCTACCAGCAGACGTAGAGGCCGTGTCAAGAAATGAAGGCCATCTGACTAGTAACTTTGTGCTGACATGTCAATCATGTCCTTTATTTCTAAAACCAAAACACCTCGACAAAGTCAAAATGGGTGTGATATAAAAACATCATTCATTTGTACAAATTACTTTTTTTTCTTTGCCCCTGCACCAATTGATTTAAAAAAAAGTCTGCATACTTAATATTTGTCTTGTGCAAGTTAATTTTGCACAGAAATCATGTTTATAATTGTAAGATATTGCACTGCCCAAATGATATAATTATATTTATTTTCCATAGTCAAATACAGGTGATAAATAATGAAAATAGCTCTTCTGTGAAGCCCAGCTAAGTTTTCCAAATGACAGAAAATGTCTTTTGAAGACAGCAAAAATCAAAACTTCACAAAAAAGATTATTGACAGTATAAATGCAACAGGGTCAAATACACAATTGTATTCCTCATTACTTTGTTGTAATAACACAAAATTAACTTGCAGTTTTTCTGTTCTGTATCAGCCAGTAGACTCCTTTTTATGATGCACTTGTGTTATAGTTTCCTTGTATATATTCCATTTCCCCCTCCCCTTTTGCTTGCTCTATGAATCCCTTTATGAATCCCATATGGAAGAAGCTCTGGAGCGAGCTGGAAAAGTTACATGGAGGTCTTGCCTCCACAATAAAACATGACCATAGAGAGAATTGACCTGGCTAAATAAGCTCAGATTCAGCTGATTGACTGACTTGCTTAAGTTACAAGTTTAAGAGAACACAGACTCTGGATATGCCAAACTATCTAAAAATATTTGTCCACTAAAGGGTATTTGTTTACTTGAGTTGATGTAAAATTTCTCAATAAAAGACAAATTTTATGTTGGAATCAATGAAATAATCATGAAAAAATTAGGGCTGAACAATTTGACAAAATAATCTAATTGTGATTTTTTTTCCCCAATATTGCGATTTACTCTGCAATTGTTTTAATGTTCCTCATCTTATGTATTCTTCGACAAACATAAGCAGTAGATCTTTTTATAGTAAAACCAATATGACATTAAATTAATCTAGGGATAAAAGATTTGAGAAAAAGTGGATAAGTGAAGAACAGAAGCAAAATAGGTATTAAATTGTAAAAAAAAGGGTAAAAACTGTATGAAAGCGGAAAAGGGTTAATAAATAGGTGCAAAATAGGTATGAAATTGCCAAAAATGGCGAAAAATTGACAAAAAAAATCCAAAAGGGGCTTAGAAAAATTGGTTATGGCAGCAAAATTGGGAATTAAATTTGAAATTAAATTTCAAAAGCCATGTTAAAATTCCAAAATGGTTCTGACAGTGGCCAAAAAAAGATGAATGGGCAAAATAGACATCAAGTTGTTAAAACGGGGTTAAAAAAGCGGGAAAAAAGTGTATGAACAGAGGTCAAAAATAGAAATAGCAAAAAACGACATCACAATGCCAAAAATGTTTGGGCTAAAAATCATGAACCTTCTGTGATTTGAAAACTGCAACAAGCCATATTGCGATTTAATCTAATTTGCAATTAATTGTTCAGCCCTAGAAAAAATCTTGAGGCCACATATCTAGTAGGCTGAGTAATCTGAGGTGGAAAATAATCAGCAGTGAGTTGGACAATGGCTCTGCTTTTCACATTTTTTCCAATAGGTAAGATAGCGGGGGAGTGTGTCAGAAATGATGGAGCTCTGTGTGACTCTCAGGAGGCACCATGATTGATCTTCACATGTGTTTGAGCTATGAACTCTCCATTCTTCAAACTCTCCAGGCCGCTCCGTCCAGCACACTGACGGCACTTCTTACTTCACCATGCATCAGCTCTCAGACTGCACTTCTTGTTCTTAACGAGCATCCTTCACTCCGCGGAGATGAAACAAAGTGCATGTCTGTAGAAATGATGGTTCCACTGCAGGCACTGATAAGTCATCTCTCTGTTTTAGTTGTAGTGGAGAACTGAGTGGTTTCTTAGCCTTCGAGCGTTTTGGTCATGTCATTAGAGGGGGGGCTGTGGTTTGGCTCAAGTCCAAAGCGCTGTGATGTTTACTTCAAGGACAGAGGGGAGGGTTTCCACTCCTTCATATCATCAACAGGGATTCATGAAGATGGACGGACTCTCTTTGCTTCCTGACCAAAGATGTACCAGTGCCACAGGGGGTGCAGAGAGGAAAAGTGCCAACCTCAGTTTATAATTTGTCGAAGGCTCTGTTTGCCAAATAAGGAAACAGCTGTCCTCTGTTTTCTTTGACTGCTTTGAGGGAAGCTGACATTTTCAGTTCTTAAATTACTTTCACAGCAGTCGTGCAATTTTCAAGCATTTATGAAAGTCAAGGAAAAAACACATGAACATGTTTATGATTTCATCATCCTGTTAGTGTTAAAGAAGGCTGGTGAAAAGCCTTTCTTCTTTTTCCCATACAAACCCAAAAGGAACATTTCCTGTTGATAAGAGTGATGCACTGATATAACATACAATATACGACTCTGACTCCAGTACTGAACCAGTATCCAGTATCAGTATCCTGTCGCACCAGATATTCACAAGTTCTTCCTTAAGTTCTGATGTTAAGTCAGCATTTAAATCTACATTAACAATAGTCTTGTTTTCACTTTAACTGAGTTGGTTGCAGCATGGAGATGTTCATCTTCGCAACTAGAGTTAATTGCTGAAATTAAGCATAAAATATTGCAAATATGATATTTGAACTTTATTTTTTCCAGTCACTTAAACCTTCTTTTAAAAGAAAGCATTGGAGCCTTGAAAATAAGATACCACATCTCAAGGGGCTTACCTTTCATAAATTAATATTAATAAAATTATGGCTTCAGCCTGCTCTATAGATAGAGATAACACTTGTTATGAACTGGTGCCATACAAATAAAAGATTGAGACTTAGATTGAGCCTCCAATTCCAGGACAAATCAAACACACCATATCTATGTACAAACTAACAGATAGAAATAACTGCGTAGCTGATGTTAACTGATATATAGTGACAAAAACATTTTTAAATTGTGACCAAATATTATTATAAGGAGTTCAATGAAGCCTTGGTCTGTGGATGCAGTAATATCAAAACTGACAACAAGCAGTAGAATCACCAACAATGTCAGATCATTTCTCCCAGTGATCACTCTGTCTGTAACGGAGAGCACACTGTTGACACTAAGCAGCCTCTCAATGAT
Source organism: Scarus forsteni (assembly GCA_036419115.1). Lineage (NCBI taxonomy): Eukaryota > Metazoa > Chordata > Actinopteri > Labriformes > Labridae > Scarus > Scarus forsteni. The sequence continues at coordinate 711,428 of JAZDUH010000136.1, forward strand.
GTTTCCACCAAGCAGTCAGGACCCTCTGCTTAAGCCAGGTAAATGACACCATATGATGATTGTATTTTATGAAGGATTTTACACCTACTATCAAATAGATATTAAATTAAAGTTAGAATTTAGGCCAATGCTAATATTATTTCAGGTGGTGCAATACCTCCGATGTTAATAGAGTGTAAAACTAATATTAGTAATTACTTTTTTGTTTGAACTAATGTGCAGCTGGTGTAACTCAAGCTGGGTTTTATGGATCTGTTAGTATTATTAACAACTCAGTGTAGATGCTGATTTGTTAACATGTATTCCTCACAGTGGAAATGATTTTAGGAATCATATTTGTGCCAGGTCTGTTTTTCCTAACATTAAAAATAAATATCAAGTAATACATATAAGCACACAGCCCTTTAATATGATTAACATGTCTTATCCACATGAACGAGCACTTCTATAAGCAAAACAAAAAGAGCTTTTTCAGGACTTCTCCCTCTCTTTGGGGCACAGGTAGGTTCCTAAAACCTCTGCTCTGTATGTTCGAGCACTCTCCTGTGTTTCAAACATTCAAAGTCTGTTGTGCAGACTTTAGGAATAGAAGAAGATGACACAATGAAAAAGATGAAGAATATAACACATTGAAAAAAGAAGATAAAACAACACAACACTGTTAAAAATGAGTCCAAACAAGCAAGCAGAACTGCTTAGAGTTGCCAAAGAGTTTTTCTGATGACAGGCTAGCTATACCCATTGACTCCCAGTATTTGAGCTAAGCTAACTAGTGTTGGGTGAGTTCTTCCTGCCCCTTCCTTGTTACCAGACGTACAGATGGAAAAATTGTGTCTATCTCCTTGTCATTAACTCAGAAGTGAGGCAAGACATAAAAACAAAAATTGTTAGTATATCGCTTTAAGTTAAAAGTAGCACAAAGCAATGCTAAATCTGTTAGCCTGCCAAAAGCTATTTTCATTGTTGGTTAGCATCAAGCTAACAAGCTTCCATCCTGGTTCTTCTTTCAGACAGTTTGAACTTTGGCTTACTTTTCAGGGCACATCCCAGTACTTCAGCTTGTCTGTCTGATTCTGGTTTGACCAAAACACCATTCCAGGATGGGACTTGATTGGCACATGTCTAGTTAGTAAGAGGGCAGCTTGTGCGAAATAGAGTAGACCAAACCCAGTCCAACATCGGCCTAGTTTGTGCTGAGACAATGTGAAAACCAGCTGCAGGTAAACTTCTCTTCAAACAGAGCGGCTGGGTCAAAGCAAACATCCACACTTCTGAAGTCTTCCAGAGTGAGACATTGAACTCCCCCAGAAGCAGGGGGTGCTCCTCTGTAGCTGACCTCTTGCTTTGACCTCCATGTGGTGAAGGGGTAACAAAAAGCTGTATTTCTTCTCTAGGGATCAAAACAGCCTCTCAACACCCCCCGAGGAGTAACGTAAACATCTCTCCACTTTCAGATCCAGTGTTTTCTGACACCTGCAAGATTGATACCAAGTTCCTGTCTCTGAACTACCTGGGCGGCTACGCAGAGCCTCAGACTTCAAAAGGCTGTGTCCTGTCTGGACCCGACAAAGACCGAGAAGTCCACATCGTCGAACTCCAAGCCCCAAACTCCAGCAGGTATGCAGCCAAAGCCAAAAAAACATGCTGTCATGGTTTATTTTTGAGGTCAGGATGCTCTCACTAATCTCTGTGGGGTTTGTTTTGGATGGAGACTTTCGACAAGGCAGGGAGGAGGGGGGTTACTCTTCACTTGGGGTGGGTTTTTTTTAGAGATATTTCAAAACTTGCTTTCAGAATCCAGGTTGCCAGATAATTTTCTCACTCCCTCAGTGGTGAGATTATTCAACACACCCTGAGGACCACAAATGTGTTAGTAGCTGTGCTGTATTTCTCTGGAGTGCTATCTGGTCTGTAGTGCATATGTCTGCTTTTTCTCCGGGAACACATCCAGCTCTTTAATTAGCTGGCCAGACACATGAGGCAAGATAATGCTACGCCGACCTTACCCTCCAGATCTATTTTTTTCTCCCTCCTCCCTCTGCAGTGCTTTCCAGGTGGATGTCATCGTGGAGTTACGGCCTCTTGAGGACGATGCCCCGCTTCATCGTGACGTCGTGCTGCTTCTCAAGTGTGCAAAGTCTGTCAACTGGGTCATCAAAGCCCACAGTGTGATCGGGAGCCTGGACGTGGTGGTAAGCTATCAGCATGACAACGCTCTTTTGAACAGGGCTGCATAGTTCTTGTTCAAATGTGATTCATGAGTTTTCTCCCTAAAGGATTGAGATCGCAACTCTCCCACACAGTTCTTATTTTTACAACAAGCTATTGCACACTAATAAAAAACTCAAGGGCTTAAATCAGACATCGCTGGTGATGAAGCTGTGGCCTGTTGCACCAGCTGTCCACAAGTGCTCTGAAGTTCTGGTGTGAAGTCCACACTAAACCCTATGTTGAAATTAGTTTAGTTGTGGCTTTAGTTGTGTCTCAGTCTGGTTGGTTGCACCACAAAGATGAGAAATTCATCTTAAGTAGTAGAGTGTAAGGTTCAGACAAAGCAGAATACTGTTACAGATATCAGTTCAGTTCATCCACTTTATTTATCCCCAAGAAGGCAGTTCAACAGGCACAGGAATAAATTGCATAGATATGATGTTTAACTTAAAGCATTTCAGTCAGGAGAGACCAAAGCAGAGTGAACAATTATTTATTCTACAAGTACTGTCATTTCTTGACTAATAACACACATTTTTTGTTCTTAAATTTGCTCTAATTTTTCTGGTGCATATTTTACATTAGTACAAGCAAAATATTGTACTCATATTTCGTCTCACCAGTGTCGCGATAGCAACACATCTGATGCAAAAAGCTGAAATTTTCTTTCTCTCAGGGGGCACAGGCAAACACAGGCTGCCATCTTGTGAGCGAGGGATTGAAAGTTGCTGTGACTGACTGAAGACATCGACATGTTGATAACTGCTCTTTACACTGAAACTTGATTAAAACTTTGAATAGAGGCTATTTTTTTAGTTGTCTTAGAGATTAAGGTTTGGGCAAAATTTGGGTGCTTGTAGTATGTACCATGTTTTTCAGGCAAAAATGGTGAAAATATGGGGTTCATAATCAATTGAATCAAGTTTATGGTTGGTATGATTGAAAATGTGCAAAGTCTCTGTGGTTAGACTCTCTTTGGGGATTAGACTCTGTCATGATGTCTTGTTTTTCAGGGGTACTGAGGGCAAATAGTAGATAGTTGGACTGGACAATGTATTGATTAAATTGATTAAATGTAATGATTTTTGCATAAGATTTAAAAATTAAAATGATAAATTTTTCTCTTGACTTACTTCAATTGTAAATTGATGCAATGTTTGAAAATATAAATACTAAACATTTACAGTTTTCATAAGAGCGAGGCCCTGTGAGGTTTTGAAAAAACACTGTTATAGGCTTGTATTGGTTTTTTTTAAATGAGACTGAATTTTGATCAGTTTCCTGTTAATATACTGTGAAAGTACCTCTGCTTGTATTGTTTATATAGACAGACCAGACAATCAACATTTTATGACACACTTTAACTTTAGGAGGGAAATGCTGTTTGGATTGGGAATATATTTTGATAACAAAAAAGGCAAAGCTTGAGTCAGATTTTTGTGTCACGTGGAGGGTTTTTATTTTGGGAAGTAAAAGTAACTGATTAAAATCATAAATCGAGTGTTGTGGAAAATAATGAGGATTTTATTTTTGGTCGTATCCCCCAGCCCTGCCTGAATTTTCACTGAGGTTATTTTTCAAAACAGTGCTGCCTTAGAATTATGAAACAAATGGATACTGACATAGATTGACGTATCGTGACAGTTATATTGGAGTTATGTGTCTGTAAATGTACAGACAGTTACAACGTGCAGTAAAATGAGCAACAATGAGAGATAATGTAAAGGTGCTTTTTTGCTGAATGGCTGCGTTATTGGTAAACAAAGGAGGATTTTGGTCAGAATGGTCATGTGTTTATGGGCATGTATATAACTCCACAGGAAGTGCATTTTTCCATGATTCGCTCATTTCTATTCTATGAATGATTTGTGTTATGCAGACTTTTTTGCTCAACCGATTGTCTACAAGCAACTGTGTTGCTGCTGTTTGTCAGTAAGCTGGAGGCTCCCCGATTGTCTGTTTTTAGGCTCACAGTACTTGAGATGTAATTTGTCAGCTTTGTTTGATTGACTCCCAAATCCCTCATTGGTGACCAAATCACTCAGACTTTTTCCAATACTTCCTACAAGCTATGTTCTTGACCAGAATCTTTTTCGACTCACACACCTCACATGGCTTATATGGTTTTACCACACATTGACAGAAATGTCTCCACTTTTCACCGCTGACCAAAAGAAGTGCTAGATTAGGATGTGTGTTGAAATGGTGCCTGGTCCCTCGTTGAAGGGAGAGCGGGGGGATAACAGGTTAGAGGAGGAACTGTGAAGTGTCATCACAGCAGCTCCAGGGTCTGTCATCGCTTTCACAGAGCACGGGGGACAGGATTTGTCAGGACATCACATATTTCAGAACCAGAGCTCCTGCACACCGAGCCTTAACTGCTCCCCATCAGTCATGGTGAATTACGAGCAGCACTTTCTTCAGGGCATTTTTTAAAGCTGTGAGCTATTCAAACGTCCTCGCCACACTCCTAAGACAAACACTGGCTAATTAGCGCAATATATCAGAGTGCCCTTTAACTTAGAAATACAGTTTAAGACACATCATCACCCAGTATGAATATACTGTTTTAATATTAAATCTACTTTAGTATGACTCAAGTCTCCAGGGACCCTTAGGAACTTTAGGAATATGACACTCAGTGTGTACAATTTGGAAGAACAGATTAACTATAGATCATGATGACAGAGGATTGGAAGTTGTCCAACCACCGTAATTGCTCCAGGGATTGAATTTAAGACCTCCTTCTCTAGTGGAAAAAAAGATCACTGCTGTAAAGAAGAAGTGGAAAGAAACTCCTCTGAAAATGTTTCCTTTTTTGCTGATTTTGGAGTTATTTTCTACTGTTATAGCATATTTTTGTCTTGTATGCCCGTCTTTGCTTTTGCTTGTTTTACTGATCTGAGTGAGGGTGTCCAGGGGCTTCTGTGTTTCCTCTGAGTGTAATGCTGATACCCTTACAGGCCTGCTCCAACCATGACACTGCATTTCAGCCGGGCATGCTGTGTTTTCACAGCTGCCCGCTCACTGCCGTACAGTACGTCAGTCAGGTTGTTTAAGTGTTATGCCAGGTCACCTAATGCCTGTGTAATGCACAGAGCAGCAAAAATGATGGCAGAAAAGGCAGTGTTTTTTGGAGGTGAATGTTCTCACTAAACAACTGGATATCAATTTTGTAATTTGGTTTAAACTGTGATTTTTTTAGTTGATTTGAATTTGACCTTATGTATTTCAAATACGATGGTCCCCCCTCCATCGGTATGAAATAGAAATACTCTGCTTAAATACACTCTAGGCATGTTTTTTATAGCTTTTGCAGTACTTTAAAAAAAATTAAGGCCTTTTAACACACTTTTAAAACAATAGGACTACATTTTAACATATAAAAAGATACTGAGAGAGCAACAGCAATAGAGGACACAAAATTATTGTACAAACACTGAAGTCATGCAGAACACCGGTAATTGAAGAGAGTGAAGTGGAACTGTTTACACAGTCTTTTTCCTTTGCACTTCCAAAAGTGCTCCATGTTCACACTGAGACGCGAGAACGACTGAAACGCTGTAGTGTGCATGCCAGGCCAGTAGATGGCGATATAGGTTTGTGGTGAAATAGCGGTGTTACAACACATGTAAACGCTTTCTGCACAAACAAACTTTCAGAAACAACAATAGTGAATGGACACACAAAAACAGGAGTTTTCTTGTCTGAACAACAATTGTGTCTGGATAACAAACACAGTAAGCCGCACACATGTTGCTCTGTGGATGGCTGTAGCTGCTCTTGTTGCTGTTCCTGGGATGCATGTGCAGTCTGAGAGAGAACAAAGCAAGCATCTCTCCTCCCCGCGAGATACAAAGGCATGTTTTGCTTAACTGTTAAAAAAACAAAACAAAAAGAAACAGACACTGTGATTGGCTGAATTGGTGGGCGACATATTGTGACGCGCGAGATTTAAACTTGTAAAAAATGCTGCAGAATGCCATGAAACTGCGAAACCTATGTGATATTAAATTAATAGGTCTTACAGAAAAAACAACGCAAAATACCAGAACCATTAAAACAACACCCGACATGACGAGGATTTACTTTATGTTGAAAAAAGAGATTAAAAAAAGCAGAAATTGAAGAAAAATATAGTGCAGTCAATGGAAAGAATATAAGTGAGAGGAAGTAAAATGTATCAAGTCCCACCCTTTCTCCATCTGTTAATTGAACAGAAGTTTTTCCATATTTTACAAAACAAAAACTAAAGAAACTATTGTGATCTAACAAAAAAAATGAAAACAACAATAACAAACAACCAATGAAACAAAGACATCATCCTTAAGTCCAGTGTGATACTTCCTGTTTTATCCCTATTTCAACTGATTTTTTTATTTTACAATATTCTAAGTTTCATCAGGTTTGAGCATTGCTTTAGACGTTGCAAAACTGAACACCACATGTGGGACACAAACATTTTTAATTGTTGTGCATGACCTATAAATTTTAAAATTAAAATGTGCCCTTAAATGACAATCCAAATCTCGACCTCTGAAAAGTTTTGGGATTGTAGGTGGTAATAATTATTCTTGGCTCGATATATTATATGTGCTGTTTGCAATTCAACCCGTTAATTTTTCTAGTTTTGACCTTAGAATATTGAATTGATGTGTTCTACATATCCAACCATATTGATTGTTATCATTGCTTTTTTTTGTAGTGATAAGTGGGTGCAGTTAACTTTTTGTAATTGTTACCCCATACTTCCACACAGTAACTTGTGTTTAGTAAAAAAAATGCACTGTATAGAAAATAGTGGTTTGTTAGTTGAGTACGTGTTTTGATGTCCCGTCCTGCACCGTCCCAGGACAACCTGCATTTGTATGAATAGTGTGTTTATGAGAGGGGGTTGTGGGGACTCCCAGTGGCTGAAAGTTGGCTGGCAATTGGCTAGAACTCAGCAGCCATTGAGTTGAAAGGGGAAAACTGAAGTTCTGCATCTGTAATCAGTGTTTAAGATCACATTGTCAAACTGGAGTACTATTTCATAATAAAATCCCAAGTAAATAATAAACAACATACATGGATTTCAGTCGTCTGATGTATGTTTCATAAACTGGTAATTCGTGCTGTACTTTGACAGCACTCGCTGGGCCATGTAACAAATGATAGAGCTTATTTGTCCCTCAAAGTCAGTTCTTTTACTTTTTCCCTGCTTTTACTGTGGACAAGATTATTTTATACTGATACAGACTTCTGTCAAAATGTCTTATTGTGCTCATAGTATGTGGTCATAACTGATGATCATGCAGCTGTGTACAACAGCAGACACGTCAGCGTGAAAGTGCTGTCACATCTGACAGCCCGTGCTGCACCGCACCATGATGGTTTGTCCAAACAGACTGTCCTCAAAGCTGAGGCTTTGACTATAATTTGACACGTTGTATGCAGGTTACAGTGCTCATATAACCGGTGTTTGGGAAAGTGTCAGTTGTGAATATGATGTGAAAGCCTTGTAAAAGCTGAGGCCTCACTTGTGTCAGAAAGCAGGTTGCACTATGTGTTGCTCAAGAGACTTCAATGTGTGGGAAATAACTGTGAGAAAGTATCTTACTCCCTCACACAGGGAGGGTACTCTGCAGGGCAGAACATGAATTTTAGGAGCGTGCTAACATGTTGCTTTCTCAGCATCTATTTAACTGTGGCGCACCCATTAGCTCACACTCATGCACATGATTCACACACTTGACACAGGACTGCACTTGAAGCTGAATGTCTTTGGTAATAGTTGCACAATAAATCATGTCTTCTCTTTCTGAAGATCTTTATAAAGCTAACCTTAAAGCATGCTCTTAATTTGAGATAAAAAACAGATGGGAAGACTTCTTTTTTTGTTCCCACAGGCCTCTGATACCGTGAGTCTTGGTTCAAATACAGACCGACTGATGCAAGTGTCCAAATCCCCAAAGCGGCACCTCCCATCAGGGCCTCAAGCGTTAATCAAGTGGGCAGGGGACCAAGGCTATGGTCCCGTCACGTCGTACACCAACACCCCCGTGGCAAACCACTTCACCATTCGACTCAGAGAGCCAGGTAAACTCAAGAAACATCCTCTCCCTCTCTTGGAATGAGATATTAAATTTCAGGGACATGATATCTAAAAACCTCTTTTCTTCACATGTTTGAGGTCTTAAATTCCTTTTACCAGGCTGACCAATGCACGTCTTATTATTTTATCAAACAAAATTAGATTTTTATATGTTTTAAATCCCCTTTGATGTTTTTTTTGGGTAGTCCCATTAAGATTCTGTATCTGTAAATCTTACTTATTCAAATCAACCTTATCCCCATATACTGGAAATACTTAACCATTTGAGCCCACCCCCTTTTTAAGCCCTCTGCTCGAAAATGACATGCCCATGTCCTTAAAAGTGTTTTGGACTGAGGCAGAGAGCTCTGCTGCTGCTCTCCCTCTTTGAGGAGGGAAATGGGAAGTTTGTTGAGATGGTACCACCCTGCTTGATCAATAAAAGAATTAAACTACTGAAAAGCTTTTTGACTAAGAACAGCACAACGCTATGACAAAGCTGCTGGGAAATGTAATTAAGCTGCTAACAACATTATTTATAGTGATGTTGTTCTTCACTGGGTACCAATGCAATTAATCAACCAATAAAACGTTGTTTTTTTCCAGTAATGTATTTTTTTGCTGCCATTTAAGATGGAAAAAACACAGTTTTTGTTTCACTTCAAACAAGCTTAATAGAGCTGATCTTAAACTAAATCAAAGGCATTGTATTTGGTAAAAATAACAGTAAATATAGCAGATTATGATTATTTCACTTACCAACTGTTTATGGAGTAGAGAATATGTGAGTTTAGAGAAATCTGGCTTCAAGATAAATTAAAAAAAAAGGTTTGTGAACAATGATCTTTGGAAAAGAGATGCAAAAAATCTGTGTAACTGGGGAAAATGTTAATCAAAGCTGTGTTGATGGACGTTATCTGAAAAGGCTGAGCTGTGGGGTGCAAAATGGTTTGATCTGGTCTCTTGGTATCATTGGTTTGAAAATATGCAGCAACACTTTAATCACGTTAACATATTTCATGCAAACAATAATACAAATAGACTGTAATCTGTTTTTAACATTTTTATATTCTGTGCTCATGTGGAAAAGGTTTAAATCCTGAAAGGCAGATTGTATTTCTTTATGTTTACAATTTGCTTCCATTGAAAACTGACTGATGGGACATTAAGTGAGGAGGGTCCCCTTAAGGATTTCAGGAGTTTCCAAACCCTGCTCAGATTTAGTCTTTAGTTTGAAAGCACCTGAAGCCAAAGTGGAAAAACCTGTTCAGATGTATTTAAGCTGGAACACTATGAGCAAAGCAGAGCATATATTTAAGCAGCTGTTGCAGATTTTTCCTGACTAATATTGCACATTTCACACTCCTCACTGTAACCTAGCATGAAATTGTGTAATAGTTTTATTGTTGTAGCACTGTGTAATTTGCCTGCCTGTAAAATCAGCCTCTTGAGTTCTAACCATGTGTGACTTCCAGATGTGGCGGATCCTCTGGAGAGCATGTTTCCTCCAGAGCTCTCCATCCTGCGTGAATCCAGTCCTCACACAGGAGGAGGCGTCGAGGGAGTTGCGTCACCTCGCTCCGGTCTTCCCTTTCCCTTCCCCCCTGCTGGGCCTGATGGCCTGCCTTACCTGCAGCTGCCCCCCTCCCTGGATGATAGGCCATGGGAGCACGGAGAGCCTGAGGAGCACCAGGGTGTCCTGAGTGTTGGTCTGTCTGTGCAGTGTGAGGACACAAAGATGGTGGTCAGCATTGACAAAGAAAGCCTTCAAGTGAGTGGAAAGACTTATATAATCGTCTCTGGATTCTCTGGAGTAAAAAGGTTTAAAATCTGCGGTTGGGGGCACAAGTTGTTTTGTTTGTTAGTTTGTGAGCCATGTGTACAGAGGCTGTAGTCCCAGCAGTTTTTTTCTGAATTAAAGGGTATTTCAGCCCTAATTCCAACATGTTTTGCTGAAGTGGCTCCTACTCTGTACTTTACTCAATGGCAGTAGCAGCGCCTTTAACATTATCTGATTGACCTGCATGAATGTGATTGACAGATCAATCATCCAATAATCTGTTTAAAAGGTTCTGCCTGTTCCCAAGCACTTTCTGTGGGTTTTTTCCAGATGGACTAGTGAAGTATTTTGAAGGGCCCATCTGGCATGTTAGGGTTGGGACCCTTAGTTTTGTACAAAAAATCCTGGATTTTATTCTCAGACCATATTACCCAACTATAATTTAATGTTCTGTTTCTGATAAAGATTTTTTGTATGCATATGTGTTGAATTGTACAAATTTTTAACTATAACATGCACCAAAACTTCAAAATAACCTTCCCTTGTAGATAACAGTGTCCTCAGTGGAAATAAAATAATTACTAGAAAAGCACTCGTAGAGCGCAGACCTCCGCCAGCGCCACAGTCCTCACCCATATTGTGATTTTGACCATAAATATTAGTCCTACCGTTATTTCATCTAAATATTTAGATTCCTTGACCATGAAAACATACCATTAGCAATTGGATTCATAATGATATCTATTTTAGTTCAGTAGTTATTCAAAAAAATCACATTTTTTGTCATGGCGGATCCAGACGTTGATCCGGATCAACACAAAAATTGAATCAGTTCTTCCTTTTCCCATGCTGAACATTTCCTGAAAATTTCATCAAGATCCATCCATTACTTTTTGAATTATTTTGTTCACAGACAGACAGATAGACAAACTCTCCCGAAAACATAACCTCCTTGGTGGAGGTAAAAATAAGAATAATTGTCTGGAAAATTTCCCACACTTCACATGAGTGGCAGCCCAGATGGAAATAACAACAGGGGAAGGATTTCTTTGGGCCTTTCAGTCTTTTACTTGCACAAGGAGTGGAGCACTTTACAACAAAGGCAACTTCCTGTCGCACTAAAGAGTGGGTCTAAGCTTTTTATATTTATACAGTCAATGCACACTTTATCACACAAGCATCAACCAATAATATTGCATTTCAGAGTTACACAAACCTGGTCACAACAGGAGACATCTTTCTAATTCTGAAACTGTGAGTTCTTCTGCTGATGTGACGAGGCAGTCTCTCTGTCATCAGAGACAAGATATTCTGTTTTGGTTTCTCGTATCCAGTTTCTTGTCTCAGCATGAAGGCTTTTCACACAGGCATTTAAAAGGATCACAATACATGTATAATCAGAATGATAATGGATATATAGATTTTCCTTAAATAATAGTTATAATAATAATAATAATGGCAATGATGATGGCAAAAATGGTATTTACAAGAATGATAAATATAGGGAAACATCAAATTAGAACTTGGAGAAGTGGTAAAAGGATTGACTAAACCTTAATTATCAAGTCAGTTTATAACATAATTATATTTTTATTCATCTAACCAGTCATCTGGCTTTAAAGTCATTACTACAGAATTCTGTGATCATCCCAATTACTCTCACTAATAAAACTTTGGAACTCTAGCTGTTCAGCAAGTCATTGTCTCGGTCTGTCAGTGCTGTCTTTGCTTGTCTTTTCCAAGATGTCTGCACTCTTCATACAACTTAAAAGTGGAGTCAACGACTTCCCCAACCCTACATATCATGATGAAAGTCGTTGTTTCTGAGGCACGGCATTTCTAGAGTAATGTAAATAATTCTAGGTCTCTCAATATCTTTCCACTTTCAAGCAACAACACACTTCTCTTAAAACAAATAGAAATCAGTTAGCTTGCATTTCTTTAAGTTCGGTGTGAAGTCTTCATCCTTGTTTATTCTTAGATGGGTAACACTGAATGTTCAGACGATTCATTAAGCTCTAATTTCTGAACTTTACAGTTTGCATGAGCAGTTTTGGGCCTTTGGGTGTTGTATTCAAACAGCTTTAATTTTATGAAAGAGACTTGATGTGACCAAATGTGACAAGTCAAACAAAAGTGAAAAGGGAAACAAAAACACAGGGGATGCCCAAAGAGACACAGCTAATGTCTGCACCAATTAGGGGGCTGAATAAATTTCTCCTGCACTGTAGTTAGAAAATGCCAACATAAACCTTCAAGTTTCTAATTGTACACATTAAGAAGATTGAAAAGGTAACCAGTTATTTGTCTTGAATTGAAAAACATAATGATAAACATAGCTTACAAGTCTTACATGCAGGGATCTGTTCAAGCTTTTGCTTTGAAAAATAGAAAGTGACTTTAAATCAGAAATAAAAGGCAATACTGTTCAATACAATTACGTTTTGTTCTCAGTTTAATACTCTTATTTAAATACCCACAGCCTTGTTTAACAGAGGCAGACATTGTGGCAAGTCGAACGTTTCCCAGCGTTTGGCATCTCAACCCGAGGACCGAGCAGTCGGCCCACATCACAGAATGGAAACTGGCATAGACTGTAATTAGGAGGAGCTGAGGCTGCAGCGAGACCACCTTGTGGGATTTGTTTATTCCTGGGAACCAAAACTCAAACACAACCGCTTTGACTTTTAGCCCATTTTACAATTCTGAATATGAGTTAATAAAGTTTTTTTGATCATCATCCAATAATGCTATTTTCTTCTGTTTTCTCAGGCAAGTGGGTTTACTCATGCTAACCTCACGCTCCAAGATCCTACGTGCAAAGCAACTGTAAATGCCACCCACTACACACTGGAAACTCCTCTGGACGGATGTCGGACCTCTGTGTATCCAGTGCAGGGCAGTCCAGTGGTCCTGCACATCAACTCTGTGAGTATAATTACCAGCAAGCTTTACATCTGAGCTGAAGGCAAACAGTAAAATGAACCACTCAAACCAACCTCATGGGACATTCCACTGGTCTTTATGGTAAAAGAAAATGTAAATAAAAACAAACTGTTTCACATTTAAAGAAAGATTCTTACAAGATACACTGCTTCCCAAAACAATCATGTCTTTGCACCCATTTTAGCTTCACTTCATTTTATCTTTATGTTTTTCTAATTTACAGATAAGTTTATCAATGTTAACATTCCTTTTGTATTAATTACCTGTATACGTAATAGAGTTTTAATGGCATGAAATTTAATTTCCCGTTTATTGTGACTAAAATTACCAGAGTTATCATTATATATAGTTTTATTTAGTTGAAAAAAAAGTGAATTTAAGAACAATCTGCAGTGATCAGAGCCTGACCCTCTTCACCTCCCTGGTTTCTTGCTGAGGTTTTTGTCAACAATCCAGCCAGGCTGCTCCCTCTGATGCTGCTTGGGGGGGTTATAGTGAAGGTGCCGCTGCTTCTTTGTGGTTCTTCTCTGCCTCCCTGCCTGGGGACTTTTGGGTCTCTTCAATTAGTTTCCCCTCAACATCCATGTAAAATCCAAAATATGACCAGACTCCAGAATTCAGACTTTGTCCATTTCGAAGGGAAAAAATCTCAAGTACCATATCCGTGCAGACACGAACCACAATGCTTTCATTTATAGAGGACGAACACCTCAAGCTGTGCATACACATGTGCGTTTGAGGGGCCGCTGCTGCTTTGCTGAGGAGCAGACAAACAGTTCTGGCTTTTCCAGACTATTAGCATCATCACTGTGAGTTATTGACAGAGTGAGGTCATCAAAAACAATTTTAACGCTAATCAGAATGGGAAACGGTAGTGCTAACTGTTGGAAATTTTACCACAGTTTATATTTTATCTGTTATCGTTACATCCCTAATATGTATACTTCCTTTCTTCCATTTTGAAATCAGATTATTAAACACTAAATTTTCACAGTCTGTTATTTGTACCATGCACTTACTAACCAACAAACAAATGAAACAGTCAAAATAAGGGCCAGCATATTAACTGATGAACTTACAACTTTTACTAAGTGTTTCAGAAACTTCTTTTATTGTCCAGATGTCACAAAAACAGTTTGAAGAACTTTTTAATGGAACAGAGAGACTTTAATGTCTTATTGGACTCACCATTTGCATGCTGAGTCCCAGAGTGTTTGTCCCAGTGAGCAAAGATTGATCACTTCCTCCCCTGCCTCTTGAATTCTTTTGTGGGGGTAAACATGGAGCAACCCAGTGGAGATTGAAACTGACAACATCTGCTCAAGGTTGTCTTTTGTGTAAACTCTTGAATGCAAGGATAACCTCTGACCCTGAGTCAAAAAGAGATATATCTCCATTGTTGAGGTCTCTGCGCGTCAAATGTAATCTGTTGTTTCTCCTGTCCTGTGACATGTTGATTTAAGTCAGCAGTGGCACCAATAGCAGGTCAGCGAACACTTGGTGCAGACTGAAGGAAAACACGGTCAGTGTCATGGAGACTGTCCTCCCACCTCATTAAAGAAGAAAAATCTTAAAGCTGTGTGTACTCATCTCAGACCTCTGACATTCCTCTGCTCTACTGAGAAATTAAAAGTATGTTTTTATGTTTTTGTTCAGCATGTGTCCCTCTGCCGAAGCAACAGGACATTCCCACATTTTCATTCCAAATCAGAGTGTTTTGGCTTCATCTCAGAGATTCAAATCTCCATGACTGACTCATTGAAAACCCTGAATGAAGCAACACTGTTAACAACAGGATTATTACACAGACTGGAAACAATGTTTTGTGAAAGTTTTCCTTCGTAGTATTGCCAAGACATGTGCTGATAATTGACTCCTCTGTGGATTGTAGGTTCTGATAAGTCATACTGAGCATAAGGATGGAAGCGGTGGGCCAATGGATTATGATGATCTGGAATCTGGAGACGTGCTTTTTCCAAAGGGGCCAGTGGAGATGGACAAGATGTCGACAGAGCCCACTGTTGTTGTGGTAAGTTCTTTTGGTTTGGCCCGTGTCAGAACTGTTTTCACTGTAAGGTCAAGTTGACAGGTCAAGACCAACGATCGCCAAAGCATGAGCTAGAGACAGGGCTGTATAATATATCAAGTTTGTAGGATATATCCATATTTTCTCTTTTGAGATATAAAGTAAGTTACCTTGCAGTGTAGTGCAAATGTATCTTACAGAGCTTCAACCTTGATTAAGCTCTGTCTGCAGAGACTTTTGAGGACAAAGAGACGGGAGCTATGAGTGCGATGACACTGACTGCAAACCTGTAAACAATGGCTATATAGAGAGATTAGGATGGATGCTGCCTTCTATGGAGGTAGTTTGATCAAAATCTGCAACATTTCTGCATTGAAAGAAGGACAAAGAACACAGCAGAAACCAAAAGACGTCCTCCCTGATCATCTGTCAGGTTTCAGCAGGACTTTGATTCAAGAACTGATGGAGCTATGGACATACTTTACTCCTTGGCAGCAGTGCCCGCCTATTTCTTCATTTGATTGACCCAGAGTGAAGGTAACTGAATTCTGTTCAAGATATGTTTTTGGAAGGTTCTGCTCCCCCAACACTTTCTATGAGTTGTTACTCCGTTGGTGTACTAAAATATATCCTTTAGATTTACAGAGGTTTCCATTGAGCGTTAGGTGAGACAACATTGTATGTATCAGTTAGGGAAGCAAGAATTCTCAATAAATATTAAACCATCAGTCTAATGTCCTGTTCAGGGGTGAGGAAACTCTGACCGTGAGTCGAATTGGGTTTACTTTGGGCCAAGATACAGTACCACACTACTGTTTTTTGAGGAAAAGCAGCTGCATGCTAACCTGGCACACGAGATGGACAGTTAAGATATTTCACTAGTCCATCTGGGAAAGAGCCCATGGAAAGTGTTTGGGGAAGGGCAGAAACTTTCAGAAATACATCCAGCAGGTGATTTGAAGGATCACTCCAGTAATGATCTTTATGGGTCAATCAGATAATGTCGTGCAGCAGAACATGAGTCACTTTGTAAAACAAACTTAGGATCCACTCAGTGGATCAAAAGTATTCTTACTGTGGAGAAGTTCATGGTGTTGATGTTTGAAATGTGCTCCAGATCTGATGAAACTGCTCTGGAAGCTGTTAGCATCAATGCTGTATGAGCAGTCACAGTTTGTTCCTCTTTCAGCTCTAAAGCACTCTGATTGGGCGGTCCTGCTTTGGGCTACTCTCTATCATTGTAGGTTGCAGATTGGCAAAAGGGATCTGACCAGTTATAGACATTGAATCAGGTAGTACCAGCTGGGTTTTGCAGGGAACATAAACTCAGTGCACATCAACATAGTCTATCAAACTAGAAAAGCACTCGGAGAGCGCAGACCTCCGCCAGCACCACAGTCCTCTCCCATATTGTGATTTTTACCATAAATATTAGTCCTACCTTTATTTCATGTAAATATTTAGATTTCTTGACCATGGAAACATACCATTAGCAACTGGTTTCATAATGAAATCTATTTTAGTTCAGTAGTTATTCACGAAAGTCGCATTTTTCGTCATTGCGGAGCCAGACGGTGATCCGGATCAACACCAAAATTGAATCACTTCTTCCTTTTCCCATGCTGAACATTTCCTGAAAATTTCATCTAAATCCATCCATAACTTTTTGAGTTATTTTGTTCACAGACAGACAGACAAACAGACTCTCCCGAAAACATAACCTCTTTGGCGGAGGTAATTAGGCATAGCATTTCATACCTTTTCTTCATAACTTTGAATAAAAAACTCGAGAAAAAACACAACACACTTGAAAATGCTGGCTGCTGCTGAAGAGAAAAACCTCTTCATCTAGCCGTGAAAAGCCCAACCAAATATTGTCAAAAGTCCTGCAGGTCGAAAGTTGTAATCCTTTTTAAATCACTGCTGATGTTGCTTGATGACTGTTAAAAACAAACCTAATGAGACTTAATGACCCATAAAGAGTGGACTGCATCATCATGATGCATTCAAAGTCAGCTCAGAAAAATGAGAATTAGACGAATAAATGAAATGTATCACACGTGTTCTAATGTCATTTAAACAAAATAAAATTTAATTTGTTTCAAGAAACTTGAACAACTACAGTTCTTTCGAGGTCAAATTTGTTTGTTTTTGCAGGATCATATAATAAACTTAACAGCTGACAGCAAGGGATAAAAATTCCATGAGAGTGTTACTTTTTTATGTCATAAACTGGATCGAGTGTATCTTTGGACTTGTTTTATTTGTGTGTGGTTTTTTTGCTTAATGTAGAACAAAGAAACTTTTTAATAGTGCAAAAATATCCCTTACTGTTCTGGTAAAATTCACCTCAAATGTTTCAGAATGGAACATCATTCCTAATGCCGAAGTCACACATTCCCGTTTCTCATGGCGATCGTGCACGACTGTGCACGATTGACGAGGCTGGTGTGATCGCTATGATACGGGATGAAATGACTGTCTCACTCCTGGACACACCCCGTAAATACACTGTCAGTAGAGCTTCGACAGCGCTGCTACACATTTCAGGGGTGTTCGTCCTGCTCCAGTTAGGTTAATACAATGATATGACGAGGAGTCCATTAATTTCCATCCCGCTGACACGACGTCAGCCCCGCTCGAGCTCAGTTTGCGTCATGTAAGCCCCGACTGAGCCCCGACTGAGCCCCATTGCTTGTGCCGTCTTGAACGTCACACAGTCGGGGCACAAACGCATACATCCTTGTCAGTCATCCTCAGAAAGCTTTCAGGATTGAGCCACAATCTGCCCGACTGAGCCCCGTACATGCCACGCTAATACAGTTCGCCTTAGGACTGCATTAGGCTTCCATCCCGCTGTACTGAGAGCGGCGATTCTCCATGACAGTTTTGAACAGGTCGAAACTGTCGGGACCCTTCCACGTTCTCCGCCATTCATCCACGACTATACAAGGCTGATCCAGACCAAGTAGCGCATGCACCACGACCAAACCACGTTTCATCAGGATTATGACAATCGTGCACAATCGCCATGAGAAACGGGAATGTGTGACTGGGGCATAATAAAACTCCAGTTGGCCAAGACTGATAAAACTGAACTAAAAACCAGGTCCAAAAAAATGAGGTACATACCAAACCTCGAGCTAAATGAACAAAGTTTGATTTGCATCAATTTTAGAATTAAACAAATGCCCCATCTAGTGCTCCAAGTCATTGAAGAGCCATTAAAAGTAGTAATGGGAAGCATGACTTTAAGACAGTGTTGCTTTTCACACTGAGAAAGTCATCTGTGTGAAAGCTCAGAGAAGTAATGAATAATTTCATGAAACCAGAATTAAAACCCCTCTGCTTGTTGTTTCTCAGCACATTGCCAACTGATGCCAACATCTCCCTGTGTGGACCATAACATTATCCTGCAGCCTTGACTCACAGCCTTTTAACAGAATAACAGACTTTAAAACCTTATAGGTCCATTTGAGCTCACAGTCTGACAATAACAGGGCACAGACACACACAGGCCGTGCACATGGTGTGTTT